>CM061553.1:54594771-55232271 GCA_030864225.1 Capsicum baccatum var. pendulum | reverse complement strand
TCTTCTTCTTACTCTTCTTTCTCTTCTTCATCTTCTTCCTCTTCTTCCTATTCTTCGTCCTCTTCTTTGTCCTCTTCTTACTCTTCTTTTTCCTCGTCTTCCTCTTCCTCTTCCTCTTCCTCTTCCTCTTCTTCTTCCTCTTCCTCTTCTTCTTCCTCTTTTTCTTCCTCTTCTTCTTCTTCTTCTTCCTCCTCTTCTTTCTATTCTTCTTCTTCCTCTTCTTCCTCTTCCTCTTCTTCTTCTTCTTCTTCTTCTTCTTCTTCTTCTTTGTCGTCGTCGTTGTCGTTCTTCTTTCTTCGTCTTCTTTTTCATTCTTCTTCGTCTTCTTCTTCTTTCTCTTCCTCTTCCACTTCTTCCTCTTTCTCTTCTTTTTCTTCTTTCTCTTCTTCTTCTTTCTCTTCTTCCTCTTCTTCTTCCTCTTCTTCCTCTTCTTCGTCCTCTTTTTCCTCTTTTTCTTCCTCTTCTTCCCCCTCTTCTTCCCCCCCTCTTCCTCTTCTTCTTCCTCTTCTTCTTCATCATCATCATCATCTTCTTCTTCTTCTTCGTCGTCATCGTCGTCTTCTTCTTCTTCTTCGTCGTCGTCGTCTTCTTCATCGCTTTTTTCTTCTTCTTCTTCTTCTTCTTCTTCTTCTTCTTCTTCTTCGTTCTTCGTTCTTTGTCTTCTTCTTCTTCTTCTTCTTCTTCTTCTTATTTTTATTAATATGATTATTATTATTATTATTATATAACCACGCTATTACTATTGTTATACACATTTTGAGTAACCATTATATTGTCACTACGTACTACTATTTATTATTATTGTTATTAAATCAAATATATTCAAATATATTTTATTATATATAAAGGTAGAAATTTATGAAATAGTAAGAGTTTATTTAGGACTCTTCAATCGTAAGTTTTATTTTTAAGCCATTGATTTTTTTTTTTTTAAAAGGATAATGCATTTTCAAATTCAAATATTTAATACTTTTTAATTCTAAATTTTTATTACAACACTATTAAGTTTTGTCCTAAATATTTCCATGTGGATATTTAATATCTTGCCACGTGGCTTATTGTCTTATTTTTAGTTTTGCTTTTATATATATAGATATATAGATTGTTGTTGTTGTTGTTATTGTAGTTGTTGTTGTTGTTGTTGTTGTTGTTGTTGTTCTTGCTATTGCTGTTGTTGTTGCTACTATTGTTGTTGTTGTAGTGTTTGCTGTTGTTGCTGTTGCTGTTGCTGCTACTATTGCTGCTGCTATTACTGTTGCTATTACTTTTGTTGTTATTGTCGTTGTTGTTGTTGTTGTTGTTGTTGTTGCTGTTATTGCTGTTGTATTGCTGTTGCTGCTGCTATTGTTGCTGCTGTTGCTGTTGCTATTGTTGCTGTTATTATTGCTGTTATCGTTGCTGCTGTTGTTGTTGTTGCTGTTGTTATTGTTGTTGATGATGATGATGATGTTGTTGTCGATGTTGTTGTTGTTGATGATGATGATGATGATGTTTTTTTTGATGATGTTGTTGTTGTTGCTGCTGTTATTGTTGTTGTTGTTGTTGTTGTTGCTGTTGTTGTTGTTATTGTTATGTTGCTGTTGTTGTTGGTGTTGGTGTTATTGTTGTTGTTGTTGCTATTTTTATTGCTATTTTTGTTTTTGCTGCTATTGTTGATGTTGTTGATGTTGATGTTGTTGTTGTTGTTAATGTTGTTGTTGTTGCTGCTGCTATTTCTGTTGTTGTTGTTGTTGTTGCTACTGCTGCTGTTACTGTTGTTGTTATTGTTGTTGTTGCTATTGTTGTCGTTGTTGTTGCTGTTGGAGTTGCTGTTGTTGTTATTGTTGTTGTTGCTATTTCTGTTGTTGTTGTTGCTGTTGGTTGTTGTTGTTGTTGTTGTCTACTACTACTAATTTTACTGCTATTATTTATTATTATATTTTAAAATTTTATTTAATATTTAAATAAATTATATTTAGATAGTTATATAAAATTTATTTGAATTTTTAAAGAAATAAACATTAAAGAGTAAAAGTTCATTCAAAACTCTTTAACCATGAATTTCTATTTTTAAGCTAATGAAATCTTTTTTCAAATAAAGAATAATATATTTTCAAATTCAAATATTTTAAATTTTTAAATACATTATTATTACAACATTATTAAGTTATGTTCTAAAAATTACCACGTGGCTTCTTGTCTTACTTTTAGTTTGCTTTTATATATTATATATAGCTTATGTGGTTTTCAAGACATGTCGTTCATATTCTATCACTAATAGTAATAGTTTTTGAAGTTTATTAACTGACGTAAGACACACGTCCAAATTACGTAGGTTAAACTAGTACATATATAATAATACTTTTTTATTGCAGTCATTAGGGGTGGACTTTGGTATTCGGTTCAGTATTTTCAAAGTTCGGATTCTGTAATTTGGTAATCGATATTTGAACGTAGATACCACATACCATACTTATAAACACCGGTTTGGTAATTCGATAATCGGTAAAGTAAACTTCGATTTGGTACGGTATTTGGTAATACCATATTAAAGTTGGAGATGTGCAAATGTGTACGTTTAAACTTCAAAGAATATATTTAATAGAAACCCTATTTAGTATACTTTTTGTTGCTTTTTACGAATATATTACCAAGGTCCAAGAGATTATTTGGGATGACTAATACTTTGGTCTATTGGGTTGGGTAGACACACACACGCACACACACACACACACATATACACATATATTCAATATTCGGTAAATACCGAATACCGAATGGTATTAATATCTTGTACCAAACCCAATTTCAAATACACCGAAATATTAAAATTTTACTTTCAAATATTATACCAAATACTGAATTATCGAATACCAATTATCAGATTTTTTGGTTTGATAATTCAGTTTTTGATATTTTATGTCCAACCCTAGCAATCATGATATTTTCGGACAGACACTGTTACTATTGAAAGTTTTACTGTATCACAATTTAATTGTGACGAGTACCAAAAAGGTTAAGCTTTTACATGTCACCAAAAATTTTCAACTCAAATCCGATCTGACGTGGACGTGGTGTCAACTGTCGAGGAGCAACTAGTTGGGCCTAGCCCATAAGAGCCATCAGTCCCCATATATACATTCGTTCTTACACTTTCTGTCTCCAAAAATTGCAACCTTGCTGGTGGTATCAACGCTCTGCATCTTAATTTGTTCTTCTCCTCTAGGTAGAACTACTTTTTAGTTTTTCGGTTCTTATTTCTAGTTCAAAAATAAAATACCTCCTCCCTCTGTTTGCATGGAACAATTTAGAGTTTTGAGATTCAACCGATTTCTTTTTCTATCAAAATTTATTTGTCTCTAAAATATTTTAAGTTAGTTAATTATGTAACACGTAAATTGTCACACAGGGTAGTCTTTTGGCCTTACTATTTGTACGTCTGCTGTTATTTGTTTCTAGTTTTAGAAAGAACTTTAAGCACAACTTGACGAATAGAGAATAATCAAGACTCCTTTTTTCTACCTATTTGAACATCTAATTCTAATTTTTGTACTCACTCCATCCCGTTTCCGTGGCACAGTTGAAATCTCTAACGGCAACCATGTTTTTCTATTTTCCTTATATGTCTCTTAGATATTTTAAGTTATTAGTTTAGATGTACGCGCCTCACTCGTGTATTTCACTTTAACGATTTCAAACGTTAATTATTATAAATAGAATATTTGTTTAAATAATAAACATGAATACAATAATTACATTCAATATCTTTTGAGTATATAAAGATGGAAAATTTATTTATTAAACCTAGCATTTACTAAAAATATTTCTAAAAGCCCATCGACATTCATCTACCACCTGTAAACTGTAATAAAACAATATAATGATAGAGACATCAAAACAATACAATTAAATCTAATCTTTACACATAAAAATTTTCTTAATGCCGTCCGACACTCATCTACCACCTGTAAACTATAACAAAATAATATGATAACAGCGATATCAAAATAATACAACTAAACCTAACCTTTACATAAAAAAAATTCTCAAAGCAGACCAACATTTATCTACCACCTGTAAATTACAACAAAATAATACAATAAAAGAAATTTCAAAACAATACAATTAAACTTAAAGTTTACACACAAAAATTCCTCAAAGTCGATCGACATTCATCTACGAACTATAAACTACCATAAAATAATAAATAAACTAATAGAGATAGTAAGACAATACAATTAAAATTAACCTTTACCTACAAAAATTTCTCAAAGTTGACCGACATTCATCTACCATATGTAAATTAAAATAAAATAATAAGACAATAAAGATATCAAAATAATACAATTAAAACTAACCTTTACACAAGAAATTCTTCAAAGCCAACCGACATTCATCTACGGCCTGTAAACTAAAATAAAACAATACAATAGTGATCACAAAGCTTTGATTTTGATGAAAATAATTCTCGTTTGAGCGAAAACTTTGACCCTAAAGAATGACTTGAATGGAAACAAAGAAGATACATATATACACACACGTTGAATTCTATTATATTGACAAGAACATTGAAGAAGTTGAGGGTTAAAAAATCAAGCATCCATCAATCTAGACCTGCAACTGAATCAAGTTAGATGAATATCAATCATATTTTTTCAATAGGCAAGGAAAATTAACCCTAATTTGTCAAAGTATAATCGTAAAGTTAAAAAATCGAGAGAGCATCAAATTGATAAAATACTCCATAAAACCATACATAATTTAATGAATATAAATATTAACATGACATACTTACAACAACATCAAGATGCATATAAGAAAGCATCAACCTCAACTTCTGTGACAAAGCAAAAACAAAAGAACATACATAAATGTGAAATAGATCATACAAATATTAAGAATTATATTAATTAACTTGAAAAAAAAAAGTAATAAAGATGCAAGTTGAACCCAAATTCCGTTTGTCCATAGACGAATTTATCTATACCATATGTAACAATTCATAGAATAATTTCATAAGGAAAAAAATAAAAAAAAATTGACTTACAAATTCAAGAGGTATATATCTTATTATGTATATTAATAGAAGTATTTTTTTAATGTAGTCCTATATAGGAGTATTTTTCTAGTTGAACAGTAGAAAAAATATTAATTAATATTTAGGAGTCTTATATATTTTAGGACGTTTAGTTAATATAATAAAAATAATCAAATAATAAATTAAAGAAAATAGTGAAAAGACAGTTTTGTCTGAAGAGTCAAAGGAGCAAAAAGTTCAAATCACTTTTGTAAGGTCTTCACACTTTTAATATATAGATAGATATAATATAGATTATAGATATAGATACATATTATAGATATAGATTAATTATAATGATTTATAGTATTTTAATACTCCATCCATTCCAAATTATGTATCATCATTTCCTTTTTAATCCATCCCAAAATAAGTGTCACCTTTCCTTATTTGGCAACTTTTTAAAGGCATAATTACCCTTTTACCCTTATTGGTCCCACTTAATTAAAATAAAAGATATTGACACATTTTTTTATAAAGGATAATTTGGTAAACTTTACCAAGTCTTCCCTTATTTATTAAACTCCGTCCCCGATCAAATGACGATACATAAAATGAAACGGAGGGAGTACTAAGTAATTGATTTTCGTAGCTGGAATACGGAAGAAATAATGCAAACTTTTATCTCAGAGTTTTTGACTATGACTCCCTTGTGTTATACTGAAGGAGGCTCATGGTGAAAAGACAGCAACTTTCCATTAACTTTGCTCTAAAGAAGGTAAAATACAAGGCTTATGCCCCAATTTTCTTTGCCATTCATGATTAAAATCATCTTGGAATTTGTAGGCTAAAACTAGTTATTTTATGTATATATTTTCTAGATATAATATTATTTGTTGGCACTCATGCATGCTGCAAAAAAGCTAAATAATGTCATTTATTTAAAATGTAGTTGGTTTGACTGCTTCTCTTTTTCTATTTTCTAGTGCCCAAAACAAGCTTGCGCTGCAGATGATCATATTAGTCAGTTGATGAAATTCTGGTACATATACTGTCTTTCCTTAGTGTTAAGGAAGCAGTAGACACCAGTGTCCTCTCCAACAGGTGGTTAAACTTGTTCAGATATATTTATAGGCTTGATTTTAGTGCTAACAAACCATTAGATGAAGTAGCACTGAATCGCAGGCTAAGAAAAATGCATATGAAGAAGTATGTAGGATGGGTCAACTGTACTTTGCAAATGTGCAAAGCTCAGAGACTAGACCAATTTCGTGTTTGTTTTGATTTAAACAGATTCTCCCATCATGAGATTGACAAGTGGCTTGAATTCGCCTTTGCTAGGCAAGTTCAAAGGCTAGAGTTGGACTTCTTAAAAGGTGGGGCGGCTTACCGATATTCTCATTATTGTTATACTTTTCCTGCCCAACTTCTCGGTCTCAATGACTATGCTGGTCAACCTCATTCGAACTATGTCCACAAGTTGCCACCCCTCTTACATAATTTTAAGTCTTTAAAGGTACTGTTATTCAAGTGGGTAAATGTGATGGGAAGTTCTTGAGTTCTTCCTTCACAATTGTCCATCTCTTGAAGAAATGGTGGTTCATGGATCAGGAACGTTGGTAAATATTGAAGTCATTGGTCCTTCCCTCAAGTAGAAACACTTGAGGATTGGCACTGCGAAGATGTCGAATCACTCAAAATCTATGATACAAACCTTGTAAAACTCGGGACTTCATCAGGAGAAAAATTATTACTTCATAATGTTCCAATGCTGGTTGAGGTGGGGATTTTGAGTTACCCCCGCACACATATTTTGGATGACATGTTGACTCAGATTTCCTGTGATCTCTCTCAGCTGGAGGTCCTTACAATACATCCTTTTAAGGGATTGGTTAGTGAACAAACTTTTGAAATACATCGACCTTTACTTTGCTTGTACTAACAGGTGTGTGTTAATTTAACCCAGGAGTATATGGGGAAGTACAAGTTTCCTGAATTTACCATGCTGAAGAAGTTTGCTGTAGTTGTGGATACACTGGAAGACACGGGGCTCTTAGGGTGCACTAGTGTCATAGAGGATGCTCCATAGTTGGAGGAATTTAAGTTGAAGATAAATGCCAAGTCTGATTTGGACATTTTGAGTTCTAGTTCACGAAATTAGTGCTGGTGGTGCTTGTTTACTTTAAATTCTGTAACATCACAAATCAAGCTTGCGTAGAATAGATTAACAGGCCATGTCTTATTGCTACTGCAACCCTTTAATAGTCCTTTCCCCTATATCCATTCTACAATGGGTTTTGAACACTTGTGTTGGCTCGAGCATCTTGCATCTTTCAGAACTCTTCCACTTTAATTATGTTTTCCTAATTGCCGTCTTAGAATCTAACAACTATTTGGTATGGTAGATTTTGTCCACAATGGAAATCAAGATTCTTCCATCTCATTTGTATTACTAATTTTGTCGGTGACTTGATAGTTGTGACTGTATTCCTCTATTAAATGAGATTTTCATTTCTTAAACTTGCACATAATAGGCATGTATGGCAGAATATGGAAGTATCATTGAATGATTAATTTGCTCCCAAACATTTCATAAGGCTATTTGTCACGACCCGACCTGAGGCCCTGGCCGTGATGAGCATCCTGAACCATGAAGGCCCGAGTGCCCTTCTCTATCTGGCAATCATGTACACCATTCATATACTATAAAGAAATGCAGAAAAGATAATAAAGACGGAAACATCGTCAATCACTTAATTCAACTGAACAGTACGAAATTGAGTTCACAACATTCAAAAACATACACACCAGTCTGCGAAATCTCTAATAATATAAAAATCAACATCTGTCTAGAAACTGGGACAAGGCCCCCAGTTGGACCATGAATCAACTAAACTAACAATGTTCTAGAATAGGCCTTCTGAAATAAGGGAGGCTCACCAACTGCTGTCTCTGAAAGAATTCAACCTACTGCTTAGCGGGACCTCGGTACTGTGCCTTAGATCCTGAAATGTAGGAGGTCAATACAATTGTATTGGTACGCAGAGCAATCCAAAATAATGTACTTTTATACAACATAAGTAAGAGCAATTCATATAACATGTCAGTCTAAATCAATTGAAAATACATGGGCATAATCAATAGACTTCAAAACATTTCTGTAAATCACAACTCAACTCTTTGTCTTGCTTCTGAGCTAGGTGGTACACCCTACAATTATATGACCCCACGGGCTATATGGAGTCTGCCCTTGACTCGGCGGCCAAGCCCCCAACCCAAGTTTGCCACAAGGGTTGGAGTTTCTGATTCTGATACGCCAAAGGGCACAAGGCCAACATATAATCCCTATCTTGGGACATAATAAATCCCGTATCGGCAAAACACGGTTCTGGGCTATGAGTTATCTGAACTCATGCCTTCTTCGGTTAACCACCTAACTCTCTTTAAGCCCATTTTTAACCTTTTCTAAACATGCATCTTTCTGAACTTAAAATCTAAAAATCCGAATAAAATCTGTATTCTGTTCTGAGTTTATCATGACATTATATTTTTCAATCAACTCAATCATTTGACCACCAAAAACATTTAAACCATACAAAAGAGTCCTTATTTTAAAACATGTGCAAACTTATGCAAAGATTCTCCCTTTTTAATATTTCAACTCATGATGGTAAATTTCTCAAAACAAATCATGCATTCCCTTCAATTATTACCTTGAACATTTATAAAGAAGAAAACACTTGTAAAATACAAAAGCACCCTCTCTTCAATTCACAACCAAGATCAAGTTCATAAATAACATTAAAACTCTTATCTCATGCTTTCAATAATGCAATTTAACAACCCACAACATGTAAAGTCAAGAAGTATCATAACAAGAGAGGGAGTATAAATATTCATGCTCTCAATTTAACTTTCAAACTCCAAACACATACATACATATATACTAATAAAAGTCAAATTTAAGGGAAGGCCTCAAGACCAAAACATTATTATCAAAAAGGGTTCACAATGCACAATTGTTAATGTAAATTCAAAATCCTTCATAAATCATGATTTATCAACCTTAAAAACTTAATCAAAGAAATTTCGCGATGTCCATGTAGTTTAGAAAAACCCCACGTACCTTATATTGATTAGTTCGAAGAATGGAACCCTAATCTTGACACTTCTCTTGAGAATCTTGAATTGAAAGGCTTGGATTCTTGTTTAGAAGAGGAAGAGTTGAATCTTGTTTCTTGGTAGGTGTCTAGGGTTTTTTTTTTGAGAGAAAAGATGAATAATAGTATGTATAATGCTTTGGGGGCTGAAATTAAGTATTATGGGCAGATTTGGGTGATGGGAAGTGACCAAAATGCCCCTAGATCCTTTAGGAACTAAACAAGCATGTGAAACAACTCCGTATCGCATTGCTCATCGCGTCGCATCGCCCACACGTCGAGGCCCTTCGTGCCACGTTGCAATTGTATCGGCTTACTGCCTCTCACAAAAAATGTCATAATTTTTCACTTGGGTATCTGATTAAGGCGAAATTGGTATTTTTGGAAAGCTAATTCAATTATCTATAATTTGGTACGTCTTGAGATGTAAAATTCTACGTATATAAAAATTTATACACGTTCAAAATTGACCCTTGTAGAATCGAATATCAAACTATGAACAATTCAAAAGCTCTTAGCTCAACTTTGCTCTAAGTGATTTCAGTAAACACTTGTCACTTTGAAAGCACTTCAAACACGAGGATAAAGATCATGCCACATGAATTTAAATATATATCATGGGGTTAGAGTCTACACCCGTAGAAACAACAGTTTGATTTCTAGCTCAAAAATGCGAGGCGTTACATTATCTCCCCCTTAGGATCATTCATCCCCGAATGATGGGTAGGGACTTGTTAAAACTCTAAAAGTGTAGAATAAAGAATGAAACCTCGCATTGAACATTTTTCCTTAATAAAATATGCAAAGGCATCAAATGAGATTCATGATAACTCCTAGTGAAACGTGTAAGCACGAAACATGTGGTAATGAGACTTTACATAGGGATAATCTTGCACATGAGTTCTATAAATCATAATCATCACAACATAAGACATGAGTTAATTTGGTGATAATAGGCCTGATTTACATTGATACTAATCATGAAATAAGGTCTCGTAAAAAATAAGAAATCGAAGCATTCTCCACCTTACAAGATACCACGAATAGACATTACACTTAGAAACACTACTCATCTATGACCCAAACAACAATTAACATGCTTCATCGTTTTTAACTTAAAATTCTCCCATAACACTTCTAACCATAAGAGTTTGATTCCCGCCACATAATACTCCTATGTTGAAGCCTAACTTGGAGAAAAAAGGTGCTAATTTAAGCTATGGGACTCCATATAAGTATAGTACTTCACCTTATCACAACCATCAAACACTATTGGATTTTAATTCAGGGAATACTAACCCACATAGTACATGGGTTGTATTTTCATCAATCACAACATTCAAGCTTATCATTACTACACACACTTCATGGATTTCCCCCACTAAGAGCAACAAATTCAATCACTTTCACAAAGATTTTCGCCATATATCTCTTTCCTAACTATTTCTCATAATGAAAGTCCATCCCCTTCTTTCCACCATCACCAATAACCTTAGCTAAAGAGATCAAATAAAAATTTTCACATTCAGGAACATCTACTCCCCCTCTCTAAGTCACTACTACTCTTCCATAACAACTATTATACTATCATTCGAAGGGTCATTGAGGGACCCGAGCATATGCCTCAAAGTAGTAACACTATTCGATTATAACATATACTTATTGCACTACTCAAGGTGGGATATAAGATGAAGGTACAATACAATAGACACGAAGTGCTCCATATATCAACTTTCTGGATCATAAATAGAGAATCACTCTGGCATAAACACAACATAGCATGAGTCCTTACATCATGAGTCCTCTAACCTAAGTTTGGGATTTATGAAGTCAATGTTGAGACAAGGACTTCTAGTCGAAGCTATCGCTTCTCATTTTTAGAGCTGAAATAGTTATGAGTTCGCACAACTTTATCATTTGGGTAATCCCGATATAAAATGAACCAATAACATTTAGGAAGCATAGTTTGTTAGAACCAAGTATTTTGTGAGACATGATTTTTTTTGTGGATCATGAGCAACATAACATAGAGCTTGAATATCTGGAATATTGGATTACTGAAAGACGTTACTGCTTCTAGTTTAGAGGTTGAAACATGACATGAGTTACATAGAGATCTCAAAACTTAGATATAGGAAAAACTTGAATACATAAAACTTTGGTAGAATGACCTCTTAAATTCAGAGTAGGAGGAGCTTGCTTGCATAGGAATCGATATTATCATGATTCTTACTTGAAACTTGACACCATAAGAAAATTCGGGAACTACTTTAATTCATCATCTCCCCCTTAGATCAAAGTCACAATCCTAATCTTAAGGAATATCTTCTCATTAAATCTTACAAGCATAACACTCTACACAATGGGGTATCACTATACACATAAATGTTAAACTTCCCCTTTTAACTATACTCTAAAGGAATTGCTTTCCAAGAACGTTTCTCTTAATTTTCACTATCCCTTATAGCAATCAACCTACAACTCGTAGTCTTATGAGCATAACCATCCTCACTCCTTATCACATAAACAAAATCCACTCTCCATTACTTAACATTCTAATATTAAATCGTTAATCACATAACTTACATCATAATAAAAATTTTAAGACTATACCAAAGGCACATACTGCCTCCTTATATTTCACCCATTTGCCTCTAAAGAATATCACACAACAACTCCTTAGTCTTCTCCATACCATGAGATTCGAGCACAAAATCTAGGTACACATGACACTCGTACACATCACACTTTATCTAATAATGTGCTACCTCTAGGTTCAACTTATTCTTATACACTCACGCTCTTATACACTTAATGACTCAACCATAATTCATCATTTTAAAACTAGTCCTCATGTACATAAATATCATAATTATCCACTCTTTTTTCCATAAGTTGCCAACCTAAGCTATTTCATACCTCACACCAAGCCTACTACTTACTCCTACAAAACATGCATCACTAATCTTAAGGTATATCCTGTTTGCCACTACCCACATTGAAATTCAAGCCAATAATCTACAATCAGTCATGTACCACCGATGAAGCAGGTCACATACTATACTATTCCATTAAATTGGAGAATTAACCCAACTACACCATTTAACTTAATTACTGCCCATAAGTTCATTCTCTCCACAATATTACTACCACACCTTAAAATCTACCACACACCTTCTCACGTGTTGTACTAGCTTACAACTACTAGAGAAAAGACAATTAAGGAAGGTAAAGTCACATAATAAAGATAGTCAATTTTAATCTTATAATATAACTCGTTATGATCTTATCAACATAGTCTGCTTTCTCACATCATAGCTACTTACCCACACATACATCACAACTATCTTTAAAATTCCATATACAGCAATGAGTCTATACCTAGAACTTATTGGCTAATCTAACCATTTTCATTCACAGCCTTTAAGAGATTTCTATAACCATCATTACTATCCACTCTATGCTCCTTTCCTATTTTGAATGGATAATAATCCTAGCTAAACACTTTCTTTCCAACTACCATACAATCTATAAATATTGCTATAACATTAGCCAACCACCATAAAAGGAAAAACCACCCCTCAATCAAAGGGTTATACAACTAAAACTACTTATTTATGCAAAAGTCACCCTCACTCTGACCGCTAGCCTTGTGAATTAAAGTCACCAACTTCTGGACTATCTCACTACCAATGGGTCATGACACTTTAACATATACTACTACTAAAGTAGAAATATGGTTCCAACATTTTGCTACACATTATTAACCTTATGCATGACATCTGCAACACGAATTTTGTAAAAAGGGACTGAATATACTTTGGTCCTTTGGTTAAAAAGCACGATTTTATCAGGATAAAGGTATACACTCGAATCTATACACCTTGAAGCATTAACGGACTCCTCTCAAGTCCTTGTACTATATAATAATTTTATGGATAACTTAATCATAGAGAACCATTGGGGGAACTAGACTTTTAGACTTGTATCACCTCGACAATAAGGCATGGCCCATAAATTTTGAACAAGAAAGGAATTTAGATAACTTTATTGATGGACAATGCTATAGCATGAACTAGATTATTAAAGAATAAGAAACAACTGATAAATGCTTGGTGGCCTCTTGATTATAAGTGTGGCGCACAACATACCTATAAGTAAGACTCTACTAGACACGACTTTGCAAATATCCTGGGACCATGAATCATTCTCTGATACCAAGTTTGTCACAACCTGATCCAAGGCCCTGGCCATGACGAGCATCCCAAATCATGAAGTCCCGAGTGCCCTTCTCTATCTGACAATCATGCACACCACTCATATACTATAAAGAAATACATAAAAGATAATAAAGATGAAAACATGGTCAATCACTTAAATTCAACTAAACAGTACGATATTGAGTTAATAACATTCAAAAACAAATGACACCATTCTGTGAAATCTTTAACAATATAAAAATTAATATCTATCTAGAAACTGGAGTCTGGGACAAGGTCCCCAGTTGGACCATGAATCAACTAAACTAACAATGTTCTAGAATAGGCCTTCCAAAATAAGGGAGGCTCACTAACTACAATGTCTGACAGAATTCAACCTACTGCTTAGCAGGACCCCGGGATTGTGGCTTAAATTCTAAAATATAGGTGGTCAATACAATTGTACTAGTACGCAGAGCAATCAAAAAAAATATTGATATGTGAGCAGATGCTAACATATTTGAGGCTTTTAACTAAGAATAATTGTAAGGTCTTAAGCAACTTTTATCATTTTTGATTGTTTTATCTTTGATTTTACAGTAGAAGCCAAGATGCAAGAAAACCAACAAGGATGAAAACAAAAGAGTTGAAATCTGAAGAAAATAGAAGAGAAGTGTGTCGGACGATATTTCTGGAAAGTCGTCAGCCATGTGATAAGTTATCAGAGATACCTTCATCCTTAGACAGAGAATGGACCTCATCTAAAAGTTGTTATGATATTTCCTGATAAGTCATCAAAGTGTTGATAAGTTGTCAGGTTTCATCATCAACCTTAAGCAGGAAGTGCTAAAACTAAAGAAAGAGCTAACAACATTTGTGATAAGTTATCAGACTACCGATAAGGTGTCACGAATGTCATCTTCTAATCTGAGAAATTGCTAAAATCTGTGATTTTGTTTCCATAATTAGGGTGAACTATTTAAAGCATAGTTTAGGGTTTTCTAAGGGAGTTCTGAACCTGTTTTGGAACACGAATATTGTAATTTTTTCTCTCTAGTTTCTTGGCTTGAAAAACAATTAACTTTGAAGAGATTTTCATCAATATTTTGGGATTTCTATTGTGATCTAATCTAAGAATCACTAGTTACTATTCATCTTGTGGTAAGTTCATCTTTCAAATTATGAATACATCTAGTTGTTTTGCTTATTACATTATGAGTGGCTAAATTTCTTTAACCTGAATTATGGGATCTATGGGTTAAGTCTTGGTAAGATACTAAGTGCTTAAGATTCTAAAGGTAATATGACTCCTTGATAATTCCAAGATTTTAATTAGTCTATCGGTTACAAACGATAGATAGCACCTGCTTTGATTTGCTTGAAATAAGAAATCAAATATAGTAGGAAGTGAATTAGTTACAGGGACTTGGAAACACTAAACTTTCATTTAATAATTGACGTTGTAACAAGGTTGATTAACCTGAGGTGAAGTCTGGTTAGTAAATATAAATTTCCTAAGTCTGAGAAAATTAGGTAATTAAATTCTTAAGTAGGTCGAAAGACATTTAGGCATAACTTTGATAAAGTTAATCTGTTGTCCTACCTATTGTGAGAATCTTGAATTACTATTAGCATCTGTCAAGTACTGAAACCCATAGTGAATATAATTCTGGTTTTCTATAAACTCTTGATTACGAACACTGAAACTAAAGTGACCAACAATTATTGGCTAATCTCCAAAACCCCTATTTCAGGAAATATCCAACTATCAGTTGATTAAATTGCAAACAACTAAAGTTCACACCATATTCCCTGTGGGATTCAACCCCAACCAAGTTGGGTTATATATTGAAAACGATCTCTTACATTCTCATTAGAGAGGTGTAGTTTGAGCATTATAAAAAATGGCGATGTTGCCGGGGAATACGGTTGTAAATTAAAGTTTGTGTGCGCTAATTGACTGTTAGTCAAGTTTCCTAGTTTTATGTTTATTTGTTATTTTTGTTTATTGCATGATCTTTGTAGTGTATTCCAGGATCCAGAAGTTTCAGAGAACTATTATTACTATTTAATCCAGAACCGCAATGAATTGGAAGAATGGCAAACCAGTAGGAGGCTGACAGGTTGGTAGCCTTAGCTAGAGCTCAGGTGAATGTACTGAATGTTGATAAAAAAGTACAATATCCAAATCCTGAGGATGGAAATTTGGAAGATGAGAAGTTGTTAAACCCTGGTAACCCAAGGCGTGCTGAGCAAGTAGCTACACCAGTACAACATAATGCTAACAGGAATCGTTCGTTTCGAGGAAGGCAAGATTACCAGCCGGTACAGTATGAACTCAATGATGATGATGATGGAATGGATGGAGCAGGTGCAACGGGTGTAATTATTCCTCCACCGTTGGCACCTAGGGCAAAATTCAACATTATGAGTACTATGATTCAACTCTTCAATCTGAAAGGGTTATTTGGTGGCCTTCCTATCGATAACCCCAACTTGCATCTGGTGAACTTTGTCACCATTTGTAAATCTTTTGATAACCCAGGAGTGGGTCAAAATGCTATTCGATTGAGATTGTTTCCGTTGTCTCTATCTGGAGAGGCAACATTATGGCTTAATAAGCTGACACCCAATTCTATAACTAAGTGGAGGCAGTTGAAAGGAGCTTTCCTAGAAAGGTTCTTTCTGCCTTCCAGGCGGGTACAGTTGAGGGATGATATCAACAACTTTAGGCAGCTCCCAACTAAAGCCTTGGATGAAACCTAGGAGAGATTCAAAAAGAAGCTGACACAGTGTCTGAACCACAATATAACAGACATACACTTGATGGAGACTTTGTACAGGGCTTTTAACTCTGTGACAAAACCAATTGTAGATAATGCTACTGGTGGCTTATTTGTTGATCTTATATTTCTAGAGGCTTCAGAAATGTTAGAAAGAATGACCAAATAGAGTCGGGCATACCATACCAGAGACTCTGTGGTAGCCAGCCCCACTATTTCTGTGGGTATGACTGTAGAACAATGCAGAAGAGATGAGGAGCGTAACCAAGATTTGGCTCACCTAAAAATGCAGATGGACTTGCTAACAAAGAACTTTCTATTAGGAAAGACTGATAAGGTGAAAGCTGTGGGATCATAAGATAGAGTTGATGCTGATTTAGAAAAAGAGGCAAACTATGTTAATAATCAGGGTTTTTTTTGAGGCAATAACCAAGGGAATCAAGGTCAGAATTATTATGATAAGCCTGGTTATAAAAATAGAGAGTAGGGAAATTAGAGAAACAATAATGATAGGAGTAGGCTATATGCCCTTCCTGGGAAATCCTGAGACTGCTACAACAAGTTCTGAAAAGATGTCTATGGAGAACATGATGGATAAGTTGCTGAAGGAAGTGAAGGCTACCAACTCTGGTGTAATCATCATGAAGACCAATCTGTCATCTATTAGTCAGTTGGTAAACTCATACTCCACCGAAATCAAACAGTTATAGAGTAGCAGATGAGCCAAATCTCCACAATATTTAACCAGAGAAATAGTGGAATGTTACCAAGTGATATAGTCTAGAATTCACAGAATGATGGCTCATGTATAGTGATTACCACTAGAAGTGGTAAGATATTACCTGGCCCTTCTGTATGCAAAAGTTTGGTTGAAGATGTGATTGAGGCAGAGAATGAACCCAAACAAGAATGTCTAGTAAAATCTGAGAAGATGGATGGTTCTGATGATGCTCCAGAAAAAGGAAAAGAGAAGGAGAAAGAGGTAGTGTTGAGAAATATCCCAAGACCACCACCTCCCTTTCCTTAACAATTGAAGAAAAAAACTGATGATGCAAAATTCAACAAATTTATGGCAATGCTCAAACAATTGACGATAAATGTACCTTTGGTGGAGGCACTCTAGCAAATGCCAGGATATACTAAATTTATGAAGGACCTTATGACTAAGGAAAGAGCGGTGACCTACGAACCAGAGGATAATCTCCATCATTGTAGCGCTATTTCTATGAGGACCTAGGTACAGAAGAAGCCAAACCCATGAGCATTCACTATTCCCTGCATGATTGGGACTATGGAATTCTCTAAGGCATTATGTGATCTGGGAGCGATCATTAATTTGATGTCGCTGGCTGTATATAGAAAGCTGGGTCTAGGAAATCCCACACCCACCAACATGTGACTCGTGATGGTGGATAGGTCAGTAAAATGACCTGTTGGTATTTTGTATGATGTGTTGGTAAAGTTAGCTAGCTTTATATTCCCTGCATATTTTGTTATTTTAGATTACGAGGTGGACTTTGAGGTGCCCACAATCTTGGGTCGACCTTTCCTCATAACCAAAAGTGTGTTGATTGATTTGAGAGCGAATGAGCTCTTATTCAGGATGAATGATGAAGTGGTACAATTTGATGTATGCCAACCAATGAAGCAGCATGAAGAAATGAGTGTATTCTCAGTAGCTGATGTGTATTATGAGGATGAATAGGAGGTGTCAATAGAGGAGCAACTTATTGTCGAGCCTTTAGCCTCAGTTTTAATGAATTTTGATCGTGAAGGCATTGAGGAGTATGAAGAAACTATTTGTACTTTGTCAGGAATGGGTTCATATCCTTATTCTCTTAAGAAGCTAGACCTTGATCTTGCTAATCGACCAACACCACCGGATAAGCCATCCATTAAAGAGCCACCAGTGTTGGAATTGAAAGAACTGCCTAGGCACTTAAGGTATGTGTTTTTGTGCAATGAAAACACATTATTCATTATAATTACGGATGATTTGGGCAAAAAATAGGTATAAACCCTTATTTCAGTACTTCATAGGTACAAGAGAGCAATAGGATAGACCATCGCAGATATTATTGGTATTCCCCCTAGCATCTGTACGCATAAAATACAACTTGAGGAAGATTGTATTCCAACCATCGAGCAACAGTGCCGTCTTAACCCACCAATTCAAGAGGTGGTTAATAAGGAAATTATTAAGTGGTTGGATACATGAGTGGTTTACCCTATTTTTGATAATAAATTGTGAGCCCAGATCAATGCGCGCCCAAAAAAGAAGGCATAACTATGGTTGCAAATGAAAGAAATGAGTTGATTCCACTCAGGCCTATGACTGGGTAGAGAGTTTGCAAGGAATACCACAAACTAAATTCATAGACTTTGAAAGACCACTTCCCGATGCCCTTTATGGACCAAATTCTTGATCGATTGGCCGGAAAGGGATGGTATTATTTCTTGGATGGTTATTCTGGATATAACCAGATCTGTATTGCTCCTAAAGACCATTAGAAGACGACATTCAATGTCCATATGGAAACTTTGCATTTAAGAGGATTCTATTTGGGATATGCAGTGCACCCGCTACTTTTCAATGTGCATGATGTCTATCTTCTTAGATATAGTAGAGGACACCATAGAGGTATTCATGGATGATTTCTCTGTGGTGGGAGATTCATTTGAGATGTTTTTGCAAACTTGAGTATAGCCTTGCAACGATGTGTTGAATTCAATTTGGTGCTTAATTGGAAGAAATGCCACTTTATGGTAAAAAAAGGGCATCTTTCTCGGGCACAAAATTTCAGCAAAAGGGATAGAAGTTGATCGAGCCAAGGTTGAAGTTATTGAGAAACTACCACCTCCCATTTCAGTGAAGGGAGTGCGTAGTTTTCTTGGACATGCTGGCTTTTACCGGAGGTTTATAAGAGATTTTTAAAAGGTTGCAAATCCACTTTGCAAACTTTTAGAGAAAGAAATGAAGTTTTCCTTCAATGATGATTGCTTAAAGGCATTTGAATGCCTTAAAAAGAAGCTGATTGAGGCCCCTATCATTGTTGCACCGGACTGGTCAAAACCGTTTGAGATCATGTGTAATGCAAGCGGTGTTGCCCTTGGAGCTATATTGGTACAAAAGAATGACAAACTATTTCATCCAATATACTATGCCAGCAAAGCACTGAATGAAGCATAAAAGAACTACACTATCACTGAACAGAAACTCCTAGCTGTAGTGTATTCTTTTGAGAAATTCAGGGCTTACCTACTTGGGACCAAGGTGGTGGTCCACACTGACCATGCAGCCTTGAGGTATTTGATGGCTAAGAAGGATGCAAAACCAAGGCTGATTAGATGGGTTTTACTGCTACAAGAATTTGACTTTGAAGTTAAATATAGTAAAGATTGTGAAAACTAGGTTACGGATCATCTATCTAGAATGAAAGGTGAGCAGGCAATTAGTGATGAAATGGAGATAAACGATGCATTTCCTGATGAGGAGATCTTGGCTGCTTCTGTGGAGAAATTGCCTTGGTATGCTGATTTTGCAAATTATGTTGTGAGTGATGTCATTCCAGAAAATCTTTCTTTCCAGAAAAGAATAAAATTCCTGCATGATGTGATACATGACTTCTGGGATGAGCCAGATCTTTTTTGGCTATATGTTGATAATATTATAAAGAGATGTGTGCCAGAAGTGGATGTATTGTGCATATTTGAAGCATGCCATGCTTTCCCAGTAGGAGGTCACCATGTAGGTGACCGAACGGCTAGGAAGATGTTGTAGAGCGGCTACTATTGGCCAATATTTTTCAAGGATGCTCACGAGTTTGTGCTGAAATGCGACCAATGTCAGAGGCAGGGGTCAATATCCAAAAAACATGAGATGCCTTTGACTAAGATGCTTGAAGTGGAATTATTTAACATCTAGGGCATTGATTTCATGGATTCTTTTGTAAGTTCGTATGGGATGAAGTATATTTTAGTTGTTGTTGACTATGTCTCGAAATGGGTCAAAGTTGTTGCTTTGTCTGATAATGAAGGAAAAAGGGTTGTTGCTTTTCTCAAGAAGAACATCTTCTCTCTCTTTGGAGTACCACATACTATTATAAGCGATGGAGAATCTCATTTTTACAACAAAGTGTTTCGGGCAGCTTTAGCAAAATATGGGGTGAAACAACATAGAGTAGCCACTCTATATCACCCACAAACTAGTGGGCAAGTGGAGGTGTCAAACTAAGAGATTAAAGCCATCCTAGCTAAAACGATGAATTTTAGTCGGAAAGACTGGTCTCGAAAGCTCGATGATGCCTTGTGGGCATACCAGACTGCTTTCAAGACACCTATTAGCATGTCACCATTTCAGTTGGTCTATGGAAAGGCATGCCACTTACCAATAGAGCTGGAGAAAAAGGCCTTATGGGCACTCAAAAGGTTGAATTTGAGTTGGAAGGAGTCAATAGAGCTGAGATTGGGACAATCGAATGAGATGGATGAATTTTATCTCAGGGAATATGAATGAGCAGACCTATATAAATAAAAGATAAAAAAGTATCATGATTGATGGATAGAGAAACAAAACTTCCAAAAATGTGACTTGGTGCTTCTATTCAATTTCAGACTCAAAATGTTCCCAGGTAAGCTTAAATCCAAGTGGTCAGGCCCATTTAGAGTTAGTCAAGTCTACTCATCTGGAATAGTAGAACTAGAAAATGAAGACTGCAGCACCTTCAAGGTAAATGGGCAACGAGTCAAACTTTATATTGGTCTAAAAGACTCAATGAAAAGTATTGCTACTATCTGTCTCGACGAAGTCTAAAGTAATCAAGATACCTGAGTCGTGCTGTGACATTAAATCAGGCGCTAAATGGAAGGCAACCTATGATCCCCATGCTTGATCTACTCCAGGTATACCCTAACCCTTAGTTCAGTTTCTCTTTGATTTTAAGTTGAGGGTGTAGGGTAAATTGTTGTTGTAAAATTTTGTAACTGACTAGGAGAAATACAAGTAACTAAGGCAGTTAACTTGTTTTTGTGATTTTTGAGCACCTCTCCAATGGTATGAAGGTTTAAATATGTGATTTACATCTAAGTGTGACCACTGTACATCGTTGTATGACATTAGTTCTAGTGACGCAACAATCATTGCTAAACAGATGCATGAACTGAATGAGTAGTAGCTTGTGATATACTTGTGTGCCATATGCATGTGAGATACTATTTAGTCCCCTCTGTATGTTGAATCCAGAACTTACCCGGTTAGTCTTACCTAAGTTGAAGGATAAGGGTTAGGAAAGGATCATAGGCCATTTTGATATTAGCCCACTTTTAGCCTAAATGATCTTCCCTGTATGTAGAATATCCCTAGATCCCTACTTTAAGCCTGATTAGCCTATTTTTTTATGACACCCGTCACTTTCCCGTCTATATCACAATGAACCTGTTTTGGCCCTGGTCCTCCTTGGACACCATACACCTTGACATAGGAAAATGGCCTAAGTTGAGGGTGACTATCTTAGGGGTACGTGATGTCAAATGAGTATGAAGATAGGTAGAATAAAAGAAAAAATAAAAAAATGGGTGCAATGGAAAAGAACAAGAAAAGAAAAGTTATGAAAAAGAAAAAGTGATTGTAGGAAAGATAACACCTATACTGAATAAGTGTGATCAAGAAAAGAGAAGAATAGAAAAAGGTTAATAAGTGAATCCCAGGAGATAGTGTAGTGTCAACGAGGCTTAGTCACTTTAAATATCATCAATTATCATACCAGCCCCTAGCCTGCATTACAAGCCAAATAAAAGACCTATAGTGATCTTAGCTAACCTGTCGAAACAACTGGGTAGTGAAAATAAAGGCAAGCCTATGATACTTAGCATACATTGATTGTAACTTCATTTTGAAAGTGAGTTTCCTTTGATTGTCCCTATGGTTACATATATGATTGCTGATATGAGAAAAAGAGGATTTCTTTATTGTGAGGGCACACCAGGTATGTTGCTAGTTACTAACTTGTTTGGATAGTGTAATACTGGTGTATGCATGGTTGTTATATCTGAATTAATATCGTATATTGATTCCTATGTGTTGCATTGTTGTTCTTCAATAATATACACAGTTGTTCTTGAATTCACTGACCTTGGAGATGGTGAAGATGTTTTGAGATAATATGGATGATTGACTGCTGAATGTACTTTGTATCCTCTTGGTTGTATTTGAGTTGCTTGAGGACAAGCAATTATTTTAAGTTGAGGGTGTTGAAGTGTGAGCAGATGCTAACATATTTGAGGCTTTTAACTGAGAATAATTGCAAGGTCTTAAGTAACTTTTTTCATTTTTGATTGTTTTATCTTTGATTTTGCAGTAGAAGCCAAGATGCAAGAGAACCAATAAAGATGGAAATAAAAGAGTTGAAATCTGAAGCAAATAGAAGAGAAGTGTGTCTGACGACATTTTTGATAAGTCGTCAGCCATGTGATAAGTTATTAGAGATACCGTCAGCCTTAGACAGAGAATGAACCTCAGCTGAAAGTTGTGAAGACATTTCCTGATAAGTCATCAAAGAGTTGATAAGTCATCAGGTTCCATCGTCAACCTTAAGCAGGAAGTGCTAAAATTGAAGAAGGAGCTGACGACATTTGTGATAAGTCGTCAGACTCCTGATAAGGTGTCATGAATGTCGTCATCTAATCCGAGAAATAGCTGAACTCTGTGATTTTGTTTCCATAATTAGGTTGAACTATTTAAAGTATATTTTAGGGTTTTCTAAGGGGGTTCTGAACCTGTTTTGGTACACGGATATTGTTATTTTTTCTCTCTAGTTTCTTGGCTTGAAAAACAATTAACTTTGAAGAGATTTTCATCAATATTTTGGGATTTCTATTATGATCTAATCTGAGAATCACTAGTTACTATTCATCTTGTGGTAAGTTCATCTTTCAAATTATGAATACATCTAGTTGTTTCGCTTATTACATTATGAGTGGCTAAATCTCTTTAACCCGAATTATGGGATCTATGGGTTAAGTCTTGGTAAGATGCTAAGTGCTTAAGATTCTAAAGGAAATATGACTTCTTGATAATTCCGAGATTTTAATTATTGTCTATTGGTTGCAAACGATAGATATCACCTACTTTGATTTGCTTGAGATAAGAAATCAATTATAGTAGGAAGTGAATTATTGATAGGGACTTGGAAACGCTAAACTTCTATTTAATAATTGACGCTGTAACAAGGTTGATTAACCCGAGGTGAAGTCTGGTTAGTAAATATAAATCCCTAAGTCCGAGAGGATTAGGTAATTAAATTCTTAAGTAGGTCGAGAGACATTTAGGCATAACTTCGATAAAGTTAATCTGTTGTCCTACCTACTGTGAGAATCTTGAATCACTATTAGCATCTGTCAAGTACTAAAACCCGTAGTGAACATAATTCTAGTTTTCCATAAACTCTTGATTACAAACACTGAAACTAAAGTGACCAATAATTATTGGCTAATCTCCAAAACCCCCATTTCAGGAAACATCCAACTATCAGTTGATTAAATCGCAAACAACTTAAGTTCACACCATATTCCCTGTAGGATTCTACCCCAACCTAGTTGGGTTATATATTAACAACGATCCCTTATATTCTCATTAGAGAGGTGTAGGTTGAGCATTATCAAATATACTTTTATACAACATAAGAGAGAGCAATTCATAAAACATGTCAGTCTAAATCAGTTGAAAATACATGGGCATAATTAATAAGCTTCAAAACATTGATGTAAATCACAACTCAACACTTTGTTTTACTTTTGAGCTAGGAAGTACACCCTACAATTCTACGACCCCACGGGCTATATGGAGTCTTCCCTTGACTCGGCAGCTAAGCCCCCAATCCAAGTTTATCTCAAGGGTTGGAGTTTCTGATTCTGATACGCTAAAGGGCACAAGGCCAGCGTATAATCCCTATCTTAGGACATAATAAAACCCGTATCGGCAAAACAAGGTTTTGGTCTATGAGTTATCTGAACTCGTGCCTTCTTCGGGTAACCACCTAACTTTTTCTCAGCCTATTTTTAATGTTTTTAAAACATGCATCTTTTTGAACTTAAAATCTGAAAATTCGAATAATATCTGTACTCTGTTCTGAATTTATCATGGCATTATCTGTTTCGGTATCGTCATACCAAGACTTGCAAGTTATCTGTCTAAGCCATATAGGGTTTTGTTTTAGATTTTTCAATCAACTCAATCATTTGACCACTAAAAAATTTAAACAATGTAAGGGAGTCCTTATTTCAAAACATGTGCAAACTTATGCAAAGACTCTCCCTTTTTAATATTTCAACTCATGATGGTCAATTTCTCAAAACAAATCATGCAATTCCTTCAATTATTTCCTTCAATATTTATAAAGAAGAAAACACTTGTAAAATACAAAAGCACCCTCTCTTCAGTTCACAACCAAGATCAAGTTCATAAACAACATTAAAACTTTTATCTCATGCTTTCAATAATGCAATTTCACAACCCACAATATGTAAAGTCAAGAAGTATCATAACAAGAGAGGGAGTATAAATACTCATGCTCTTAGTTTAATTTTCAAACTCCAAACGCATACATACATATATACTAACAAAAATCAAATTTAAGAAAAGGCCTTAAGACCAAAATATTATTATAAAAAAAGGTTCATAATGCATAATTAATGTAAATTCAAAACTCTTCATAAATACATGATTTCTCAACCTTAAATCAAAGCAATTTCACCATGCCCATGTAGTTTAGGAAAACCCCACGTACCTTATATTGATTAGTTCGAAGAATGGAACCCTAATCTTAACATTTTTCTTGAGAATCTTGAATTGATAGACTTGAATTATTGTTTAGGAGAGGAAGAGTTGAATCTTGTTTCTTGGTAGGTGGCTAGGTTTTTTCTTTGAGAGAAAAGATGAATAATAGTGTGTATAATGCTTTTGAGGGCTGAAAGTGGTATGGGCGGATTTGGGTGAGGGAAAGTAACCAAAATGCTCCTAGACCCTTTTGAAACTGAAAACGCATGTGAAACAACTCCGTATCGCGTTGACCATTGTGTCACGTCACCAATCGTGTCGAGGACCATCGCGTCGGTTTACTGCCTCTCACGAAAAATGTCATAACTTTTCACTCGGGTATCGGATTAAGACGAAATTGGTATCGTTGATAAAATAATTCAATTATCTACAATTTGGTGGGTCTTGAGATGCAAAATTCTACATATATAAAATGTTATACACATTCAAAGCTGACCCTTGTAGAATCGAATACCAAACTATGAATGATTCAAAGGCTCTTAGCTCAACTTTGCTCTAAGTGATTTCCATGAACATTTTTCATCTCGAAAGCACTTCAAACACGAGGATAAAGATCATGACACATGAATTTAAATATATATCATGGGGTTAGAGTCTACACCTGTAGGAATGATGGTCCGATTTCTAGCTCGAAAATGCGGGGTGTTACACTATTCAGACTGTTAACCCAATTGTCAATTCATGAACCAATTTCCAAAGAGAAGAAGCTATCAAGAAAGTTGTGTATTAAGTTGTTGTCGCAGTAGATAGGTAGGCCTGTCTAGGACGAATAGAGCAGAAAGAGGCTATGAAGATGAGAACTTCGACTACGTTTTACGGAATCATGAGATATACTTGGCAGGAACATTGGAAGCTGGTATCCTAACAAAATAACTTGGGGAATAGGGATTCGTATTGATGGTATTTTCTAGCAATGGAGTTTTGAGAGGAAAGCTGGCCCCTTTTAATAGAATGAATGATGAAACAGAAAGAGTATAGTTAAAATAAATAGAACCTATTTAGTGTAGAGTGGTTTGTTCACCAATTTCAGTTTTTCTAAGAAGGTTCTAGGGCCATCTCAATGTATAGGAACCTGGTATGAGATGAAGAAAAAGGGAAAATGTCTAACATTTTGATTATCCTCCTTTTCTGTAAATCATAGCTGCTTTAGAGTTTTTTGGTATTTCTCAATAAGCTTTGCTAACAATCAGTTGCCTTGTGATAGTCATCTTTGGTGGCAAAATTCTTGGTCACCAAGTCATCATTTTGAAGGTCTGCAGCCTTATTTTGATATGCTATGAACATCTATTGGATAATGAATTCTTTCATAGCACGCAACCCATTTTCTTCAATTACCTTCAATCTTCAGTAATGGCCTGGGAAAAGATAAAATGGAAAGAGGAAGAGTGAGGAAGCAGTTACTCGATTTCCCTGGAGCTTATTGCCTTGGAGCATAAGTAACATTTGGAAATTTATGAGTAAGTGCATTGGATGTACAATGCTGAACATTTGGTCAGCTGGAATTAATTGATTCCAATGTTCTTTCAATTTGACTTTATATAAGGTATCTCGAAATATTAACCTGAAATGGTATCATAGGCAGCATCTAGCGCTTTATTGGTTGCTGCCTGTGGGTCTCAACTGTGATTTATCAAGGACCTGCAAGGTTATTCCCAAGCTTGCACTTTCCTGTCTTTTTTATCTTTATTTTGAAACGGGTAGCTTCCTGTCTGATTTAAGCTTTTCTAAGATTGTTTTGAGACAGGATAAATAATTGTTCAGTAGAAGTACTTCTAATTCACTTAAGTAGCACTAGAATTCACGAACAATTAAGATTGGTTAAGTTTGTCCTTTTCAACCTTTAAAAGTATGGTTCGATGGTTGGGGACTGGTGTAAGCAGGGAAGTTGGTAACTGTGAAGAACAAGAATTCTCTAAATTTGCTACTAAGTAACTTAAAATTACACGGTTTAATGTTGAAAAGAAACATTTGAGATTTGAGGTGCTAGCATGAGCCCCTTTGGGATTTCTCTGTTATATTTTAATTTTGTATCTATCCTTGATGAAAGGTGGGGTTATTAGGTGGTAGATTTGCTAGAGACACTAATAAAAGTACAAATGGGAAAGCTAAGCAAGGAGGCCAGATCCTTAGTGCCATTCTGAATTGTTTTTGGAACAAATTGACCTGGATACTAGTGATGCTATTTTTCTAGTCTAGCTGTACATTTCCATGGATGGCCTTTATCTTGATGTGCAACCTAATGATTCTTCTCCTAGTTTCCAGTATGCTACTTTGAGCATGTGATAACTATGGCTGTGTGATTTTCTTATTGTAGTTGTTGTGGTTCTTACCGGTGAGGTCAAAAAGAGTGTGGGAAGGTCGTAAGCTATCGTTGTTGGGTTCAAAGTCTATGAAAAAGTGTGAATGAAAAATGGAGGAAAAATGGTGGAGAGAAGGGAGACACTAATTTAGAAAGTGTACTCCCAAATTGGAAAGTTCACTTTTTCACCTACATTGGTGGAAGAAGAGAACTTGTGAGTGTTTAAAATAAGGAACACTTACTCCACATGGTAAGTGAGGTAAGAAATAAGAGATGCCTCGTGCCATCATCGTCGTTGCTTGCTTGTCTCGGCTTCGGTTTCGGGTACCAAAGGGAAAAACACAACTTTTTTCTGTGTTTTGATACGCCATTTATATGCATGCAGGCAGATTTCGAAACAGTGCAATGCTTATATGAAATGATGCAACCCTTCAACGAAATGACATACTGATTCATGAAATGGTATGCCTGTTTGGAAAAGACACATTCTTTGGACGAACAGACATGGCTTTTCTAGAAAGGTCACACCTTTTAAGTAAACCATTGCCACTTTTCAGAAGAGGCACATATTGGCTATCTAAATCTGCTTTCATCCACAGGTTTAGGTATAAATTTTCTGAAATACAAACTATCTTCTTGTCTTGAAAAACTTTCTGTGTGATCTATCAAACCGTTGGGTGAGTTCGTTGAATCCAACAATTTGAGGTACCGCTATTGTTCGGATTGAAGGCCATTTTATCCTGGGAGAAAAATTCCAAAACCTCGGGTACAGTGAGGGAAATTATTCCTTAAGGACACTCCGTGAATTCGGAGGACTTGGTCTTAAATTCTGTTTCATCTCTTTTCTGAATCTTAACACCCTTCTTAGATAGATTATTCGTAATCTAATGTTGAAGGTGTTACAAAACTTCATAAGTGTTCTTGTCTTGGACTTGAACTAGTGTTGAAGTTTGTGTTTCTTATATACAGATTCTTGTACCCAAATACATAAAAGAATAACAATCTTAAGGAATAATATTTTTTTTGAGAATCTGTATTGCTTGTTTTTAGAGATTAAAGCTTTAAGCTTTCTACTCCGTTTGAACTTAACTAGTGAGTCGAAGACATAAAGTTTTCATCAAAAGTTAAAGATCATTCGGTTGACGATTGGAAGTCATAAAAACTTCATCATTAACTAGAAACGAGAAGAAGAGTTTAAAGTTGCTTAACTTTATAAATAGTATTCTGAAAAATACTAAAATTTATTGTCTTGTGGTGACAGGAAAAATGACTAATGAAAGCGAATGCAAGATGCGGCTAAGACTGTAGGGGCAATTAGCATTGCTTCAACAAGTCGAGCAAATGCTCCGCAACCTATGGCACCTGCGGAGAAGCCCAAAAAATTTACGGGCATTGACTTTAAGCGATGGCAACAAAAGATGTTCTTTTACCTCACCACTCTATGCCTTCAAAGGTTCACTAGTAAGGATGCTCCTGAGGTGCCCGAGGAAACCTCGGACAAAGAGCATTTCATGATTGTAGAAGCTTGGAAACACTCGGACTTCCTTTGCAGGAATTATATATTAAGTGGTCTCCAAGACAACCTCTACAATATTTACAATGAAACTAAGACATCGAAGGAATTGTGGGGGGCACTAGAATGAAAATACAAGACTGAGGATGTGAGAATTAAGAAATTCTTTGTTGCAAGGTTCTTGGACTTTAAAATGATAGATATCAAATCGGTTGTCTCTCAAGTACAAGAATTGCAGGTAATCGTTCACGATCTCCTAGCAGAAGGTATATCTTTAAAAAATACCTTAGTTGAACAAATTGAAAATATTCTTAGTACTCACATAAATTTTTTTATAGGTTTTATTGTGAATGATGCATTTCAAGTAGCAGTTATCATTAAGAAGCTACCACCTATGTGGAAAGACTTCAAAAACTACTTGAAGCACAAACGCAAGGAGATGACTGTTGAAGATCCTATTGCCCGACTACGTATTGAAGAAGATAATAAGGCTGCCAAGAGAAGGTCAAAAGGGAATTCTAAAATTAATGGAGCACATATTGTAAAAGATGACCAAAGAAATTCTAAGAAAAGGAGAAAGCTGAACAAGAAAGACATCAACCCAAGAAGAAATTCAAGGAAAAGTGCTTCAACTGTGGCAAGATTGGCCATAAGTTCACAGATTGTTGTGCCCCTAAGAAAGGAAAGAAAAAGGACCAAGCAAATATGATTGAGTCCAACAAAGAATGTGATGATCTGTGTGCTGTGTTTTTAGAATACAACTTGGTGGGAAATCCTCGCGAGTGGTGGATGGATTATGGTGCCACCCTCCATGTTTGTTCCAACAAAGAGTTGTTTTCGTCATTCGCTCCGGCTCAAGTGGAAGAAATGATCTACATGGCTAACTCCGCTACGGCTAAGATAGAACGAATAGGAAAAGTGGGCTTGAAAATGACTTCAGGAAAGGTCTTGAAACTTAAAAATGTCTTGTATGTTTCGGAATTACGTAGGAACTTGATTTCTGTTTCACTTCTAGACAAGAACAAATTCAAATGTATAATCGTTTTTTGAAAAAATTATAATTAGGAAAGGAGAAGTGTATGTAGGGAAAGACTATCTCACCGAGGGACATTATAAGATTAATGTAATGAATGTTGAAATAAATAAAAGTTCAAATTCTTCTTACTTGCTTGAGTCTTATAATTTATGGCATGAACGTTTAGACCATGTTAATTACAAAATGTTACGAAAATTGATTAACTTAGAAGTTTTTCCAAACTTTGAATGCAATAAATTAAAGTGTCATACGTGTGTGAAATCAAAGTATGCAAAACATCCTTATAAGTCCGTTGAAAGGAATTCCAATCCTTTAGACTTAGTACACACTGACATTTATGATATGAAGTCAACACCATCATGTGGTGGTAAAAAGTATTTCATAACTTTTATTGAGGATTGCACTAGATGTTGTTATGTCTGCTTGGTAAATAGTAAGGATGAAGCAATAGATGCGTTTAGGCAATACAAAACTGAAGAAAAAAATCAGTTAGAGAAAAAGATAAAAATAATAAGAAGTGGTAGGGGCGGAGAATATGAATCTCCCTTCGCCGAAATATGTGTAGAGAATAGAATTTTCCATCAAACTACGGTCCTGTATTTACCTCAATCTAACAGAATTGCGAAAAGAAAAAACTGAACTTTGAAGGAAATGATGAATGTCTTGCTTATAAGTTTTGATTTATCGCAAAACTTGTGGGGGGAGGCTATCCTTACAGCCAATCGTATACTCAATAGAGATTTCCATAGTAAGACGCAATCAATTCCTTATGAGAAATGGAAAGAAAGGAAACTCAACTTGAAATATTTCAAAGTGTGGGGGTGTCTAGTAAAGGTCCAAGTTCCTATGCCTAAAGAGATTAAGATAGGACCTCAGACTGTGGACTGCGTGTTCATAGGATATGCTAAAAGCAGTAAAATATGTTGATTTTTGGTTCATAAATATGAACATCCGAATATAAATAAAAATATGGTAATTGAATCAGATAATGCTGAATTCTTTGAAAACATTTATCCGTATAAAACTAGACATGAATAGTCTAGTGGGGGGTCTAAACGACCTCGACATGAACCAAGTGAGAATGTACATAATGAAGAAAATCCAAGACGTAGTACACATCAAACAACGCCAACTTCGTTTGATTTGGATTTTGTAACATTTCTCTTAGAAAATGAGCCTCAAACATTTAAAGAAGTGATGTCGTCTTCGGACTCATCCTTTTGGAAAGAGACAGTTAATAGTGAGATTGATTCAATCTTAAGCAACTATAAGTGGGAATTGGTTGATCTTCCTCCAGCAAATAAACCTTCAGGTTCTAAATAGATCTTCAAAAGAAAAATGAAAGCGGATGGTACTATTGACAAATACAAGGCAAGACTTGTAGTAAAAAGCTTCAAGCAAAAAAAAGGACTTTATTAGTTTGATACATACTCGCCATAACAAGGATAACATCGATTCGAATGTTAATTGCCTTGGCTGCGGTATATGTTCTTGAAATCCATCAAATAGATGTGAAAACCGCATTCTTAAATGGAGAATTAGAGGAAGAAATTTACATGGAACAACCTGAGGGTTTTGTGGTTCCAGGAAAGGAGACTAAGGTGTAAAAACTTATTAAACGGGTTCAAAATAAATGAATATGATAAATGTGTTTATATTAAAGACACTCCAAATCACCAAGTCATTATGTGTTTATATTAGATGATATGTTGATCATCAGTAGAGACATTTCTGACGTAAATGCAACGAAATGAATGCTCGAGACCAAGTTTGATATAAAAGACCTTGGAGTTGCAGATGTGATCTTAGGTATAAGAATCCATAGAACTCCATAATGGTTGGCATTCTCATAGTCTCATTATATAAAGGTACTTGACAAATTCAAGTATATGAAATTCGGTATTGCCAAGACTCCATTGGATGTGAGCTTTGTACTTTAAAGGAATGAAGGTGAAAATGACTCACAATTAGAGTACGCAAGAGTATTGAGATGTTTAATATATATAATGAACTATACACGACCAGACATAGCATGCGCTATTACTAAATTGAGTTGTACACGAGTAATCCCAACAAAACTCATTGGATGGCAAAGAAAAGAGTTTTGGGGTTATCTTAAATACACTCAAGACTACGCCTTGCATTATACTAAATATAACACGGTAATCAAAGGATATAGTGATGCAAATTGGATCACCAGATCTAATAAAGTAAAATCTACAAGTGGATATATATTTACTATCGGTGGAGGAGCAGTCTCTTGGAAATCATTCAAACAGACTTGTATTGCTCGCCCTACAATGGAATCTGAATTTATCGCATTGGATAAAGCCAGTGAAGAAGAAGAATGGCTCCAGAATTTCTTGGAAGATATTCCTTATTGTCCCAAACTAGTGGCACCAGCACTGTGATAGCCAAGCGGCAATAGGTAGGGCATGGAGCATAAGGTACAACGGTAAATCTCGTCACATACGACGGAGACATAATACCGTTAGAGAACTTCTCTCTAGTGGAATCATCACTGTTGACTATGTGAAGTCAAAGGATAATGTGTCAGATCCACTTACAAAAGGCCTATCTAGAGAAGGAGTGGAAAGGACATCCAAGGGAATAGGTTTAAGGCCTAGGACAAGTCAGCATGACGGTAACTCTACTTAGCAGACTGGAGATCCCGAGAGCAAGGTTAAAGGAGATCAAACAAAGTTTTTTCTTTCAGGTTCAACATTGTCAATTACCCAACCCATTCTCATGATGTAAAAAATGTTTAGTAAACAAGGATAAGACTTAAGGTGAAAAGTCTTTTAATGATTATCTAAATTTGACAGATTTGACCAAATAGTTTAATTTATAGGATTGAACATTTAGAAATTACCTATGAGGACGAAGTGGAAGCCGCTTCAATGAGAATGTTAGTAAAGGCCTATTCCCTAAGCTCTCATGAAATCGGGATGTGTTCATGGCTGCAAAGAACAAAATCGTGAGAACTATAAACGGTAAAAGGCTGGTTGTGTGATATGTGTTGTCTAGGTGTACACTAAAGATCAACGGTTCAAAGATATCAAATCTACCGATTGACCGAGTGCATCTAATGCATGTTCACTACAGAAAGTTCAAAGAGAAACCCACTTATCCAGATGCAATCAGTCTTTGCTTGATGATTACATACTTGTCCGTAAAATTTTTACAAAAAATAATCATTTCCTATTATGTGGGGGATTGTTGGGTTCAAATTATATGATAAAAAAGTGTGAATGAAAAATGAAGGAAAAATGGTGGAGAGAAGGGAGACACTAATTTAGAAAGTGTACTCCCAAATTAGAAAGTTTACTCTTTCTCCCACAATGGTGGAAGAAGAGAACTTTTGAGTGTTTAAAATAAGAAACACTTACCCCACATGGTAAGTGAGGCAAGAGATAAGAGATGCCTCGCGGCGGCGGCGCTCGCTCGGCTCGACTTCGGCTTCGGATTTGGATTTGGATTTGGAAAATGATTGATCGATGGGATCTATCTTTTTGGACAAAGTTTATTTGACAGAAATTCAGTTCAAAAACACCAATGGGAAAAACACAACTTTTTCCTGTGTTTTGATACTCCATTTATATGCATGCATGCAGATTCCAAAACAGTGTTTCAAAACAGTGCAGTGCCGAAACGAAGGGATGCAACCCTTCAACGAAATGACACACTGATTCATGAAATGGTATGTCTGTTCGTAAAAGATACATTCTTTGAATGAACAGACATGGCTTTTCCAGAAAGGTCACACCTTTTAAGTGAATCATTGCCACTTTTTAGAAGAGGCACATGTTGGCTATCTAAACCTGCTTTCATCCAAAGGTTTAGGTACGAATTTTCTGAAATACAAACTCTCTTCTTGTCTTGAAAAACTTTCTGTGTGATCTATCAAACCGTTGAGTGAGTTCGCTGAATTCAACAATTTGAGGTACCACTATTGTTCGGATTGAAGGTCATTTTATCCAAGGAGAAAGATTCCAAAACCTCGGGTACAGTGAGAGAATTATTCCTTAAGGACACTCCGTAAATTTGGAGGACTTGGTCTTAAATTCTGTTTCATCTATTTTCTGAATCTTAACACCCTTCTTAGATAGATTATTCGTAATCTAGTGTTGAAGGTATTACAGAACTTTATAAGTGTTATTGTCTTGGACTTGAACTAGTGTTGAAGTTTGTGTTTCTTATATACAGATTCTTGTACCCCGAATACATAAAAGATAACAGTCCTCTTCATCACCTCAAAGTGCTCGTACCAGTGAACTTGAACTTGTTAGGTATTTTTTGGAAAATGCTATTGTGCTTGAGAAAATCATTGTTGATCCTCTTTATCGATGTTCTTATCGCATCCTGGAGGAATGGAATGAAGATAAGGAGGTGCAAATGGTATGAGATTTCTCTAAGATCCAGCTTGAAAGAGAAGTACCTCCGTATATTGAGTTGGTGATACAGTGAAAGTGTAGTTATGGAAATAATTTATGTTTGTTTTGAGTTATTTGTACCCGTCCACTTAAAATAATGATTTTATTTCGAATGGAGTTCTATGTATTATCTTATTATATATAGCAGCATTTGCTTATTTCTTGTTTTGATACCCTTCCTTGATAGTAATTTGACAAAACTACATAACTAGTCGGCCTCATTTGAACTATGTCCACAAGTTGCCATCCCTCTTGCATAATTTCAAGTCTACTGTTATTCAAGTGCGTAAATGTGACAGGGGAAGTTCTTTAGTTCTTCCTTCACAATAGTCCATCTCTTGAAGAAATGGTGGTTCATGGATCAGATACATCAGTAAATCTTGAAGTCGTTGGTCCTTCTCTCTGACAAAAATGCAAGGTAAGGCTGCGTACAATACACGCTTGTGGTGGGGTCATTTCCCGAACCCTGTGCATAACGGGAGCTTTAGCGCATCGGGCTGTCCTTTTGTTGGTCCTTCCCTCAAGTTGAAACACTTGAGGATATGGTACTGCAGAGAAGTAGAATCACTAAAAATCTGTGATGCAAACCTTGTAACTTTCGGGCCTTCATCAGGAGAAAAATCATTGCTTCATCCAATGCTGGTTGAGGTAGAGATTGTCTTTCTCGCTCACACATATTTTGGATAACATATTGCCTTGGATTTCCTGTGTTCTCTCTCACTTGGAGGTTCTTACAATACATCCTTCTAAGGGATTGGTCAGTGAACAAACTTTTGAAATACATCGACCTTTACTTTGCTTGTACTAATAGGTGTGTTAATTTATCCCAGGAGAATTGGGGAATTAGAACCTTCCTAAATATACCATGCTCAAGAAGTTTGCCATAGTTGTGGATACACTGGAAGACACGGGGCTCTTAGGTTGCACTAGTGTCGTAGAGGCTGCTCCACAGTTGAAGGAATTTAAGCTGAAGGTAAGTGTCAAGTCTGATTTGGACATTTTGTGTTCTGGTTCAAGAAAATAGTGCTGCTGGTGCTTGTATACTTTTAATTTTGTTACTTCAGAAATCAAGCTTGTATAGAATAGGTAGGTTAACAGGCCATGTATTATTTCTAGCGCAACACTAAAATAGTCCTTGCCCCTATTTAGATGTCGATTCTTCAATGGGTTGTGGACAGCTGTGTCGACTTGTGCGTCTTGCATCTTTCATAACTCTTCCACTTAAATTATCTTTTCCAAATTGCTGTCTTTGAATCTAACTGCTGTTTGGTATGGTTGATTTTGTCCAGAATGGAATTCTGATTCTGCCATCTCATTTGTGTTACTAATTCTGTCGGAGTCTTGATAGTTTTGACTACGTTCCTCTATAAATGAGATTTTCATTTCTTGAACTTGCACATAATAGACATGAATATGGCAGAATATGGATGTATCGTTGAATGATTAATTTGCTTCCAAACATTTTATGAGGCTATTCAGACTGTAAACCCAATTGTCCTCAATTCATAAACGAATATCCGAAGAGAACGAGCTAGCAAGAAAGTTGTGAAGTAAGTTGCTGGTGGCAGTAGATAGGTAGGCCTGTCTAGGATGAAAAGATTATAATAGAGGCTATGAAGATGAGAACTTCAGCTATGTTTTAGGGAAGAGAAAAGTCATAAAAATACGCTGAACTTGTCCGCTCAACTTACTTTAACATTTTAATTAAATATATATTTGTTTACCCCCTTAATAATTTTAAATTGATTTAATATCGCCCCTAATGCTGACGTGACATTTAAAAAAAAGAGAAAAAAGAAATCACATATTTTGTTAAAAGAAAAAAGAAATGGTCCCACTTATATTTATATATATATATATATATATATATATATAAAACCCATCTTCTTCCTCAGCCACACTCCGCACCCCTAGCCCCAAAACCCTCACCCCTTCTTCTGATCATTCTTCATACACTGCGATCCCAATCCCCTTTCTCCTTCATCTAATTCTCTATCTTTATTTCTATTACACATTATCAATATATTTCTTCAATAAAGAAAAAAGTATGTATGAAAAAAGTTGTGAATTTTAAGAGAAAATACATCAAATCACCTCCAAACTTGTCGTCAAAATTTGCTTTATACCCTAAACTAATCGGGCAATTATATACCCCCTTAATAACTTGAAAGTGAATTTTTTACCACCTTAAAAAAATTATACCACTCTCACTACGGAGAGTGAAATACACACGCCTCACGTCATTGCCAGATCAGCGTCATGTCATTGCCACGTAAGAAATTATAATTTAAAACAAAAGAAAAACTAATCAAACACACATATTATTTTTATATATTTTTTTTAAAAATTAAAAATATATATGTAATATATATATATATATATATATATATATATATATATATATATATGACCCCCACCCCACGACCCTTCCTCTTTTTTCTTCTTCTTCAACAGCCCACCCCATCCCCTCGTTCCCCCTTCTCCTTATTCTTCAACAGTCCCCCACCCCCATATATATATATATATATATAAGACCCCCACCCCACCCTCCTTCCCCCTCCTTGTTCTTTAACAGTCCACCCCACCTCCTCGTTCCTCCTTCTCCTTATTCTTCAACAGTCCCCTCACCTCCACCCCAATTCCTCCTTCTCTTTTAATTTCTTTTTCACCATTAACACCATTAATATCAATAACTTGATTCAAATTTAACAAGAAATTGATAAATAACTTGATCATGAGTTGTAGATCAATTTAAAGTGAATGGTAAATTTGAGAATGACAAAATTCCAAACATTGTTATTAGTAGACTCAACTGCTTCATTTGTCTTTTTAACAACACCCTTTTCTTCTTCAGTCTTCCTATCCACTTCATGGTTTTTTCTGTGTTTAATAACAATTTTTTTTTTCACACTTTCTCCTTCTACCTCTTTCTTGATCTCCACTTCGATACTAATTTTGGTGATTTCTTGATTTGTATTTGGAACTACAGTTGTAGTAGAAGAAGAACAAGATGTGCTCTTCTTACTCAAACAACTCCCCATTTTTTTTCAAACAGAGTCATTCTCAATCCAAAATTCCAATACACAAAAATCATGAGTTGATCACAACAGTACAATAATATACAAAATTTCAAATTCAAATTTCATCGCATTAATCAAAACCCAAAATTTCAAAACTCCCAAATTCTCCATCTTTTTACACAAAAATATCAACAGAAATGACATTAACAGTCCCAAATTTAGAAATGACATTGATGGTATTCGCATGACATGAAATTCTTAGTCAAGAACCAAATTTGTTCATCAATCTTGAATCCTTTTTGGTTGTTTAAAGATGAAGTTTTTGATCAATTGAGACTTGGTAGGAAGGGGATTACGAAGAAGATGAAGAAACGGGATGGAGATACGAAGAAGATGAAGAAACAGAGTATTGGGGGTGGGGGTGGGGGTGGGTAGGGGATTGTTACAAGAAGATGATGAAAGTTGCGTTCTTGTTTTTTCTTTAATAATAATAATAATAATAATAATAATAATAATAATAATAATAATAATAATAATAAAGTGAGCCCTTTAAAAAAAAATTACGCGTGTTTTTTTTTTTTTGTCACGTTAACCATAGGGGTTGTATTGAATACACTTTAAAGATGTTAAGGGGGTATATAATTGCCTGATTAGTTTAGGGTCTAAAGAAAGTTTTGGCGACAAGTTCGGGGGTGATTTGATGTATTTTCTCAAATTTTAACAACACTTTTTTCAAAATCCATTATTGAGAAGAAGAAAAGGAAGAAATATATAATCATTTAATTCTTCACAAGTCAAATAATTTCCTCAATACTGTTTGTACTGTAGAATTTATGATTTTTGATTCCTCTACTGAATTTTATATGTCTTGATCATACATGAACGACTTATTTTGTGCATTTTTCGGCGAGGTGGAAGGAGATGGGTGGTAGTCAACTGGTTGTTGTTGTTTTTTAGTGGGAGTAGACTAAATTGTAACAATTGATCATTTTTTTGGTCGCTGATTTTGTAGTTTAGGGTGCGTCACCAGAGCTGGTTCAACGAAACAGTGAGCTCCGGTGATGGGCAGAGTATTTTTTGATACTGTTTCTTGTGTTCACGGGTGAAATCAAGGGTGGTGGGGGACGATTTTGCGTTAATGAACAATTTCTCCATAGGGGTCTGATCATAGTTTCTCCTCCTATGTGTATGTAATTGTTGTTAATTGTTATTGGAGGTGTCAACGACTCGTTCACCCCCTCCTCAAATTTCTTGTTCATGATTTATCCTCCTATATGTGTATAATTGCAGGGGTGGGGGGTAGATGGGGTGGCTAGAAAAAGCAAAAAAAAAAAAAAGAAAGGGGGGAAGGGGGGAGGGGGGTTGAAGAAGATAGAAAATGGGGGGAGGGGGGGGTTGTATTTTCTTATTTAAAAATATTTTATATATATTTAAAAATATTTAAATATATATAAAATATTTATATATATTTATTTATATTTTATGTATATTTAAAATATATTTTTCTTGTGTGGCTCTGACATGACATTAACGTGGCGCTGATGTGTGGGCGAGTGTAACACACTCTCCGTTGTGAGAGTGATATTCAGTTTTGAGGGGTGAAATTAATATACTTTAAAGATGTTAAGGGGGTAAATAAATAGAAGTTTAGTTTAAGTGCTAAAATAAGTTGAGCGGACAAGTTCAGGGGGGAAAATATGTCTTTTCTCTTTAGGGAATCATGAGATGTCAAGTGCACCGTACATACTTATGAATCTTACTAGATACTGAAAGGCCCGTGTCAATGTCTCAATTTATAGGACACAAATAAAATTTAGATAATTAATATGTTTTTAGATATTTTAAGCTATTAGCTGTTATAATTTATAATACTTTTTGGTACTTTAATTTACTATTTTAAGCTGTTACTTATTGTGAGTAATAATACTCCCTTTGTCCAAGCTTTTATGGCATTGATAATCATATTTTTTCTTCTATTCCTATTTAAGAGACACGTATAATTTCAACAGTCAACCAAATATAACGATTGAAGTAGCGAAACAAACATGTCTTAAATTACTCATAATAACTTATTATAAGTGATATAACCAAATTACTATAAAATATAGTTGGAAAAAAAATTTAAGTGGGTCTCATATGAGATGTTAAGTTAATTTAAAACATCAATAGTCAATTTATCATTTTTTTCTATTTTATATTTTTAGTAAATATTATTAATTTTTTTAGTACTTAAATGGCTTAAATAATTAATTACGGTTAAAGTAGCTAAAGCAGATATGTCATAAATTTTTATTTTATTATTTTATTAAATATTATTAATTTTCTAATATGTAAATAACATATAATAATTAATTAGAGGTGATATAGTAAAATCACGGAGCAAGTAGACACGCCGATGAAGACGTGCTTAATCGCACTTCTATATAGTACTAACAATATATGTTATTTTTTTGTTTCAATTTATGTGACATAAATAAAATTTGGATAATCAATTATATTTTTAATATATTTTTAGATATTTTAAGTTGTTAGCTATTATAATTTATAATATCTTTTGGCATTGTAATTTACTATGTTAAGCTGTTAGCTATTGTAATAAACAATACTCTCCTTGTCCAAACTTTTGTAGAATTGATAGTCAATTATATTTTAAAAATAATTTTAGTTTTAATTATTGAGATTTATAATACTTTTTCTTCTATTACAATTTAAGTGATACATATAATTTCGATAGTCAACCAAATATCACAATTGAAGTAGCGAAACAAACATGTCTTAAATTACTATAATAAATTATTAGAAGTGATATAACAAAATTACTATAAAAAATAATTGTGAATTTTTTTTAAGTGAAACTCATATAAGATGTCAAGTTAATTTAAAATATCAATAGTTAATTTATCATTTTTTTTTTATCTATTTTAATGACTTAAATAATTAATTAGGGGTGAAATAGTAAATTACTATTGAAGCAGCGTAAACAGACATGTTATAAATTTCTATATTATTTTTTATTAAATATTATTAATTTTTTTAATATATAAATGACATATAATAATTAATTAGGAAAGATATAGTAAAATCATGGAGAAAACAGGTGAAGCGGCAAGCTGGCCGGACAATCATGTGTTGCCTTCTTTACTACAGTTGTATATATTATTAGACACAAGAGCCCGTGCAAGCATGGGCCCAACGTATGCAACTTTTTGGTCTCAATTTATATGATACAATTAAATTTTGGAGAATCAATCAATTTTTTATACGATTTTTAAATATTTTAAGTTTTTAATGATGTATAATATTTTTTATATAATTTTTAGACAATATATATTACTTTCATTGTTTGAATTTACGTACTACTGATGTAATTTAAAGAGTCAACCAAATTTTCTATATATTTTTTAGATATTTGTATGGTATCTAAATATTTTAAGTTGTTAATTATTGTAAATTATAATATTTTTACATAATTTTCAGATAATATATGCTCTTTCTGTCTTAATATATGCGACACTGATGGAACTTAAAGAGTCAATCGAATTTCTTATGTATAGTTCTTTTTTTTTTTTTTTTTCATATTTTGAGTTGTTAGTTGTTGTGATTATAGTACTTTCTGCTATTTTTTTAAATAATATGTGTTACTCATATCTCAATTTATGTGATTGTGATAGTATATGGAGAATCACTCAAATCTTTTAGATGTCGATAATATTTCAAGTTGTTAATTATTATGATTTATAGTATTTTTATGTTATTTTTAAATAATATATATATATATATATATATATATATATATATATATATATTATTTTCTCTGTCCCTAATTATATGATTGATAGAATTTCAAGAGCCAACAAACTTTTTTATGTCCTTCGAATATCTTAAACCGATAATTACTATAATTTATAGTAACTTTTATGCAATTTTCACATACATAACAGATAAAAAAATAAGACAAATAAATTAATATGTAGAAAAATAATAATATATAAAAATTGGTTTGGTCGGTAAGCTGGTAGGATGACAGCCATCTGCTTCCAAGTCATTTATCGCACGAGCCTGTGCTGGCACGAGCCCGATATATACTATGTTGTTCATTTTAATTTATGTGATATTAATAAATTTTTTAGAGTCAATTAAACTTTTTGAATGTTTTTGAAATATTTAAGTAGTTAATTATTGTGATGTATCATATTTTATAATTTTTTTGATGATATGTGTTACTCTTATTGTTTTAATTTATGCGACACAGATAAGGTTTTGAGAGTAAACAATTTTTTTAATAAAATTTTTAGATTGTTGTATTGTTTTTAAACATTTTAAGCTATTAATTATATTATAATTTATAATCCTTTTACATAATTTTCAGATAATATCTTCTACTCTTTCTATTTCAATTTATATGACACTGATGGAATTTGGAGAGTCAACCAAATTTTTTGCTCTTTCTATCTCGATTTAAGTGAGTGTGATAGTATTTGACGAATCAATCAAATTTTTTATATGTCGTTAAATATTTTAAATTGTTAATTTTTGTGATTTATGATACTCTTTATGTTACTTCCCTGATTTCAATTTATGCGACACTAATAGAATTTTGAAAGTCGGTTAAATTTTTTATATATCTTTCAAATATTTTAAGCGGTTTATTGTAATATATAATAATTTTTATACAATTACTAATTACATAATATATTAAATAAAAGTAAGCCAAACAATATGTGACTCCCTCTGTCTTAATTTATGTGAGTGTGATAGTATTTGACAAATCAATCAAATTTTTTTATATGTCGTTAAATATTTTAACTTGTTAATTTTTGTGATTTATGACATTTTTATGTCATTTTTAAATAATATATGTTACTTCCTCGGTTTCAATTTATGCGGCAATCAAATTTTTTTATATATCTTTCAAACATTTTAAGTGATTAATTATTATAATTTATAATAATATATTAAAAATAGTAAGACAAATAAATTAAAATTGAAAAAAATAAAAAATTATAAATAAGTGTAAGCTGGCATGATGTCATGCCTACTTTACCCCACTTATCAATTTTTTTATATCTCTTTCAAATGTCTTAAGTGATTAATTATTGTAATTTATGATAATATATTAAAAATAGTAAGACAAATAAATTAAAATGAAAAAAATAAAAAATTATAAATAAGTGTAAGCTGACACGATGTCCTGCCTACTTTACGCAACTTATATATAAGAGTAATAATAAAGTAAAAAGGTAACTCAAAATGTAAGTAAACATTATATTTAATTGCACCAATTATTCAGTAGTTAATATACTACAGTAAAAAAAATTTCAGGGATGGTAACTATGAAGATTGACAAAGAAGAAATACCTAGCTACTTCTTCTTGATAATCCAATCTGTGAGCATAAGATTATTGACAACATTATATCCCAACAAACTAAGATACTTAATAATTTTGTTGCCACCTGAAATGTCAGCATCAATAATACCAGAAATATTTAGCCAATTTTCACAATACTCAACATTATGCGCTGCTATCGAAAATTCAGCACCCGCTGCATCATATAACTTTTGTTTTTCAACATGAAGCAATGCACCCTTATACACACATATTATATGATCATACAAGTTGTGACATTGATCAAGAGCTCGCCTCGATTCTTGAATATTTCCCTTAAACTTTTCTTCTATGTATATTTGTGTTCTTGTCGCGTTTATAAGTCCTGTCTCGATGATTGACAGTGTTAAGTGCAACAGATCCTTTGCTAATACGATTTGAGGATTTGATTTCACAATTTCCAAGCAAAACGAAGCATTCCAGCCTTTTGCATTATAACCAGTAGTACAAGCATCCGTGAGCAATTCTGGAGAATTTGGGTCAAGTGTAGCAGTAATTGTTCGTGGTAGAGAGAATAACAACGACACTAAAATAAAAGTTGCAAGAATCGAAATATTGATCGATGAAGACATAATATTCTTGTTATGAGAGTGTGTATTACTTGAAAATATCTATATATATTTCAAGAACTTAGAGAAAAAATTGATGTGTAAACTTATGAATCATTTAGTTGCAAGATTTGGAGTGATGGAATGTCTCGAAAAATATATGAATTGAATCAACAATATTTGGGATATATACAATGAATTGTTCCGATGATTTATAAATTATTTGGTACGACTAATTTAGTATGACTCGTTGATATCACGATTTAATTGTGATAAATTACGAAGAAGGTAAAGATTTTAATTGTTGGTGTTCAACCATAGGAAGAACACTGTACACTGTATTTGGATGGATCAATGGATTTGGATATTTTATTTTTAAATTTTAAGAAAAAAGATTTCCTGCTAATGGAAAAAAAGAAAATGTAATCTACTAGGATGATTATCACATCAGCAAGCTTAAACATACTGCATTTTCAATGATATATTTCAAAATGGTATTTTTGATAATAAGTGGCTCATATCAAAACACATCATCGACACGGTACATATTCTCCTTTTCATCTCTCTAGCCTTTGGCACAATCCATACCTTCCCCAGATGTACCCTCTTATCTACGTTGTACTCTTCAAATGCTTCTATGTTTTGCTTTTGCTTTTGATAACTCCCAATAACACTATTTTTTGCTTTAATAGCTCTCTATACAACAATAAACAAACCCAATGTGGTCTCATGAGGGGAAATTAAAGGAGGGTGGGTCCTATACAAACCTTACCTCGACCGTTTGCAGCTAAAAGAGGTTGTGTTTAATAGACCCTTGCCTCAAGAAAAACGTTTTTCAAAACAAATTTGAAAAATGTAGAATTAAAAAGCTATCAACGAGAGTGTTGTATAATGATCCAGGAGATGCTACAGTAAGAATCACAGATGGTTGAAGGACAACTATCACCAAATCCCAATTATGTATCAAATGATGAACTTCCCATTTAGGTTAGTCAAGCTAAGAGGTGATTTAACTACACAATGTTGTATCCAGACACATTCCAACAGTATTGATAAAATCCACCATTTGTGGATGAAAATGAGACCTTGAAGGTTGTAAAATGGAGTCAATAGAGTGTAAATAAATGCTCTTTGTATTGAGTATTGAAGAGAAGAATGAATGAGTCCAAAATATCTAACTAACCCCTACTATTTATAGAGAAACTAATCCACTAATCTATTCTAACTAACTAGCTAGTGACATTCTGTTATAACTGAATGCCAGCTGTAACCAACTTATGTTCCTTCTTATGTGATCATTTCAAAACCCCTCTTCAAGCTAGGTGGTGTAAATATATTGAGAACCCCTAGCTTGGACAATAGATAATAGTGTTGATAACTCCCAAGTCCTTTAGTTAGAAGATTTGCCTCTTGCTCAGGTGTTGGTACATACTTAGGATGAATCATACCTTGCTGCACCTTTTCTCTTATGAAATGACAGTCAACCTCTATGTGTTTTGTCTTCTCATGAAACACAGGGTTGTTGGCTATCTGCATAGATGATTTACTATCTGTATGCAACTGAATTGGTGTGGGAATATCAACTCCTATGCACTTGAACAATCCCAATAACCAGATTAGCTCAGAAACTGTCAAAGCCATACTCTTATATTCTGATTTTGCTGAACTTCTTGCTACTGTATTTTGTTTCTTGAATTTCCATGATATCAACGACTGTCCGAACTTAACACAATAGCTAGTTACTGATCTCATTGAATTTGGACAACCAGCCCAATCATCATCACAAGAAACTGTTAAAGAAGCTTCTCCTTCTGCTTACATTAAGATTCCAAGACCTGGTTCATTTTTGACATTTCTGACTACTTTATGTGTTGCATTTAGATGTGATTTTTTGGGAGCCTAGATAAATTGACTAAGTGTTTGCACACTATATGTAATATCAGGCCTTGTTAATGTCAAGTACAATAGTTTTCCTATTAATCTCTGATAGCCTCTTACATCCGATAGAGGTGGAACATCTTGTATACCAAATTATTGATCATACTCCAAACTTGTGAGTTTATGATTCTTCTCAAGGGGTGTTATTGCCGGTTTACAGCCTGCCAATCCCAACTCATCTATGAGCTCCATTGTATACTTCCTTTGACATAGAAGAATGCCCTTTTGAGACCTGTATACCTCTATTCCTAGGAAATATTTTAGAGGGCCAAGATCTTTTATCTTGAATGTTGCATGTAGTACATCTTTTGCCTCCTGTATTAGACTTGTCTCATCTCCAGTAATCAATAAGTCATCAACATAGACCAGGATGATTACTTGCTTAGTATGTTTTCTCAAGAAAAATACGAAATGATCCTGCTGACTTTGAGTGAATCCTGCCGATAATAAGGCAGTAGTGAACTTCAAGTTCCACTGCCTAGATGCTTGCTTAAGATAATAAAGGGATTTGAGGAGTCTACACCCTTGATTCCCTCCTTGGCTACCAAATCGAGGTGGAAACTGCATATACACCTCTTTCTCCAGATCACCTTGAAGAAAGGCATTATAAACATCCATTTGAAACTAGGGCCAATGATGCATAGCAGACAAGGCAATCACAACCTTACAGTAACCATTTTAATCATGTGAGAAAATGTCTCTTAATAATCCAACCCTTCTTGTTGACTATAACCCTTAGCAACAAGTCTAGCCTTAAATCTTTCAATCTCACCATTAGATTTATACTTGGTCTTGTACACCTATCTACATCCAATAGAAATCTTTCCTTTAGGTATAGTAACTACCTCCCAAGTGTTATTTTGGACTAATGCATCAATTTCTATTTTTATGGCATTGATTCATCTAGGATCTTTTAATGCAGCTTCATAAGAATCAGGTTCAATCTCAGAAGAAACAATAGCTAAAAAGGCATGATAGCTAAGTGAGATAGAGGAATAGATAATGTGCTTTGAGATAGGATAAACGCATGCAATATTCCCTTTTGCTGAGTGAACAACATCCTGAAGCCAAGTTAGAGGTTTAATACCTATTCTGAACTTTCTCAATTGAGGTGCAGAAGTAACAGTATGGCCAAGTTGAGGTGATGTACCTGATGTATGATGAGGAGGTATAGCAATAGTATGACTATCATCATAACAGGTGTTAGTTGAAACCTCCTCAACAACAACTAACTCACTAGGTGAAGTTGTATTAGTAGGTGCAAAACCTATAACAGCAGTGGATGGAGCAGGAAAACTAGTGTGATGACTAGGTATATCGAGAAACACAAGACTATTCATGCCACTAGTCTACATCAGTAAAAAAAGAAAGATGTGTTCCTTAAAAACAACATCTCTACTAATAAGGAATCTTCTCAACATAAAATCATACAATTTATAAGCCTTTTGTGTATTTGAGTAGCCCATATGCACTGTAAGTATAGCTCTGGGATGAAATCTATCTACCTTTTCTGTAATAGTAGCAAAACATAAGCAACCAAGAACTCTGAGATGGGACATACATGGGCTAGTGCCATGAAATACTTCATAAGGATATTTTTCTGCTAACACAACCGATGGTAGCCTATTAATTAAGTATTCTGCTGTTAATACACATTCTCCCCAAAAATAGAGTGGTATACTCCTTTGAAACCTGATTGCCTTTGCCTCTTCTAAGATATGTCTATGCCTTCTTTCCACCACTCCATTCTGTTTTGGAGTATGTGGACAACTACTTTGATGACCAATACCATTATGAAATAAGAAATCAGATAACTCTTTACTAAAGAACTCAGCACCATTGTCAGTTATGGTTGTTCTAACTTATTTATCAAACTGAAATTACACTATTTTCACAAAAGATTTAAGCAGAACAATAGAGTCATTTTTTAGTTTCATCAAAAAAATCCAAATCATCTTTGAATGATCATCCATAATAGTAAGAAAGTATCTATGACCTTGGGAAGTAGGAGCCTTTTAAGGACCCCATATATCAATGTGGAGAAGATGAAAAATACTAGCTGATCTATTGGTACTAAGAGAAAATGGTTTTCATGTTTGTCTAGCTAATGGACACACAGTGCAATAAAAAAAACTATAAGATTTCACTTTATTCTGTAGAAAATGCAACTGCTTCATAACAACTGTTGGCACATGACCAAGTCTTTTGTGCCAAACCTGAACATCTTCAGATAATGAGCTTGCAATACAGCTACTGGCCTTTACTCTCTCTTGTACTCCAGCATTCACTACTTTACCAGAATTCTTTGGAAATAAGAGATATAAGACTCCTTGTTCTTTACCAATCCTCCTCACTTTACTAGTACATAGGTCCTGAAATACACAGAAATTGGGAAAGAAAAGAACTAAGCACTGTAAATCTCTGGTCATCTTAGAGACTAATAGTAAATTATATATGAAATCTGGTACAAATAATACATTGCCTGCCAATAGCATAATCTCCTGCAATGTTACATTTGCCCTGATAGTTAACTGGTACTGTCTTACCATTTAGTAAATGCACATTACTCTTTTTTGAATCATGCATATTAGTCAAACTATGCAGCAACTGTGGGTTATTGGTCATATGGTCTTTTGCTCCACTGTCAATTATCCATGAATCTCTATATATCTGAACAAAATTAAGGTTATGAGTAGCATTTCCTGCCATGTTTTCCAACAACTCTACTCCCCTTCCTTTGTCGAGCATATGCAAAATTTGATTATACTGCTCATCAGTAAAGTAATTTTATCCCTTGTTTCCCTGTCTGTTACAGCCATCAGTTCCTAAGTAAATTTGGGATCTTTGACTAACTCCATTTTCTTCAGTATTGTAAGTGCAATTGGCTCTTTGATAATATTGTTGCTTATGAACATTCTCAGTACCACTTGATACACCACCTCTACTTTGAGAACATTATATTTTTCACTAGAATATCCATGTACAATCATATTTGCTTGTTTTAGGGGCTTGTCTTTATTGCCTTCTCCCATGACATTGTTACCATGTCTGATTAATGACTTCTTCTTTCCTTTAAATCCTGATGGATATCCTATTACTCTGTAGGACATAGCTTCATTGTGACCTTTCCTTTTACAAATGTTACAGAACAGATTATTGCTACTATAATTGTTACCACCAAAACTCCCAGATTGATTGTAGTTATTAATTCTTTTCTCTTTGGATTGATTATCATGGAAACTCAATAGGGTTGTATTTCACTCAACATGTGCCCTGTGTGTGTGAACTAGTCTCACAAATCATTCTTTGAATCTCTTCATGCACAAGTATGGCATGAGCTTTGCCAATAGAGGGAGACAGTGTCATGAGAAAAATTTGACTCCTAATTGCATTGTAAGACTCATTTAATCCAATCATAATTGAAAAAGTTTTTGTTTCTCTAAATACATCTTAAAATTTGTCGATTCCACAACCATAAATTGTTGAAACAAGAGAATAATACTCATCCCATAGAAAACACAGTCGAGAATGATAAGCAGAAATATCGGATGTACCTTGAAAAATTATAGCTATCTCTCTATGGAGATTATAGATTCTCGATCCATTCACCTTGTCAAATCGTTCTTATAAATCCATCCATACAGCATGAGCATCATTGGCATAGACTATTCCATTAACTAACTCCTTCGATACAGTGTTTATGATCCATGTCAACACTGTTGCATTCACACGTTCCCATTCCTCTGCTAGATCTCCTTTGTACAGAGTTTTACGGTAGGTTCCATCGATAAATCCCAGCTTACGCTTAGCTCGTAAAGCAATCTTCATTGCCCTACTCCATTTTGAGTAGTTCTCTGATATACTAAGTTGAATAGAGATTATCACATTTCCAAGATTATCTAAAGGTAACAAACACAGAGGATGCCTAGAATCAGTAACCTCCAGTTCCACCATTTTGATCCGTAAATATCTGGGAAAACCGTCAATTGAGTGAAATATACAACATTTCTTCAATACAAAGACAAAATCTGCAACTAGAGACTCCAATCAACCCAACCTGGCTTTGATACCATGATAAAATCCACCATTTGTGGATGAAAATGAGACCTTGAAGGTTGTAAAATGGAGTTAATAGAGAGTGTAAATAAATGCTCTTTATATTGAGTATTGAAGAGAAGAATGAATGAGTCCAAAATATCTAACTAACCCCAACTATTTATAGAGAAATTAATCCACTAATCTATTCTAACTAACTTGCTAGTGGCATTATGTTATAACAGAATGCCAGCTGTAACCAACTTATGTTTCTTTTTCTGTGATTATTTCAACAAGTATGTTGGTGTCCAACCAAATACATTTTATTTCCACAACTGTTGTCATCGTATAATATAGGATTGAAATTATGAGAAAATATTTAAAAGAAACTAACAGATAGGCACAAAATATTGTGGGGAAAAAGACAGAAGAAAATATGCAAGAGTCGTCCTACTGAACCTCCAGAGGCATCTAGTCTTAAGCAAAATGAGGCAACTAATTATCCTGCAACTAGAAGTAGCAAACCAGAAGAGGGAAAAGAACATAATGTATAGTACAGATTTAACCTTACAGTAGTAAGGCCCCTGAACTTGGAGTGGAGTTGTGTTTAGCTATGAATATAATTTTTTTTGAAAATTGTTTTTACTTTTCCAAATACAATTCCAAATTATATTTGGGATTCTCAAGGCCAAACACATACTGTTTTCATTTTTTTCAATAAAGTGAAATAATTTTCCAAAAAAAATATATAATTTTCATGGCCAAACGGCTACTAAGTTACAGTTAGCTCCATATTACCATCAACGACACCTTTTTTAACCAAAAAACAAAAACAACACAGCCCATGGCTAGGTCCAATGCCTTCAGCTGTACAATATCCTTAATTATTAATATGGCTCGTGACATTGGATTTTATGCCAAAGACCTCTGATAAGATCTCCCAACTCTAACTTCTCTTTCTCCAGCTTGAGTTACATATATCCGCTTACATATTGGGGGCTCATCTATCTGACCCATGAACAAAATCATGCTCAAATGAATTAATGATGGTGCACATTACCCCTCAGCTTCGTATATCTGCTTCAATATCTTCAATATAATGACGTTGTGAGATCTTTAGAAGGTCTCCGCCAAAATCTAGATCATCTTCTACCTTCACTCATTGATTCTTACCCATTTCAACTTCAGATTCTCTAGTAGTGGTCAAAGGAGTTTGTGGTTCTTCCTCTTGTACAAAAGCTCAAAAGTTTACTTTTCTACAAAATACTTCCATGAAGTTGTCACACAACCAAGGTCATACACATTGATCCTGTTTCTTCTTTATAATGGAAATTCTCATAGGTTGTTTGAAAAGGTATAGGTTAAACTTTAGTGTGAATGCAGAGACAACCACATAATTAAAACTTAAAATAGCACAAGAGAAAAATATCTAGTTAACGTGATAGTAAATCTTGGCAACCAAAATGAGAACAAATAGTTTCTATGTGAAATTTGAGAGAATTCTGGAAATGTAGATGGTAAACATCTGCTACAGATGAACCTTCAAGAGCTAAGAAAGGAAGGAGAGAATTTGGTACTGTTTTATTGAGGATTTTTTATCACTTAAAACTGCATCATGTGATATGTATATATGGATACAAGTAACCGACTCATCTATCTTGGCCACACTAATGAAAGCTGGCCTCCACTAACTAACTAACATTAGCTCGCTAAAAATACACTAACTAATCATCATTTACAGATTAAAACTAATCATTTTAATACACACCCTCAAGCTGTAGGGTGAAATATGTCAAAAACCCTAAGCTTGGACAAGAGAAAATGATGTTTAGCTACACTAAGACCTTTAGTAAGTAAACTGCTAATTGTAAGGTAGTAGACAGATGAGCTGCTTTGATCAGTCGTGCTTGAAACTTTTCTCTCACAAAATGGCAATCAATCTCGATGTGTTTAGTACGTTCATGAAATATAGGATTTGAGGCTATTTGAATTATAACCTTATTATCACAAAACAACTCTACAATAGTAGGCACCTGAATTCCAATATCCTTAACAAGCCAACTAGCCAAATTATTTTAGAGACAGTTGAGCCATGCTTCTGTACTTTGATTCTGCTGAGCTACGATAGGCAGTGTGCTGCTTCTTTGACTTCCATGAGATCAACGAACCTCTGAGTTGAATTACAAAACCTATTACTGACCTTCTAGTATTAGAACAACCTGCCCAATCAGAGTCACAGTAAGCTTTTAACTTCATCTCAGCTCATTTCTTCATAAAGACCCCTAACCCAGGTGAATGTTTGATGTATGTTACCACTCTTAGAGTTGTATCCTAGTGAGACCTCTTGGGTTGTTGCATGAACTGGCTAAGAAATTGTACAACAAAACAAATGTCTAGCCTTGTAATTATTAGATAAAACAATTTTCCAACTAGTCTTTGATAGGTAGTTATTTCTTCTAATAAGGGATCAACATCTACCTTTCCCTCATGGTCATCATAAACCACACTTGTTAGCTTCACATTTGCTTCTAATGGCATAAAAACCAGTTTAGCACTACTTAAACCAGCACTAGAGATAACCTCTAATACATATTTTCTCTGGTTGAGTAAGAATCCATGCTTGGACTTCACCACCTCTATTCCTAGGAAATACTTGAGCTCTCCTAGATCTTTCACTTTAAATTTGCTATGCAGGTATTATTTTGCTGAATTGATAAGATCTGTGTTATTTCCAATAATGAGAAGGTCATCTACATAAATGAAAATTATCACAATGTCCTAACCCTATTGCTTAGTGAAGATGTGGACTTTAAGTGCAGTTGTCATCAAATAAAGCTGAGGTAAGCTTAATATTCCATTGCCTAGAAGCCTGTTTCAGGCCATATAAGGACTTTAAGAGCTTGCATACTTTTGTTTCCCCTTATTAATGGAATTCCTGAGGGAGGTCCATATACACAACCTCATCCAAATCTCCTTGAAGAAAGGCATTGTTGACATCCATCTGATATATATCCTATCCTTTTGAAGTAGCAACACTAATCAGAGTTCTAAAAGACACTATTTTGGAAACTGGAGAGAAGGTCTCATGATAATCTAGACCTTCCCAAGGTCTCATGATAATCTAGACCTTTCCTTTGAGTGTAGCCTTTAGCCACTAGTCTAGATTTATACTTGTCTACCTCTTCATTGGCTTTGTGTTTAATGTTATAAACCTATTTTGCACCTATAGTCTTCTGTCCAGCAGGTAAAGGAGTTAGCTACTATGTGTGATTAGCTACTAAGGCATCAATTTTTTGTTGCATTGCATGGACCTATTGAGGGTCTTGTAAATCCTCTTGGAATGAACTTGGTTTAGTCACACTGGAGAAATTTAGAAGATACACTTGATAAGCTGAGGAAAGGTGAGTATAAGACACATGATTAGATATGGGATGAATAGGAAGCCCTTTGCCTTTGATATTTGAAACATAATCACTCATCCAGATGAGAGGTCTGGATGTTCTGGTAGGTCTAGAAAGGACAGGTACTGTAGGCTCAATAATATGAGGAATAGGCACAGCAACAACATCAGGAACCTCTGGAGTAATTTTAATAGCTTCTGCAGGATATTACTACTAGGAAAAACAACTTTTGAGTTAGAAGAGAATTCAGGAGGAAGGTTTAAGCATCTAACATCATCACCAGGTAGAGTATCAGCATCAACAGGTGTAACAACTAATGGTGTAGAGGAAAAATGAGTTTGATCATCACCGTCCAATGGAACAAAAATTCAGTAGAAGAGAAGAAGTCAAGATCAACTGAGTCAGTTGACTGACTTGATTTGAAAGGGAACTCAGCTTCTCTAAAACTAACATCCCTATTAACAAAGAAAGTCTTATCTTCAAAATCATACAACTTGTAGCCTTTTTGTGTTGAAGAATAACCTACCAAAATAGCCTTCCTATCCATCGCAGAGAACTTGTCACCTCTAGGTAATCTGCTAGCATAACACAGGCATCCAAATACTCTGAGATGATCAAGTGAAGGATCCTTACCATACAATAAGGCATAAGGTGATTTCCCTTGCAATACCTTTGAAGGTAGTCTGTTAATCAAGTAAACAGAAGTGCTGACATAGTCGCCTCGAAAATTGATGGGCGCTCTACTCTGAAATTTGAGTGCTCTAGCCACTTCTAAAATATGTTTATGTTTTCTTTCAACTATACCATTTTATTGGGGAGTGTGGGGATGATTACTTTGATGGATTATCCTATGCAAAGAAAATAATTGAATGCAATGAGAGTTGAAGAACTCTGCCCCATTATCAGATCTCAAAGTTTTCACAGTAACATCAAATTGAGTCTTAACAAAAGATAGAAAATTTTTCAAGACAACAACAACTTCACATTTAGACTATATCAAACAAATCCAGATATACCTACTGTGATCATCCACTATAGTAGCAAAGTAATACTTTTTATTATACGTAGGCTTCCTATAAGGTCCCCATACATCTAAATGAATCAAATCAAAACAAACAGAAGCCTTATTGTAGCTAGTGGGAAATTATAATTTGGGATATTTAGCTAGAGGGCAGATATGACACCTTTCTTGGATATTGGCGTGGAACAACATTTTCAGAGATGTCATCTGATGCATCACATGTGATAAGGGATGTCCCAATCTTAGATGCCAAATATCACATTTGGCATTGTTGCGAGAATGTGCAACATTTGCCTGTGGATTAACTTTCTCCTATAAAAGATATAGCCCCTCCTTTTCTCTACTAATCCCCAAGACCTTGACATTTTAAAGTCCTTGAAATACACAAAAATCAGGGAAAAATAGAACAACACATGACAAGTCCTTAGTTATCTTAGATACTAACAAAGATTGAACTTGAAGTCAGGGACATGTAACACATTCTTCATTTTTGATCAACCAAAAATTGTTGTACTGCCTGTACTAGCTATTTGAGACCTTCCACCAGTAGGGACTTGAACCTTATTAATCAGGTTCTCTTCTATGCTTTTAATCTCATACAATAACTCTTTACAAGGAGTAATATGGTATGATTCCTCAGAATCAACAATCCATTCATAAGAAAATATATTAGATAGTGAGGAATGTATACTTGCCATGTTAGATACACACTCACTAATATTTTCAGCTGAACCCTACTTGTCCAGCATGTGTTGGTACTGCTGCTCAGTAGGGAAATAACTTGTGCTTGGACCTGGTGAATGGTGAGCAAGAGGTGTAGGTGTGGCATTAGTAGTGGCATTTGCAGATGGCTTGAAGTGACTACTCATACCTTGTTGTGCTTGTTGCTGTGCCTTTTTATGCTTTTGAAATAAGGAGGATAGCCAATAATCCTATAGCAATTATCACTAGTATCTCCTTTATATCCACAGTGTATACAAAAACTACTAGATTCTCCAAATCCTGAACTTCCAGATCCTCCATATCCTTTGTATCCTCCTCCATAATGACTAGGCTTATTTTTTCTAAATCCTTGAGATCGACCAGCTAGCATAGTTAAGGGATTACTGTGTACATCAATTACCCCCAATGACCACTGACTATATTCTTGAGTAATAGTTGCACATGACTCATTCACAGTAACAATGAGGCTTCGAGACAAAATGCTACTCCTTAAACTACTGTAACTCTCATTGAGTCCCACGAGAAATTGTAACAATCGCTACGATTTTAAGTGTTCTACATAGGCATTGGATTCTTCATAGTTACAAGAGGGTAATAACACCATCACATCAAGTTCACTCTAAAAATCCCTCATTTTTGAGAAATAACTCATCACAGAGTCAGTGCCCTGCTTCAAATTTGCAATTGCAGACCACAAATAGTAAATTCTAGTCAAATTTGATCTATCAAATCGCTCCTTGATCTCATTCCAAACTTTTTACACATTCAAAGCGTACACAATGATCGAAACTAATTCAGTAGAAACGGTGCTACCTATCCACGATAAGACTATAGCATTACATTTCTCCTATAATTCTTTCAATTCCCCTCTATACATATTTTTAGTGCAAGTTCCATCTACAAATCCAAGCTTACTTTTTCCTCGCAGTGCTAGTGTCATGGATCTACTCCACAAGGAGTAATTTTTTGGTCCTGTGAGCTTTACTGGAATCGACACTAGTCCTGGAGAGTCAGAAGCATGGAGATACAGAGGATGATGATGGTCGAGTGTTGCGACGGTAGGAACACCTATTTTTGTGTGAGATTGTTCTTCTCCTATGGCAAAATTAATGGCAGAACTGATCAGAAATTTGAAGCGTAGTTAAAGGTAAGATTGCACGCTTTGATACTATGTCAAATTTGAGAGAATTCTAGAAATGTAGATGGTAAACACCTGCCATTGATGAACCTTCAGGAGCTAAGAAAGGAAGGAGAGAATTTGGTATTGTTTTATTGAAGAATTTTTTTTCACTTACATCTGCATCATGTTATATGTATATATGGACACAAGTAACCGACTCATCTGTCTTGGCCACACTAATGATAACTGGACTCCACTAACTAACTAATATTATCTAGCTAAAAATACACCAACTAATCATCATTTACAGATTAAAACTAATCATTTTAATACTCTAGCATGCAACTACAGGTGCATCTTCAGAAACGAACATGTATCCAGGTATGTTCACATATACTAAATTGGCTTCTTCTCTTAAAAATGCCAGAAGGTCGTCCATTTAACAAGCTTCTCGTGGAATCTCATAGCAAGACACGGGTGTGTTTGGTATGATAGAAAATATTTTTTGGAAAACATTTTCCTATTTTCCCTTGTTTGGTTGTAATATAACTTTGGAAAAATAGTTTTCAAAAGAATTCATTTTCCTCTATTTGAAAGAAAATAACTTTCATCATGGGTCAAGGAAGTCATTTTCTAGAAAATATTAAGATGTGACCTATGGGAACTTGGAACCAAAATAAACCAAAATATGAATAAAGTGAGCAAAATAGGTCACTTATTTAATAAGTTACCAAAATAGGCTAAACGTAATAATTTATTATGTTTTATATCTTTTTTTTAACTCTTTGATAGCGGATGTGTACAGCAAAAGTTTTAGTAAAACGTACTAATAATTTATTATGTTTTATAAATTTTTTTTATAAAACGTAATAATTTATTACGTTTTATAAATTTTTTGTAAAACGTAATAATTTATTACGTTTACATGATTTGACATAAAGAAGTAATGTGATAGTACACTGAGTTTTTTTTAATTATAAATTAAAACTTTATAACTTTTTTAACTTTTATAAATTAAAACTTTTTATTACAATTTATAAATTATAACTTTTTATTATGTTTCTTACCAAACTTTTTTTAAAAGTTATTGCTTCGTTTTGTCAAATCAAGTACCACCTAACTCATTTTTTTTGACTTTTTCTTTCATAAATCGTATTAAGAAGTTACTTTTTAATAAATAAAAAATACGTAATTATAAATTTATTTTATTTATACGTAATAAAAAATTACATTATTTTCTAAATTTGATCAGATGAATGTATAATTGTTGATGTCACATCTCATACAAACTCATCGAATAATTAAAAATGTGAAGTTAAATATTATGTTTTAGAAAATATATTATATTTTTAATTAGAGGGTCACACGCTCATGTAAAGTTAAAATTTAGTTAGGAAAAAATATATTTTCTCTTCACCAACCAAACACCATATAATATTTTTTAGAAAATATTTTTTCACTCAGCAATCAAATATAAGAAAATAAGTAAAATACCAACTTATTTCTTATGAAAACATTTTCTAGAAAAACATTTTCCATACTACCAAACACACCCCTTTTCTAAAAGTTACTTACTTTAACAAACTACACGTACAATACTTGACTACAGAAAACAGCGTGCCTTTTTTCCAAAATAACACCAGCCCAAGAACTTAGAAACTACCTGCAACTATTGAACATAAATATACAAAGAAACAACTAGAAATAAAAATGAAGACATAAAACACCAAAATACGGAAAACAATCATTGAACCGAGAAAGTAGTGTAATATAGCATAATTATAATAATTATAGTTGAAATAATAAAATGAACAAAAGTGAAGAAAATAAAATAATCTTCTTGGCTGGAGCGTGGATATCTCGCTCTCTTTAGGAGATTCAAGTTCACTGTGGCATAATTTACACCAACCCAATAATATATCTCTTGACTTATCCCCTCCAGGTATAACAGCCCATCAACGATGTACAACTCAAGCAATTCCGAATCAGTTTAAGAGTCCAAAGCCTCACCACAAAAACAACTTCCTTTAACATTTAAAACTCTCTTTGTACAGTGAATATAGCTAAAAATTTAGCATATTTTCTTTGTCTCAACTCTCTCTTTCACTAATATAATTATTTTATTTTTGTATAGTGAATATAATTGAAAGGGAGCCTTGGAGTAACTGATAAAGTTGATGTGATGTGATCGTGAGGTCACGTGTTCAAACCTTGGAAACAACCTCTGATAAAAATGCAAGGTAAGGTTGCATACAATACACCCTTGTGGTGGGGCCCTTTCCCGGACCCTGCGCATAGCAGGCACTTTAGTGCACCAAATTGCCCTTTTTGAATATAGTTGAAGAATTAGAATATTTTCTATGTCTCAACTCTCTCTTTCATTTATCATCTTTTTCTCATCTCTCGCAATATGCTACAACTCATCTCTTTTCTTCTTATACCATAACAAAGGAAGAAACACCACTATTTATAGGTGAGGATAAAGCTGAATTCATCCTTGTAATGAATAGGAAGGATATGGTGTAGTAAAATGGGTACATGAATGGTCTTTAGGTTACAAATGTTACAAGAGTTATAAGAGTAATGAGGTAAACCAATGATAGAAGTTATAAGAACTAACTGTCACATTCTATCATAAAATAATGAGTGAAATAAAGTGTTAGTGGTTATAAGAGTTACACCAAGTAAATATACACTTTTTCTCTTAGTAATATTCTACTAACGTGCGTTGGAGAAGTGCAACCATCAACAGGTACACTTTGTCAATTTGATATAATTCTCTTTAATATAATTAAAATATTAAAATACACTAACAGTATATTAGGAAATCTTCATCTTCATAAGTCAGCAAAGGGGAACAAACATTCTCTATCATATTTAGCCCCAGCCGCACATACATGGGCCCGACAAAGGTATAAAAGAAGCCAGAAGAAAAATCACAAAAGGGATGTCTATGGGATACACAACATCTGATAGGTTCATTTCGTATCATGCAACACAACTAGCATTAAACTTCCCTTAACCTCTATAGCATCCAATCCTATCACCATCATGAAAACAAGATAAAACAACTAACCTGATTGGTGCTTATAAACTTTACTGCTGGAGAGAACTGTATTAATTTTATTGATATGTATGTGTATATATAAGAGAACACAAACCAAATAAGTAAAGAATCAACTAATAAAGAATTATAATCTTCTCCTAAATAAAAACTAAATCACTGATGAGATTTTGAGATATAAAAGATCAGTCATGAGATATCTTAGTATCAATAAAGAGATGTTGCTAATATGCCCCCTTAAGATGGTAGATCGGTCTGATATACCAATCTTGAACCTTAGTGCTTCACGTGTAGCTTTTGGAAGAGTCTTGGTCAAAAGACCATCTAGTTGGTCTTGGGATGAGACATGAGAAATATAAGAATAAATAGAGTATGAAAGCTACCATTTATTTATGATGTGCAGAGGCACTTTAAATACAGAAGGAGTATTCTTAGCGGACTCTAAATAATAAACATGTAATCCTAATCTCATGACTAGTAGGTAACTAACTAGCAATATTATCTACATAATTAAACAAAGTGCACTAACAATACTGCACAATTACAGGGAGTAGGATGTATGCGCCAATACGCGCCCCTCAAGATAGGTAATGTGTAGCAAAGCCTAGCTTGAATAAGTGTTTATCAAAGGCTGGCTTTGGTAGAGCTTTAGTTAGAGTATCCACGATTTATTCTGCAACATGAATATGAACAATGTGAACTTGATTCTGCTGGACTTATTTGCGAACAAAGCAAAAGTTTACAACAATGTGCTTCATGCGGCTATGAAAAACTGGATTTACACACAAATAAGTTGCACCAACAACGTCACAGTAAATGGTTGGTCTTTGAGGAAGTGAAACATGTAGTTCTTTTAGCAGATTTATCACTCAGTTGGTTTCATCCAACACATTTGCAACGGCATGATACTCTACTTCAGTTGATGAGCGAGTAATTGTTCTTTGTTTCCTGAAAGACCAACTCATAGGATTTTGGCCAAAAAATAATATGTAACCAGTAGTGGAATCTCGATCACGCACATCTCCAGCCCAATCCGCATCAGAGTACATGTGTAGCTTGAAATCATTACCTCTTTGAATGTTTCATGTATATCATGAATTTTATTCAACCAAACATAGCATGTGTTATTAGTAAGTTGAGTCGATACGTGAGTAATCCCAATAAAACTCATTGGATGGAAATGAAAAGAGTTTTGGGATATCTTAAATACACACAAGACTATGCTTTGCATTATAATAAATATCCCACGGTACTTGAAGGATATAGTAATGCAAATTGTATCACCAGATCAAATAAAGTAACATCCACGAGTGGATATGTATTTACTATAGATAGAGGAGAAGTCTTTTGGAAATTATCCAAATAGACATGTATTGCTCGCTCCACAATGGAATCTGAATTTATCGCATTAGATAAAGCCAGTGAAGAAGTAGAATGACTTCCAAATTTCTTAGACGATATTTCTTATTGGCCTAAACCAGTGGCACCAGTATATATACACTGCGTTAGCCAAGCAACAATAGGTAAGGCAGGGAGCATAACGTACAACGGTAAATCTCGTCACAAAAGACCAATATATAATATTGTTAGAGAACTTCTCTCTAGTAGAATTATCACTGTTTGCTATGTGAAGTCAAAGAATAATGTGTCGAATCAACATACAAAAGGCCTATCTAGAGAAGGAGTTGAGAGTACATCCAAGGGAATGGGTTTACGATCCAGGACAAGTCAGCATGACGGTAACTCTACCTAGCAGACTGGAGATCCCAAGAGCTAGGTTCAAGGAGATCAAACAAAATTATGTCTGACAGGTTCAACATTGTCAATATACCCAACCCATTCTTATGATGTAGACAATATTTAGTAAATAAGGATAAGACTTATGGAGTGACATTTTTTAATGATTATCTAAGTTTGGCAGATGTGACCAAGTAGTTTATTCTATAGAATTGAACGTTTAGAAATCACCTATGTGAGGGCGAAGTGGAAGCTGCTTCATAGAGAATATTAGTAAAGGACTATTCTATAAGCTCTTATGAGACCTGGACATGTTCATGGATGAAACGAATAAAATCCTGAGAACCATAAATGGTAAAAGGTTGGTTGTGTGACATGTGTTATCTAGGTGTGCATTAAAGCTCGATGGTTCAAAGATATCAAATCTACTGATTGAACGAGTGCATCCGATGCATGTTAACTATGTAAATTTCAAAGGTAAACCCACTTATCTAGATGCAATCAGTCTTTGCTTGATAATCACATACTTGTCCGTAAAGTTTTACAAAAAAAATAGCCATTACCCATTCATGTGGGGGATTGTTGGGTTCAAGATCAAAGTGTGAATGAAAAATGAAGGAAACCAAGTGGGGGAAAGAATTAATATAACACTCAAAAAATAAGAAGTGTACTCAAAAGTGGAAAGTTTACTAATTCTCCCACATTGGTGGGAGAAGAAAACTTTCAAGTATTTATATTATAAAACACTCACTCCACATGGTAAGTGAGGCAACCACCAAGATATGTCTCAAACTGTTGTCATCGTTGCTAACTAGGTTTGACTTCAGCTTCAGATTTGGATTTTGTATTCGGATTTGGATTTGGATTTAAATTTGGATTTAGATTTGAATTTGGATTTGTCAAATCATCAATCGATGAGATCTATCTTTTTGGACAAAATTTATTTCTAGTATTATCCCAAAGGTAAAAATGCAACACAGTTTTTCTTCTCCATTAAAATACATGCATGTAGTGCAAAAAGAAATGGAAAATACAGCTTCGGAAGAGATGCAACTCTTTGATGAAATGCCACATTCATTCGCAAAAAGAGGTGTCTTTTCGGATTGTTGTGATTGCCCAATAAAAAAACACACTGATTCGATGAACAGACATGATTATTTCAATGAACAGACATGATTGTTCCAGAAGATACATCCTTTCGAATGAACCATTGACTATTTTCAAAAGAGGCACCTAATGACTATATTAACCTGTATTTTTTCACAAGTTTAGGCATGAAAACTTTATGTAAAAAAGCAATTCTTATTTTATGAAATATACTCTATGTGATCATCTAATCATTGAGTGAGTTTGACGAATCCAATAATTTGAGGTAACACTATTGTTGGATTGAAGGCCATTTTATCCTGGGAGGAAAATTCCATAACCTCAGGTACTTGAGGGGAATTATTTCCTTAAGATTGTTGTTTTCAATATTTTCAGGTACACAAAAATCTATTTGTTATATTGTATACACTTCAACAAAGTTCAATACGAAACTTTTCAAGAGCAACTTGAATTTTCAACACTGCAACACAAAATCAAAAATGATCTATCCAAGAAGTGTGTTATAATTTCAGAAATAAGATGAAACAAAAAGTTAAAGTCAAGTCTTTAGAATTCATGGAGTTTTTCCATACCTCTATAACGATAAATTTCTCCTGGTCAGAAGTTCCCTCAGGCACCTCTGGAGATTTGTTAGATGTGAATCTTTGAAGACATAGGGTTGTAAGGTAGAAGAACATCTTTTGTCGCTACCTTTGGAAATCAACTCCCGTGAATTTCTTGGGTTTCTCCGCTGGTGCCATTGCTTGCGGAGAACTCATACGACTTGTTGTGGTAACATTACTTGCTGCCACAGTTATTATAATATCATTCACTTGACTGTTAGAAGTCATTTTTCTTTCACAACAAGACAACAAAGTTAGTATATCGAAATACTACTTACAAAGTTACAACAACTTAAGGAAATAATATTTTCAGAATCTATATACCTTGATTTCTGGAGATTAAAGCTTTAAGCTTTCTACTCCTTTTGAACTTAACCAGTGGTTTGAAGAAATAAAAACTTCATGAAAAGTTAAAGATCACTCAGTTGACAATTGAAAGTCATAAAAACTTCATCGTTAAACTAGAAACAAGGGGTGTTTAAAATTGCTGCAACTTTATAAGTAGTATTTTGATATACTAACTTTACTGTCTTGTTGTGATAGAAGAATGGCTTCTGACAGTCAAGTGAATGATGCTGCAATGACAGTGGCAGCAAGTAATTTTTCCACAATGAGTCATACGACTGCTCGTAGGCAATGGCACCAATGGAGAAACCTGGAATATTCACAGGTGTTGATTTCAAAAGATGGCTACAGAAGATTTTCTTTTACCTTGCACTAGCTACTATTATATCTATTTGCTAAATAGTAAGGATGAATAAATAGATGCGCTTAGGCAATAGAAAACAAAAGTTGAAAATCAGTTAGAGAAAAAAATCAAAATGATAAGAAGTGATAAGGGCGGAGAATATAAATCTCCTTTTGTGTAAATATGTGTAGAGAATAGAATTGTCCATCAAACTATGGCCCCATATTCACCTCAATCCAATGGAATTGCGAAAAGAAAACACCAAACCTTGAAGAAAATAATGACTGTCTTACTAATAAGTTCAGGTTTACCGCAAAACTTGAAGGGGAAAGCTATCCTTACAGCTAACCGAATACTCAATAGAGTGCCCCATAGTAACACACAATCAATTCCATATGAAAAATGGAAAGGAAGGAAACTCAACTTGAAATATTCAAAGTATAGGGGTGTCTAGCAAAGGTCCAAGTTCCTATTGCTAAAAGAGTAGGGATTGGGCCTAAGTCGATGGACTGCGTGTTCATAGGATATGCTAAAAGTAGTAAAGCATGTCGGTTTTTGGTTCATAAATCCAAACATCCGGATATCAATAAAAATACAGTAATTAAACCAGATAATATTGAATTCTTTGAACATATTTATTTGTATAAAACTAGACATAAATAGTTTAGTGGGGGTCTAAATGACCTCGAGATAAACCAAGTGAGGATGTACATAATGATAAGAATCAAGACGTAGTACACTTCAAAGAATGTTAACTTTGTTTGGATCGAATTTTGTAACATTTCTCTTAGAAAATGAGCCTCAAACATTTAAACAAATGATAGGGACTTCAGACTCATTATTGGGTTCAAGATCAAACCGTGAATGGAAAATAGAGGAAATCAAGTGGAGGGAAAGAATTGAGATAACACTCAAAATATGGAAAGTGCACTCAAAAGTGGAAAGTTTAATAATTCTCCCACATCGGTGGGAGAAGAAAACTTTTAAGTTCTTATATTATGAAATACTCACTCCACATGGTAAGTGAGACAAGAACCAAGAGGTTCCTCGCACTATCATTGTCGCTCGCTTGCTCGGCTCAACTTCGGTTTCGGATTTGGATTTGTCAAATGATCGGTTGATAAGGTCTATCTTTTTGGACAGAATTTATTTTTAGTCTTATCCAAAAGGAAAAAATGCAACACAGTTTTACTCCTCCATTAAAATGCATGCATGTAGTACAGGAAGAAATGTGAAATACTGCTTTGGAAAGGATGCAACTCTTCGATGAAAGAAGATCAATCCCAAAATTAATTTCTTTATTGGGAGGAACACTAGGGAGATCATTAGGGAAGACCTTAGGAAATTCACCAACTATGAGTACAGACTGTAAGGAAGGACTCTTTAAGTTAGAATCTTTAACCTGGACCAAATAATAAAGACACCCTTTGGAAATAAATTTTTGGGCCCTAAGATATAATATGAACCTTCCCTTATGCACTAAGGAACTCCCTTCCCACTTAATAACTGGCTCATTGGGGAATTTAAAGATGGCCTTACGGGTCTAGGAAAAGAGGTTTCTTTTCAAATAGTTGTGACTTTTCGGTAAAAAGGCACACTAATTTAATGAACAAACATGACTGTTTCAATGAATAGACATGGCTGTTCTAGAAGATAGATCTTTTTAAATGAACCATTTCCTCTTTTCGGAAGAGACACCTAATGGCTATATAAACCTGTATTTTTCAAGAGGTTTAGACATGAAAAATTTCTGTAAAAAAACACTTCTTGTTTTCAAAAATATACTCTGTGTGATCATCTAATCGTTGAGTGAGTTCGACGAATCTAATAATTTGAGATACCGCTATTATTAGATTGAATGCCATTTTATCCTGGGGGGGGGGATTCCACAATTTCGAGTACTTGAGTGGAATTATTTCTTTAAGGACACTCCATCAATTTGGAGGACTAGGGTTTTACTTTCTGTTTCATTTTATTTCTGAAATTATAACACACTTCTTGGATAAATCATTTTTTATCTTGTGTTGAAGGTGTTGAAACTTCAAGTTGCTCTTGACAAGTTTGATCTTGAACTTATTTGAAGTGTATACTGCATAATATACAGATTTTTGTGTACCCAAAAACATTGAAAACAATAATCTTAAGGAAATAACATTTTCAGAATATGTATACCTAGGTTTCTGGAGATTAAAGCTTTAAGCTTTCTACTCTATTTGAACTTAACTAGTGGTTTGAAGAAATAAAATCTTCATCACAAGTTAAAAATCACTCGATTGATGATTGAAAGTCATAAAAACTTCATCATTTAACTAGAAAAAATGGGTGTTTAAAATTGCTGCAACTTTAAAAGTAGTATATATATACTAACTTTACTGTCTTGTTGTGACAGAAAAATGACTTCTGATTGTCAAGTGAATGATGCTTCAATGACTGTATGAGAAAATAATAATCCCATAATGAGTCGTACGAGTGCTCCACGGGAAATGACACCAATGGAGAAACCTGAAAAATTCACGGGTGTTGATTTCAAAAGGTGAAAACAGAAGATGTTCTTCTACTTTACAACCCTATGTCTTCAAAGATTCACATCTGAAGAAGCTCCAGGGGTGCCCGAGGGAACTTCAAACCAGGAGAAATTTGTTGTTATGGAGGCATGAAAACACTCTGATTTTCTATGCATGAATTACATTCTAAATGGCCTCCAAGATGAACTAACAACGTGTATAGTGGAATGAAGATGGCTACAAAGTTGTGGGGTATGCTAGAAAGAAAATACAAGACTAAGGATGCTGGAACCAAGAAGTTCTTCGTTACAAGGTTTGTTGAGTTTAAAAGTGATTGAAAACAAGTCTGTTGTATCTCAAGTCCAGGAACTGCAAGTGATCATCCACAATCTCCTCATGGAAGGTATGAGTTTGATAAATACCTTAGTTGAACATATTAAAAATGTTCTTGATGTTCACATAAGCTTTATTGTAGGTTTGATCATGAACGAGGCATTTCAATTCGCAACGATAATAAAGAAGTTACCACCTATGTGGAAGGACTTCAAGAACTACTTGAAAAATAAGCAAAATGACATATCAGTCGAAGATCTTATAATAAGAAAACGCATTGAAGAAGACAACAAAGCCTTGGAAAGAAGATCGAAAAGAACCTTTTCAATAAGTGGAGCAAATATTATAGAAGACAACCACAACAACTCCAAAAAGCGAAAGAAAGCTAGATAGGAAAGAAATCAATCTTAGAAGAATTCAAGGGAAAATGATTTAACTGTGGCAAGATTAGCCACTAGTCAACAAATTGTTGTGCCTTAATGAAAGGAAAAAAGAAGAACCAAGCAAATATGGCTGAATCCAAGAAAGAAGTGGATGATCTATGTGACATGCTATCTGAATGCAACTTGGTGGGAAATCCTCGAGAGTGGTGGATGGATTCCGGTGCCACCCACCAAGTTTGTGCAAATAAGGAGTTATTTGCTGCTTTTGCTCTAGCTCAAGGTGAAGAGAATATATATATGGCTAACTCCGTAACTCAAAGGTTGAAGGAACAGGAAAAGTCTACCTGAAAATGACATCAGAAAAAGTGTTGACTTTGAACAATGTCGTGTATGTACCGGAGTTACAGAAGAACTTGATTTATGTATCACTTCTATACAAAAGCGGATTCAAATGTGTATTTATTTTTGAAAAAAATTGTACTTAGTAAAGGAGAAGTGTACATAGGAAATGGCTACCTCACTGAGGGCCTATTCAAAATGAAAGTTGAAATCAATAAAAGTTTAGTTTCTTCTTACTTGCTTAAGTCTAATGATTTTTGGCATGAACGATTAGGACATGTCAATTACAAAATATTGTGAAAACTAATTAACTTAGAAGTTTTACCAAACTTTGAGTGCAATAAATCAAAATGTCAAACGTGTGTGGAATCAAAGTATGCTAAGCATTCATACAAGTCCATTGAAAGGAATTCTAATCCCTTAGACTTAATACATACTGACATTTTGTGATATGAAGTCAACATCCTCTCATGGTGGGAAAAAGTATTTTATAATTTTTATTGATGATTGTACTAGATACTATTATATCTATTTGCTAAATAGTAAGGATGAAGGAATATATGCATTTAGGAAATATAAAATAGAAGTTGAAAATCAGTTAAAGAAAAAGATCAAAATGATAAGAAGTGATAGAGGTAGAGAATATAAATCTCCCTTTGCACAAACATATTTATAGAATGGACTTGTCCATCAACGAATGGCCCTGTATTCACCTCAATCTAATTGAATTATGGAAAGGAAAAACCAGACCTTGAATGAAATGATGAACACCTTACTAATAAGTTCAGGTTTACCACAAAACTTGTGGGGGGGAGCTATCATTACAACTAACCAAATACTCAATAGAGTACCCCATAGTAACACACAATCAATTCCATATGAAAAATGGAAAGGCGAAAACCCAACTTGAATTATTCAAAGTGTGGGGGTGTCTAGCAAAAATCCAAGTTCTTATGCCTAAAAGAGTAATGATAGGACCAAAGATGGTGGACTGTGTGCTCAGAGGATATCCTAAAAGTAGTAAAGCAGGTCGGTTTTTGGTTTATAAATCCAAACATCTGAATATGAATGAAAATATAGTAATTGAATCAGATAATACTGAATTCTTTGAACATATTTATCCGTATAAAACTAGACATGAACAATCTAGTGGAGGGTCTAAATGACATCGAGATGAACCAAGTTAGGATGTACATAATAATGAGAATCCAAGATGTAGTACACATCAAAGAACGTAAACTTTCTTTGGATTATATTTTATAACATTTCTCTTAGAAAATATGCCTCAAATATTTAAAGAAGAGATGACATGTTCAGACTCATTCTTTTGGAAAGAGGCAGTCAATAGTGAGATTTGTTCAATCTTAAGCAACCACACGTGCGAATTGGTTGATCTTCCACTAGGAAATAAACCTTTAGGTTATACATAGATATTCTAAATAAAAATGAAAGAGGATAGTACAATTGACAAATATAAGGCAAGACTTGCAGTAAAATGCTTCAAATGGAAAGAAGGCCTTGATTACTTAGATACATACTTTCCTATAATGAGGATAATGTCAATTCGAATGTTAATTGCCTTGGCGGCAGTATGTGGTCATGAAATACAACAAATGGATATGAAAACAACATTCTTAAATGAAGAATTGGATGAAGAAATTTACATGGAACAACCTGAGGGTTATGTGGTTCTAGGAAAAGAAATTAAGGTGTGTAAACTTGTTTAGTCACTTTTTGGACTAAAACAAGCACCTAAACAATGGCATGCGAAGTTTGACCAATCCATGTTGGAAAATGGGTACAAGATAAATAAATGTGATTACATTAAAGACACTCCAAATCACCAAGTCATTGTTTGTTTGTATGTGGATGATATTTTGACCATCAGTAGAGACATTTCTGACATAAATGCTATGAAATGAATGCTTAATAGCAAGTTTGATATGAAAGACCTTGGAGTTGCGGATGTGATCTTTCAGATAAGAATCTAAGGAACTCCACAAAGACTGGTAGTGTCACATTCTCATTACATTGAAAAGGTACTTGACAAATTCAAGTATTTGGAATTTGGTATTGCCAAGACTCTGTTGGACGTGAGCTTCTCACTTCAAAAGAATAAGGGTAAAAGTGACTTACAGTTGGAATATGCAAGTGTGTTAGGATGTTTAATATATATCAAGAATTGTACATGACCAGACATATCATGTGCTATTAGTAGGTTGAGTCGGTACACGAGTTATCATAATAAAACTCATTGAATAACAATGAAAAGAGTTTTCGGTATCTTAAATACACTCTAGACTATGTTTTTCATTATAATAAATATCTCGAGGTACTTGAAGGATATAGTGATGCAAATTGAATCACCAGATCAAATGAAGTAAAATCCATAGGTGGATATGTATTTACTATAGGTAGAGGGGCAGTCTCTTTGAAATTATCCAAATAGACATGTATTGCTCGCTCCACAATAGAATCTGAATTTATAACATTGGATAAAGCTGGTGAAGAAGCAGAATGGCTCCAAAAATTCTTGGGAGATATTCCTTATTGGCCCAAACCAGTGGCACTAGTATGTATACATTGCGATAGTAATCGATAATAGGTAAGGCCGGAAGCATGATGTACAATAGTAAATCTCATCACATAAGATGGAGATATAATACCTTTAGAGAACTAATCTCTAGTGGAATTATCAATGTTGACTATGTGAAGTCAAAGGATAATATGTCGGATCCACTTACAAAAGGCCTATCTAGAGAAGAAGTTGAGAGGACATCTAAGGGAATGGGTTCACGGCCTAGGACAAGTCAGAATGGCGGTAACTCTACCTAGTAGACGTTTAATCTATAGAATTGAATGTTTAGAAATCACTTATGTGAGGGCGAAGTGGAAGCCATTTTAAAGATAATATTTGTAAAGGCCTATTCTCTAAGCTCTTATGTGACTGGGATGTGTTCATGGCTGAAACCAACAAAATCATGAGAACTATAAATGCTAAAAGGCTGGTTATTTGACATGTGTTGTCTAGATGTACATTAAATATTGACGGTTCAAATATATCAAATATACCAATTGACCAAGTGCATATGATGCATGTTCGCTACGAAAAATTCAATAGGAAACCTGTTTATCTAGATGCAATCAATCTTTGCTTGATGATCACATATTTGTCCGTAAATTTTTATTAAACAAAAATAGTCATTCCCCATTAATGTGGGGGATTGTTGGGTTCAAGATCAAAGTGTGAATGGAAAATGGAGGAAACTAAGCTGAGGGAAAGAATTGAGATAAAATTCAAAAAATGAAAAGTGTACTCAAAAGTGGAAAGTTTACTAATTCTCCTACATTTGTGGTAGAAGAAAACTTTCAAGTGTTTATATTATTAAACACTCACTTCTCATGGTAAGTGAGTAAAGAACCTAGTGGTGTCTCGCGCCGTCATGGTGTTCGCTCGCTCGGCTCATCTTTGATTTGGATTTGTCAAATGATCGATCGATATGATATATCTTTTTGGACAAAATTTATTTCCAGTCCAATCCAAAAGGGAAAAATTCCACACAATTTTTCTCCACCATTAAAATACATGCATGCAGTGCAGAAAGAAATGTGAAATATTGCTTTGAAAAAGATGCAACTCTTCAGTGAAATGACACACTGATTCGGGAAAAGAGGTATCTTTTAAGATGGTTGTGACTGTCCAATAAAAAGACACACTGATATGATGAACAAACATAACTGTTTTGATGAAAAGAAATGACTGTTCCAGAATCTACATCTTTCCGAATGAACCAATTGCCTCTTTTTGGAAGAGGCACCCAGTGGCTATATAAACCTGTATTTTTCCACAGGATTAGACATGAATTTTTTTTATAAAAAAACACTTCTTGTTTTCTGAAATATACTCCGTGTGATCATCTAATCATTGAGTGAGTTCGACGAATCCAATAATTTGAGATACCGCTATTGTTGGATTGAAAGCCATTTTATCCCAGTAGGGAAATTTTATAACCTCGGGTACTTGAGAGGAATTATTTCCTTAAAGGCACTCCATGAATTTGGAGGACTTGACTTTAACTTTTTGTTTCATCTTATTTCTAAAATTATAACACACTTCTTGGATAGATCATTTTTGATCTTGTGTTGAAGGTGTTGAAACTTCATGTTCCTCTTGACAAGTTTGGTCTTGAACTTAGTTGAAGTGTATACTACATAATATATAGATTTTTGTGTACCCGAAAACATTGAAAACAATAATCTTAAGGAAAATTATTGGGTTAAAGATCAAAGTATGAATTGAAAATGGAGGGAACCAAGTGGAGGGAAAGAATTGAGATAACACTCAAAAATGAAAAGTGTACTTAAAAGTAGAAAGTCTATTAATTCTACCACATTGGTGGGAGAAGGAAACTTTCAAGTATTTATATTATGAAACACTTACGCCATATGGTAAGTAAGGCAAGAATCAAAATATGCCTCACGCCGATATCGTCGTCGCTCGCTCGGCTCAGCTTCATCTTTAGTTTCGGCTTTGTTAAATGATCGATCGATGAGATTTATCTTTTAGGGAAAAATTATTTAAACTGTCCAAAAAACCAACAAAAAAATAAACCAATTTTGTTCGTAGTTTTTGAACCTTCATTAACATGCATACGTACAGTGCAGAAACAACTGCAGAATATAAAATGTTGCTTCAAAAAGGATGCAACCTTGATTTGGGAAAAGAGGTGTCTTTTCGGATGGTTGTGACTGTCCAGTAAAAAGGCACACTGATTCAATGAACAGACATGGCTATTTCTATAAAAAGACATGACTATTCCAAAGGACACATCTTTTTGAATGATTGCCTCCTTTTGGAAGAGGCACCTTATGGATATATAAACTTGTATGTATATACAGGTTCAGGCACAAAAATTCTTCTGCAACAAAGCACTTCTTGTTTTTTTGAAATACTCCATGTGATCATCTAATCGTTGAGTGAGTTTGATGAATCCAATAATTTGAGGTACCGCTATTATTGGATTGAAAGACATTTTATCCTAGGAGTAAAATATCATAACCTCGGATACTTGAGGGAAGTTATTTCTTTAAGGACACTCCGTGAATTTTATCCTAGGAGTAAAATATCATAACCTCATGATGTAGACAATGTTTAGTAAACAAGAATAAGACTTATAGAGTGAAGTCTTTTAATGATTATCTAAATTTGGCAAATTCTACCAAATAGTTCAATCTACAGTATTGAACATTTAGAAATCACCTATATGAGGGCGAAGTGGCAGCCGTTTCAAGGAGAATTAGTAAAGGCCTATTCTTTAAGTTCTCACGAGACCGGGACGGGTTCATGGCTGAAACAAACAAAACTGTGAGAACCATATATGGTAAAAAGTTGGTTGTGTGACATGTGTTGGCTAGGTGTATATTAAATCTCAATGGTTCAAAGATATCAAATCTACCGATTGACTGAGTGCATCCGATGCATGTTCAATATGGAAAGTTCAAAGGAAAACCCACTTATCCAAATGCAATAGTCTTTGCTTGATGATCACATACTTGTCCGTAAGGTTTTAAGAAAAAAACAGCCATTCCCCATTCATGCGGGGATTGTTAGGTTCAAGATCAAAGTTTGAATGAAAATGGATGGAACCAAGTGGAGGGAAAGAATTGAGAAAACACTAAAAAATAGAAGTGTACTCAAAAGTAGAAAGTCTACTAATTCTCCTACATTGGTGGGAGAAGGATACTTTCAAGTATTTATATTATGAAAGTCTTACTCCACCTGGTAAGTGAGGCAAGAACCAAAAGGTTCCTCACACCGTCTTTATCGTCACTCGCTCGACTCGGCTTTGGTTTTGGCTTCGGATTTGAATTTGTGAAATGATCAAACGATGGGATCTATATTTTTGGATAAAATTTATTTAAACAGTATGAAAAAACAACGTAAAAATGCAACTAGTTTTGTTTGTTATTTTTAAACCTCCATTAACGTGCATGCATGTAGTGCAGAAACAACTGTAAAATGCGAAATGTTGCTTCAGAAGGGATACAACCCTTTGACGAAATGACACACTGATTCGAGAAAAGAGGTATCTTTTCGGATGGTTGTGACTATCCAGTAAAAAGACACACTGATTCAATGAACACATATGACTATTTTGATGAATAGACATAACTGTTACAGAGGACACATCTTTTAAAATGAACCATTGCCTCCTTTCAGAAGAGCCACCTAATGGCTATATAAACCTGCATTTATCCATAGGTTCTGGCATGAAAATTCTCCTACAACAAAACACTTCTTGTTTTTATGAAATACTCCATATGATCATCTAATCATTGAGTGAGTTCGACAAATCCAATAATTTAAGATACTGCTATTATTGGATTGAAAGCCATTTTATCCTGAGAGGAATATTCTATAACCTCGGGTACTTGAGGGAAATTATTTCCTTAAGGACACTCTGTGAATTTAGGGGACTTGGATTTAACTTTTTGTTTCATCTTATTTCTGAAATCATAACACACTTCTTGGATAGATTATTTTTGATCTTGTGTTGATGGTGTTGAAACTTCAAGTTGCTCTTGACAAGTTTGGTCTTGAACTTAGTTGAAGTGTATACTACATAACATATTTTTGCATACCCAAAATCATTGAAGACAATAGTATAAGTTTGTTGTCCGAAGGTCTTTCATATCAAACTTGCTCTCAAGCATTCATTTCGTAGAATTTATATCTGAAATGTCTTTACTAATGATCAACATATCATCCACATACAAACAAACAATGACTTGGTGATTTGGAGTGTCTTTAATGTAAACACATTTATCATATTCATTTATCTTGAATTCGTTTGCTAACATGGTTTGGTCAAACTTTGCATGCCACTGTTTAGGTGCTTGTTTTAGTCTATAAAGTGACTTAACAAGTTTACACACCTTATTTTCTTTTTCTGGAACCACAAAACCCTCAGGCTCTTTCATGTAAATTTCTTTCTCCAATTCTCCATTTAGGAATGTTGTTTTCACATTCATTTGATGGATTTCAAGACCATATACGGCTTCCAAGGAAATTAATATCCGAATTAACGTTATCCTCATTATAGGAGAGTATGTATCAAAGTAATCAAGGACTTCCTTTTGTTTAAAGCCTTTTACTACAAGTCTTGCCTTGTATTTATCAATAGTACCATCCGCTTTCATTTTTCTTTTGAAGATCCATTTAGAACCTAAAGGTTTATTTCCTGGAGGAAGATCAACCAATTTCCACATATGGTTTCTTAAGATTGAATCAATCTCACCAGTGACTGCCTCTTTTCAAAAGGATAAGTATGAAGATGCCATCGCTTAAATGTTTGAGGCTCATTTTCTAAGAGAAATATTACAAAATCCAATCTAAATAAAGTTGACGTACTTTGACGAGTACTACATCTTGGATTCTCATCATTACGTACATCCTCACTTGGTTAATCTCGAGGTCGTTTAGACCCCCCACTAGACTATTCATGTCTAGTTTTATACGGATAAATGTGTTCAAAGAATTTAATATTATGTGATTCAATTACTGTATTTTCATTAATATTTGAATGTTCGGATTTATGAACCAAAAACCGACATTCTTTACTAATTTTAGCATATCCTAAGAACATGCAGTCCACCGTCTTAGGTCCTATCCTTACTCTTTTAGGCATAGGAACTTAGACCTTCGCTAGAAACCCCCACACTTTGAAATATTTCAAGTTGGGTTTCCTTCTTTTCCATTTTTTTATATGGAATCAATTGTGTCTTACTATGAGGTACTCTATTGAGTATTCGGTTAGCTGTAAGGATAGCTTTCCCCCATAAGTTTTGTGGTTAACCTAAACTTATTAGTAAGACATTCATCATTTCCTTCAAGGCTTGGTTTTTTCTTTCTACATTTCCATTAGATTAAGGCGAATACGGGGTCATAGTTTGATGGACAATTCTATTCTCTACACATATTTTTGTAAAGAGAGATTCATATTCTCCGCCCTTATCACTTCTTATCATTTTGATCTTTTTCTCTAGCTGATTTTAAACTTCTATTTTATATTGCCTAAATGCATCTATTGCTTTATCCTTACTATTTAGCAAATAAATATAATAGTATCTAGTGCAATCGTCAATAAAAGTGTAATACCCCGCACTTTTCATAATCACGTTTCTCTCCTAGTGTGCCAAGGGTCAACTTTAAAAGTAACTAGCTCTTGATATGCATAGAATTTCCATCTCTAGACCCACCAAATTGTAGAGAATTGAATCAGCTTTCCAACGATACCAATTTCTCCTAAATCCGATACCCGGTTGAGAAGTTGTGACACTTTTAGTGAGAAACAGTAGGCCAACGCGATAGCACTACATCATGGTGGAGGGAAGATTCACAATTTTCCTCTTTCCAGTGAAACACCACAATTACACCGCATCGTGATTGGCCAGTGTCGCGCCAGAAATTATAGTGGAACATAGCACCGCATCGCGGTGGAGTGCAAAATAGAACTCATCCTTTTTCCAGTGATGCAACATGCTTATGTCGTGTCGATCCAGATCCCAAATGGTACTCGTCCCTTTTCCAATAAGCCACCACGATGGCGCTGCATTGCGTCACGGTGCAAAATTGGGATTTCATATTTCAAATTTACTTTTTTTTCAAAGGGCAATTTAGTATTTTCCCAAGCCCCTAATTCGTGAAAAATAAGTAATTAAACCTATTCCAAGCATTATACGCTCATTTTTACCAAAATTTCTCTCAAAGAAACCCAAGAACTTCAAATTTCAAACCTCAAGAAATCCAAATTCCACCATTCTTTCTCCAAGATAACCCAAAATTCAAGATTCCTAATTCAAGATCTTCAAGAAATAATCTTCAAGAACACAAATAGGAATCCAGAGTCAATTACCTTCATCAATTTAGTCAATTAAGGTATGTGGGTTATGAACAAGGATAATCCTTTCATCCTTGTGCCCAAAATTCATTTTAAAGTTAAATTTTTCATGAAATTATATGAATTTCAGTTTAGGGTTTGTATCCACTCATCACCATTTGAAGATTATGATATTACAAGTGATTTAGATGTTGAATTGCATGTCTACTTTCGTATTATTATGTGTGTGACATTATTTTTTAGATTAGAATTGAATTATCAAGATTTTCATTATTTAGCATGAACTTTATGATGATTTGACATGAGTTAAAGAATGGGTATTAAGACTTAGTTTGAATATTGATGTTTCAAGAAAGATGTTGCTTTTGAGCACCCTATGACTAGCTTATATTCAGATTTTCCAAAAAATATTTGATCTTTGGATCCTCAATTAAGATATGAATCCACTTTACAATTTCATTACCGTTTAAAAAAAAACAGATTAGTTTTTATTACAATTTAAAACAGACAGATGCATAATTGGTTTTTATTATAAACCCTTACACTAGTTTTAAAGTGGATTTCCTACAAAATGAGCATACAGATTAAAGAGAGTAGTATTTAGCACCGAGCAGGAAGTATGGGTTTAGCGCATCCTACTTCCCTAGAACTACGAGCCAATGTAGGTACAGATTTAGATTATTTCCATTTCTATATGGATAACAGTTACAGATGTGATCACTTAGCTTAGGTTATACTCCTTGGCAAGAGTATGAAACCTCTCCCTAACGTGAGGTTTTACTATAAGGAAACTAGACGTTGGACACTATGATAGCTCACATAGTGTATGTTGGTTAGAAGAATCTCCCTACAGGAAAGAGTAATCCTAACAAAAAAGAATAACAGTATAGCTTTTAGAAACTAAGTGTAAAGACTCATGATTTTATTCAGATATTGTTTTACATAAGTCATTAGCCATGAGATTTTAGATTTTATTTTATAGATATAAAGGTGAGTCCTTTTACACTTAGCCTGCATGATTTGAAAACAGTCTTAACTTTGGTTCTACTTAGTCCACTAGCATAAAGAGTAAAAGTACAACTTTTAGAACTAAGTGTTATGGCTCACAAGATTTATACAGTATGTTTTATTATTCATGATTCATGATTTTCAGCTTTCAGTTACTCCAGCCAATATGAGCCACTTATACTTAGCATGCATTTTTTTTACAAGTTTATGTGACATTGAGATATTGTTTTACTTATGCATTCACCCCCACATGCTCAGTACATTCCAAAAGTACTTATCCACATATATATATATCTATGTTCTACATTGTTTAATAATATAGGTACCAGTGCAGTTGTAGTCCATCTATCATGATTAGACAGTTGTAGATTCCAACCAGCAGATGATGAGTCCTCCTACTTTGGGGATTTCAGTTTGATGTTATTTATGTACTTTAATTTCTTAGTCATATGTATTAATTAGTAGTAATTGGGGTCGCATCCCAATGATCTATAGTCAATAAGTAGAGGCTTCACAAATGTCAGTCAGAGTTAGTCATGTAATTTTAGTTCCGCTCTTCAGTTTTATTAGAATATAAAATTATATCAGTATTGTATTTTTCTCAGATTTCATTATGATTTTATTTTCGCACAGTAAACTCAGTCATTTTATACATATCTAAATCAGTTGCTTAACAGTATGCTAGTACAAGGGTTGGCTTAGGATCACTTGTGGTCTTAAGCACCGTATGATGACTAACGGGTAGTCTCGGGTCGTTACAAACATGGTATCAGAGCATAGAGTTCAAGTATCCTAGGGTGTCTGTGAAGCCATGTCTAGTAGAGTCTTGAGGAGCGGTATGAAGACGTTTGTACTTTTCTTCAAGAGGCTACAGTGCATTTAAGAAATGTCTCTTTTCTTTCATAATCTAGATCGTGCAGTAAAGTTGTTATCTTAGAAAATCCTATCTATTCGTGTGTTACCCTAAAATTCTCTATCTATGACTTTTCGAGATAACATGAGTACTAGATTCTAATTTTTCCTAAGAAGATGCTCTCAGATTTACTATCAGTAACTCCAGAGTCACCAAGGGGCTTGAGAGGAGCCCGCCAGTGTGTTACAAGTTCCTTAAGTTAAAAGATTATGTTATCATCCTTATGAGTTGTTCAGTTAAGACAGAGAAATATATGTATTCAGATTCCTTATTAACCCTTCAATTCAGATAATGCTCGTGAGAAAAGATTGTATGAAACTAGATTGTTAACTAGAATTTACAATTGAGGGATATTGCAACCTAGAGTTTTATGATTTATAAGTAGTATAACCTTCTTATAGTTAGATGTGTAGTGTCGAGAAATATGAGAATGGATATTGATCAAAAGTCTATAGATGAACGTGTGCATTTTATTGAGTTTGTGTTAAGGTGATATGTCCTTATGTGTTAGTTTAGTGGAAGGTAGAGAAAGAGTTATTAGTTAAGGTGAATTGTTGTTTGTTTGTAGTAGAAAAGGAGTATTGATGGTATTTATTTTGTCAGAAATGTATTGGTTATTAATGGAAGTATTTGGTAGTTTAGTGTTGTTAATTTAGGCTTTCCTTAAGGTTGCAAAAAAGGAGTTTAGTTGAAACTTATAGATCTGTGAAAGTAACTTAGGTGGATAGATGGGTAAATAGTCGTAATGTGTAGAAGGAGGAGGTGTTAATGTATTATAATAAGATAGACCATGCGATTATATGATCAATTGTTGTTATTATGAGGTTCTATTGTACTAGTTTTTCTTGATGCTATATTTTATAGCTTCCAAGTGAGAATAGTATGTGAGGTTGGGTTGTAAATCATGTTTAGCACTAGACATTAAGTTTGAACAGTGGATAATCATCAAGGTGGAAGTAATGATTGCTCGATTAGTGTTGCTAGTTGTATGGAAGTGATCTGGTAGGCTTGAATAGTATATGCAAGAGTTTAAGTCCATTTATTTGTAATTAAGTATGATGTTGTGTGTATTATATAGAGGTGTGCCCAAGGTTATATGGGGTTGCTTATTTTCTATGGTTATTACGTGTTGTGTGTGGTTAGTAGTACCATTGAGTTACTAAGTGGAAGGAGGTTAGTTATATAGTATTTGATGTTCTTAATAGTTAAGTTAGGGTGTTGGATAGATGATGTTGAGCCTTTTTGGTATGATTTTGATTCTCATGATTTAGGGAAAACATATAAGTCTAGAAATGTGATATTAATAGGCCATGACGGAAGCATTATGGTTCATTAATGGTTGAGGAGATCCATGTTAAGTGTTAGAATCTAAGATTGAATCTTTAAGGATTGAGCAAATAGAAATAAGAGTAGAAGCTCTAGATGGTGTGAACTCAGGATATGGTAATACTCATGAAGATTCTAAGTTAGTAAGTGTTCAAGTTATTATATGATGACTATTGGGCTATAGAAAGATAGAGTTTTATCTCAGAAGGAAGTATTAGCAATGGGTTTTACACTTTCAGTTGTAGTCTTTCAGAGAAAGTTTATTATTTACGTGTATTGTTGTATCCTAAACTCTAGAATACAGTGATTGTAGTCCAGTTTAGAGTTTAGTAAAGGGTTCCATAGACTTAGAATGATGGCTTAAAACTAAGGGGGAGATGATAGAATAAGTAACCAATTCACGCTATCAGATTCTAGTAGGGACGTCAGTATGTTGTAGAACATCAGTAGGGGAAGGAGATTTTCAACCCATTCTTATCCCAGTGAAAATTTTCCAGTCATCACAGTATCTACTCATGCCTTACACATCATCTCCATGACCAAAGTTCATATTTATGCACTTTATAGAAAAATCATTTACTCTTCCAATTCCCAATATAAGGAATTCAAGTTCATTCAGCAGTCGAAAACACATTCCATAAGTTACGAACTCCAAATTCAGGTCATGTAGCTCATGATTCATGTCCTCATACTTTACAATATGTTCAGTTCTAGTATTCATGCAACACTCTTAACGATTAGCGAAATTCAGATTTATATTATGTACGTCCTCAAATTAGATCTCTTTAATGAATGCATGTCGTGAGTACTCTATTCCTCATGCCTCAGTAAAGTTTCAAGTTATGCTTAGTATCCCTTCATGTTTCAGGTCCTGATATTCCAACCTTTCAGTGACCTCCTCTTTGGTAAAGATAGTGAGGTGAATAATTATGTAGATGGGGGAGAGTAAATATGTTATGTTGGGAAACATGGTTGTATGCTTGTTTTATGTAAGCCTATAAGTGAAGGAATATTGAGGTGAAGCTTTTTGTGTATCACTTGGTTAGTTGAGAATATTTTTATGTGTGTCTTCTTAAGAATAGTGCATGGAAGCTGTTATTGATAGAGGTATTAGAGAATATGAGAAAGATATTTTTATGGGTGTTTGTTTAGAAGCGCATATGTGGTTATGAAGATAGGCTTGAATGTCATGTTGGTATATAAAAGGATAGGTGTGTTGGGCACTAATTAATTCCTAGTAAGAGAATGAATTTAGTTGTTAAAGTGATAAGAAGAATTATCCTAAGAGGTGAGTAGTTATGGGAATGTGTGGGGTATTGAATTCATGGTTCAGACTAGTATTATGCTGTTATGTGCAGTACCTTGCGATTTTGAGTTAGGATTGATCATGTCCAAGAATTTAGTTTAGTTTAGACTTTTGTAGAGGGATTTATCAATACCCATGTGAGAGTTATAAGTTAAATCAAACGAGTTTGGTATTTAAGGGGAATAGTATAGTTGAAGGAGTATTTGAGAAGTGTTGCTAAGCTTAAAAGTAAGAAGTTGCATTGCTTAAGGCCTAGTAATTCTATCCTAGCTTATGATTTATAGGTCTATGTTCCATGCTATAGAGTTGTAGCAATGTTGTGATTTCCTATTCAGATGTCTTGTTTAAATCATGCCCAAAGTTCGTTGCTTCCTAATGTCGTTAGAACTTTCTAGAAGAGTATTAAAGAAATACCCCATTTGGGTGTGAGCATTCAGTATGATCCAGTCTATATAGCCTGCAATCTAGTTAAGCAATCAAACAGATAAGCTCCTATACATTTCTAACTTTCCATCTAGTCGTACTACCCAAAGTTTCGCGATTAAGGCTATTCCATGAGGTAAAATGTTCTCATTTGTGCAAATTATGAATTTATCCATGCATCATGCATCAGTTTCAAATTTAGATATTTAGTCATGATTTAGTTCAAAAGTATTTAGTGAATAATCTTAGTTTTCCAAGTATTCCAGCTCAGACAATGTAATACCCATTGTATGATCTTAGCCTCATTGTCTCATGATTTGTGCCTGCAAAATTTATCACTTTGCAGTTCTATATGTATGATTGAATCATGAACACTTCAAGCGAATTCTAAACTCTCAGCATGAATCATCTTAGCACCTTATAATAAGTAAAGACAAGTCAACTCAGAAATCAGTTTCATGATAGAGGTTTCTAATTTTTCAGACTTAGTCATGTAAGTATGTTACCGGATGGTCATGTTTAGTATATAATTTTAGTTACCTTAGTTCATAACTCTCAGTGCAATTAGTCTCATTCGAGGACGAATGTTCCCAAGGGGGAGATATTATAATATCTCGCACTTTTCTTAGTCTTGTTTCTCTCCTAGTGTGTCAGGGGTCAACTTTAAAAGTAAATAACTCTTGATACATGTAGAATTTTCCATCTCTAGACCTACCAAATTGTAGAGAATTGAATCAACTTTCCAAAGATACCAATTTCGCCTAAGTTTGATACCCGGTTGAGAAGTTATGACACTTTTAGTGAGAAATAGTAGGCCAACGCGATAGCACCGCATCGTGGTGGAGGGCAGATTTGCAATTGTCCTTTTTCCAGTGAATCATTGTGATTATGCCACATCGCGGTAAATAGCAAAATACTGTTCTTCCCTTTCCAGTAGCTCACCGCGATTGGCCAGTGTCGCGACAGAAATAGCGGTGGAGCATAACACCACATAGCGGTGGAGTACAAAATGGCACTCGTCCTTTTCTAATGATGCAACGCGATTACGCCGCATCGCTCCAGAGCCCAGAATGGCACTCATCCCTTTTCCAGTAAGCTACCGCGATGGCGCCGCGGTGCAAAATTGGGATTTCCAGTTTCGAACTTTCTTTTTTTTTCAAAAGGAAATTTAGTCTTTTCCCAAGCCCCCAATTCATGAAAAATAAGGAATTAAACATATTCTAAGCATTATACGCTCACTTTCACCAAAACTTCTCACAAATAAACCCTAGAACATCAAATTTCAAATTTCAAACTTCAAGAAATCCAAATTCCACCATTCTTTCTCCAAGATAACCCAAAATTCAAGATCTTCAAGAAACAATCTTCAAGAATACAAATAGGAATCCAAGTCAAGTGCCTTCATCAATTTAGTCAATTAACATATGTGGGGTTATGAATAAGGATAATCCTTTCATCCTTGTGCCCAAAATTAGTTTTAAAGTTGAATTTCTTATGAAATTATATGAATTTCAGTTTAGGGTTTATACCCACTCATCACTATTTAAAGATTATGATATTACAAGGGATTTAGATGTTGAATTGCATGTCTACGTTCATATTATTATGCGTGTGATATTATTTTCTAGATTTAGAATTGAATTATCAAGATTTTCATTATTTAGCATGAACTTTATATGATTTGACATGAGTTAAACCATGGGTATTAAGCCCTAGCTTGAATATTAATGTTTCAAGAAAGATGTTGCTTTTGAGCACCTTATGCCTAGATTATATTTAGATTTTTCAAAAAAAAATTGATCTTTGGATCCTCAGTTAAGATATGAAATCCACTATACAGTTTCATCACATTTTATAGAAAACAAATTAGTTTTGATTATAGTTTAAAACAGACAGATTCATAATTGGTTTTCATTATAAACCCTTATAATAGTTTTAAAGTGTATTTACTACAGAATGAGCATACAGATTAAAGGAAGTAGTAATTAGCACCGAGCAAGAAGTGTGGGTTTAGTGTATCCTACTTTTCTAGAACTACGAGCCAACATAGGTACAGATTCAGACTATTTCCATTTCTGTATGGATAACAATTATAGATGTGATCACTTAGCTTAGATTATACTCCTTGTCAAGAGTATGACACCTCTCTCTAATGTGAGGTTTTTCCATAAGGTAACGAGACATTGGATACTGTGATGCTCACATAGTGTATGTTGGTTAGAAGAACCTACCTACAAAAAAGAGTAATCTTAACATAAAAGAATAAAAGTATAGCTTTTAGAAACTAAGTGTAAAGGCTCACGATTTTATTCAGAAATTGTTTACATAAGTCATTAGCCATGAGATTTCAGCTTTTAGTTTATAGATACAAAGGTGAGTCTTTTTACACTTAGTCTGCATGATTTGAAAACAGACTTAACTTTAGTTCTACTTAGTCCACTAGCAGAAAGAGTAAAAGTACAACTTTTAGAACTAAGTGTTATGGCTCACAAGATTTATACAGTATGTTTTATTATTCATGATTCATGATTTTCAGCTTTTAGTTACTCCAGCAAATATGAGCTATTTATACTTAGCATGCATTCTTTTTACAAGTTTATGTGAACATTGAGATATTGTTTTACTTATGCATTCACCCCCACATGCTCAGTTCATTCCAAAAATACTAATCTACATATACGTCTATGTGCTACATTGTTTAATAATGTAGGTACCGGTGCAGTTGTAGTCCATCTAATACGATTAGACAGTTGCAGATTCCTTCTAGCGGATGATGAATCCTCCTACTTCAGGGATTTCAGTTAGATGTTATTTATGTACTTTACTTTCTTATTCATATGTATTTATTAGTAGTATTTGGGGTCGCATCCCAAGTATCTTTAGTCAGTATAGTAGAGGCTTCACAAATATAAGTTAGAGTCAGTCATGTAATTTCAATTCTGCTCTTCAGTTTTATCAGAATGAAAAATTGTATCAGTAATGTATTTTTCTCAGATTTCATCATGATTTTATTTTCGCACAGTAAACTCAGTCATTTTATACATATTTAAATCAGTTACTTAATAGTACGTCAGTACAAGGGTTGGCTTGGGATCACTGGTTGATACAATATTAGCCACGGAACACCAAAATTACTCCAAAACAGTCCACAAATTCAAGACTAAATCGAGACCCCCTTGGACTACACTTCTCGGATTCAACAATAACAACAAGTTTAACAAGAAACAAGGTGTATTTTAACACCAAAACAGCGACAACACGACAAGAAAAAGGTGAACACAAGATGATAACAAGAATATAAGAACAACAACATACGGTTTGAATTAACAAGAACACAAACTACAAGATTATAAAGAAAACAAAGGATAGATAGATAGACTACATAAAGGCATAATCTTAAGAACCCAAGAGCCTATTCCACTCTTGGACCCTTAATGCTACACACAACAATTCACCTATCTCTTATGTGACATAAGATCGAATTCCACCTCTCAAGCATCGATGTTTCCAAGCAAAATGCAAGACAAATGATTCCACACTTGGTCTAGCCCTAGTTTTGGCCAAGCCTCTTTAGAGAGAGAACTTGTGTTCTTAGTGTCTTATGACTTACAAAATTCTCAAAAACTAACTAAAGAATCCCTAAAATGTTCCTTATATAGTTATTACAAAATGGAAGACAAACTGTCCATAATACCCCTCAAGGGTGAGGCGCCCATAAAGTGTAAAAAGTGGACTAATTTGGTGTGTTTTAGCCCTCTTTTACACTGTAATTGCACACACCAAGGCTCGGGTCCAACACGCACTCTCACAAGTCCATATCCGTGATTATTCTCATATCATCCTCTCCATCTTAAGAGAAATTTATCCACAAATTCACGGTTTTACCTCGTTCAATTGGCCACTTCAAAAGAAATCATTCAAACAGCCCACAAAATATGAGATGGCACAAAACAATCCACAAAAAAAAGGAACCCGAGAGCTTAATAACACAAGTCTCGGCCAACATCTTCATTTTAAACCTCTGTTTCCTCACCATATTGATCCTTGTCTTCAATATCATCCGAAATAAGTCTCCTACCATCATACAAGCATCATCGTAGACTTTATATCCATTATGTTTCTTCCTACCATTCTCCTCTACATGGACATGTCGGCTTTGGTGAAGTAGAGTTTCAATTGAGAGGATTGATTTGGTAAAGTGGAGCTTCGGTTGTAGAGTTTGGACGGGAGAAATTTAGCTTCCAAGTCCTTTTTGTTGGACTTGATCAAATAGAGGAGGGATTAACCTATGTAGGTCTCGGGTTTGAGGACATTTGGTGGCTTGGCTTATGTCAATCTCATTTGGTGGTGGTCTTGGAGGATTGATCATTTGAGGTAAAGTTTCGAGAGTAGAAACACAAGAGTTCCTTTGACTCTCTACTCGATCCAACCTCTCATGTATAGTAGACACATCCGAGCCTAATTTTTCAAGATCCGCATTCGCCTTAGCCAATTCTCGAGAAATAGCATCAAGGTAGGCCCAAAATGGATTCCATTATGGACAAGAAGCTACCTACAAAAATAGAAAACACGTTAGTTTTACCAAAAAAATATCCTCACTCTCTTTTTATTTCTTGTCTCTCGGATCCCTCACACTCAATCTCACAAGTGTTGCAAGCTTGCTTATACTCTGAGAGGTTTTGAGAGGTGAATCCAATATTTACAACGAATCCAAAGAGTAAGGAAGACACACAAGGATGTCATACACACAAGGATGTATTAAAATGACTCAAAAGAATTAAAACACACAAAGGAAAGTTAACACGAAGAACGGTTTCAAAACTAACTTACAATATAGTACTAGCTTGTAAGTTAGATTTGGGATCAACAAACGAAACTAAAGACACAAAATGAAACCAGAAGATCAAAATTTGAGCTTAAAATTTGTCGTGTGAACAGTAATTTATGATGTGGCAGTCTGTGATTGGCCTTGGTTCTCAACAATTTTATTTTCCAAATTTTGAAGTCTTGATCAATTTTACAATTTGGAAGTGTGGGAATTGGTTAAGGAGGGAACTATAAGTCTTGGAATCCTTTTTTTTTTTCTAATTTTTTTTTTTTAAAAAAAAGACTTGACTTTCTTTGTACTTCTCCTTAAAACATGGACTCTTGTTTTATGAAAAAGTGGTGGAGATCTGATGTAAAGTCTTTTGGTGGTTGGGGGTCTTTCACGACTTAACAAGTACTACACCTTGTCTTTCACGTTTTAAAGATCTAAGTTCAATTTAATATTAACAAGGTGAAGAATAGAATGAAGAATTTCAATAACACAATATCCACAACAAAAGCAACCAACAACAATCTCCAAGAACAACAATAATTCCACAACAACAAGGTCAACTACAAAACCACCAATAAGGGCCAAGTCTCTTTGTGTTGTGCTTCGATTTTAGCAAGAGAGGAAGGTTGTGATGAACAACAAGAACACAACAAAAACCTTTCAAGATCAATAACAACAACACCAACGCCCAACTACAACTTTAACATTCGGCCAAGTTATAACAACAACATCAGCATATGGCCCATACCTTGCTCACAACAACACTTCACCAAGTTCAAGCTCAAGTTTAGATCTAGACTCAAAGTGCTAGTGAACAAGAAAACCAACATTTGGAAACAACTAAACAAAACAAAAGACACCAAGATTATTCACACAAACATTCGGCCAAGACACAACAACAATAAGTTCACAATTTCGGCCAAGAACACAAAATGGACAAATTTGCATTTTTTTTTAATTTTTCAAGTGAGCTAGCCCAAGATTTGATCTTATAGGAACAATATCAAGCCATGATCTGATACTAAATTATACAATACTAGCCGCGGAACACCAAAATTAGTCCACAAATTCAAGACTAAACTGAGACCCCCTTGGACTATACTTCTCGGGTTCAACAACAACAATAAGTTTAACAAGATACAAAGTGTATTTTAACACCAAAACAGAAACAAAACGACAAGAACAAGGTGAAAACAAGATGATAACAACAATATAAGAACAACAACACACGGTTTAAATTAACAAGAACACAAACTACAAGATTACAAAAAAAAACAAAGGATAGATAGATAGACTACATGAAGGCATAATATTAAGAACCCAAGAGCCTATTCCACTCTTGGACCCTTAACACTACACAAAACAATTCATCTATCTCTTACATGAAACAAGATCGGATTTCACCTTTCAAGCATCGATGTTTCCAGGCAAAATGCAAGACAAGTGATTCGACACTTGTTCTAGCCCTAGTTTCGGCCAAGTCTCTTTAGTGAGAGAACTTGTGTTCTTAGTGTCTTATGACTTATAACATTCTCAAAAACTAACTAAAGAATCCCTAACATGTTCCTTATATTGCTACTACAAAATGGAAGACAAAATATCTATAATAACTCTCAAGGGTGAGACACCCATCAAGTGTAAAAAGTGGACTGATTTGGTGTATTTTGGCCCTCTTTTACACTTCAATTGCATACGCCAAGGATTGGGTCCAACAGGCACTCTCATAAGTCCATATCCGTGATGATTCTCGTATCACTTGTGGTCCTAAGCACCTGTGATAACTAGGGGTAGTCTCGAGTCGTTATAAAAAGTTACAAAATACTTTTTCCCACCATGAGGTGGTGTTGCCTTCATATCACAAATGTTAGTGTGGATTAAATCTAAGGGATTGGAATTCATTTCAATGGACTTATACGGATGCTTAGCATACTTTGATTCCACACACATTTGACATTTTAATTTATTGCACTCAAATTTTAGCAAAACTTTTAAGTTAATCAGTTTTTGTAATGTTTGTAATTGACATGTCCTAATCGTTCATGCCACAAATCATAAGACTGAAGTAAGTAAGAAGAAACTGAACTTTTATTGATTTCAACATTCATTTTGAATAGGCCCTCTGTGAGGTAGCCTTTTCCTACATACACTTCTCCTTTATTAAGTATAATTTTTTCAGAAATAAATACACATTTGAATCCATTTTTGTCAAGAAGTGATACAGAAATCAAGGTCTTCCGTAACTATGGTACATACAAGACATTATTCAATGTCAACACTTTGGCTGAGGTCTTTTTCAGGCAGACTTTTCCTTTTCCTTTAACTTTTGCAGTTACGGAGTTGGCCATATATATATTCTTTTCGCCTTGAGCCGGAGCAAAAGTAGCAAATAACTCCTTATTTTTGCAAACATGGCGTGTGGCACCGGAATCCATCCACTATTCTCGAAGATTTTTCACCAAGTTGTATTCAGATAGCATGACACACAGATCGTCCACTTCTTTCTTGGATTCAGCCATATTTGCTTGGTCTTTCTTTTTTCCTTTCTTTGGGGCACGACAATCCTTTGACTTGTGGCCAATCTTGCCACAGTTAATGCATTTTCCCTAGAATTTCTTCTTAGGTTGATTGTTTTCCTGTTCAATTTACTTTCGCTTTTTGGAGTTGTTGTGATCTTCGACTGACATCTTATTTTTCTTATGTTTCAAGTAGTTTTTGAAATCCTTCCACATAGGTGGTAACTTCTCTATTATCGCTGGGACTTGAAACGCCTCGTTCACGATTAAACCTACAATAAAGTTTATGTAAACATCAAGAACATTTTTAATATGTAATTAAGGTATTCATCAAACTCATACCTTCTGTGAGGAGATCGTGGATGATCACTTGCAGTTCTCACTAATTCCGTCTTCATCCCATAAATTTCTCCTGGTCCGAAGTTTGCGCGAGGCAAACTCTGGATTCTTGCTTCACTTACCATGTAAAATAAGTGTTTCTTAATATAAACACTTGAAAGTTTCCTTCTCCCACCAATGTGGGAGAATTAGAAGACTTTTCAATTTTGAATACACTTTCCATTTATTAGTGTTATCTCAATTCTTTTCCTCCACTAAGTTCCCTCCATTTTCCATTCACACATCTTGAACCCATCACATACCACATACAGCAAACACAGAGATGCACAGCTGCATAGCAGAAGAGACAAGGCAAAAGAAAAACCGGTAGTTACGTTGCATATAAAATGACAGCTGTCAAGAAACCCAATATCCGTCTTTGAATTTTTTGAAATATGTCGTCTGTAGCCCGTGCAAAAGTTTTTCAACCTTAGAAGTGTGTCAAGAAATTATGTACCATTAATTAGATGTGGAGTGAAGGGTCGGCGTGGCTCAACGGTAAGCTTACTTGCCGTGGTGTGTCAGGTCACGGGTTCGAATCAGCCTCCCGACAAAGCAGGGGTAAGACTATTCCCTTCCCCAGACACCCACGAAGTATTGAACTGGGTCGGCCCTTTAATTAGATGTGGAGTACCCAATTATCTCACTTTTTCTTCTTTAGCATGTTTACTCTTTTGTCATTATACCTTCAACAACAGATTACATTGTTTACTTGAAAAACCAGAAAATTGAAAATGAAACCAATCATAGGAATCAGAAACCATTCTATAGCATACAACCTCAAACAAAATGGTGATCCACACTGTATAAAATAATGCGATCCAAACAGTTTGCAGTCAAACGACCAGCATGCATGCAGATGTCATTGATAGAACATATATTGTAAAGGGAAAAAGAACAAAACCACAGCTCAAGGAGTAGCCATGTTCTGCTGCAAGACCCAACTTCCTACAAGTAAAAAACCATTTGTCCGGGCTGTCCCTTCCCCTTCCACTAACAATAAAGACCATTGCTTTGATCAGCACAAATTCTGTTCAGGATTGAGATAACTTCAGCACTTGGAGACTTGATGATAAGAGTTCTGAGGCATCATAGTTTCATCATCGTCCACGAATATGTCCCTACTCATTAACTTTATAGAAGCTCACTCAATAACAACAATTAAAAGGTTTCCTAAAGTTAGTAATGATATTGAATAAATAAATAAAAGGGCAACTAACAAAGTAGTATTACTATTGGAAAATAAGTGTAAGTATACATTTTCGCACTAGTGATAAGTACGTTAAAGAAATTGTTATAAAAAAACAAAAATAACAATGCTGCAATAAACCAAAAAATGAAAATTGCAGAAAAACCACCTGTAAATATGAATCAATATTAAATTTTATATAATAGTTTTGTAAATTTTAACAATCAGAGTTTGTTAAGTATTTGATGAAGGTCAGGTGTACTCACACTTAGCAAGATTAAACAACCAAACTGCTCAAAAGTATATTTGAGGAATATTTTAAACCTACCCTCAAACAAAAATCATCTTTTTGTTATTTTATTACACATTTTAGGTATAGTTTTAGTAATATCTGTCAAAGTTACTTTTGTAAGAGATGACTTTTTATGTAACAAAACAAAGAATAGTAACTTTTACACAAAGCTAGATGACCCACCCGTGAAATTTACTCTTCAATTCCCCATGTTTTGTTGCAATAGCGACCAACGCGTTGATTTCTTCAAACAAAAAAAAAAAAAGAAAAAATCGAACCAAAATGAAGGATGTGTGGGGGACGAAGTATGCTCACCAGCTAACGAATGATGAGCATCAACAGTAACCGGTAGAGGATAAAGAGGAGAGTGAGGTAGAGCAATAGAAGTAACGCGACGGGACGGTCCTACGTTAGGCGGAGCAGTAACAAATGGACCATCAATCCAAGCTTGTGTTTCTCTTAATGGCGGTTGATTACGACATGAGTGTCAATCCAAATTTGTGTTTCGCGGAGATTGGCTCTGTGTGAATTTTAAAAAAAAAAAAAAAAAAATTGGCGGTGAAAAGCACTTCTATAAAAGGGAGAAGAGATTTTTAAATATTTCAAAATTTAAATTTTTGAATATGAATTTGAGTCAGCAAAGATAAGGAAACAATAGATGGGAAATCCACAAAACTCTGGTCTGTCTTTTTTTTTTTTTTTTTGCAAGATACAAAAGACTGATCAACAAACTTCCTCCATCACCACCTCTGGCCGATGGTCCAACGTGTTGAAGCTAGTAAAAACGTTTTATTTAGGCCCCAAAATATTAATTCCTCAAAAAAATTTAATTTTGAATTTAATAATTTTATTTTCGCTTAAAATATTATTGATGATTGTCAAAAAAAATATCAAAATTAGTATAAAATATAAAAGAAAACTGTCTATCTTTTAACAAAATATTCTAGAACTTTCAATTAAATAACTTAAATCTTTTAGTTAATAAATAAATTTTTTACAACAAAATTTAGGTACTACATTGCAATGCACATCACTAAAATCTTATTGACTAGAAAAACTCCTTACTTTATATTACAACGTTTAACTAAGATTTTTATGTCATTAAGAACACTACATTTAAAAAAAATTGTGGAAAACTAAAAAAGACAACTATAATTTTCTTTTATATATATATATATATATTTATATATACTAATTTTATTGAGACGCTCCTTGGATGACCTCCTCTTCTTGCTAAATCATCAACCACCATTGATAGAAAGCACAATTTGGACTGACACAGATAACGTTCATACACCCTTGAAAGGAAATACAAAAATAAAAAATTACCTTGATAGCAATCAAACACCATTAACAAAAAATACACATTGAAAGTCACTCGCATCAGAATCACACATTTATCTGTCTTTACTTAAATACAAAATTAATTAGGGTACAAAATTAATTAGGGGATGATTTGACTAATAGGTCCTTTATTAGTTCTTTATTCTTTATCTATTTAGAAGTCTCTTATAATTTTAAAATAACTAAGGTTAATATTTATAGAAATTGAACTTGTATTGAAATTACTCATAGCATAAGTTTCTAAACGTATTTTTTGAATTGGTAAGACCGATTTGAGTCTCAAGGCAATACAGATGAGTTTTTGAGTTTTCAAAGTTGAAAACTTAAGAGTTAGACTAAAATCAATATTTAAGGTTAGAACAATAATTTCTTAAGTTTCGATGATGCCACTAGGTTCGGAGGGCGATTAGTCTACACAAATGTTTAATTTAGTGCTCAAGGATATAGGGTGAGTTTGAATGGTTGTTCAGAATTTGAAAATTTGTAAGTTAAAAACTGACTTCGATCGACATCCGGCTAAGATCATCTTTTTTCAGAGTTTTGATGATTTTATTGAATTCAGAATATCATTTCTAAATTTACAGTTGATTTGTCTTCGCGTAACAACCTTAGTTGTGAATTTCATCTTTTTATTTGTTTTGATTATTTTGGCCTTTTTTTTGGTACTTTGATATTTTATTAATCACCAAAGTAATGTCTTTACAAAACCGAAACGTAGCCCACATAGCTAGTTTTCCAGTGCCAGTACTAAGTACCTATCTATACTAATAGCTACATCCCTCCAATATGCGTCGTGCCATTCCTGTAGCTCTAACACAACATACACATGCAATTTTCTTAGCTATATCATCAGCATTATGTTCAACCTTCTAAAATATCCTCAAATTCCTTTCCTTCCAGATAGCATAAGTGACCTCGACATACAACAATATCCACAGCTGCGCTTGCGGTGTCTTTCCCTTACTTTGCTGGACTATCCAATTCAACATAGCATCCTAGGTTGCTTGTATGGGTTGTGTAGCATCCAATCAGTGTATTACTCGCTTCCAGAGTACCATTGAAAAGGTGCATTCCATAAACAGGTGATTTCTAGTTTCATGAACTTGTGTACACATGACATAGACAAGATCAACTTGCTTGTTCCACTTTAACAATCTATCCACTGTGAGGAGCCTCTTCTGTACTTGTAGCCAAATTATGAATATAGCTTTAGGTCTAGCCAAGTTTTGATACATTAGAGGTCGCCAAGACACCTTGCTATGTTCACTCAACAACTGTAAATACACACTTCTAATTATTCTTTGCTTACCCCTAGGGGTATTTTGTGCCAGGTGCAATTCATGTTTAGTTTCAAGTATCTTTCTGACCATCCAACAAGCTTGTTCTAGTACTACTACATCCTCTAATCTATTGCCTTTTATGTAATAGTTGTGGATCCACAAACTATCTTGATTTTGCTTAATATTCCAACATAACTTCAAAATAGCAGCCTTGTTCCACAACTTTAGATTGGTCAAGTTCAGTCTTCCAGCAGCTTTAGGTAAACACATCTTCTCCCATGAGACAAGAGCTTTTTTAGTAATAGTGTTCATACCTGACCAAATATAACTTCTACAGTAGCCCTGAATAGCTTTCATCATACTTGCAGGGATGATGAATAATTGCACCCAGTATGCATGTACCCCAAATAGAACTGATCTTACGAGTTGTATTCTACCTGCATAAGAGATCTTCTTAGCAGTCCATGATGAGATTTTATTCACAATTTGATCTATCAATGGTTGCCACTGGAGAATGGTTAACTTTTTGGTAGACAAAGGGACTCCTAGATACTTGAAAGGGATGGAGCCATAACTAAACCCCAAGTTCTGTTGAATTTGAACTTTAACTTTGCCTGTGACTCCACGAAAATACACAACACTCGTTGCATGATTATCTTGCAAACATGATGCTTCTGTAAAAGTAATAAAATTCTCATGTAACAGCTTTACAGAAGTTGCGTCTCCTCTAGCAAATAGCAAAAGATCATCGGCAAAACTCAAATGAGTGAGATGAAGTTTTTTGCATAATGGATGATAATTAAAATCCTTTTGCTGCTCCAGCTCTTTAAGACTTCTGCTCAGGTACTCTATTACGATGGCAAATAGGAACGGGGACATTCGGTCCCCTTGTCTAAGCCCCCGGGCTACTCAAATGGTTTTGTCAACTCACCATTAATCAAGAGTGAGTAAGAGATAGTGGTTACACATTGCATTACCCAATTACTAAATTTTTGTGGGAAGCCCAATCCATCCATCACCTAGTTCAAATAATGCAAGTCCACAGTATCATAAGCCTTTTGTATATCCACCTTGATCATGCATCTGGGAGATACATACTTTCTGCTATATGCTTTGAATGATGATATTATATGCTCTTTTTTTACCTGGTATAAATCCTGCTTGAGTTTATGAGATGACTGCTACAATTCCATTTTGAAATCTGAGGGAGAAGACCTTAGCTATCAGCTTGTATAATACTGAGCAACAAGCTATGGGCCTAAATTCTTTGATAGTGAGAGGATTTGGTACTTTAGGTAAAATGGTAATTGTTGTACAATTAATTGGCTTGTAGAGTTTTCCAGTGCTAAAAAACTCTTTAACTGTTGCACATACCTCCAAGATGATCATTGGCCACTCTTTTTTGGAAAACTCAGTGTTATAACCATCCACCCCAGGGGTTTTGTCATCACCTATAGAGCATAAACCAGTGTATATTTCTTGATCTGTCACATCAACACAAAGTTTTAATTTTTGTTGATGAGTCAAGGTTGGTCCATTCTTCATGGTAGCCAGATTCACAGTAGTTGTATTTGGTAAGAAAGTTCCCATGAGAGCCTGGTAGAAAGTGAGGATTTCCCTTTGAATAGCTTCCGGTTCCACCAACTATCCCCCTGACAAAGAAGTGAGTGTTACTATTTGTTTTTTATTCCTTCTGTTTTTCATCATAGTTGTGAAGTATTTTGTATTTGAATCAACCAATTTAATCCACATAACTCTATATTTTTGTTGAATTATGCTTTCTTCAATGTTACTCTATTTCTTCAGCTGTACCAGTATTTTCCTCTCTTCCCTAGCCAATATTTCTGAGTATTGAGTTTTCATGGATTGTTGAGTGGTTTGTAGTTTTTCTCGTAGTTGATTCACCATGATAATAGAATGTCGGAAGTGAGTATTATTGAGATTTCACAAGTGAGGCGTCAGCCCTTTTAATTTATGCCATATAGCTTTCAGTAAGCAAACTTGTGAGCTGGTCTACCAATACCCCTGCACAATTAGTATAAATTCTTCATGAGTATCCCATATGTTAAAGAATCGAAATAGGATCTTAGTAGGGATAGGACAAGAGTAGAACTGTAATATCATATGAGAGTGATCCGAGATATGAGGAAGTTGATAATCAACCTCTAAATGTCCATAGTTTGTCATCCATTCAACATTCCCCAAGTCTCTAGCAATTCTGCTATAAATTTTATTATCTCCACCCTGTTTGTTGGACCATAAGTAGTACTCAACTTTCTAGGCCAACTCATTCAGAGATAGATCTTGCATACAAGCTGCAAAGTCTTGAATTTCATCCCTGGTAACAGGGGCACCATGTACTCTATATTGACATTTCAACAATGCATTAAAGTCACCCCATATTAGGTAAGGTTTAGTTGTCTGAGCTGCAATTATTCTGAGATCAAGCCATAAATTCTTCCTCAACTCAATAGTATTGAACCCATAGATCATTGTCATGCAACACTCTACTTTCTTGTCTATACTCAATACACTACAATGCAAATATTGTACCCCTTATGCTATAACGTCCACTTGATAAACATTGTCATCCCAAAGTATCCAAATTCTACCTTTATCATCCTTACTATGATTATGTAGCATGTTCCAGCCTGGCATTTTGCTTTGAGAAATACTCGTAGCTTTATTACTTTTAACTTTAGTCTCCAGAAGTCCCACCAACTTTAGATGATGATCTTTGATGAAGTTACTTATTTCTCTTTGCTTATACCTTTTATTTACACCCCTCACATTCCAACTTAAACAAGCCATTATTGACTCGTTGAAGGAACTCCCCCTTTATCTAAGGTAGGTTTATCTGCCACAACAGCATTGAGAGATTGTAGCACCGCGAATCCATTCCCAATATCTATTGATAGAGTTTGAGCATAACTCTTTCCACTTACTTGTTGGCCACTCTTAGTCTTTATTGAGGTAAAGTTTTTCTCTCTAGTGTTACATGTTTCTCCCTTTTCCATTGGGGTTGAAGTCTTGAAACTTTCAATTTCACTTGTGGAGTTGGCCTGTTTCTATTCCTTTACCTGAGGCTCTGCCTCCTTGGGTAACCAAGTAGGAATCATCTTAGGAGCCTTTTGTTTCTGTTGCTGCACCTGCTTTGGAGAAACGACTAGGGGTTGTTTTGCTGGAGGACATGTGTGTCCTACCATCATACATCTATCACAATACTCTGTTTTCCAGTCAAAATGGATAGGTTGTTGAAATGTATTCCCCTTTGTATATATTTTGATCTCATTAGAAAGGGCATTTGTAATGCCCCAAAAATGGGTTCATAGACGTCACATGGTACTTAGGGTCACAAGTGACCCCAAGCTAATCCTTCTACTGGAAAACTCATAAGCAACTGAATAAAATTCATAAATTTGTACAATATCAGCGGGGGATAACTCTTTTCTAAATCTAGTCAATACAAAACTGAATTCACAGGATTATAACTCTGCTTTTACAATGAAAAACTAAAACTGAATACATTAACTCTACTGACTGTCTATGAAGCCTCTAATAATACTGACTATAGATAACAAGGACGCGACCCTAACTATCACTAACCAATACACAAGAATAAGAAAGTAAAGAACAATAGTGAATCTAAGTGAAGTCTTCAAAATAGGAGAACTCATCATCTGCTGGCTTGAATCTGCGACTGTCTAATTTTTACTGGATATACTACAACTTGTACCTATATTATGAGACAATGTATCATATAGACATATATGTGGATCAGCACTTGGGAATGTACTGAGTATATGGGGGTGTATGCATTTAAATAAACATCATCAATACTCTTTAATCAAATCATACATGCAAATAGGAATGACTCACGTGGCTTGAATAAGTCTAAAATGTAAAGCTCATAAATCATGTAGAATGAAGCATGTAACACAAATCTCGTGACTCATTATACTTTGGCTTTAAAATCTGTACTCTTCTCTTATTCTTATTACTCATAGGCTGAAAGAAACTTTAAACAATACTTTCAACTCATGCATATATCTCATAGGGAGTAAAACTTCTTTAATTCTCAAGAACTTATAACTCTTTTTAACTCAAACACTTGGAACTCAGAATCATATAACTTTGGTTTACAAATTGGTGATCAACTCGTATTAGTAAAGAAAACTACTTCTTTCTTTGGAAAATACTCAAAGTAGTTCATTCATTTTAGAAAATATCTCATCCCAAAGCTTTAGGAAAAATATTCTATCTCAATGGAAAATACTTTAGTTTAGGAAGGTTCTCTTAACCGATATAAACCATCCGAGCTACATGGAGTTTAGCATCTTGTCCTCCTAAGGGAGAAACCTCACGTTAGGGAGAGGCGTCATACTCTTGCCAAGGAGTATAACCTCCACTCAGTGATCACTTATCTCCACCTCGGGTCCAATCATCTCGGCCTCAGACCCAAAATCTCAAACCCACGGTGGCATGTAGTTTTGGGGTAAGAAACTGTAGTAACTTACCCAACTCGATGCTAAATACTATTTCCTTTAGTTTATCCCGCTCATCTCATGAAAATCCACTTTCAAAATAATCTTATGGTTCATAAGAACCCAACAATCAAATCTGTAATCTCATGTGGTAGAGTGAATTTCAAAACTCTATGACCATTAGGTTAATCTCAAAATACTCAAATCATGGGTGCTTATAGCACAATAGTTCATAAAATTGCAAGTCTCAAGTATGGGCTTAATGACCCATAATTCAATCTCAAGTTAAAACTCATCATAATGCACAATAGATAGAATATAGATTCATAATTCATGTAGAAATCTGAAAGTTACAGCAATTTGTCTCAAAATATTAACATACTTATATACTTCAATATTTCAAACATTGCAACTATTGACTTCTCAAAGATTAAAATCATGGGGTATAAACCCATCTTCAATTTCTCAAGAAAACATGTAAAAATCGTGTCATTAGACTCTCAATTTATGGGTAACATCAAAAGCTTGCAACCAATAACGATGGATGAAAAACCCCAATTCAATTTCATGTAAAATCTCATAAATTGTAGAAAATTATAGTTTAAATAAGCCTTTGGGCACAAGGGTGAAAGAATTACCCTTGTTCAAAACCCCACATACTTTAGATTGATAAACTTTGATGAACAACTTGATTTTGAGATGTTATTGGAACTTTTGAATGAAGGTTCTTGAAGCTTTTGACTTGGGGGTCTTGAATCTTGACTCAATTTGTAAAAACTATGGTGAACTCTTGAGTTTCTTGGAAGAAGATCTGGATGCTTAGGGTTTTTGTTTTGAAGAGAATAAGAATTTAGGGCATAAAGAGCTTTGTAATATGATAGATTTTATGTTTTGGACGGATTGGGAGTAGGATAATTGTCCAAAATAACCCCCTTTTAACCCTTGAAAAAAATCAAAAAATATAACTGGAAGATCGATTTTATGGGCCACCGCGACGTGCCACTATCGTGGGCCACCGCGACGTGCCACTATCGCGGTGGCTCACTGAAAATTGACGAATGGGAATCTGAGGGTCACCGCGATGTAGAGCCATCGCGTTATCCCACTGGTTGGGAACTGAAACTTCAGCGCGATGCGCCACAATTGCGCTAGGCTACTGAAAACTGACAATTGGGATATTACTCCTCTCTGCGATGCGCTAAGGGTCTGAATGACGGTGCTTTATGACAGGAACTTCAATTAGCCATAATTTCTTGCCCGGTTATCGAATTTGGGAGAATCTTATATCGTCGGAAAGATAATTCAATTTCCCACGAGATAAAAAGTCAAAATTAGGAGAATTCTATATGATTTAAACATTACTCACCTTGAAAGTCATTCCTCAATCTTATAGAGATGAAATTAGGCTTAAGGAAAGTTCGGGGTATTACAGCCTTAGTAACATCAACCTCAATCAACATTCTAGCATACGAAATCCTTGTTTGTTTAGTCGTACACTCATCTACAAACAAAGGGATTCCAATTGCACTCGCAATCTTGCTCAGAGAGTCACAACCCCAACAATTTAGTGGAGGTTTAGGAAACGTTACCCATAGGGGTATTTCCGTCAGGAATTTTGACTGAAAGTCCAGTGTAGGCGTCCACTATTTTAGAATCATAGATTTATTGTTAATACTATGTGGACTAGAGTACAATACCTCCTTCATATCCGCTTCAGACTAGAATTTCACAATGTAATACCCTTCATCGTGATAGTATAATTCAGGTTTAGCCACAGCTGACCATTGTTGAGTTATGTATATTTTCATAAAATTAAATCCAGGCATTTCTCCTATCACATAGAGTACCAATGAGAATTTCCACTTACTCTCCTCCTTTTCTAGTTCTTGCTGGTCTAATTGGACAACAACAGTACCATTAACTCGCTTAGGGGTGACATATTTTAGTGACATCCCATTACTAGCTACTCTATTACCTGCAAATAGATTAACCCATTAGTTATCTTCTTCTTTTTTCAGCTGGTGTTTGCATAACTTTCTTGTCTCCATGTACAAGCAACTGATCTTTTACCGGTTCCTGGGATTTCACTGATCGCTTGCCCAATGCGATTTCATTATGCTGCGCAATGTTCACAGTACTTTGATGCAAGAATATTGAAATCTCTACTAATATCATCTTCTTTATATGAATTTTACATAAGATAAATTGAAAAAAAAGTATTAATCCATGATTATAATACTCTTGAAAATTATTTTAATGTAATACAGTAATAATATTACATTAGCTTCAGTGTTATCAAGTAACAATGTATTTGTTTTCATGAACGGCTAAACTAATAATGGCCACATACAGAGTTTTATTGGATTCAATGGACAGTTATCTACTTCTTATGAATTTCCTTTCTTCATCACTTCGCCAAGTTTCTTCATTTTGTGATTTCACTGATCATTTTTCTCCAAGCAAAAACATCTGAATCTTATTTATCCCTAATTTAACCTGAGTTGCATCCTTTCCTTAGTCATTTAGATTAATTGATTTAGTGATGCATATAAGTGTATATTGGATAAAGGTGATTAGTCAGAGTATGACGCAGTTATAACTTATCATGGACATGACTCTAGGTAGGAAGGGTTGAAAATGAAAATTAAAGTAGATGATATGATGCGCATTCAAGTGAATGATATTCAAATCCGTGCAAGTAACATATATCAAATATTAAACTCTAAGATAAGAAGAAAATAAACATAAATTAACAAAATATTCAGATTACTCTACTGTCCACATCTTTAGAAAGCAAAATTCTATTTCACTCCACAAAACAAATAGGAAACGGCTCTATATCACTGGGACAGTAAAACGGGAAAAAAATGATATCCCTAATAATAATCTAATATAATATTCTTGTCGAATCGTTAAAATAAGATCTCAATCCGTGCTTGCTTAATCAAGTGACGATGTAGGCATATAATCATATTCCATCATAGGCCTTATATTGGATTATTAAAAAAGCGAAAAAAGACATTTGATGGCCAATAGAAAAAATAACGGCTCAAATTTGATCTATTGAACTGATAAGTATATCTTCTGCCCATATTATTCTCATTTTATAGCCTATCAACTATAATTAGCTCGCATAAGGATAACGAATCACCTTTGTTAGAGAGCGGTTAAATCTTAATATGAAACTTTCTGACATAAATTTAGATTTAATTGAGTTTCAACGAATTTCGAATACCTATTGAGAACTCGAAAAAAGGGATAATGTATCTCTAACGTGAGGAATTTGAACACCACTTCCTAACATTAATTAAAGCCTAATATGAGACTTTTCGAGATGAATTCAGATTTAATTGAGCGTCAAGACGAATATCGGACACCTATTCAGAAACAAAAATAAATTAAAAATTGCACAATGTATCTCTAATGTGAGGAATTTAAACACCTCTTCCTAGCATAAATTAAACCTTAATATGAGACTTTTCAACATAAATTTATATTTAATCAAACTTCATTATGAATATCAAACACTTATTGAGAAACCAAAAAAAAAAAAATTTACACAATGTGTCTCTAGTGTGAGGAATTTGAACACCACTTCTTAACATAAATTGCATAAAGTATATTACATAAAGATGAAAAAGACATGCTTGTTCTTTTATTTTATTTAACACTATCAAGAAGAAAAAACAAAATAATAGAAAAGAAAACTAAACCACATTATGCTTAGGGGGTAGGGTTTTTTTCTTTAGTTAATGTCTTTTTTTTATAGAGAAAACCTAAAGCTAGTCTATAAAAATTCATAAAGCTTACGCTAGGAATTTTCCCATCTCTAGTTCAATTTTATTAGATTGGTCATACGTCTTAAATCGCCCTAATTAATCTTTCTCAACCTCAATTAACTCTCGCAAGCTTAATTAAAGTAAATAGCGAGTTCTTGCGTTAGCCACTCCCTTCGAAAATCAATTAAAGTATGACATTAATTTAGACAAGCAAGACACATTAATAAATCAAAGAATATTCAATTAATGCAAAAGCTTGTCACACCCCTTTTTCCGATCGAGGGACGAGTCGAAGGGTTTTTCCAATTAAAGTGATGGTATTGAATAAGGATTATTTTTATTATTTTCAGAGTCGCCACTTGAAATTGAGTTATGGTGTTCCAAGTCACCTTTTGAATCCCTAATAAAAGGAAAATGACTCTTATTTTGGTCTGTCAAAACAGGAGATCGGGTAAGGAATTCTGTTGACCAAGGGGAAGGTGTGAGGCACCCCTCGAGTCCCGTGGTTATAGCACGGTTGCTTTTATTGACTTATCTTGTGTTAAATTATTTTGAAAAAAAATATGTTAAGGCATAAAATCACTGATTTTTATTATAGCAAAATTGTCTATATATTTTATATTAAACCAATGAAAGTTAATTTTAGAAAAATATTTGGCAAGGTGCATTATTGCATCCTTCAAATTTTAAATGTCTCGAAAAGATGCTTACGCTGCATTCTTAATTGAGACGAAAATTTTAAACGTATCTAAATTTGTTTAATATTAATTTTTTTTTTGTAAATTCATAACAATTTATTTGTTCGGAATCTATTTAATATTAAGCTTAACAAAATTCGATAAAGGCGATTAATTAATTTAACAAATAATTACAAAATATTATTAATAATAATAAATAACACAAAAAAAAAATTAAAAAATGAATAATATAATAAATAATAAAAAGTATTCAAAATCATTATGCCTAAATTGTTTAACAACATAAATCCATTAATTAAAACATAAAATTTAACGTATTCTTATTCAATACTACTACTTAACTTCTTTTTTTAAAATAAATAAATAAATAATAATAAAAAAATATAGCAAATCCATATATAAAATTGCATTGTCTATTTTTCAGCACTTCGCCAAAACAAGACTGGTGTCGCCGATGCTCTCCATTGAGTTTTCTAACAGATTTCGGAGGCGCGATGAAGCGCCAGCCGCGATTAGCGACGGGAAGGGGGGAGGGTAGTGACATGTCACCAGCGTTGGGAAGGAGAGAGGGTAGTGACATGTCACCAGCATTGGTGGCGCAGATTCGATGAGGGATTGGCCGGAGAAGGGAGCGACAACGACACGGCTGTGGGTGGCCGGCGTTAACGTTTTCTCTATCATTGGTATCGCTGCCGGCTAGACATAAATGTTTGTGGTTGGTTGTTGTTGGATCTGGATTTTTTTCGATGGGTTTATCTCTTTTTTTGGCAGCAGTAACGGCCTGGGTTGGTCGGAGTTATTAATGGTCGTTTCCGGCAGGTCTGGTCAGTTTTAGAGGGAGTTTCTGGCGAGTTTCTCGCCGGAAAATTTGAAAAATACCATTTTTTATCTCGTTCAACTATCAAGATCTCTCACTCTCAATTTCTCTTTGTTTTTCACTACTCTCAAATTTCTGTTTCACTCGCCCGTCGCCATCTCTTTTCTTTTTTTTTCTTTTTTTGTGTATGTGTGTGTTCATGTGATTTACAGTGAAATTATTCTATTTTTTTTAACAAAATGATATTAACACCCAGTATTAAAACATTCAACCATTGTATATACGAACAGGCATATTTATTCTGTAATCTTGATCATATAACATACAATAACATAACATTCATATAATCAATTAAATAATGTTTGAAATCACTTTAACATTTTTCCTTCATGTTTTCCACAGTAAAATTCATAACACAAATGGTACAAGATTATAGAACCTGTAATGAATTACTCTGAGTAATAAATTAAGAAATCTGTCACCGAAAACTTTGAACGAAACTCCAACTTCAACTTTCTTCTTTTCTCTCTTTTGTCTGATTACTTCCTTTTGTTTCACTTGTTTCCTCACGTTTCCTCTCTGTTTTTTTTTTTAATGTCCCAATCCGATAGTGTTCATGTCCGTATGTGTATATATATGAAAAGGGTTGGGAAAGTTGGAGGGAGTTGAGGAGGGTGAGGAAAATGTGGGATTGGATGGGGTAGTTTTTTTTTTTAGGATAGGATAGGATTAATTTTTTTTATTTATATTTTTTTTTAAAATAATAATAATAACAAAAAATAATAAATAAATAAACAAGATAATAGTAACAAATAAAATAATAATAATAATAATATAATAATAATTAATTAATTAATTTTTATATTTCAAAAAAATACAATAAAAGTCTAAAAGTAGTCAAAAATAAATTATATAATTAAGATAGTACAAAAACTACTAACTTATTTATTTAAAAAGAAAAATATTTTTTTTTTAATTTTTATATTATTTTTTTAAATAGGAATAAAATAAAATAATATCCTAAAATTAACTTCATTTAATTATTTTTATAAATTAAAAATAAAATAATAGTTAAAATAATATATGATTAAATATTTAATATCGATAAACAAGTTAAAATTTAGGGAGGATCAAAATTACATGTCTACATTTTTGTCCCTCTTTGTGTGAAATCTCGAAGAGTTTTCATACAAAGAAGTAGACAAGATATGATTTTTGACCCTCCAATTATTTGAAAGGTAAAAATAAAAATAAAAATAAAAAGCAAAATATGACCGAGTCCTGTTTTTGGACATCCTACCTATCCCGGGTTATAAGGGAATCAGGTCATGAGTAGTTCAAAAGGTAATTTGGTGAAAGAAAAAGTTAAAGTCGAGTGAGATTTCGTCGAGTTTTCAGTTGACGACTTCTGCTTTTACATTCAACTGACTAATAAAAATCAAAAATAAAAAAAAATACAAGTAAAAATTGCAATCTCTAGAATTTTGATTCAAATCTTCATGACTTGAACTTGAAAATTTACCCTATTCTTCAGGCGGGCTCCTGAACTTTCTTTTTCTTCACCCTGTTCTTCAGGCAGGCTCCTGACTTGCAACTTCTTCACCTTATTCTTCAGGCGGGCTCCTCGACTTCTAATTTCTTCACCCTGTTCTTCAGGCAGGCTCCTGAACTTTCTTTTTCTTCACCCTGTTCTTCAGGCGGGCTCCTGGACTTACAATTCTTCACCCTGTTCTTCAGGCGGGCTCCTTACTTAATTTTCTTCACCCTGTTCTTCAGGCGGGCTCCTGACTTACAATTCTTCACCCTGTTCTTCAAGCGGGCTCCTGACTTGCAACTTCTTCACCCTGTTCTTCAGGCGGGCTCCTGACATGCAACTTCTTCACCCTGTTCTTCAGGCGGGCTCCTAAACTTTCTTTTTCTTCAAGAGGGTCCTGTCCCATTCTTCAGGAGGGTCCTGAACATAAAAATAAATTCCCATTCTTCATGATGGTCCCGTCCTCGCAAAGAATAAAGTTTATCATGACCGAGATCCAGTATCGGATGTTGTAACCATGCTTCTTGCATTGAGAGAAGTGTGAAATTGCATCCTTCATCTGAAAATAATTATTTCATCTCTGTTCCAAACAAAGAAAAATTGTGAGTTTTAGAACATGTGGTGGTTGGTTTGTGGAATTTGGCTTTTGAAGTGGCCGCTCTCGCACTTGTCAGGCTCAACTCTTTTCCAATCCATGATAATATTCATTGAATTGTTATACCTCTAACTCTGAATTCTGACTACTGAGATCCTCAACTCAAATCATATTTCTGTTGTATGATGCTTCTGAGTTTAGCTTCCAATACATCCCTCATATTTTCACGAGTTTAAAATTGTCAAATCACAATCATCTTGAGTACCTTACTTTTACTTTGAAATGTTGTCTCTATACATCGACTCTTTGTCTTGCTTTGTACCCTTAAAGGAGTTGGTAGCGAGTTTGGAGTCTTTTCTGACTCGACCTGATGTGAATTTGACTCAAAAGATAACAAAAAATTTTGTTTGATGACAAAGACACAAAAATCAAAAATAAAAACAAAACAAAATAAAAAGACAATAGATATCTCTTTTTCAAAACAAAGAGAAAACTTATCTGAATGTGGAAATCGATTCTGATGATTATGACATACATTTTGAATAAAACAACCAGCTCTACCCACACCAATCATTACAACTTTTGTCCACATATTGAGCTTGAAATTAAGCCAATCTTGAATTTGTTCCTTTTTGATAACAACCTTTCTTAAGCTAGTGGCACTTCAATGGGTTTTTGCCAACGAGCCTATCTCCTTTTCATTTTCGTCTCAGCTCACAGTCGTCTTATGATGCCCGAAAGGGTTTTCACCAATAAGACTCTTTCATTTTCATTTTTTCATCACTTTTTTTTAATAAACACCCAAAATATGAAATATCATGCACTCCTAATATGTTTAGCCTGGACATTCTCAAAGATTAATCCGAAGGTCTTTCTTTGGTTGTAACTTGGCTTTTGGATAGGGTTAGAAAGAAACATAGGCATAAGGCTCAAAAAAATTTATATAACATTGGGTGAAACATACAACTTTTGGAATCGATTCTTTTAAGAATTTTTTTTTTCTTTTTGCTCCAGTTTCATTTCATTCTGGGTAATTTGAATTTTCTTCTGGTTAGACTGAACCCTGGAGTAGGGCTGCCTACGTATCTTGTCATATCAAGAATCAGATCAAACGTAGTTCATGAAACATCATTCTTTTGTTTGATTTTGAATTTTTGATTGATTTTTTTTCACACACTTTTTTTTTATTTTGATTCCAAAAGAGGGGTTTGAAGAAAAATAAAAGCTCAAAAGGGTAAGCAAAGGTTGATATATTATTCAGATAGTAGAACAAAATGCCTTCATCATTTCAATCTTTAAAAATATAAGTACAAAACATACATAACATAATTGTATATGAATATCATACATAATATCTTTTAACTGCATCAGCATTGACCGGTATTCCTTCCATGTTTCCTTCTACATCAGTCAGACATAACACGCCATTAGGTAACACTTTCTTCACCATGAATAGCCCATGTCAATTAGGAGAAAAATTGCCTTTGGCTTCAATCTGATGAGGAAGGATGCGTCTTAATACTAACTGACCAACTTCAAAATATCTGTGACGCACCTTTTTGTTATATGCTCGTGTCATTCTTTTCTGGTATAGTTGTCCATGACATACTGGAACCCAATCTTTTTTCATCAATCAAGCTTAATTGCTCCAAAAGAGTCTTAACACATTGGTCTTCATCAATTTCAGCTTCCACAACTACTCGAAGAGATGGAATCTCAATCTCTGCAGGTATAACTGCTTCAGTTCCATACACTAACAAGTAAGGAGTTGTACCAATTGAAGTCCGAACTGTAGTACGATAACCCAACAAAGCAAAAGGTAACTTTTCATGCCATTGTCGGGAACCCTGCACCATCTTACGGAGTATTTTCTTTAAGTTTTTGTTGGCAGCTTCTACAGCTCCATTCACCTTTTGACGATAAGGAGTTGAATTCCGATGCATAATCTTAAATTGCTGGTACACTTCTTGCATCAGATGGCTATTGAGATTCGTAGCATTATCCGTGACAATTATCTTTGGAATGCCGAAACGACAAATGATGTTGGAGTGAATAAAATCAACCACTACTTTCTTGGTCACTGACTTGAAAGTCGTTGCTTCTACCCATTTCGTGAAATAATCAATGGCTACCAAGATAAACCTATGTCCATTCGAGGCCTTTGGTTCAATTGGTCCAATTACGTCCATTCCCCAAGCCATAAAAGGCCATGGAGCAGTCATTGTATGCAACTCAGATGGAGGGGAATGTATCAAGTCTCCATGTACCTGGCATTCATGACATTTACGAATGAAATTGATGGAATCTCGCTCCATGGTGAGCCAATAATAACTTGCTCGGAGTATTTTCTTTGCCAAAACATACCCACTCATGTGTGGTCCACAAATCCCAGAATGTACTTCAGTCATGATTTTTTAAGCTTCTTTAGCATCTACACACCTCAAAAGTCCCAAATCAGGAGTCCTCTTATACAAGATTCCTCCACTTAAGAAAAATCCACTAGACAAACGTCGAATGGTTCTCTTTTGATTGCCATCAGCATGTACAGGATACTTCCCAGTCTGAATATATTCTTTGATATCATAGAACCAAGGCTCCCCATCAAATTCTTCTTCAACCACATTACAATATGCATGTTGATCATGAATCTGTATATGCAAAGGGTCAACATAAGTTTTATCGGGATGTTGAAGCATCGAAGATAAGGTCGCCAAAGCATCATCAATCTCATTATGAGCTCTGGGAATGTGTTTGAACTTTACTAATACAAATCGTTGACAAAGATCTTGCAAACAACTTCTATATGGTAGGAGTTTCGAATCACGAGTCTCCCAATCTCCTTGGATTTGGTGGACCAATAAATCTGAATCTCCTAATACCAATAATTCTTGGACCCCCATGTCAATGGCTAACCTCAATCCCAGAATGCAAGCTTTATATTCTGCCATATTATTGGTACAGTAGAATCGAAGTTGGGCTGTTATGGGATAATATTGTCCTGATTCAGAAATAAGAACTGCTCCTATCCCCACTCCTTTTATATTAGCAGCTCCATCAAAGAACAACTTCCAGCTTGAATGGCAATCTTCTGAAACAAACTCACCAACATACAATACCTCTTCATCTGGAAAATAAGTCTTCAATGGCTGATACTCCTCATCAATGGGATTTTCAGCCAAATGATCCGCCAAGGCTTGAGCTTTCATTGCAGTTCGTGTCACATAAACAATATCAAACTCTGTAAGCAACATCTGCCATTTCGCGAGTCTACCTGTGGGCATAGGCTTCTGAAAAATGTACTTTAAAGGATCCATACGAGAGATGAGGTAAGTAGTATAAGATGACAAGTAATTTTCAGCTTTTGGTCTACCCAAGTTAAGGCGCAGCACGTTTTCTCAAGAAGAGTGTACTTAGCCTCATAAGTGGTAAACTTTTTGCTGAGGTAGTAAATGGCTTGTTCTTTTCTTCTTGTGACATCATATTGACCTAATACACAACCAAAAGAATTATCTAAAACAGACATGTACAATATCAAGGGTCGGCCTGACTCTGGAGGAACCAAAATAGGCGGATTCGACAAGTGTCTCTTAATTCTGTCAAATGCCTCTTGACATTCTTCAGTCCATTCAACTTTAACATTCTTCTTCAACAACTTGAATATTGGCTCGCAAGTTGTCGTAAGCTGAGCAATGAATCTACTGATATAATTCAACCTTCCAAGTAAACTCATTACCTCCATTTTATTTTTCGGTGGAGGTAAATCTTGGATAGCTTTTATTTTTGAAGGATCTAACTCAATACCACGTCGACTGACTATAAAACCCAAAGGTTTTCTTGACGGAACTCCAAATACACATTTTGCTGGATTAAGTTTGAGATCATACCTCCGAAGCCTTTCAAAGAATTTTCTCAAATCTTTGATATGATCAGATTGCTCTCTCGACTTAATGATCACGTCATCCACATAAACTTCAATTTCTTTGTGCATCATGTCATGAAACATTGTGGTCATTGCCCTCATGTAAGTTGCCCCAGCATTCTTTAATCCAAAAGGCATAACTCTATAACAATATGTTCCCCATGGAGTAATAAATGATGTCTTTTTTGCATCTTTTGGATCCATAATGATCTCGTGATACCCCGCATAACAATCCACAAAAGAAGCAAGATCATGTTTGGTATAATTGTCCAACAAAATATGAATATTGGGAAGTGGAAAATTATCTTTCGAACTTGTTTTATTTAAATCACAATAATCAACACACATTCGAACTTTGTCGTCCTTCTTTAGAACAGGGACAATATTTGCCAACCAAATAGGATACTGGGCCACTCGAATGACTTTAGTCTCAAGTTGCTTCGTGATTTCCTCTTTAATTCTTACACTCATGTCAGTTTTGAGTTTTCTTAACTTTTGCTTGACAGGAGGAAAAGCAGGATCAATTGGCAACTTGTGAACTACCAAATCAGTGCTTAAACCGGGCATATCATCATAAGACCACGCAAAGATGTCTTTATACTCATGCAAAGCTTCAATTATAGCTTTCTTTTGTTGTGGTTGAACATGTACACTTATCTTAGTCTCCCTAATATTTTCAAGATCTCCTAAATTGATCGTCTCAGTTTCTTCCAAATTGGGATTTGTCTTATTCTCAAAATGTTTGAAGTCTTTGCTTATATCCTCAAATATTTCCTCTTCATCGTATTCAGCCTCCTTATTCATTATTTCAAAATTAGATTGATTTTTTAACTCTGGTGAACAATTCTTCATGCATGTCATATCATTAGAATCGGCATAGAAAGAATAAGACTCTTTTATAATAGGGAGAGGAGTGGCCTCCCAATTGTTAAGTTGAATATCAGGGCCGACAAACTGCACATCTGCATTACTGGTACCTTCCCCAATTTCAACCATATCAGCTTCAATGAAGATATTCTGAAAAAGGTCAATCAACTCTGTATCATTATCATTCATTGATTTTGCAACAGGTAGCTTGGAGGATCCAACAACACTGAATTTGATGAAAGATTCATAAAGTGGCGGTATAGGCTTGGCAAGCGACCACGACTCTTTCTTATGCTTTTTAGCCTTCTTTATATCTTCAGCAGTAGGCTCGTATCCCAGACCAAAAGTACCAAAGTTCTCATAGAGGTTTACTGGATGAACTATGCCTTGCAAAAACATCCCTAGACCTTTTCCTGGTTCGAAGTCATGCTTCAACATTTCATTCACTACCATAACAGATGCAGAGGACAATTGTGGTCTTACGATGAGATTTCCCTCGAGGATATACTCAACAGCCACTACCTCAGAAGCTTGATGAATTAACACATTGGCAGTATCTGCTTCGATGAAAGAAACAGAGTAGTCTTTATACATTGATAAGTCTCCTTCACCATGAACCACTATCTCTTGCCTGTCACATTCGAATTTGACCATTTGATGCAACGTTGATGCGACTGCTTTAGCCCTATGAATTCATGGCCTTCCCAATAACATATTATATGAAGCATCAATGTTCAGTACTTGAAAATCCATCGCAAAATCCACAGGCCCAATTGTTAATATGAGTTTTCACTAATGGCATCAGTTTTTGATCCATCAAAACCTTTGACGCACACATTGTTAGGTCAGATTCTTTCCACATTAACATTCAACTTTTGTAAAGTTGACATAGGACAAATGTTAGCGCCTGATCCTCCATCAATTAACACTCGAGTGATGATGGAATGTTCGCATTTCACAGAAATGTACAGACCTTTGTTATGCTCCGTACCTTCTATAGGCAATTCATCGTCTGAAAAAGTAATTTTATTTGCTTCAATGATCCTTCCAACAACTTTTTCCAGCTGATTTACTCTAATCTCACTAGGAACACATGCTTCATTAAGAATCTTCATTACAGCCTTGCGGTATTCCTCTGAATGTATCAATAAAGACAATAAAGAAATCTGTGTTGGTGTCTTCTTCAACTGTTCTATAACAGAATATTCTGGCAATTTCATTTTCTTTAAGAATTCTTCAACTTCTTCATCAGTGACAGGCTTCTTGACTGTCATTCGTTCTTCACCACCTTGTTTATTCTTTCTTAACTCTACTGGAGCATAACATCTTCCAGATCGAGTTAATCCCCCTACTTCATCTACATCTTCAGTCACTTCTTTCCCCTTGTGCATCACCACAATGCGATCATAATTCCAAGGGACTGCCTTGGTATCAACCATAGGCAGCTGTGACACTGGTTTAATAACAATAGGAGCTACAGGAGCTCCTTTTATGATTAAAAGAGTCTTATTGGATCTTCCGGGAATAATGAGTTTCGGCTTTATTTGACTTGACCCAATATTTTCTGAAATCTCTTTCCCCATCACCAAGGGATCATTCGATGATTCGGGTTTTTCTATCACCACCTCTGCTTCTGCAGGCTTTTCTTTTGTTAAATCTACAACATTTGCTGATTTTTTCGATTCAGTTTTAATTTTAATGATCGACTTAAAGGAAATCGTAGTATCTTCACCACTGAGTATCGCATCGAGCATGTTTATTTCATTATGATCTGGAAGCGGATTTTGATTGATATTTGGAGTGCCTGGACTTTCTATCATAATCTGTTGGGTATTAATCAACTCTTGAATGGCTCTTTTCAGATACCAACATTTCTCTGTGTCGTTCCCTGGGGCATCAGAACAGTATTCACATCTTCTAGAATAGTCCAAATTCTTCGGAGGAGGATTTGGGATCCTTCTCTCAATTGGGTTTAAAACATTCATTTTTCTCAGTCTATAAAATAAACTGGTGTAAGATATTCCAATAGGAGTGAAATTATCTTTTACCATGTTATCCCTTTTGAATTCTGCTCTAGGCCGAAAATTAGACCTCGGAGGGCCTCTTTGAACTTGCGGGGCCATTGGATGATTTTGGATTGCTGGTGTACGCCACTGCGGGTAAGAAGGACCTCGAGCATATGGTTGTGTATTGTAAATAGGATATTGGGGGGATGGAACAAAATATAATGGATTCTGCGCGTATGGTTGACGCGCACCTCTCCAATTTTGTCGTGAACCTGCCATGACAGTTGCTACATCCTTTTCTTTTCTTTCCCCCAAAACTTCCTGTACCACTTTGAATTTTCTGTGTTGTTGCTTTCAAAGCGGCCTGGCTAATGATCTTTCCTGATTTGATTCTGTTTTCTACCATCTCTCCAACTTTGATAACTTCTGCAAATATGCTTCCGATAGTAGAGAGCAAATGATAGAAATAATCAGGTTCTTGTGCTTGCAGAAAAATATCAATCATTTCAGATTCTTTTATCGATGGTCTAACTCTTGAAGCCTGCTCTCTCCATCTGACGGCATATTCTCGAAAACTTTCAGTCATTTTTTTTCTCATATTGGCAAGCGTAGTGCGATCTGGCACTATCTCAATGTTATACTGAAATTGTTGGATGAAATCTCGAGCCATGTCGTCCCACATGTCCCAACGGGAAATGTCTTGGTCAATGAACCATTCAGAATCTATCCCTGTAAGGCTTTCTCCAAAGTACGCCATCAATAATTCTTCTTTTCCTCCTGCTCCCCTTAATTGATTGCAAAACTTTTTCAAATGAGCTACAGGATCGTCGTGTCCTTCATATTTGTCAAATTTTGGCATTTTGAACCCTATTGGCAAATGGACATCAGGAAACATACATAAATCCTTGTATGAAACACTTTTTTGTTCACCTACTCCTTGCATATTTCTCATACTTTGTTCCAGGCTTCTAACTTTTCTAGCCATCTCCTCCTGTTCCTCATTCTTAGCAATCTTCTCAATCACGATAGGAGTATCGCGTTGATGAACATGATAATGTGGAATTTGTGATTTGAAAGTCATTTCAGGAGGATATAACATATCATGATTTGGTTTTCCCATATTCTTTGGTATTGTCGGTTGAATACCCACAGTAGCTGGCGCTACAGAAGTAAAAAGTTGCTGGGTAAAATGGATCACTAGTTTGAGCTGGGTCAGAATTTGGATCATTTGATGTTGAAAGTCCAGGGATTGAAGAAGTCGGGGCTTGTCCACTCAACCAAGCTTGGTACATCTCCGCCATCTGTTGTTTTAATGACTTTATTCTTTCCATTGATGTTACTTCCTGCAAAATCAACTGATTCTGCTCTTCTTCACTATCAGACCCTATATCTTCTCTGTGGGTCATTCTTCTTTTACCCTTGTATCTGGTGTTATACGGATGTGATGCCAGTTTAAATTACAAACCTACCACCAATTATTTTATCTTTCTGTATCAAGTAGCAAACGGGTGAGTGTTATATATTTAACACACTATAATGTCACGTTATATGTCATGTTTCTATATGCATTTCCCAACCTATCATGAAAGTTTTGTGTTTCATCCCGGCTTTTCTAGGCATATTTTCAAAAGTTATGATCGAACCCTTTGGAGGGTTGCCTACGTATCATGTCAGGACATGAATCAGATCTTGCGTAGTTCGGGAAGAATTTAACAAAATTGTTTTGTCTTTTTTTTTATTATTATTATTGAAGAAAATAAATAAAGTAAGTGAAGTAAAACATATGTAATATATATAGAAATAAACAGTCAACTTCATTACATTCTATAATATAAATACGATAAAACAACTGACCTAACTCCTAAAATAAAACCTATTAACTGACATCTGAAAACTAAAAGACATAATATCTAAACAAGAAATTTTTAAAACTGAAAATGAAAAACTATGACAAAGAAAACAACGATCCATTCAAGAAGATTTTGATTTAATATGTCCTCCCAAACTCAAATATATGTCCTCCAATGAAGTAGTGAGTCGCTGTGCGAAAGCTGGTACTTGTGTCAAAAAGTCCTCACAATCCAACTACTGATAATCTAAACTCATTCTGGCAGTATCCTGCGCTAAACGGTAGACCTTCCCTCGAAGAGAACTGAAAGCCTGATCCCATTCCTGGGCCTGTCGATCTCGGAAATCAACCATCTCTCTTGCACGTTGTTCACGAGCAGAAACAACCTCCAACTGTTCTCGCAATATTCCTCTTTCATGAATCCACTGAGATCTCTCTCGATTAAATTCTTCTTGCATATTCTTTCCAACTTCTTGAAGTTGTTGTCGGTGAGATGCGGCAAGTTCTGCAACGTGTGACCCCCTAGTGGTAGCAAACTTGATTTGTCCCCGAAGTGCAACCTCAATAGCTGCTGACTTAGCTTTCTCTTCAGAAAATTCCCTTTGTTGTTCGTCTATTTTTGCCCTGGCATGCTCTAATTCTTCTCTCAAAATTTGGTTGGCTTCATGATGTTCTCGCGGCTCTTTCAATTCCTATCCTGATTGCAGCTTCCTGATCTATAGGTTCCTTAACCGATCCTTCTGGTCTGACTGAAGGACTCGACTGTTCTTCAAACCATTCACGGTAATCTGGGTGTACTTCTCCTTTCTCACGCTCTATGACCATCGTTTCAATCCCCATAATACGGCGACCCTCCCAAATCTGCTGGGCCAAATCTTCTGGAAGTGAAATCTCTGGTCTGACCTCAAATACGAATTCAGTCATGTTTTCCATTATGGGAATTATTTGACGCCTGCTTAGCTGACGTAGAACTCTCAATGGAACATACGGTTGAACACCTCTAATACCCATTAATAACAAGAATGGACGAATGACAGAACTATATGTGACTTGCCTCCAAGGGAACCAATGGAGATTCCAAGTGATTTTATCTGTTGTCAAAAAAGGAAAAAGTTTAACCCAATCTCCAATTTCTTTTGGTCATTTATATTTCTCCATCCTTTTCTCATAATCGTTGATGCGATTAAATCGCTCGGGATTGAACCTTGTCAATGTAGGATGTTGATAAAGATGCTCCACAATCTACATCTGTAACAAGATATTACATCCTTCGAAAAAACTTTTTCCCTTCTGGCAAACAGTCAGAGCACGGTAAATATCAGCTAGGATCATTGGTATCATAGTGTAATCTTTCTTAATCAGTATCTGTACCACTCCCGCTAAACGAATATTAATTTTTTCTTCTCTTCTTGGGAAGACCATAGTGCCTAAAAAGGCTACCATGAATGCAAATCGTCTGTGAATTTTCCAAGCCTCAAAACTTCCCTTATTACAAAGTTCTTTACCGTACTTTTGAAACCCCTCTTGCCTTCCGTATCTGTCATACAAAAACTGCAAGGAAACCCAAGCTTTTTTCATTGATTCTTCTTTTGTGTTCCTTATGTTCATGAGCTTGCAAAATCTGTTTATCGAAATAAGTCTTGGGGCTATAAGTTTCTTCCGATGCATATCACCATATCCAACATAGCCTGCTATCTCTTCTAAAGTAGGTGTCAACTCAAAATCTGAAAAGCGGAATACATTATTCTTCGGGTCCCAGAAATTCAGTAATGCAACAATCACCTCCCTATTAGGGTTGATTCTCATGATACTCGTCAAAAAACCCCAAATACTTATGTATTTCGCCATAATCGAATGTATCCATTGCATTCCACCATAACCAAAGTTGCAGAGGGGTACAATCCACAACTTGAAGCGGTACATTCCCATCTCTCTTTCTCTTTGGACGTTTTCCACGAACAGGGGGGACATTTTATACCTATTGAAAGGGACATAAGATTAATAAATATCTAGACTTAGACAAAACTTAATTTATTAATTTTGAAAAGAATTTATAACTTAACTTGTAAAACCTAGTGCGACCTTTATTTAAACTTAGTTGCAAAGAAAAATCAAAGCGAGAGAAATAAGATTGATAATATTTTTTTTATTTAAATTGACTCTATCAAAAACTTTGCTATAACAGACTTCTAGACAATTTTATCTATATGTTTGAAGACAATATTCCCTAAGTACAAAAATAAAATAAAAGGACTCAGAAATAAAGAAAACTAGAATGACCGTTTTATGTATAAAGTTGTATAAAATTTTCAGTCTCACGACCCTAAAGGTTCAGGACTTGTTAAAATTGATATATATATATTTTTTTTGTAAAAACTTAGCCTCATGATCCCTAAAGATTCCGGGCTGTTAAAATTCATATTTTATTTTTATTTATTTTGTAAAAACTTAGCTTCATGATCCCTAAAGATTCCGGGATATTGAAATATATTTTTATTTTATTGTTATTATTATTATTATTATTATTATTATTTTAATCTTAGCCTCATGATCCCTAAAGATTCAGGGCTGTTAAAATATATATAAAAATTGGACTCGAAAATTAGAAAAAATAATTATGAAAATAATCATATTTTTCAAAATATTTTCCAATAAATCTATGAACAATTTTTTTAAAAGATAAGGTCATATCCTGGGAAGGACTTCCTACGTACCTCACTAAGATGTGAGAATCAGACCCTCGTAGTTCATAAAGATTGTAAAAATTATGTTGCTGTATATTTAAAAAATTTCTTTATTTTAAAAATAAATTTTTTCTTCCAAAAATGATCAACTAAATTTGAGAATAAATTAATCTCTCGTATTTTAAAATTGCCTAAAGCCGGTCAACGAATAAATAGTCTTCCAAGCAAATGTCAAAGAGCACGTAGAATGCACATGTTGGTCTTTATAAATTAAGTTACTTGTCCTAGACAGACCCGAGCCCTGTGCCGAGTCACGCTAAATCAAATGCATATGATGCAAATAAAGCGGTACCTAATAGAGATAACCAGATTCTGAGTTTTCAGTTCTTCTAAGTTTATGCCTAATAGGGATAGGTGTCTAGACTAGCTTACCCAAGCGGACACTCGAGCCGGGGAGGGACAACTTGGTCGGTAGCAGGGCAACACCGCCTTCGTTGTCGATCCGAACCCCGCCTAACTTGTGTGACTATATCCTTCACCAGGTTCCTTGACACTCCGATTATCTCAAAAAGAAGGTGGGATGCATATGCTGCATTCCCTCTATCCTATTTCAGAGACTCAGAAGGGGGTACGCGAGAGAAGACAGTATATAATACAGTTCAATCAACAGTAAAGCGGTAAATAAGAGACAAGTAGCACATAAGACCAATAAACACAATATCAATAATAATTAAAGCAAGTATAAGTCAATATAAAAAGCTCGAATTCTTATTATTTTCCCCAGCAGAGTCGCCAGAGATGTCACACCCCTTTTTTCGCTTGAGGGACGAGTCGAAGGGTTTTTCCAATTAAAGTGACGATATTGAATAAGGATTATTTTCAGAGTCGCCACTTGGAATTGAGTTATGGTGTTCCAAGTCACCTTTTGAATCCCTAATAAAAGGGAAATGACTCTTATTTTGGTCTGTCAAAACAGGAGATCGGGTAAGGAATTCTGTTGACCAAGGGGAAGGTGTGAGGCACCCCTCGAGTCCCGTGGTTCTAGCACGGTTGCTTTTATTGACTTATCTTGTCTTAAATTATTTTGAAAAATAATATGTTAAGGCATAAAATCACTGATTTTTATTATAGCAAAATTGTCTATATATTTTATATTAAACCGATGAAAGTTAATTTTAGAAAAATATTTGGCAAGGTGCATTATTGCATCCTTCAAATTTTAAATGTCTCGAAAAGATGCTTACGCTGCATTCTTAATTGAGACGAAAATTTTAAACGTATCTAAATTTGTTTAATATTAATTTTTTTTTTGTAAATTCGTAACAATTTATTTGTTCGGAATGCTATTTAATATTAAGCTTAACAAAATTCGATAAAGGCGATTAATTAATTTAACAAATAATTATAAAATTTTATTAATAATAATAAATAACACAAAAAAAAAATTAAAAAATGAATAATATAATAAATAATAAAAAGTATTCAAAATCATTATGCCTAAATTGTTTAACAACATAAATCCATTAATTAAAACATAAAATTTAACGTATTCTTATTCAATACTACTACTTAACTTTTTTTTAAAATAAATAAATAAATAATAATAAAAAAAATATAGCAAATCCATATATAAAATTGCATTGTCTATTTTTCAGCACTTCGCCAAAACAAGATTGGTGTCGTCGATGCTCTCCGTTGAGTTTTCTAACAGATTTCGGAGGCGCGATGAAGCGCCAGCAACGATTAGCGCCTGGAAGGGGAGAGGGTAGTGACATGTCACCAGCGTTGGGATGGAGAGAGGGTAGTGACATGTCACCAGCGTTGGTGGCGCAAATTCGGTGAGGGATTGGCCGGAGAAGGGAGCGACAACGACGCGGTTGTGGGTGGCCGGCATTAACGTTTTCTCTATCATTGGTATCGCCGCCGGCTAGACATAAATGTTTGTGGTTGGTTGTTGTTGGATCTGGATTTTTTCCGATGGGTTTATCTCACGTTTTGGCAGCAGTATCGGCCTGGGTTGGTCGGAGTTATTAATGGTCGTTTCCGGCAGGTCTGGTCAGTTTTAGAGGGAGTTTCTGGCGAGTTTCTCACCGGAAAATTTGAAAAATATCATTTTTTTATCTCGTTCAACTATCAAGATCTCTCACTCTTAATTTCTATTTGTTTTTCACTACTCTCAAATTTCTGTTTCACTCGCCCATCACCATCTCTTTTCTTTTTTTTTCTTTTTCTGTGTATGTGTGTGTTCATATGATTTACAGTGAAATTATTCTATTTTTTTTAACAAAATGATATTAACACCCAGTATTAAAACATTCAACCATTGTATATACGAACAGGCATATTTATTCTGTAATCTTGATCATATAACATACAATAACATAACATTCATATAATCAATTAAATAATGTTTGAAATCACTTTAACATTTTTCCTTCATGTTTTCCACAATAAAATTCATAACACAAATGGTACAAGATTATAGAACCTGTAATGAATTACTCTGAGTAATAAATTAAGAAATCTGTCACCGAAAACTTTGAACGAAACTCCAACTTCAACTTTCTTCTTTTCTCTCTTTTGTCTGATTACTTCTTTTTGTTTCACTTGTTTCCTCACTTTTCCTCTCTGTTTTTTTTTTAATGTCCCAATCCGATAGTGTTCATGTCCGTATGTGTATATATATGAAAAGGGTTGGGGAAGTTGGAGGGAGTTGAGGAGGGTGAGGAAAATGTGGGATTGGATGGGGTAGTTTTTTTTTTTTAGGATAGGATAGGATTAATTTTTTTTATTTATATTTTTTTAAAAAATAATAATAATAACAAAAAATAATAAATAAATAAACAAGATAATAGTAAAAAATAAAATAATAATAATAATAATGATATAATAATAATAATAATAATTAATTAATTTTTATATTTCAAAAAAATACAATAAAAGTCTAAAAGTAGTCAAAAATAAATTATATAATTAAGATAGTACAAAAACTACTAACTTATTTATTTAAAAAGAAAAATATTTTTTTTTTAATTTTTGTATTATTTTTTTAAATAGGAATAAAATAAAATAATATTCTAAAATTAACTTCATTTAATTATTTTTATAAATTAAAAATAAAATAATAGTCAAAATAATATATAATTAAATATGAATATAAATATTTAATATCGATAAACAAGTTAAAATTTAGGGAGGATCAAAATTAAGTGTTTACAAAGCTTATCTTTTAAAGCCTCAGATCATTATCATAAAGAAGGAAAATTCTTCTAAAGATAATAAAAATCAAATTCAAAGATATATTTTTTGACAACACGACAATTTTTTAAAACCTACTTCAGTCTACTAACCTAAATCTAATTTGAATCCTAAACCTAAAGTGGCACTGTAATAAAGAATCATAAACAAAGAAACCTAATTAAAGAATCCTAAACTTAAATAAATTATACACTGAATTTTTTTCACACACAAAAAAATCTTAAGAATCCTTACCTTGTTGTTTTCTTGTTTCTTGTTCTAAACTTTACCTTGAAACTTTGCAACTTGGTGGTTGATGAATCCGATTAAATCTTCGTCAACTCCATTCTTTAGTGCTTTTGTAATTTCCTCCTGAATGTTTCATAAATGTGTGCCAATTATTTGACTAAATAGTACCTATGACTGATTGAAAATATTAGTTATCCCATCCTTAAGGTAAGATAAAAATAATACTATAATTATGTGATTAGATTAATCTAGAGATGAGTTAGCTAATGCATTTTGTTCCAATCAAATATGGAATAAAGTGATTCTAAAATTAATTTCGAGATTAGTTATCTCTTATTCGTTGTACCAAACGAGCCCTATACTCTTACACAGTGATGTATCATAGTAAAGTATGGCATACCTTGAAACACATCAAAAACATCCATTAGGAAATTGCCAATTATTCCCCGTACTAGAGTCAATCAAAAACTTAGCTCAAGTATCATGATGGTTGATAAGATATTAGTAGTAAGTGTTATAATCTTCGGGGAACAAACTATTTATCAATATCGAAGTGAAAGTCCAGCAATAAGTAGATCAATACACAAACAATCTGTCTCATATATTAAATCGAAAATAATAAATACACAATAATACAACCTAAAATAATAATCCTCAAGAATTATCAGCAATGCACAATATGTATGATCGCACTTAACATCTAATGTCAAAATATATAGTTAAATAACATTAAGAAGAAAAAAATAAGGCACAATTAAATAAAGAAAGAAAAAAAAAATAAACCTTTGATATTGAAGTAATCAAGAACATATACTTTCAATATAAGTTATGTCTTTAGGATCCATCAAGAGCATATATATAATCGATGCAACCAAAAGAAAGGGATTGTCGATTTGTGAACAATGTCATAGCATCTTTTTCTGAAGTAATCTGTACAGGTCCTCTCCACTAATACTATCTTTTAGTCAGAACTAAAAATGAATAAACACCAAAAATCAATAAATAACTAGATCTTATTAATAGCTTTTCTTGTGATCCAAGCTAATTGTTCAGATATTATCCCAACAAATTAGCATCTGGGCAAAAAAGGTCCAAGAAGCAACAGATTAAGCTAGCAATATCTTGATCTTTCCGTTCGTTATTCAAATCCTACTCTAGTTTTCTCCATCTTGCATACATGAGCAGAAACGCTCGCTGCCACAAGGTAAATCCGCAGCAACACAATCAACAAAAAAAAAGTATAATAAATCACATAAAAAAAAGTAAAAGACGAATATGCAGAGAGAACAACAAGACAAACATGAACTTCTAGATATAAAAGATTAAAAAAGATCGACCAATTTGCAAACTATAGGAATCTAATTTTTATTATAGTATAGACACAAATGTAGTAAAGAAGTTCAAATTTTCAGTTCTCTACTTAAGGCTAATGCAACGAAAAGACCCGGAAATAACGAATAATGAAACAATTCATATATTGATATTTCGTGCTCATTTTTAAATTTCTGCTTTGTTATTCCCATCATCCGGTAACCACAGGATGATCCACAAGAAAGGTGGCAGGATTCAAACCTATGGCCGGCCTGCCCCTGACATGCTGGGTTGCCTATAATGCCAACAAATCCAATGTCCCCACGGCTAATTTACGGCACTTGAGGGCTTGGTTGACACGAGCACAACAATCGGCGGAGCGCGATAAAAGGGGAAACATGAGTATAAAAAAAAAGATTTCTTCCATATCCATAATCGATAAAACATGAAAGGGAAAAAACATCAGATACAATTGATTGAATTAATGGTTCATAACATTATATTGAAATATAAAAACTAGTCAAATTCTTATCCTCCTTATTACTCCTGTGCAATTTTACTTGTCACATTTTTAGTTGATACACCTATTAAGAAAAATGATTAATAACAAGACTATTCTATCATAGTACTCCTATAAAATGATGTTTACATTGTATTTGAAATTAATTTGAAAAAAAAATAATTAATGTCAAGGGTAAAATAGAAAAAAAGTTGTCTACTCTTGATATGTCAAAATTGACAAGTAAAAGTAGAAATCCAATTACGAAACTAGTGACGAGTAAAATCGAACGGTGGGAGTATTATCATTCTTCGTCTTGAAACGGTGTTCAGTAACGACATCAATCAAGTTGCTTCTTAGAATTGGAGATGACGACTTTAAACCATCCTTCAATATCATGCTTTGTTGCAATCGACCAACATGTTGATTTCTTCAAAATTTTGTTACTCTTCAAAATTTTGAACCACAATGAAGGGTGAAGCTACTAGTAAACCATTTGCTTTAGGCTTCTGGGCCCTAAAAACTTTTAACTGTGAACTTAATGATTTTATTTTTCTTTAAAATAATATTAAAGATTGTCAAAAAAAAATTGTGTAAAAGGAAAAAAGAAAACTATCTATCTTTTAACAAAAAAAAATAATTTAAAACTTTCAATTAAATAACTTAAATCCTATATTAATAAATAAAGTCTTTACAAAAAAATTCAAGTAATACATTACTAACATATTAACTTTATTAACTCCTTAAATTTATATTACTACGTTTAACTAAGCTTTTATGTCATTCAGATCACTATATTAAAAACAACAATTGCGGAAAAATAAAAAAGATAACTGCAAATTGTTAGTTTTTATGTATCTCTATATAAACCTAAGAACTTTTGTTAAAATTTTATTTTAAGCCATTAATTTTATTAAGATGTCATTTGACAATCGGCATTATTGAGACGTCATTTGACCATCAGCAAGACCATGATGGTCTGACCATCGGCTGAGGTGGTTGAGGAGCAACTTGATTCATCAGGAGTTTGTATGTTGCACAAAAAAGACCATAGTTTTGTGAATTTCTCATTTTTGCTGATTCAAATTCAAATTCAAAAATTCATTTAAAAATTTTCAAAAATCTCCACCCTTTCATAGAATTGTTTCAACCGCCAATTTTTATTTTCAAAATTTTCACACGAATCCAGTCAGCTGCCAAAACACAAAATTGGGTTGACGCTCGGATCGTAATCAACCGCAGTAAAGAGAAAACATAGATTTGGATTGACACTCAAATTGTAATCAACCGCCATTGAGAGAAAATACAAATTCTAATTTACACGTATCACAATCACGCACCTTGACAGGAAATACAAAAATAAAAGTTACCCGATAGCAATCAAGCACATGGAAAACACACCTCAAAAGTCACTCTCATTACAATCACACACTGTTCACCGATGTTTACCTGTCTTTTTTACTTAAATACAAAATTAATTAAGTGAATGATTTGACTAATATATCCTTTAATAATTCTTTATTCTTTATCTATTTACAAGACTCTTAATTTTAGAATAATTAATGTTAATATCCATAGAAGTTGAACTCGTATCGAAGTTCCCTCACAATCAGACGTGATTTTGAGGTTGGTAATACCATTGGTTTTGAGCCTCAAAGCATTCAAATAAATTTTTGAGGTTTTAAAGTTGAAAACTTAAGAGAGTTGACTAAAGTCAGTGTTCGAGGTTAGAAAGATAATTTCACGTTTTGATGATACCACTAGGTCTGGAGGGCAATATTTAGCCTAGTTGATTATTTGCTTTAGTGCTAAAGTCTATTTGATGAGTTTTGATTGTTCATAAATTTGGAAAATTCTAAGTTAAGAGTTGATTTCAGTCAACATCAAGCTAAGAAGACTTCATTTGGGAGTTTTGATGATTCCATTAAGTCTGAAATATCGCTTCTAAATTACTTGGGAGATTTGATGATTCCATTGAGTCTGGAATGTCGCTTCCAAATTACTATTGGTTTGTGTTCATGTAACAACCGTAGTTGTGAATTTTTTTATATGATTTTGATCTTTTTGCCCTTCTCCATAGTTGTTATATGTTGTTTGTGAGTTGTGGGGTTGGTTGGCACGGACCCCAATGTATTTACGAGTGATTTGGGTTAGTTTAAGACTTTTAGAGGCTTTTAAAGCCATGCGTTTGACTTCGACCAACATTTTATGTTTTGAGCGTCGAATAGTAATTTGAACAATTCCACTAGATCTGGAATGTCGATTTGGTGTTAGTAGCTTAATTAGTTTGGACCCAGAGCTTTTATTTTGCATTTTGACCTCTTTAAACAAAAAAAATAGTTAAAAGAAGTTTAAAGGGGTCTCAAGGTCTATGTTATTATAAACAATCTCTTTTAAAAAATTTAACAGTGCCATTGAGTCTGAAACGTCAAATACAACCCAGTAGCATATCTTGTTTACTTCTGTAGAGTCCTAAACGAATACCGAGGATTCGTTCTGAGGTTTTGAAATCATGCAAAATTAGCTAAGTTTCTGATATCTGGTAGAGCTAACTTTTTTCTTAGTGAGATCGGTCTTTGGGTTGCAAATACAAAGAAGGAAAATTCCTTCATCGCTATCATTGGGTGGTGGTTACAATCGTGGAGGGTTGTCGGGTATCGAGTCAGTTTTTGCCTCATTGTGATTGCAAATGGATCATCGTGAAAGTGAGTGATCCAAGTCATCAGCCTCGACGAACATCAAAACATGACTGTGAACACAAAGACCAATTAAATGGTTGGCCAATGTTGACCCTCGCGAATGCAAAGGTTGGCTGCATTTGTGAGGTACAGTTCCCTTAAACAGTATATATAATTCATTTTCACAATTTTTCACCATTTTTGAACTTGGAAGCTTCGAGAAAGACAATTTTAAAGGGGTTTCTTCATCAATCTTGCTTGGGTAATCTCTAAACTCCTATTTTCATCAATTTACATTGATTCTATCTTCTAAATAGCTTTAAAAACTTGATTTCAAATTGAACTTTTGGGGGTTTTACCCTGTAAGCTTTAAATTGATTAGTCTTTGATTTGAAGGTCGATTTTCACCTTGTTTGTACTTGGGCTTTCAAATTTGTACTCCTCTTGGTATGAGGAACATATTTCTAAAATAAAATTTCAGATTTATCCTTTTCAATTTTGAATCTATTTTTCAAGTTATTTCTGAATCCAATTTAAATATAATCGACATAGGTATCATTAGTTTCCTTTTGACGCTAGATTATAGTATATTTGGGAAACAAAGGTCATGGAAGCAATAGATTAACCTAGAAAAATCTTACTTTTTTCATTCGTTATATAAATCTCTCTTTCTCTACCTTCCATACAAGAGCAAAAACCTCGCTACCACAAGGTAAGCCTGCAGCAACACAACCAACATAAAAAAAAAGTATAATAAATGACATAAAAAAGTAAAATATGAATACGCCGAGAGAATATCAACATAAACATGAACTTCATAAACTTAAAAGATTGATCGATTTGGAAACTATGTTATGTATCTAACCCATTGTAATACAATAGTGGGAATGTGTTGAGATATAAAAGAACAATCAGCTAAGCAGTTAGTTTTTAAAAGTTAGTTGGGCGTGTGGTCCACACGTGCCTTCCATAAAATGATTGTAACTAAATTTCCCTCCCCAATTCCCTATTTCTGTTTTGCTTATTAGTTGTATTGGAAATTCAGTTGTAATCAGTTTTGATAATAGAATTACATAAATTCTCTCTCTACTCTTTCATCTCTCAATTTTCCCAATTTCTATTAGCAAGAGTGAGTGATTAGTTCAAGGGAAATTCATCTATTTTCCCTTTAGGTACACTCAATTTCGTAAGAATTACCCTCTATATCCAGGGGGTTATATTATTGGTATCAAAGCCAGCACATCCTTGGATCAACTGCAGTGGGAGATCACAACACTCGTATGCAGGAGCTATGAAAAAAGATCGATAACCTAAAGGGTTCCATGGATACTGTGGTAAATTCTGTAATCGGATTTAAGGCAGTTGGTGGATGCAAAAGTCGTACAAGCAGTGGATAAAATGAAGAAGATGTTGATGGGCAATGGTGCTTGTAATGGAGCTGCAAGGAGAGAAGGGCAACCAGCTGCAGTTGCACATGATGGAGCTCCAATAGATAATCCTCCTAGCCATGAGGATTATTGGCTACCCACTCGGAGTTATCAGGTAGAATTTCCAAAATTTAATGGTGAGGGAGTAAAAGACTGGTTGTACAAATGTGAGCAATTCTTTGAGGTGGATGAAACACCTGAAGGTGTTTACAGGCTAAGGAAGCCACTATAAGGTGTTTCAAGTTTCACTTAAGCCAAGATCAAAACAGAATGAAGATGCAGGCTGGCAAACAAAGAACTGATAGGTCTTACTCAGTTAGAAATTGGGCTTATGTTAAACTTCAACCTTACAGACAACATTCTTTGAAGGATTACTCTTTTTAAAAGTTATTTGCCAAGTTTTTTGGTCCCTTTTTTATCACTGCTAAAGTTGGTGTTGTGGCCTACACTTTGGATCTACCTGCTGGTTCTAAGATTCATCCTATATTTCACATTTCTCAACTCAAAATAAAGTTTGGGTCTAAGGTAGCCACTCCTACCTTGCCTTTTATTCACACTAACTTAGGCCACCTCTTATTAGTCCCAGAAGCCATTTTTGGATAGAAGAGTATATCATAAGCGAGTGAGAGCTGGAACTCAAGTCTTGGTCAAGTGGTTGAATGTTGCACCAGAAGACAGCTCTTGGATGGACCTTGCAGACTTCACTCACCAGTTTCCTCAATTCAATCCTTAAGGACAAGGATTGTTATAAGAGTGGGGTATTGTTATGTGTTTAATCCATTGTAATACAATAGTGGAAATGTGTTGAGATATAAAAGAATAATCAGCTAAGTAGTTAATTTTTAAAACTTAGTTAGGCGCGTGGTCCACACGCGTCTTACATAAAACGGTTGTAACTAACTTTCCCTCCCCAATTCCTTATTTCTGTTTTCTTATTAGTTGTATTGGGAATTTAGTTGTAATCAGTTTTGATAATAGATTTACAGAAATTCTCTCTCTACTCTTTCATCTCTCAATTTTTTTCAATTCCTATTAGCAAGAGTGAATGATCTATTCAAGGGAAATTCATCTACTTTCCCTTTAGGAACACTCAATTTCGTAAGAATTACCCTCTATATCCAGGGGTTATATCAAACTATAGGATACTAGTTTTTCTATAGTAGAGACATAAATGTAGTAAGGAAGTTCAAATTTTCAGTTTTCAGCTTTAGGCTAATTGATAAAACAATAAAAGGAAAAAACAAAAGCAATTGACTGAATTAGTGGTTCACAACATGATATTCAAAAATAAAAAGAAACTAGTCTAATTTTTATCCCCGTTCTTCTTCTTATCCTCCTTCTTTTCTTCTTGTCGCTCATTGTCTTAAAATCGTGTTGATTAACAATATCAATCAAGTTGCTTCTTAGGTTAGAATTAGAGTTGATGACTTTAACCCATCTGTTAATTCCCTATGTTTTGTTACAATAACGAATAACATATTGATTTTTAAAAATTTAAACCATAATGAAGAGTATGTGGGTGACTAAGTATGTGACTCAACTTCAAAGAGCTCATCATGTAATAAAGGACGAGCACCAGCAATAACTGGTAGAAGACAAGAAGGCGAGTGAGATGGAGAAACAAAAGTAATGTGGAAGCGATGGAAGGATGGTCCGACGTAAGGCAGTTGGGGGATGGTTAGACGTCAAGCGGAGCAGTAATCGGTGCACCATCGGCGACATAAATAGGAGGTCCATCCAAGGGAGTCTCAATAAAATTAGTGACATAAAGAAAAATTTTAACGAAATGCCTTAGGTATAGATATACATAAAAAAATAATTTAAAAGTTTTTTACTAATTTTACAATTGTTGTTTTTAATGCAGTGTTCTAGTTCTTAGTTAAATGTAGTAATACAAAATCAAGGAGTTATTCTAGTTATATGCTAGTGATGTGTTTGCAAAGTAGTACCTAGACTTTGTTGTAAAACTTTATTTATTAATATGAAGATTTAAGTTATTTAACTGAAAGTTCTAAAATATTTTGTTAAAAGATAGATAGTTTTCTTTTTCTCTTTTATACAATTGACATTTTTTTGACAATCTTTAATATTGTTTTAAGTGAATATAAAGGTAAAAAGGATGTCCGACAATCAAATCTAGTTCCTTGAGTAACCCAGTACCTTGATCACAATATCTGAAAAGCACGATCAACCACCACAATTCGTACTCAAGCTAGGATTTGCATCGAAAGTCACAATAGCGGTGAGTATGGTCCACTTGTACTCAGTAGGTATTATAGGCCAACTGAGCAAAGTAGGAAATAAGAAAAGTAAAACATACTATGAGCAAGTATCCTTCAAGCAGGAAAGTTCCAAATAGTAGCTCACACCGTCTCCACTAATAGTTCCATATATATCTATATATAACACAAAAATGAAACACAACACAGATATATATACATGAAGAAAATAATGAAGCTACACACATACAAAGAAAACTAAGGAAATCAAGATAGATATGTGTGAGCAAAATGCAATGCAATATGGATGATATGAATGATAAAAACCATAGCATGATTTTCTGTATACACCCACCGAGCTCGCAGCTACCTGTATGATCTCACCGAGCTCGCAGCTACCAGGTAGGGCCCATGGAGGGTTCATAATCTATATACTATATCTTATATCTAAGTATCAACTCAACTCAACTCTCTTACTCGTGTTCACGAAGAGGGTTTTCATAAAAGTATCTCATTTTCTGTCAAAAATAGTGTTTCCCAGTAGTACTAGTATCTCATAAATGTATGCATATGAAATAAGAATATAATGCTCACAGTCAACTCAATTTGATGATCTTAAATCCATCCAACACCTATAATATATGAGTGAGCCCATAAATCAACTCAATAAATCCACAATTTATGAATTATCAACTCTTATTAGGCAACATTAGATAAATATGTATGTACGACATCATTAATTTCATATCAACCCCTACTCGAATATTTTTATCATGATAGAGACAATCAATGCTCACATAAGGTCTATATTAGCAAAATGATCCCCCACACAGGTATCATTATTAGAATAAAGGCATTTAGATGCACAGATAAGACCAATGATGTCACATAAAGCCTCCACACCAGCAACACATATTGCCAGATACCACAAGTCTATAACAACATAATATAAGCCCCCATATTTATGGGAAAATAATAAAAAATAATCTCTATCTATAAACCTCATAGTTATTCTTCCCAATTTATATTTTACTTATATATTAACTACTCAGCTCAATATGAAAGAAGTTAAGCCATAACTTACCTAAAAATGATAAAATTTTGGCCTAAAGTGCTTCAACACGGCGCCTTTTCCTTTTGAATGGCCTCAGAATCAACTACAATATTTAAGTACAATATCTATACGTTAAAAAACAGCTATTGATATTCATACTGCCTATATCCGGATCGGGTCTAAAACGGGTTCAAAAAACAAGTTTGAAAATGAAAGGGTAAAACTGAAATTTTATTTTACAAACACCTTCCCCGTGGTTATAGGAATCTACAGGTGGAAATCTCGCGAAAATGGATTCAAAACGAGGTTCAAATCAAAGAAAAATTCTTTTTAAGTTTAATAGGTAAAACCCCCAAATTTTCTATTTTGAAACATGATTTAAAGGAGTTTTAGAAGATATAATCAATGGAAAATAGCGGGATTGTGAGTTTAGAATTACCCACATGAAGTTCAACTTTGAAACCCTAAAAAATCACCTTTCCCAAAGCTTGGAGGTGCAAAATGGAGTAAAGTCACAAAAATAGAGCTTTTTATATTGTTTAGTGAACAATACCTCTCTAACGCAATCGACTCTTTGCGTTCGCGGGGTCAGTGTTGACCATTTTATTAAATTATCCTTCTCTTTTGCGATCAAGGTTTGATTTTCAGTTCATCCTCATCGCATTCACGAAGAAGGACTTCATTACTCTTCTTAAGTGCGGCCACCACCTTGCAACTGCGATGAAGGGTAATTTTCTTCTTCGTATTCACTGTCAGGGGCCCACATTCGCGAAGAAGGACTCATGTACCAGATGTCAGCTACGCACCAGCTGATTCGCATGATTTTGAATCCTTCGAATAGATACTCGGGATTCATTTAGAATTCGACAGAAAAATATATGTTACTAGGCTAAATTTGGCTACCAAAGTAAATGGCGACGTTAAATTTTCGAAAAAGGTTATTTTTAGTAAATTGACCCTCGAGACCTCTCTTTATTATTTTTCAAGCGATGGATCAAAATGAGATATAAAGGTCCAAATCCAAACCAATCAACTATTAACCTAAAATCAATATTTCAGATTTTATAGCACAATCTAAATTGTCATCCGACACTCGGAACAATGAATGCTGACCAAGGTCAACTATGTGGTTTGACAATCCTCTAAAAATCACAAACTCACACAAATTATTTTTGATTGCATCATAAATTATTTCAACCATACTTAAACTTCAAACTCAACATACAACAAATATGGGAAAGGAAAAAATGGTCAAAACACATAAAAATAAAAAGTTACAAATTTAGGTCATTGCACTTTTAAAATTTTCACACAGATCCAATCAATACCAAAACACAAATTTGGATTGACATTCGCATCGTAATCAACCGTCGTTGAGAGAAACACAAATTTAGATTGACACTCGAACCCTAATTAACCGTCATTGAGAGAAAACACTAATTTGAATTGACACATATCATAATCACATACCCTTGACAGAAAACACAATATTCAAAAGTTACCCTGATAGCAATCGAGCATTATTGACAGGAACCACACATTAAAAGTCACTCGCATCACAATCACACACTATTCATAGATGCTTACAAGTCTTTTTTACTTAAATATAAAATTAATTAGGAAAGTGATTTGATTAATATATCATTTATTAATTCTTTATGTCACGACCCAAACCGAGGCCCTGGCCGTGACGGACATCCTGAACCATGAAGGCCCGAGAGCCCTTCTCTAACTGGCAATCATACACAACGTTCATACAATATAAAGAAATGCGACAAAAATAAAAACATGGTCAACTTCTTAATTCAAATGGACAATACGAAATGCGGCTCATAATATTCAAAATACATCACACATGTCTGTGAAATCTCTAACAACATGACAACAACTTCTGTCTGAAATCGAGACAAGGCCCCTGGTCGGACCATGAACTAAAATAATAAAATCATCACATGAGACAAGGCCTTTTAAAATAGGGGAGGCTCACCAACTCCAATCGTCTGACAATTATCTACTACTTAGCGGGACCTCGGGATTGAGCCTCAGTACCTGCAATATAGAGAGTCAATACAAATGTACTGGTACGTAGAATAATCCAAAAACAAAATACATTTTATTCAACATAGGTGAGAGCATTTCATAAAAACATGGCATCTTAAAACATTTGAAAACACATGGGCATAATTTGATAAACTTTAAAACTCTTTCTTGAAATCATGACTCTACTCTTTGTTATTCTTCTGAGCTAGATGGTACACCCTACAATCTGTAATTTCATGGGCTATATAAAATCTGCACTTGACTCGGCAGCCAAGCCCCTAATCCAAGTTTGCCGCAAGGATTGGAGTATCTATAAGGAGGACACGCAAGATCACACAGCAGGGTGCCAAAATCCCCAATCAAATCATCATGTCATGGTAGTGGCCAAGATCACAAAGCAAGGATCCTAACCATAGTCCTAAATTGGGACGACATGAATCAAGGTACACAAGATCACAAAGCAGGGTACCATAATTTCATGTCGACAAATCACGGTTTCTAGCATTGAGTCTTTCAACTCGTACTTTCTTCGGGTAACCATCTAACTCTCTTTAAGACCAATTTTAACCTTTTCAAAACATGCATCTTTCTAAATTCAAAATCTTAAAATCAAAGTAAAATTTGTATTTTAGTCTGTTCTGATCTGGTATGGCATTCATCTGTTTGGTATCGGCATACCAAGACTTGCAAGTCGTATGCCTAAACCATACAATGTTCTTCTATAGATTTTTCAATCAACTCAATCATTTGACCACCAAAAATATTTAAACAATGCAAGGGAGTCCTTATTTCAAAATATGAGCAAAACTTAATCAAAGATTCTCCCTTTTCAATATTTCAACATATGATGGTCAATTCCTTAATAACAATCCATGCAACTCTTTTCATTATCACCTTGAACATTTATAATTAAGAAAACACACTCTCTTCAATTCATAATCAATATCAATTTCAAAACAATAGTAAAAAAACTTATCTCATGCTTCAAAATATGCAATTGAACAACCCACAACATGTGAAATCAAGAGGCATCATAACATGAGAAAGGTTTCTTCATTCATGCTCTTGATTTAATCTTTACAAAACTAAAAATGCATACTTACATATACACGAGTAAAAATTACTTTTAAGGGGAGGCCACAAGACCAAAACAATAAAGTGTTTCATGATTTGGTTATTTAAAACAACTGTTCAACCCTTGTTATAAACATCATAACATGCTTTCAAAAGCTTAATTAAACCATAAAATATGACCATATAGTTTTTAGGACAGCCCCACGTACCTTATGTTCCTTAGTTGAAGAATAGAACCCCAATCTTGACACTTTTATTGGAAAATCTTGGATTGAAAGGCTTGAATTCTTGCCTTGAAGGAAACCCTAATTTCTCATTGTTCTTGAGAGTAGAGAGGATTTGAGATGTTAAAAACTGATATAAGATAGATTATAACACTTAGGGTATAATTTAAACTTGTGGGGAGGTTTTTGGAGTAAGGAAAAGATCAAAATACCCCTAAAGAAATCAAAGAAAATTACAGAAATTCTTCAGTTGATGACAAAGGTTGATGGCCCATTACTTAAGTGACGGCTCATTACCTAAGCGTCACTTTCAGGCTGGAATCTCCCCTTACTATCCTAGGCTGACGACTACGGCTGATGGGTTGTCACTTAGTTGAAGGCTCGTCAGCTTAGTTGTCACCTAAGTTATGGCTTATCAGCGTAGTGGTCACTTAGTTGACAGACAGATACTTCAAAGTAAAATGAGCATAACTTTCTACTCCGATATCGGATTAAGGCGAAATTAGTTGTGTTGGAAAGAGGACTCAAAGATCTTTCTTTTGGTATAAAGTAGGTTACATAACTCATTATGTACATGGATTAATGGTCGTTGAAAGTTGATACAAGTTGAAGGATTCACTAAAACTTAATTGATAGAAACGTTCTCAACTTGTCTTTGAGTTAGGAGATATTTGTAACATCAATTCATATTAGAAGGTATTCCCACACTATAGAATTTATAATCACACATATATTAACAAGGAATCATTGGGTTTAGGTCCATACGCATAGGAACGACGGTTTGAATTCTCGCCTGAAAAATGTGGGGTGTTACATTATCTCCCCCTTAGAATCATTCTTCCTCAAATGATGGTTAGGATTTTGTTGAAGTTATAGAAGTATGGAATAAAAGATCTAACCTCGCATTAGGAATTTTATTTTCCTCAACAAAACATACGTAGACATTCAAGAAGAGCTTCATGATAACCCCTAGTGAAACGTGTAAGCACGAAGCATGAGATAATAAAAATTTACATAGAGATAACCTTGTACATAATCTATAGGGATCATAATCATCACAACACAAGGAATGAGTTTATTTGGTGATCATAGGACGGATTTACAGCGGTACAGTTATGAAATGAGATTTCGCGGGAGATAGGAATAGAAACATTCTCTACCTTAAGAAACAATAAATAGACTTAAACTTAGAGACACTACTCGTCTATGCCTCAATCAATAAATAACATACTTCATAATTTCCACTTACAATTCTCCCATAACACTTCTAACCACAAGAGTTCGATTCCCATTGCATAATAATTTTATGTTGAAGGCTAACTTGGAGAAAAGAGGTGTTAGCTTAAGCTATGGGACCTCATACCCTACATCCCCTTTAAGGATATTACTTTACTTTATCATTACCATCAAACACCCTCGGGTTTTAATTCAGGGAGCGCTAACCATATAGCACATTGGTTTATGTTTTAATCAATCACAACATCCAAGCCTATCATTAATACACCCACTTTATGGATCTCTCCACTAAGACCAACAAATTTTATCACTCTCGCAAAGATTTTCGCCACATATTTCCTTCCTAACTATTTCACGTAATGATAATTCATCTCCTTTTTCCCCCTTCTCCTGTAGCCTTAGCTCAAGAAATCACATCAAAATTTTCACCTTCAAGAACATATACACCCCTACCTAAAATATTACTACGCTTCCACAACCACCATCATACTAACATACGGAGGGTCATTGAGGGACCCGAGCATAAGCATCATGAATGGGAGAAATACTACTTAATTATAACCCATATTTGTTTATTTACTCAAGGTAAGACATGAGATGAAGATACGATACAATCACGAAGTGCTTCATATATCAAGTGTCTGGATCATAAGTAGGGAGACGTTCTGGCATAAACGCACATAGCATGAGTCCTTAGGACAGACCATAGTAAAAAACATGAGTTCTTACATCACGAGTCATATAACATAAGTTTGAAATTCATGAAGTCGACGATTGAGACAGGGACTTCTACTCGAAGCTATCGCTTCTCATTTTTTTCAAAGCTGAAATAGTCATGAGTTTGTGCAACTTTACCATTTTGGCTAATGCCGACCTAAAATAAATCAGTAACATACGAAAACATATTTCCTTAGAACCAAGCATGATTTGGGACAGAAATGTATGGTTCATGAGCAACATAACATAGAGCTTGGATACTTGGAATATTGGATTACTGAGGGACATTATTGCTTCTAGTTTGGAGGTTGGGACATGACATGAGTTATATAGAGAGCTCAAACCTTAGACATAGGCAGGACTTGAATACATAAGACACTGGTAGATATCCATTTAAATTGAAGTGGGAGGAGCTTTGCTTGAACAAGAGTTGATTTATCATGATTCTTAATTGAAACTTGGCACCACAAGAAAATTTGAGAACTATTTTAATCTGTCATCTCCCCCTTAGATCAAAGTCACATTCCTAAACTTGAGGATATAACCCCTCATCAAATCTATACCCACCACTCTCAACACAAGGGGTAACACCATGCACATGAACGCTAAACTCCCCTCAATGATTTTAATGTAAAGACACTAGATTTTTTCGAGGACATTTCCTTCAGGGATACTAATCATAACTTCCTCCAACCTCCAAAGTCATCGACTTGTGACTACCATACAATCTATAAATCTTGCCATAACATTATCCAACCACCATAAAAGGAAAAACCACCCCTCAATCAAAGGGTTATACAACTAAAACTACTTAGTTACGCAAAAGTAACCCTCACTCTGACTGCTAACCTTGTGACTACATGTCACCAACTTTTGGACCATCTCACTATGAAAAGGTCATGACACTTTAACATATACTACTACTCGGGTGAAAATATAGTTTCAACATTCTACTACGTATATTACCCTTATGTATGACATCTGCAACAAGAATTTTAAAAGGGGGACTGAATACATTTCATACCTCAGCCTGAAAAGCGTGATTTCATTAGGATAAAGGTATACACTCTAATCAATACACCTTGAAGCACTAATGGACTCCTCTCAAGTATTTGTGCTATCTCATAACTTTATGGATAACTCAATAAGAGAGAACTATATCCCTGGGGAAGCTAGACTCTTAGACTCATATCGCCTCGATAATAAGGCGAGCAAGGAAGAAAATTTGGATAACTTTCTTATGGACGAGGCTATAGCACAAACTAGAGAATGAAGAATAAGAAACAACTCCAAAATTCCTGATAGCCTCCTGATTATAAGTGTGGTGCACAACATACCCATAAGCAAGACTCTACTAGACACGACTTCGCAGACGCCCTGGGATTATGGACCATGATCTGATACCAAGTTTTTCATGACCCGAACCGAGGCCCTGGCCGTGACGAACATCCCAAACCATGAAGTCCCGAAAGCCCTTCTCTAACTGGCAATCATACACGATGTTCATACAATATAAAGAAATATGGAAGGTTAACAAAAATGGAAACATGGTCAACTTCTTAATTCAAATGGACAATAAGAAATGAGGCTCATAACACTCAAAATACATGACACCAGTCTACAAAATCTCTAACAACATGACAACAACTTTTGTTGAAAATTGAGACAAGGCCCTCGGTCAGACCATAAACTAAAATAATAAAATCATCATATGAGATAAGGCGTTCCGAAATAGGGGAGGCTCACCAACTCCAATCTTCTGACAATGATCTACTGCTTAGTGGAACCCCGAGATTGAGCCTCAGATCCTAAAATATAGAGGGCCAATACAAATGTCCTAGTACGTAGAACAATGCAAAAACAAAATATATTTTTATACAACATAGGTGAGAGCATTTCATAAAAACATGGCACCTTAAAACATTTGAAAACACATGGGCATAATTTGATAAACTTTAAAACTCTTTCTTGAAATCATGACTCTACTCTTTGTTATTCTTCTGAGCTAGATAGTACACCCTACAATCTGTAATTCTACGGGCTATATGGAATCTGTCCCTGACTCGGCATCCAAGCCCCCAATCCAAGTTTTCCGCAAGGATTGGAGTAACTATAAGGGGGACACGCAAGATCACACAGCAGGGTGCCAAAATCCCCAATCAAATCAATATGTCATGGTAGTGAACAAGATCATAAAGCAGGGATCCTAACCATAGTCCCAAATTGAGATGACATGAATCAAGGTACACAAGATCATAAAATAGGGTACCATAATTCCATGTCGGCAAATTACGGTTTCTAGCATGGAGTCTTTCAACTCGTACTTTCTTCGGATAACCATCTAACTCTCTTTAAGCCCATTTTTAACTTTTTATAAACATGCATCTTTCTAAATTCAAAATCTTAAAATCTAAGTAAAATCTGTATTTTAGTCTGTTATGAATCTGCTATGGCATTTATCTATTTGGTATCGTCATACCAAGACTTGCAAGTCATATGTCTAAGCCATACAATATTCTTCTTTAGATTTTTCAAACAACTCAATCATTTGACCTCCAAAAAATATTTAAACAATGCAAGGGAGTCCTTATTTCAAAACATGTGCAAAACTTATTCAAAGATTCTCCCTTTTCAATATTTCAACATATGATGGTCAATTTTTTTATCACAATCCATGCAACTCTTTCCATTATCACCTTAAAAATTTATAAATAAGAAAACATCCTCTCTTTAATTCATAATCAATATCAAGTTCAAAACAATAGTAAAAACATTTATCTCATGCTTCAAAACATGCAATTGAACAACCCACAACATGTGAAATCAAGAGGCACATAACATGAGAGGGGTTTCGTCATTCATGCTCTCTATTTAATCTTTGCAAAACTCAAAATGCATACTTACATATACACGAGTAAAAATTAATTCTAAGGGGAGACCTCAAGACCAAAGCAATATATATATATATATATATATATCATTGAAAAGGGTTTCATGATTTGGCTATTCAAAATAATTGTTCAAACCCTTGTTATAAACATCATAACATTCTTTCAAAAGCTTAATAAAACCATAAAATATGCCCATAGAGTTTTTAGGACAGCCCCACATACCTTATGTTCCTTAGTTGAAGAATAGAATCCTAATCTTGACACTTTTCTTGAAAAATCTTGGATTGAAAGGCTTGAATTCTTCCCTTGAAGGAAACCCTAATTTCTCTTTGTTCTTGAGAGTGGAGAGGATTTGAGATGTTAAAACTGATAGAAGATGGATTATAACGCTTAGGGTATGATTTAACCTCGTGGGGGAGGTTTTTGGAGTAAGATAAAGACCAAAATACCCCTAAAGAAACCAAAGAAAATTTTAGAAATTCTTTAGTTGACAACCAAGGTTGACGGTCCGTCACTTAGGTGACGGCTCATCACCTAAGTCGGCACTTTCAGGATGGAATTTCCCCTTTATGGTATTAGGCTGACGACTAGAGTTGATGGGCCGTTACTTAGTTGACGGCTCGTCATCTTAGTCGTCATCTATGTGATAGCTTGTCAGTGTAGTCGACACTTAGTTGACAAATACTTCGAAGTAAATGAGCATAACTTTCTACTCCGATATCGAATTAAGGTGGAACCAGTTACGTTGAAAAAAGAACTCAAAGATATTTCTTTTGATATAAAGTAGGCGACGTAACTCATTATGTACATGGAGTAATGGTCGTTGAATGTTGACACAAGCTGAAACGTTCACTAAAACTTAATCGATAGAAACGTTCTCAACTCGGCTTTGAGTTAGGAGATATTTGTGATCTCAATTCATATTCAAAGGTATTCTCACACTATAGAATTTATCATCACACATATATTAACAAGGAATCATTGAGTTCGGATCCATAGGCATAGGAACAACGGCTTGAATTGTAGCCCAAAAAATGAGGGGTGTTACACTTTATTTTTTATATTTACAAGTCTCTTATAATTTTAGAATAATTAATGTTAATATTTGTAGAAGTTGAGGTCATATCGAAATTTCCTCAGCGCCATCAGTTCCTAAACGTGATTTTTGGGTTGGTTAGATCGTTAGTTTGAGTCTCGAGGCATTTAGATGAGTTTTTGAGTTTTCAAAGTTGAAAACTTAAGAAAGTTGACAAATCGATGTTTGAGGTTAGAAAGGTAATTTCAAGTTTCGGTGATGCCACTAGGTCCGGAGGGCAATATTTAGTTGAATGTTGAGTTTAGTGCTTAAGGTTATTGGATGAGTTTTGAGTGGTTGTTCAGAAATTTGAAAAATTCTAATTTAAGAGTTGACTTCGGTCAACATCCGGCTAAGAAGACCTCATTAGGGATGATTCCATTGAAGCTGAAGTATCAATTCCAAACTTACTATTGATTTGTGTTCAAGAAGTTTTTGATGAGTTTCGGATGAGTTTTGAAACATTTTGGGTACTTTAGCCTTGTTTAAGCAAAAATCTATCGACTAAAGAACGAAAACTATTCCGAGACTTTTGAAATTTTGAGCATGAAGTATAACGATCAGAAAATTTTGGTGTAATTTTGATAAGTCGAGATTGAATTTTATTGAAGAACACGAAATAATTTTTTAATGAGCAAAAATTATATCTGACAAGAAGAACGAACGCGAAATTGAGTTCAACTGAATGGGTTGATCTGTATCACTATTTAGAAATTACTGAAAAAAGAAACAGCGCATTTCACTATCGTACGAGGAAGATAAGATTTTTTTAGTAAAAAATAAAGTTGTTGGTGCAAAAATTGTTAATAGGGTCCTGTCCTTAAGATTCAGATAAGAAAAGAGTTCCAAACCTCTATACTCCGTACAAGTGTTGCATACAAGTTCCGTCCAGGATTGAGAAAGTTTCAACCAATTTAAACCATTCACATCATAATAACAGTAGCGTAAAGGTCGTAAGTCGTAAGGCTGCATTTAAATTCTATTTGATATTTTGAATATCGAAAGTTTTAGAGCTCGAAATTGAGTGATTCTCGCAACATTCTTCTCGGTTTAAACATAGCAAATATGCAAAATAGATTTGACGGATTTTCAGATCGCAACAAGTGGAGCTTTTCTACTGTGTAATAGGGTTGTCAATCGATATGAGTGGAACGAATTTAGTCTACTCAGTAAAAATTTTATAATCATATTTGATTATTTTTTTTCGCTTGAAAAAAAATAAAATATTTTCAGTAAGTGGTTTTTTTCCACAGAAAATGTAAATTACTTTTGTATTTGATTAACACTTGAGAAAAGTACATACCAGCAAACTATTTACAACGAAATACCCTCTTATACAAAATACTCTCCTAACTAATTACACACAATGTCCCTTCCCTGTGACTTTAGTTATATATCAATTTTTAATTCTTTTCCTTTTTATTTATTTACTTCTTTTTTTTCCTTTCTTTTTTTATTTTTTTAAGTTTTTATGTTTCTTTGGCCATTAATTTTTTCTCAGATTATTTTATTTTTAAATAATCTAATTTATACTCAACTCTTTTTACGTACTCCTTTTATTCTTTTTTCTTTCTTTTTTTCCTATTTCTCGATTATTGTTTATCATTTATTTTTGCCCTGTTGTTTTCCTGCTTTTATCTTTCTCTGTCTTTTTTTTTCTTCTTTATTGATTCCTTTATTTTGTGATTTTATTATTTATTTTCTCTTTGCTTATGAATTTCTTTATTTATTTTTACTTTTTTCTTTTCTTTTCCCCCTTTATTTCCTTATTCGTCATTTTTCTCTTTTTCGTTCTTTTTTTTCTCAATCATAATATTCTTTATTTTTTTTACCACAATCTAATTTCATATTTCTGGTCCCTTTTTTTTTCTGTTTTTTAATTTTATTATTTCTTATTTTCTTTTGATTTCATTTGATTCCCTTTTTTTATTTATATTTTTTTCATTTGCTTCAGTCCGTAATGATATAATCATACTATATATATATATATATATATATATATATATATATATATATATATATATATATATATATAATATATTAAAAGTGTGGAGAGCCTTATAAATATTGTTTGAACTTTTTGTCCTTCATTAAAAGTCTTTGCTTTAGACAAAATCGTCTTTTCACTATTTTTTTCTAATATTTATATTCAAGAGTTAAAAATTAATTAAATATATTTATGGTAAAACTTTTTCTTATTATATGTCTTCATTAATAAAATATATTTATAATAAAACTTTTTCTTATTAGAAGTATTCATTAATTAAATATATTTATGGTAGAATCTTTCCTTATTAGAAATCATCAGAATTAATGATAACTAATATTTTTTTCATTAATTTAAGAAATCTAAATCAACTAAAGTTGATTTTAAGAAAAATTGAAAAATCTAGAAATAAATATAAAAGCATTAGAATAAGAAAAATTTAAGAGGTATCAAATTTTTAAAAAATTTAAGTACACAATAAGAATGTAATCAATAATTTATAAATATTTGACTTTAAAAACATGAAAATATTTTAAATATAGAAAAAAATAATCGTATCACAAATATGGTTAAAATTTATGTGTCTCTCTTAGCCTTTAGCAGCAAGGGAAAGAGGTATTGCATGACAAACGCATAAGTAATGATCAATCAACCACTTCGAACTTCGTATGATAAAATATATATGTGCTAACACTAAAATATAGGTTTATGTTTACACTATCATATTAAAGGGTGAAAGGTCTTTGAAAAGTGATTTGAATTTTACATACTAAAATCTCGCAATATGCAAAATCATTTAATTTTTATTAATTAAACGTTACACGTGTGAGGCACGTGCGGTTACACTAGTATTATTAAAAGTGTGAAGTCCCTTAGAAAAGTGATTAGAACTTTTTGTCCTTCATTAAAAGATTCTCCTTTAGACAAAATTGTCTTTTCACTATTTATTATTTAATTATTTTTATTATATTAACTAGACTTTTGAAATATATGGAAGGAGAATCAATTAATATTTTTCTTTGTATTTGTCAATTAGAAAATACTCCTAAAATAGGACTCTATTAATAAAATACTTCTATATATATTGAGATGCACGTTAAACTAGAAAAGAAACTTATTTACTTATTGTGAAAATATGATTGATGCTCATCTAACTTGATTCGGTTGCATGTCTAGATTAATGGATGCTTAATTTTCTAACCATCAACTTCTTCACTATTTTTGTCAACATAATAGAATTCAACGTGTGTGTATATATATATCTTCTTTGTTTTCATTCAAGTCATTCTTTAGTGTCAAAATTTTCACTCAGACAAGAATTATTTTCATTAAAACTAAAGTTTTATGATCACTATTGTATTATTTTGTTGTAGTTTACAGGTCGTAGATGAATTTACAGGTAGTAGACGAATGTCAGTCGACTTTGAAAATCTTTTTTAGGTAATGGTTAGGTTTAATTATGTTATTTTTATATCACTATTTTGAGAAATTTTTTGTGTAAAGGTAAAGTTTAGTTGTATTATTTTGATATGTCTATTGTCGTATTATTTTGTTATAATTTACAGGTGGTAGATGAGTGTCGGACGGCTTTGAAAAAAAAATTTGTGTAAAGGTTAGATTTAATTATATTATTTTGATGTCTCTATCATCGTATTATTTTATTGCAGTTTACAGGTAGTAGATGAATGTCCATCGGCTTTGAGAAATTTTTCTGGTAAAATTTAGGTTTAATTAAATAAATTCTCCAAAAGATGTTCAATTTAATTATTGCATTCATCTTTATTATTTAAACAAATATCATATTTAGTGTAATGTTTGAACTCAATAAAGTGAGATACACGCGCGAGGCGCGTATACCTAAACTAGTATATATTAAAAGTGTGAAGACCCTTAGAAAAGTGATTCGAACTTTTTGCCCTTCATTAAAACACTCTGCAATAGACAAAAATCATCTTTTCACCTATTTCCTTCAATATATGAGAAAATATATGAATCCTAAAATATGTGAAAATAAATTAACAGTCCTAAAATAAGATATGTAAAGAATCACATTAAATTTTTTTTTATCTTTTTCAACATTTTCTTTGATTGTAAATAAGTTTGTATGGGGTTTAGGCTTCTATATTTGATGTCTTTTTTTGTTTGTTTGTTTAAATTTATCTTCAAAATAAGTTCGTCCTTTTTTATTATTGCTTTAAATTAGGCTTAACAAAATTGAAAATCCTTTAACATGATTTGTTCATAATCTTTTATTATTTGTATTTGCCTTCATAAGTAAATCGTTATTGATTGATTCTTTAATATGTTTATGCAGATAAAGAAAGATGTATGTGAAACATGCGGACAAAACTTCGTATCGATTACAAGGTATTGATTACAAGTGAATTTAAATTTATTTTTTCTATTCTAAATTTTATTTTTTATTCATATTAGTTCTACTTCTTATTAAGGCGTAATTCATGTTAATACTCTTTTGTCAAAATCATACTTACATTCAAAAAAATTATTGAGATAAAAATAAAGTGAAAATTGTTATTTCTCATAATAGCAAACAAATCATAGTGTCAAACAAGTATCAAACAAAGTCATTAGTTGGCTAGAAGATTAAACATAATGGTAATTAGAGATTTCATGCATTAGTAAATCAAATTTATAATTAATTTCATTCATCCATCAAGGATAATTTGAATTGCTCATTTTATGTTTTAGTAACGTTATCAAGACTCTAAAGTATATTTTTGGGATAATAGTCCAAAAAATACATGTACTTTACCTAAATTTGCAGTTGATCACACTGAACTTTACGAGGGCGCTATTACCCCCTAGATTTCTTTTCGTATTTTAATGGCATATATCTGTCCACTTGGACCACTGCGTGTAATCACATTCCTTGAGCGCGTAAGGGTGTTTAAAAAATGTTATAAACCTATTTTTTGGACACATTACTTTATATATTTTTTATTAGATTTATTTATTTTTTAATATAATGTATTAAAGAGAATTATAGATCCCCCTTCTTCTACTCTACTCCCATTTTCCTCACCTTTGTTGAAGGTAAAATCTTTTCATTGGTTTTCTTTGTTTTCTTTGGTAAATTTCTAACATCTTCTTAGTTTTCTTTGTTTGTTTATATATATATCATGGGGTTTGCTTTAGTCCGTAATGTTACCATCACAGTATATCTATATACTGTCATGGTATCTTTGGCATGTGTGTCAATCCTTCAATGAGACCTCCATGATACCATCATATGATATCTATATACTCACTGAGATTTTCCTCGATCTGTAATGATACCGTCACAGTATATCTATATATTTTCATGATATCACTGCCGTCTATTTCAATCCTACAGTGAGACCTCCATGATACTATCACAGTATATCATATGCTTGCATAGTATCCATATTCAATGAGACGCACCTCAATCCTACATGATGCCATCATAGTATGTCGATATACTGTTATAGTATTATGGAGGATACCTTGATTCCTCTAATGAGACACTCCATCGTATACCATCACAATATATCTATATACTGAATATGGTATCATCCTTCAATGAGACACTCATCAGCTTACCACTATAGTATATTTATATACTCATATGATATCATCCTTCAATAAGACGTTTCTCAATCCTCTATGATACTATCATAATATTTACTTGTACCTCTTTTTCTTCTTTTTTTATCCATTTCTAGGAAGAAGGAACTTTCATTCTTTTTGTTTCATGGGTGACTCAAAGTTACAATCTTAGGAATAAAATTGGAAGTGCTTATCATTCAAGAAATCCCTCTTATCTCCGTCAATTACTCAATAGTTAATGTACTATAGTTTTTTTCTTTATGAAAATTATTTTTTATTGCATAGCTCGTGCATGTGTATTAAGTCTTTTATATGGTTTAAATTTTTCATGGAGTTCAAAAAAATAAAAAAATATTTTTAGCCACCTCGCTTTAGCCTCCTATGATAAAAGATGAAAAAAGGCCAAGGAGTGAATACGGACATCAGTCTTAATTCTTACTGTTCAAAATTTTAAATGTCTCATTTGTTCTTATGTATTAGAATCAACATATAAACTAGTCATCCTTTCACTTTATTGTATGTGAGTATACTAATTCGGTCTCCCATGATATGTTTTCTGATTCTAACATTTGTTTCATAACATCCTTTACTTCTGTTAGACTATTTTTTTCAAGTGTGATTACAATTTCTACCATGCATGGATGTAATGTAGAGATGTGTATAAGTATATCATAATTTGAGTTAAATAATTAATCAAAATAGCATACCTATTTTTCCTTGATTTCATCATCTTCCATCTCATTATCATCTTTAAAGACTTTGCCATTATTTAAATCTCCACTTACCAAATCTTTCATGGTGTTGGTTTACATATCTGTTTCTTCTCTTTGCATGTTGAATTAAGAACAGAATGTAAGCATCTTTATTATTAACGTTTTATTCTATCTCCACTAATGGAAGACAAAACCAACACACTAACTATATTCTACTCTTCAAATGATTTTTTTACTTTTGATAACTCCCTATGGTACTCTTTAGCTCTCTATCAGTAAGAATAGTGTGTAATAACCTAGGAGATGTTACAGTAAAATATCACAAAAATTGTAGTACAACTGTCACCAATCCCCAATTATGCAACAAATGATGCACTTCCCATATAGTGTAATCAAGTTAAGAGGTGATTTCACTGTACAATATTTCTATGCAGACACAGCGACCAATAAACAATCCAACAGTCTACTCGTGTCTAACAAAATACATTTTTTTTAGTTGAAAAGAAGTTCATTCATTGAAAGATTAAGGTGGGAAGAGAGTTGTGCTCCTTACTGACGAAGGAGCAAAAAATAAGTTGTTCAGGACCATATCCCATCCCTGTAGGATAGAAGGTGAGATATTAATTCCATGATGGGTTAAGGTCCCATCACAGTCTGCTTGTACAAAGTTAGTTACAAAAAGAGGTGCTTACCAAAACAATTTTGGGGATGCAATGACTTGACTCCTAGCTCCTTCCTTCATAAGTGTGTCGACCACTTTGTTTTACTTTCTATAGATCTTTTCCAGTGTTGTTGTCTACGTATCCTCTATTAGTGACCTGCACTCGTCAAGCAGGTTATAATAGGAAGGGTGATCGTTAGAAAGTATATGGATGACAATACTAGAGTCGGATTCGATGCTGAAGTGGTTAAGGTTATTGGCTTTAGCAATGGCTAGTTCATGCCTCAATACTAGAAACTCAATCATTGTAGGGGTGGTAAGAGGTAGGTGCATATAGTAACCAAGAACCCATTGCCTTTCGTGGTCTCTAAAAACTCTCCTAATAAAACCCTTACCTGGGTTAGCCTGGGCTGAACCATCAATGTTCATCTTTAGGTAACCATTGGTTGGGGGGTGCCATCTATTGGTGATGGTGGTGTAGGTAGGAGTTTTAGAGATGGTCTTGCCAACTTGTAAACTAAACTCAGTGGCCAGAGAGATAGCCATTTCAGTAGAGATATGATTGGTTTTGTTGTTGAAGCTATTGTCATTTTTGCTAAGCCAGATGACCCAGAGGTAGTAAAGAAAGAGGGTATCCTAGGTAAGCCAACTATTGAAAGCTTTTCCTTTAAGATTCTGCCAGTATCATACATAGTCAACCAGATTTGAGTTGGTTTGAACTGTGCTCTGTGAAAGATTTAAGTTCAGATGAAAGTCACATTAGGACAGTTGAAGAATATATGTTTAATGGTTTCTTCTTGATCATGGCATAAGTGGCACTGAGGGAATGGAGAGGCCAATGTGATTTAGGTACGCATTAGTTGGAAGCCTATTGTGGAGTAGAAGCCAGAGAAAGGTTTTGACCTTATTTAGGGTAAAATCTTTCCATGATAGTTTAAAGTTTTTATGGCTTGTGTGGCTTTCGTTTGGGTCCTTAGGAGGTTGTACATGCTACTAGTCCTAAAGGTGGCATTGTTAGTTAGGCCTTAAAAAGACTTGTCTTCTTCAGTGAAGTAGTGGGGAAGGAGGGTGCTAGTAATAACATCCCTTCATTGTTGGGGCAATTCAATGGAGAAAGGACTTAAATTTTAATTTTCATTGTTATGGAGTTGGTGGGTGGTGTTGCTAGTGTTAGAGTTGGTAAGAGGGTGAGGCTTCTAATGATTCCTAGGTGAGGGATCCAGTTGTCCAGGAAGAACCTAACTCTGTTTCCCTTATTGACTCTCCATTTGGTGCCTCTAATGCAGTCAGTCCAGCCCCTAAGGATATTCTTCCAAGTTCTAGATCTTAAGCCTAGTGTTGCTGTTATTATATTCTGTAAGGAGGGTTTGACCCCACAAATTGGTGGGATGCATGGAGAGCCTCTAGGCTAAGCTGGCATGGAGGGCTCTATTTTTAATTTCACTCTTGCGGAGTCCTAGCCCACCTTTGTCCTTAGGGGTAGTGAAAGTGACCCAGTCAAGAAAGTGAGCTTCCTTTTTTCAGCACAGCTACCCCAAATAAAGTCTTTTTAGATTTTGCTGATGTGTTCATGGAATTTTCTAGGGATTCTGATGTAATACATGGTGCGAGTAGGGATACTACTAAGAGTCGACTTAGCAAGAATAGCTCTACCAATCATGCTCAAGAACTTAGTTTTCCAACCGGCAAGCCTGTTGTTCATGTTGTCCAGAATGAATTGGAAATCACTATTCTTAGGCTTGGTGTAGAAGATAAGGTATCCCAGGTATTTACCAAAAGTATGACAGGCCTGGATGTTGAGGGTCTGAGCATACAAGGCTGCAGTTCTAGAGGGCAGGTTTTGGAAAAAGAGACTTTGGACTTGGTGTTGTTGATGGTTTGACTAGAGAGAAGACTGAAAATTTTCAAGATATTAACAATGGTGTGGCATTTTCTAAAGTTTGTTTTTGCCAATAGGGTGAGGTCATCAGCATAGAAAAGATGAAAGAGTCTAGGGCCTCCTTTGGTAATGCTGATGGGGTCCCATTTCTTAGCATTAACCTCTGATTCAATGCCTCTAGATATTCTTTCCATGCAAAGGGTAAATAGGTAAAGAGACAAAGGTTCTCCCTATCTGATGCCTCTGGAAGGGTTAAAGAAATTGGTTTTATTTCCATTTACCAACACAACAATGAAGGGGGTAGTAACACAAGACATGATGAGCTTACGGAGGTTATCCAAAAAGCCAAAAAAGATAAGGGTGCCCAGGATCATTCAAGCTTGTCAAAAGCCTTCTCAAGATTAATTTTTAGAATCATACTAGAGGTTTTCCCTTTCATTTTGTTAAAATGATGGATGTATTCCTGAATAATAATGGCTGGATCAGAAGCTCTTCTATTGGTTAAGAAGCTAGATTGACTGGTCCCAATGATGGAGGGAAGGAAAGGCTTGGTCCTATTAACAATGATTTTGGTCACACTTTTGAAGGTGGTGTTGCCGAGGCCTATTAGTCTGAATCTCTTTAAGGTCATGGCATTTCTGCACTTGGGGATGAGGTATAAAAGGGTGGCATTACTATTAGGAGGCATGGAGAGGCTGGTGAAGACATGTTTATAGAATTTCATGGTTTGTTCTCCTGCTAAGTTCCAGAACTTTTAGAAGAAAAGGGGGTGTAGGCCATCAGGGCCAGGGAATTTGAGGGGCTTAAAAGATTAGATGGCTACCAAGACTTTAGTATCCCTAAAAGGGGAGTCCAAGAGCTCTCTCATATATTGAGAGAGAGTGAGGGAGCTGTTGACAGGTGCAAAGTGGCTATTAGGACTACTTGAATGACTGGAGGTGAAGAGATCTCTAACGTGGTTGAGAATGTGAGCTTGGATAGATATGTCTCCAGTAATGGAGTTACCAGCTTCATTCTTGAGCTCAGGATCCTGTTCCTTCTCCTCCTATTGATGGTGGATGTGTGAAAGAAATAAATATTGGCATCCCCATCTGTGAGCCAAGAAATTCTGGACTTAGTTCTCCAGAAGTCTTCCTCATAGTTAAGCAAACTTTCATACTCATCAAGAAGCTCACACTCCAGATTGTGAAGGAAGGGGTTGGTATAGTAGTTGGGGGATTTTTGAATGCCATCTAGCCCGGCTAGGATATTTCTTAGTCTGTGGAAGAGATTACCAAATACATTGGTGTTCGAGTGGGTAGCAGTGGTATGGAACTTAGAGATAGAGTGCTGGAGGGGATAAGGGCCTGTAAAGCACTTTTCTACCAAGCTGTGGAAGGATTGATGGTTGCACCACATGGGCTCAAACCTAAAGGGTTTGTCCCTTTGCGTGGTGTATTTTTTGGAGAGAGACAAGAGTAAGGGGCAATAGTCAGACTTAATTCTGGGTAAATGGATAATAAGGGAGGCAGGGTAGTGATTTATCCAGGAGGTATTAGTGACACATTTGTCAAGTCTCTCCTGGATGAGACTTTTCCTGTTACAATATCTCCTATTGGTCTAGGTGTATTTACATCCCTTATAACCTAGGTCCACCATATTGCAATAATTCAAGCATTCCCAAAAGTTATTGGTTCTATTACTGTTGATGGGGGTTCCTCCTAGTTTCTCAGAAGCCAACAAGATCTCGTTAAAATCTCCCCCCATCAGACAATCCCCAGTAAGAGTGTTAGCAATATTGTGTAACTCTTCCCAAAGCATCAAGTGCATACTTGGCTCAGGGATAGCATAAATAGCAGAGAAGAGAAAAGTGTTAGGGCCATTACTAACCTTAACGGTGGGGTAGATGCTCTGAGGGGAGGTAGAGAAGTGTTGAAGATGAAACATGTTTTTCTTCCACATGATGACAATGCCGCCTTTCCTCCCCACTGTACTAGACTCTAGATAGGCTTCAAAGCCAAGAGTCTCGATTATGTGCTTATAATAAACCATCTTGGTCTCAAGAAGGGCTACCATAGCAGGATTATAGTCTTAATAGGAGCAATGCACTAACGCTTGATGTTGGCATTATTGTCCCCGCCCTCCGGTATTCCAGATAATGAATTTCATGGGTTCAGAGATCATTGGTTGTTTCCCTTTGTCCTTTTGTGGGGTCTTCCTCAAATCTAGTTGAGGGATCAGGACAACTGCAGGGGTAATTTGTTCCATACATTACTCAGTATCAGGATCAGGATCAGAACTGTCGTTGTTGGGGACAAAGAGCAATAACAGTTAAGCTTGTGGGCTCTTTGAACTCCTTTTGAAGTAGTTTGTCTAGCATAAAGCTTTCGACATCTGGCTCCCCCTGCTCCATTAGTAGTTTCTCTATTTCTACATTGGAGTGTCTTATCTCTTCTAGTGCTGAGGTGGTCACTTCTCTTAAGTCTACGCCCCCTGGAGTTGGCTGGGAGTTGGGGGCTGCATGTTGCCCTACCAGTGGATTCCAAGGAATGAAGTTTAATGTTTCCGTCTCTGAGAGGTAAGGGTCTGTTGGGTAGAATGGAAGGCTTTTGAACATGTGGCCCATGAGCGAGTTGAGTTTGCTCGAGTTCATCATGTTCAGAATTCCCATCATCTGAGCTTGCAGCAGGGTCTGGCACCAAACTTGGTAGCCGAGTCCCTCCGCTATTTAGTCCACTCCCTCTTTCACTATTTGTGCCATCCAAGATGGGTTTGGATGAACAAGATTATCAGTTAGTTCTCTATGATGACGCAGTGGGAGATGGTCTCCCCTTCCAACGCTAGTTCCACCCAAGATGTCGGTGATTGATTTGGCGGTGGTGTAGCAGTAGTGAAGATGAGAGGCTCTTTCAAGAAAGTGGGGTTGTTGGGAGGAGGATTTGCCATTAGAGGTAGGAGGAACAACAGATTGCCCTTTGTTTAAAGGTTGAGGCTTTAAAAGGGCGAGGCAAGTATTGGAGGAGTTAATTGACATGATTGTGTTGGTCATGTCAATCGTCTTACGGTGATGATTATCCCTAGTGTCGATGGAGTTACTCCTCCCAGAATACACAAAGACGGAGGAGTTCATGGGGGATTCCCCCGAGGGGTGGGCTTGTGTACCCCGATGGGGTCATTAAAGATTAAAGGAAGAGGTTTTTGGGTAATGGGGACTTGGTGGTTGGGTATTAAAATCTCCCTTGAGCTTTTACATGTCAGTTGGCCTAGGATTTGCGGAGGTAGTGGATCCCATGTGGCCCCCAGTAGATTTTCTTTTTCCTTTTTTGCTAATTTTTTGATTTGTTTTTTCAGTACCAAAGGAATTTGATATAGTGCTAACAAGGATGTTACTGTGCTTTTCATTATCTGTATTATTAACAATGGCCATAAATGAATTTTGGTTTAGGAACTTACCTGAGGCCGCATCATACACTTTTACCTGTGCTGGATCTCTTCCTGTTAGAGCTTCACCTTCTTTGGCGGAGCGCTGGGATTTAGTGTCAGGTTTTCTCTCAGTGAAGGTGACTGTGTGCCATTCCCCTGATATAGTTGGAGGTTTGCTGGTTGACGGCATGGTTTTATCATGTTCGCCAGGGTGTGTAAAGAGCTGTGATGGGCAATTTTTATCGGTGTGCCCGAGCCTGCCGCACCCAGTGCACAAAACCCTTCCCCCTCATAGATCACTTTCTATCTGTGGCTGCCAATGTTGACAAAAGTCTTCACTAGCTCATCCAAGGGACTTGTATGCATATTCCTGCGTATCGTCCTCGTAGAGCCGCCAGAGTGCAGGTGTCAATTTTAAGCAGGGTGCCAAGCTTATTCCCAATTCTTTCCAAAATGGCTTTTTCGTAGAATTCGGTTGGGAATTTAGGATCCATATGGCTGTGTATGTGTGGCTTCCTTTACTGAGAGGAAATTCCCCGTAACAAACCATGGTCCACCATGAAGAGCCTTTTGCATATTGTCTGGATTGATGAATTTGGCAATGTAGTCATCATTCCCAAGGTTGGTTTCCACAACTCTCTGAGTTTTATTTTCAAATAGGTGTTAGCAAGCCTTTTTTTGAATAACTTGACAATTACAGAGAATTTCCACAGTGCTTAGATTCTTTCTCTGTCGTCGTCACTTAGGACAATTGTATCTTCCGATTCATCTGAGCTTAGTGGCATTTTACCATTGTAGTGATTTAGGTATTGGCCATTCAATGTACCCACTTTATTTAGGACTGATTTGAAAGAGTTCTTCATTTGATCTGAATCTCGATCTAGCCCTCGGGCTGGCTCAGTAGTTTCCATGGGGTCTGGTGGATCAAGCGGTGTTGGGGGTAGCGGAGGTGGTTCTGCATCATGGGGGTCGGCCATAAGGTTAGTTCAATACTCGTAATTTGCCATACCATCAACCAATTACATTTTATTTCCACAATTGTCATATACTGTGGAACTGAAAAGATGGGAAAATATTTAAAAGAAAGTAACTGAGAGGCACAAAATATTGTGAAGAAAAAACAGAAGAAAGTGTGCAAGAGCAATCTTTAAAGAACTTCCACAGGCATCTAGTCTAAGACACAAGAAGTCAACTAATAGTCCTGCAATTGGAACAGAATTGGAAGCAGTAGCAAGCCAAGACAGGGAATTTCCTTGTCATTCAAAAAATTACACACATCCCTATTCACTAATTTTCCCAAAAGAATATTTATATTAGGCTAAGTATCCACTGGTGATGACAAAGGGAAAAGAACATAATGTATAGTACAGATTTAACCTTACAGTAGTAAGTTACATTTAGCTCCATGTTACGATCAATGGCACCTTTTCTAACCAGAAAGCAAAAGCAAGTGCAGCGCAAGATTAGGCCCATCCCCGTCAACTGTACATCCTCCTTAATCATTGATATGGATCCTTTGGAACAACATGGCTCCTGCTTTCCGTGACATTGGATTTCATGCCAACGACCTCTGATGCGATCTCCCAGCTCCCACTTCTCCTTCCCCAGCTCGAGTTTCGTATATCTGCTTGCACATTGGGGGCTCGCCTATCAGACCCAAGAACCGAATCAGCCGCAGACGAATTATGATGGTGCACATCACTCCCTCGGCTCCGTATATCTGCTTCGATGTCTTCAATATCATGACGCTGTGAGATTTTTAGAAGGTCTCCACCAAAATCAAGATCGTCTTCTACCTTCACTCGTTGATCCTCTCCCATTTCAACTTCAGCTTCCCTGGTAGTGGGCAAAGGAGGTCGTGGTTCTTCCTCTTGTACAAAAGCTCGAAAGTTGTTCCGAGATGGTTTCACTTGTGTGCAAAATACTTCCATGAAGTTGTTCACACAACCAAGGTCATACACATTGATCCTATTTTCTGATTTATAGCGGAAGTTCTCATAGGTTGTCTGAAAAAGAACAGGTTAAACACTAATGTGAGTGCTCAGACTGCTGCATATTTAAAACATCACCAAGAAGAAAATTTCTAGCTGACAAGATAGTAAAGCTTGAATCTCTATCGTTCAACTACAGTTGCATCTTCAGAAACGAGCAGAAAAGCAATTCCAAATATTTCAGGTATATCTACATATACTGAACCGGATTCAGCTTTTAAAGAAGCCAGGTCATTCATTAAACAAGCTTCTCGAGAAATCTCACAATAAGATACCTTGTCTGAAAGTTTACTTTAACAAACTACACAGATATTACTTGACAATAAGAAAACTTGATGTGTGAATTCCCGCCAAAAAGGATTAGTTGGTTTAAATAAATAGAAGGAAAGAAAGCAATTTAGAAAACAGTGCATTTTGTCCTAATCAGACCAGCCCAAGACCTTCAGAAGAACTACCTGCAACTTATTAAACTTAAATGCAAAGGAACAACTTGAAACAAAAAAGAAGACAAAACATTCTTGGGATTGTCATTCAATTTGTTCAAATTCTTTTTGTAAGTTTCTCATCTTCAAAATACCTTTAGAAATATGCGACTGAAAGTTGAAAATATGAGACGATAACATTTTCATTCTAGTGTGTCCTTGTGAAAGTCAAACATCAGACAGTTCTGCATGAAGTTCGATATGACTTGTCAAGATTTTTGGCTATATTAAATAATATCTTTTTTTAATGGAAATATCTTTAAAAATTGCAATTTAAAACATGATATCACATTTCTGTGACTATAACAGTATGTGTGGTGTGTTGATTTTTAATGCTTTTCTAAATTTAGCCAGGGAGTGTCATCCCTAAGAAGTAAGAAACAAAAAAGCTACTGCGCTCATTAGGCCCTACCCTCCTGCAACAGTACACACTAAAATGCAGAAGCAATTATAAGTAGTACATTAGGTTCCTCATCTTTTCCTTGCATCACAAGATAAGTAAAAAGGAATCAAAAATTTAACCATATTCTGCTTTAAAAGAAAAAATAACCGCAGTACATTCATGGGCCCAACAAAGGTATAAAAGCAGCCGGGCAAATCACAAAAGACCTGCCTGTGGAATGCACCACATATGACAGGTTATCAAGTTTCACTTAAACCTTTATAATACCCAAGCCTAGCACCATCATGAATACAAGATAAAGCAGCTGACCTGATTGGTGCTTATTAGATACAAGTGAAAGCCAGTGAGTCCACCAACAAACCACAGAGAAATAAAACAATAAGCCATTAGAATCACGGATGCTGGGGACTCTTTCATTGCCTTCCAGACCGTGCCTTGATTATCATTCATTAGCACCTTGATGTACAGAGCACATATTGCAAACACATAGATGCACAGCAGCATAGCAGAAGAGACGAAGCAAAAGAAAAATCGGTAGTTACGCTGCATGATAAAATGAGAGCTGTTAGGAGTAACCTCAATAGATCCAAACCCTAAGGAGAACCCTGAAAACCAATTTAAATAGTATAACACCCTACCAAACCAATGCATTGTCCCACCCATGGACAGTGGTGATCAAATCGCTCCACACAATTGTTACAGATGGAGCAGTGTGAACAACGTGGAGGGCGATATAGCATGCAGGTATCACAATATTTCACTCTGACTGGCATCCCATTAACAATTACTTCTTTCGTTCGGGGAAACTGAAGGCTGGGCGTTTGTCTTCCACCCTCTACCGATGTGGAGAAGTCATGACGGAACTCTTCCTCTGGTGGATGAGAATTACGGGGAACTATACCTGGATCTCGAGCTGATGTAAGAAGCAGCAGCACAAGTACCTGCCAAAAACCAATTCATGGATCCTCTTAAGCCCCAGCTTGTGTGAGTTGATTCATTATTCCTCTACACTATCTCAACAACATACCCACTGTAATCCCACACGTGGGGTCTGGGGAGGGTAGGATGTAGGCAGACCTTACCACCCTACACTATCCCAGACTATCAAAAAGTGATATTCATGTAGAGACTAAGTTGCATGGACTAGGCTGCGGGTATCCGAATTGGGTGCGGATCCGAAAGTCGGATTCATCAAAATTTAAATTTTAAGATTTGGGGGTGCAAATTCAAGTATGGATAAGGGTGCGGTGATTCGGCTAAAAAAATCAAATATTAAAAATATAGAGTTACTTTTTAATATTATAAATATAAAGATATTCTAACTCCTAAAAACTATCCTTGACTTTCCCTACTTTTAAGGTAACCTTTTTGGATATTTTTTCAATTAGGAGCAGTATATACTTGTATTTTTGGGAAACCAACCAGCCTTGCTTACTATGTAAATATAAAATGCTAAGTTAATATATTATTTTTATGTCTGGTCCATAAAATTGTAAACATCATAAAGCAATTGAAAACTAAGGCTAAATTACTACTTTTTACATTTAAAAAATATATAGTTATTAAAAAGTAAAACCCACCAACTAGATACCACGTCTTTCTCTTTCTTCCCAAGGAAAGATTCAATTTCCAACGACAACATTTACAGTTGCCGGATTTCTACCTTCCGACAATGACATCAGTCGCCGGTTTCCTCCTTTCCTCCGACGACAGCAATTAGACTCGTCGGATTTCTCCCTTCCGTCGATGATAACAATTACAGTCGCCGGTTTTCTCTCTTCCTCCGACGACAGCAATTATAGTCGCCGGTCTTTCTCCTTCCAACGACGACAGCAAACTTCTTGATGTTGGGTCATCGACTCCGGATTCGTTTGACCAAATTGGAGACGCACCCCGCTCCCGCACCAGCGTCGCGTCGGGACGGGTTCGACGGTGAAACCAACGAGTCCGCGCAACATAGTGTAGAGAAGCAATAATAGTACATAGTTCAACATAACATAAAAATAAACAAATAGAACAAAATAATCAGGAAACCGTTTTCAAAAGCACGGCATTCAGCTAAATCTATCTGAAAAATTAAAGATAAAACAAGTAACCTCAACCAAATTCTAAAAGTTCCACTAACAAAAGCTGAGAGCGGACAAAATATATCCATACGTGCATGACATTTCCACATGTTCAGCAGGGTCTAACTAATAAAATAGTGCAACCTCCAACAGTCCAAACAACGAAGAAAACTAAGGCCTCATTTGTTTTCATTAAGATTAAGACATCTAAATTTGAATGCATATCCGAATATTAAGATGTGGTCTCTAGATTTACACATTGTATAATTAAGACGTTATTTCAACATATGGTTGATAGTTGGTGAAAGAAATGCGGGGAGTGGTGAAATTTTTTTGCCGAAATAGACAAGTTCTATGAATAGAAAAGAAGCCTGTATATTTAAGGTCTGAATGGTGTCAAGACTTGGTAACAAACCTGATTCATCAAGAGTCAAGACACATTAAGACATTAAAATTTAAAAAAAAACAAATGCACTTAATAGACCGAGATCTGAATGATTCAGATTCCAACCTCCATTATGTGCAAACAAATGAGGCCTGATGAAACTGATGCTTCGTGGTGGGTTTGAGGAACAATGGAATTGACTTAATAGGCCTGATGTAACTAAAGGCATGGAATGGAATTGTGGAGAAGTTTGAAAAGAGCCCAGCTTCTTGGAAAATGCAGTATCATTCTTTTGTGGGCAGAATAACTGATCAATAGTGTTCTGTACAGCATGCCAACATACAACATGTCCCTATTTCCTATTCCAGCGAAAGTGCAAGAGAGACTAGACCAAACTAGAAGATCATACTTATGGTCGGGATCAGTCGGGGTCACAAGTTTCATCTAGTTGGATGGAAAAAAAGTTGTTCTAACAAAGGAGCATGGAGGATTGGGCATAAAAGATCTGATTCTACACAATACAAGGCATGCCAATGAAATGGCATGGAGATGCAATTTAGAGAATCCTGCGATGTGAAATATGGATCACAGCAAAATACGGAAAGGAAAGCAACTGGTGCACAAGACAGAGCAGACTACCACATGGCACTGGCAACAGAGCAGACTACCACATGGCACTGGCAACTGGAAACATATCTCAAACATGTGGGGTGAGTTTCAAATCAATTCACCAATCAAGTTGGGAAACGGAGCTCACGTTTCTTTTTGAAGATATAAGTGTTTAGGGACAATGGACACTGCAAGATGAGTATCCTAAATTATATCTTCTGGCCCTTAACAAAGATTCCACAGTTGGACAGATGTGGCAAGGCAACTCATGAAACCTACAGATAAGGAGAAACATTTAAGACTGGTTATTTGATGACTATCTAGAGCTACAATCAAGGTTAGCAATGGTCTCGGTTCAGCCACAAGAAAGAGACAGAATGACTTGGGGGTAATCAACAAATGGGAACTTCACCTGCCAAAGAAGACTATACTATACACTTCTATGCTCTAATAAGGCACTGATTGACCCCGGCTTCACCTGGATCACCCTACATGAAGCTTGTCTCAGACAAGAAACCTCAGCAGGAGGAAAATTCACATCGTAAACAGATGCTATATGTGCCAGAGGGAGGCAGAAAGTGCAAGACATCTCTTTCTCCTAAGTTGCTCGGACTCGGCAATTTCGGTGCCGCACCCGTGTCGACACGACACTGACACGGGTAAGGGTGTGGGATCTGTGTCGGATCCGGTCAAACGAGATCAGGTGTGTTGACCAACAATTCAGAGAAAAATTAAAATTTTGATATCTTATAGTAAAGATTTGAATAGCTTGGAAAAAAATACCTTCAATTCTGCTGCTACATAGTAATTTATACTAGTCCTTTTGTCTCTTTATAAGTTTTTTTCTTGGTAAATCTTCTTGTTCGAGTTGGCTGTTGCAGGTATTGTTCAGCGTTCACGATGTTGCAGGTTTTTGAAGCCGAGAATTGGTGGTGCCGTGGTGGACTACAAGATTGTGTGCATCGTGATTTTGTATTGTATTGGAAAAAAAGATATGCAAAACATGTAGTTGGGGATGAAGATGGGAGGAGAGAAGATGAAAGCAGAGGAACAAAGATGAGGAAGACGACTCAAAGTCCACACACCGACACTAACTTGTTCTTTAATGGACCTTTAGTCCTTTAATAGCTGCCAACCTGCCACGTTGAATATTTATTATTAAGAATAAATATTTTTATTTTTTGGTTAAATGAGATAAACATTTCATATTATAATTAGAGCTTAGTTAATAGTTGCCTCCTTGATTATTTAGAGTTTATAAAATGAGGATAAACACTATAATTATTTAATTATAAATTAAAGACTAATGTATATGCTTGAAAGCACACATTTTTTAGTGAAACTAATTTTAACGTAAGTATATATTGAACACATTAATATTCTCATTCTTTTTTAGTTTCAAGTATACTAAAAATAGTTGTTTTTAAATACTTGTCAATTTAAAAATAAATATCTAAGTTTTTCACATATCTCATAAATATAATTATGCATATTCGATATTTTTGTAACTATATGAATAAATTTTTAATTTTTTTTGCCGAGTCCCCGCACCCGTGTCCATATCCATATCCCCAAATCTTAAAAATTCGATCATGAAGGATCCGACACTCAGATCCACACCCGTGTCGGACACTCGCACCCGAGTCCGAGCAACTTAGTCTTTCTCCATTGTGTAGTTGCAAGAGAAATGTAGAGAATGTTCTCAATTATTGGACTACCTTGAGTCATACCTAACAGTATTAAAGATGCTTGTGAAAGCTGGTGTTCATGGAGAGTTGGCAAATCCATCAAAAAGATTTGGCTTATGATTCCTGCCATTATTTTTTGGTGCATCTGGAAGGAAAGGAATAGTAGATGCTTTGATGGAATATCAACTCCAACACATGTTCTTAAAGAGAAATGTTTATTTAATCTTTTTGGTTAGTCTATACAGGCTCCTGTAGTCAGTTGTCAACAATTTATGGATTTGTCTTCTCTACACTTCTTTCCTAGGTTTTTGCTGTACATAAGCAGTCACATTCTTTCATTTTGTATACACTTTTGACTTGTATCTTCTTGATGCCTTTAATGATAACTTATGACCTCATCGAAAAAATAGAAAAGAGAAATCCATGATCACTAAGTACTATGAAATTAAAAAACATACTCTAACCAGTAATCTTACTGCCCTTGGCACTACAGATTATATACCCACCCACCAAATATTAAATCAACCAAAAAACATAATAGTAAAATCTAATCCCGTAACTATTATAATTATGTGCTAAGAAGATAAAATACAACAACAACAACAACAAACCCAGTGTATTCCCACTTAGTGGGGTCTGGGGGGGTAAGATGTACGCAGTCCATACCTCTACCTCTAAAGAGGTAGAAAGGCTGTTTCCGATAGACCCCCGGCTTAAGACACAAGATACCACACAAATACATAGTAAAGCACAGAACAAGATTTCATAACATAAATACGGCACCCATAAGTAATAAAAACAGAGAAAAGCACACAAATTCGTAATAAAACATGGAACAAGGTACCATAACAAGAATAATACCCCCACCAAGTAATTCCCTACACTAGCGACCCAAACTGACCCTAGCCTTCTGCCCTAATTCGCGTCCTCCAGATCTTCCTATCTAGGGTCATGTCCTCGGTGAGCTGTAACTGCTCCATGTCCCGCCTAATCACCTCACCCCAGTACTTCTTCGGCCTACCCCTACCCCGCCTAAAACCATCCAACGCTAGCCTCTCACACCTACGAACCGGGGCATCCATGCCCCTCCTCATCACGTGTCCGAACCATGTCAATCGGACCTCCCGCATCTTATACTCCACTGGGGTCACACCAATCTTCTCCCTGATAATCTCATTCCGAACTCTATCCCCTCTAGTCAGCCCACACATCCAACGCAACATCCGCATTTCTGCCACCTTCATTTTTTGGATATGGGAGTTCTTAACTGGCCAACACTCCGCTCCATACAACATGACCGGACGGACTACCGCCCTGTAGAATTTGCCTTTAAGCTTGGGCGGCACCTTCTTATCACACAACACCCCGACGCGAGCTTCCACTTCATCCATCCCGCCCCAATACGGTGCGAGACATCCTCGTCAATCTCGCCGTTACCCTGGATCACGGACCCGAGATACTTGAAACTATCCCTCTTACATACCTCCTGTGATTCCAACTTCACTACCACCTTATTCTCTAGCCTCACGTCATTAAACTTGCATTCCAAATACTCTGTCTTGCTTCTGCTCAACCTGAACCCTTTAGACTCAAGCGTTTGTCTCCACACTTCTAATTTGTCATTCACACCCCCTCGCGTCTCATCAATCAAAACTACATCATCTGCAAAAAGCATACACCAAGGCACCTCCCCTTGAATATGCCGCGTCAACACATCCCTCACCAAAGCAAACAAAAACGGACTAAGAGTAGATCCCTGATGCAATCCTGTCAAGACAGTGAAATGCTCTGAGTCTCCTCCCGCCGTCCTCACCTGAGTTTTCGCTCCATCATACATGTCCTTAATTGCTCTGATATACGCCAGCGGGACTCCACTCACCTCCAAGCATCTCCAAAGCACCTCCCTGGGGACTTTGTCGTATGCCTTCTCCAGGTCGATAAACATCATGTGCAGGTCCTTCTTCCTTTCCCTATACTGTTCCACCAGCCTCCGTACCAGGTGAATTGCCTCCGTCGTCGAGCGGCCAGGCATAAATCCAAACTGGTTTTCCGAAATAGACACTATCCGTCTCATCCTCACCTCGACCACTCTCTCCCAAATCTTCATAGAGTGACTCAATAACTTAATCCCCCTATAGTTATTGCAACTCTGGATGTCACCCTTATTCTTATAGAGAGGGATCATGGTACTCCACCTCCAAGCCTCGGGCATTTTTGCCGTCTTGAAGATTTCGTTAAACAATCCAGTCAACCACCTTACACCAGCCTCTCCAGCGAACTTCCAAAACTCCACCGGTATCTCATCCGGCCCCGTCGCCCTACCCCTTCGCATCCTGCGAACAGCCTTTCTAACCTCTTCTACCTTAAAACGTCTACAATAACTAAAATCCCGACACTCCTCTGAGTGCTCCAGCTCCCCTAACACAATAGTTCTATCCCCTTTGTCATTCAAGAGCCTATGAAAGTACGACTGCCATCTATTCTTAATGTGACCGTCCTCCACCAGCACTGTACCATCCTCCCCCTTAATGCACCTCACCTGGTCGAGGTCACGACCCTTCCTCTCCCTAGCCTTAGCGAGTCTAAACAACTTTTTCTCCCCTCCTTTCCCCTGTAACCCTGCATACAAGCTCTTAAAAGCGGTCGTCTTAGCCGCCGTAACTGCTAACTTAGCCTCCTTCTTAGCTAGCTTGTACTCTTTCCTGTTCACCCGCTTCTCTTCTTCGTCCTTACTCTCACCCAACTTATCATACGCCTCTTTCTTTTCTTGGTCCCCACTTTCTTCTTAACCTCTTCATTCCACCACCAATCCCCCCGATGATGCCCAGCCCGGCCCCTAGAAACACCCAACACCTCACTTGCATTCTCCCTGATGCACCTAGCCACCCTATCCCACATACTATCCACGTCCCCCCTACACTCCCACACCCCCATTCCCGCCAACTTCTCTCCGATCTCCCACGCATTCACTTGCGTCAAGCCGCCCCACTTAATTCTAGGTCGACACTCCTCACCCTTCCTCTTTCTATTCTTCTTTATACCCAAATCCATAACCAAGAGCCTATGTTGGGTCGAAAGGCTCTCACTCGGGATGACCTTACAGTCCTTACACAACACCCTATCCCCTTTCCTAAGCAACAAAAAGTCAATCTGGGTCTTGACTATCACGCTTTGAAAGGTGATCAGGTGGTCGTCCTTCTTCGGGAAGCCCGAGTTCACCACCACCAGCCCAAAGGACCTCGCAAAATCCAATAGAGTAGCCCCCTCTTCATTTCTTTCCCCAAAACCAAAACCACCATGCACATCACCAAAGCCTCCCGGTAACGCCCCGATGTACCCGTTGAAATCTCCTGCTACAACAATCTTCTCCGAGCTAGGAACGCCTCTCACCACCTCATCCAAAGCCTCCCAAAACCGCCTCTTCTCCTCCCCCTCCGAGCCCACTTGCAGCGCATAAGCACTACACACGTTCAGGGTAAACCCCCGAATGACCAACTTAATAGTCATCAACCTGTCGTTGATCCTCTTCACCTCTACTACCTGATCCCTAAGCTCTTCATCTACTAAGATGCCAACTCCATTCCTATGCCTCTCGCTCCCAGAGTACCATAGCTTGTAACCATCCACATCCCTAGCCTTATACCCTACCCACTTGGTCTCTTGAACACACACAATATTAATCCTCTTCTTTCTAAGAATCTTCACAAGCTCTATGGACTTACCCTGAAGGGTCCCTATATTCCAAGACCCAACCCTCAGCCTACCCTCACTATCCCCACATCTTCCTCTACCACCCCTAAGGCCAAACCTTGGCCTCCCTCCCACTCCCGCCATTTCCTCATCCCCTGCCCCCACAACAGCCCCACGCCCCAACCCCCTCGGACATGACCCTATCCAACCATCACCGTCCACAGCCACTACTACAAGCAAATATAAGAGAATATAAACAATGGTAGACAGCAGCAAGAAATACAAGGCTCACACAAATACGAAGAAATAATGAAGAAACAAAACTAAAGTCAAATAGAGAGCAAACACCACTGGGCTCAACACCCAAAGCCCCAAACAGAGCCCCGAGCCGATAACCCAATAAAAGCAGTGCAAGAAACAACAACAGACAATATCAACAAATCAAACACAAGTCAAGATACAGGAGATAGTACCAGCATAATACGAGGAATGAAATACTGAAATAACAAAGGTTAGAAGTCACCGGGTTACGCTTGTAGGCCAAGTCGGAAACCAAAATCCAACGTAGATCGGGCTCCGATCGCCGGTGCTGAGACGGAGAGGGTCGGCGATCGCCGGTGCTGAGAGGGAGCCGGTGCTGAGAGGGAGCAGCGGCTGTTGGTGCTGAGACGGAGAGAGTCGGCGGTCGCCTGTCGCCAGAGTTAGGGTTTACGGCGGCGGTGGCCGGCTGTTTCTGTGGCGGCGCTGTTTCGCCGATGGTGGCTGGCTGTTTCTGTGGCGGCGCCGGGCAGGTGCCGTTGAGGTATGAACAGAGGGGGGGGGGGGGGAAGCGGGTCGGAGCCGGGGTTCGGCGAAGGGGGAGAGGGTCGGCGACGGGGGGTCGGCGCCGAGGGGCGGAGGTCGGACCGGCGCCGGAGGTCGGCAACGTGGCCGTGGGCCGGGGAAGGCTTAGGTTTAGAGAGAGGTAGAGAGAGAGAGAGAGAGAGCCGTTATAATTTCAAGCGAGAGTAGAGATCTAAGAAGATAAAATAAAAGATAATAAATAATCAGAAGAATGAAAATACAGAAACACACACAGACGGACAAATAAATCCTAGATGCAAATGCTACAATATCCATGGACAAAATGAAATGCAGTAATATCCACTAGATAAAAACCAGAAGAATTCAAACCAAAACAAACTTGTCACACTTTTTAATCCCTATTGCTGATAAAAGTACTGTACATGCAATTGGCTTTCGGAGCTTACATGGATGGTGAAAATAATTGCTACTGCCAAAATAGCATATCCTGCATTGTACGATGAGAACTCATGGCGCAGATGCCTTGCAACGAAAACACAGAAAACAGTGACAGGCACTATGATAAGCAATAAGCTGATAAGCAACGACTTTGCATCCGGTCCAAAAATCAACCTGCCGCCTATAAAAAAATACTGCAAAAGACAGGAAATGAGTAAAAAACAAAATCAGATGAAACCTTCAGTGCATGGCATGTGACTGCTGGATTGTTACAGACACAACAGATGAATAGTTCCACTGTTGTTGCCGCAAATGAAAATATTGGAAAAGGATTTATCTTTTCCATCCTTAATTCACAAGACTAGTTGGAAGATCAAGAGACAAAATTCAAGGCAAAGAACAAAGAATTTCTCTTCATTGCAATAATCAGTGCAAGTGGTCTCACCTACAAGAAGCTCTTTTCCCTTCTTTATATTTTCTGCTTGGTGATCTTAACCAGTATTCAGAAACTGATCTAAATATAAAATATTTCTCATTCTACTAGGCTTGAGCGCAGACAAAGATTTACACATGGTAGCAGCAAATATTGCGGAGACGGTCATGAGAAAGAGGATGAGTGGAAGCAAGAAGTGTGAGTGGCATAAGCAAAAGGAATCATGCACATAGCAGGTATACTGATTCCTTCTGTTGGTATGTTCTCATCGCAATCTTCTCCAATTTCTTCTTTTTCACAACTTCTCTCTATCCAGAACAAATCTAGATGTGGCTATGATGATGATTTTATAATCAATGATGTTAGAATTATACATATATTATTTTAAGACAAATGGACCTCTAACAGAAAGGCCCAGGAGGACGGTACTGACAAAAAGCCAATACAAAAGGAATTTAGGCGCCAAAAGTCAATGATCCGCGTAGAAGGGCCATTGTACGAAGAAGATATTTATGAGGAAAACAGACTGATAAACATCATCAACATTTACAATAGCAACTTTTATACAGGGTCTTCCCCTTCTCTATGAGGGGCTTCTCCTTCTACCCTGTCACCCCTACTTTTGCAATGTCATGCACTAGCTTAGCACTTGGATTTTAACCCGGCCAATGCTTTATTTTTTGACTCAAAAAAAAAAAAAAAATTGACTCTAAAAAAAACACCGCCAATGCTTGCTTATCAAAATAGGAGATAAATGAAATCCATGGGTCAAGGACCCGTGATGAGCCGATTGTGATAGTAAACATTCGACTTGAAGGTTTTTTTCTTTTTTTTTGATATGGACTTGAGGTTAATTTTATGAATAAGCAACAGCAACCTTCAGTATAGGAATCCAAGAAAGTCTTGCAAACTGCCAGAAAGGATGATAGCTACATTTTTCTTTTTCTGATCACAAATATGAAACATCTGACATCACTTATACGCTCTCTCTCTCTCATACGCTCTCTCTCTCTCTCTTCACAACCAACGGTCTTCTTCTTCGACTGATCGGCCGGTGCCGGCGCCGGTGACAGGTAAGGGTACCTTTGCTTTGTTTCTCTCCCTTAAGCTCTCTCCCTCTCCTCCCTCTCTCCCTCTCTCCCCATCTCTCCCGAATTATTTCTCTCTCTCCCTTCCCCTTCTTTGCAATTTTAGCCACTGATTTCGCCGGCGGGACAAGGGTTTCCGCCGGATCGACTGCGGCAACAGGCACCAGAACACAGATCTGGTAACGCCCAGGACACGCTCCAGCGACAGCTAGAGCCGGCGAAGGTCCGTCGGAATTTTTCCGGCGACTGTATTTTCAGCAACCAACTTCGAAGCCAGATTTAACGGCACCATCAGCACACGAGATTACCCCGGTGACATCTAACCTTTGTTATTTACATACTTTTACTAGTTATTATTTACCGTTCTCGTTTGCACTGTTGTTTCTTGTGATTAGAGTTGTGTCCTTTTGCTAGCCCGGATAGTTTTATTTGTGTGCGATCCCTGCTTCCCTGCTGCTTTTTTTGGTTTCCTGTTGATTTCTGTTGATTGCTTTTTGGTTTTTAAGTGGTGGAGGTAGGGGTTGATGGTGGTATAGGGTCGTGTCCGAGGGGGTTTGGGTTGGGGCCGGTTTTGGGTAGGGTGAGGAGGGAAGGGCAGGGGTGGGTGGGGGATTTAGGTCTAGTGTTAGGGCTGGTGTGGTGAGGGATGGTAGAGGTAGGCGAAAGGCGAGAGTAGATAGGTTGCGGGTAGGGTCGTGAAATATAGGAACCCTTCAGGGTAAGTCCATAGAGCTGGTTAAGGTTCTTAAGAGGAGGAAGATCAACATTCCGTGTGTGCAGGAGACTAAATGGGTAGGGACTAAGGCTAGGGATGTGGATGGGTATAAGCTGTGGTACTCTTACTCTGGGCGTGATAGGCGTCGGAATGGAGTGGGGATCTTAGTGGATGAAGAGCTTAGAGAGCAGGTGGTGGAGGTTAAGAGGGTTAGTGATAGGCTGATGACGATTACTCTGGTCGTTGGGGTTGGGGTTGGGGGGGGGGGGGGTTTCGCTCTGTTGTGTTTATGCACCACAGGTGGGCTTGGCTGAGGAGGAGAAAGCAAGGTTTTGGGTTGCTTTGGATGAGGTGGTGAGAAGCGTGCCTAGTGCGAAGAAGATTGTCATAGTAGGGGACTTCAATAGACACATTGGGGTTTTGCCGAGAGGTTATGACGATGTGCATGGAGGTTTTGGATTCGGCGATAGGGATGACGAGGGAGCTGCTCTGTTGGATTTTGCTAGGGCCTTTCAGTTGGTGGTGGTGAATTCGAGCTTCCCGAAGAAGGAGGATCACCTAATTACCTTCCGAAGCGCGATAGCCAAGACTCAAATCGACTTTCTGTTGCTTAGGAAGGAGGATAGGGCTCTATGTAAGGACTGTAAAGTCATTTTGAGTGAGCATCTTTCGACCCAGCACAGACTTCTGGTGATGGACTTGACTATCAAGAAGGGAAAGAAGAGAAGGGCCGAAGAGGGTCGGCCTAGAATTAGGTGGGGTGGCTTGACACCGGGTAGTGCGTTAGAGATTGAGGAGAAGGTGGCAGATTTGGGGGTGTGGAGGTGCAGGGGGGACATGGAGACTGTGGGATAGGGCTGTCAGTTGCGTCATAGAAGCTGCTATAGAAGTTTTAGGAGTTTCAAGGGGTCGGGCAGATTGACATAAGGGGGACTGGTGGTGGAATGAAGAAGTTAAGAAGAAGGTGGAGACTAAGAAGGGGGCTTATGTTAAGTTGATTGAGAGTAATAATGCAGAGGAGAAGCGGGTGAATAGGGAGGCCTATAAAGTTGCTAGAAAGGAAGCTAAGCTTGCAGTCACAGCAGCTAAGACCGTAGCATTTGAGAGCTTGTATGCGGGGTTAGATGTGAAAGGCGGGGAAAAGAGGTTATATCGGCTTGCGAAGGCTAGGGACAGGAAGAGTCGGGACTTAGACCAAGTGAAGTGCATTAAAGAGGAGGATGGTACTGTTTTAGTGGAAGATGTCCACATTAAGAGGCGATGGAAAAAGTATTTCCATAGGTTTTTGAACGAGGAGTGGGATAGAGGCATCGAGTTAGGAGAGCTGGAACACTCGGAGGAGAGACGTGATTTCAGTTATTGTCGGCGTTTTAGGGTGGAGGAAGTTAGAGAAGCTATTCGTAGAATGCAAAAGGGAAGGGCGACGGGGCCCGATGAGATTCCGGTGGATTTTTGGAAGTTTATAGGTAAGGCTGGTTTAAGGTGGTTGACTGATTTGTTTAACGGAATTTTCAAGACGGTAAGGATGCCGGAGGCTTGGAGGTGGAGTACGATGATTCCGTTATATAAAAATAAGGGAGACATCCAGAGTTGCACTAACTATAGAGGTATCAAGCTGTTGAGTCATACTATGAAGATTTGGGAGAGGTTAGTTGAGCTGAGATTGAGGAGGATCGTGTCCATTTCGGAGAATCAGTTTGGTTTTATGCCTGGTCGCTCTATGACAGAGGCAATCCACCTGGTGAGGAGATTGGTGGAGCAGTATAGGAAAAGGAAGAAGGATTTGCATATGGTGTTCATCGACTTGGAGAAGGCTTATGACAAAGTTCCGAGGGAGGTTCTGTGGAGATGTTTAGAGGCCAAAGGGGTCCCGGTGGCGTACATCAGAGCTATTAAGGACATGTACGATGGAGGGAAGACTCAGGTGAGAACGGCGGGAGGAGACTAAGAGCATTTTTCAATCGAGGCAGGGTTGCACCAGGGTTCGACTCTTAGTCCGTTCCTGTTTGCGTTGGTGATAGACGTGTTAACACGGAGTATTCAAAGGGAGGTGCCGTGGTGTATGTTGTTCGCTGACGAGGTAGTGCTGATTGATGAGACGCGGGTGGGTGTGAATGAAAAATTGGAGGTTTGGAGGCAAACCCTTGAATCTAAGGGGTTCAGGTTGAGTAGGTCCAAGACGGAATATATGGAATGTAAGTTTAGTGAGGTGAGACAGGAGGATGATGTCGTGGTAAGGTTGGATTCCCAAGAGGTCCGAAAGAGGGATAGTTTTAGGTATCTTGGGTCTATAATTCAGGGGAATGGCGAGATTGATGAGGATGTCTCTAATCGTATTGGAGCTGGTTGGATGAAATGGAGGCTCGCCTCGGGAGTGTTGTGTGACAAGAAGGTGCCACTAAAGCTTAAAGGTAAATTCTACAGAGCGGTAGTCCGTCCTGCTATGCTATATGGAGCAAAGTGTTGGCTAGTCAAGAACTCCCACATTCAAAAAATGAAGGTAGCGGAAATGAGAATGTTGCGTTGGATGTATGGACTTACCAGAAGGGATAGAGTCAGGAATGTGACCGTTCGGGAGAAGGTCGGAGTGGCTTTGTTGGAGGATAAGATGCGCGAAGGAAGGTTGAGATGGTTTGGGCATGTGATGAGGAGGGGCATGGATGCCCCAGTTCGTAGGTGCGAGAGGTTAGCGTTAGATGGCTTCAGAAGAAGGAAAGGTAGGCCGAAGAAGTACTGGAGGGAAGTGATTAGACATGATATGGAGCAGCTTCTGCTTACTGAGGACATCTAGATAGGAAGGTGTGGAGGTCGCAGATAAGGGTAGAAGGTTAGGTTGTGTGCGTGGATTTAGTAAGTAGTTAGAAGAGCTCAGGTTGAGTCGGGCTAGTAAACCTAGGATTGGGTCCAAAGATAGGAGCCCGGTCAGGCGGGCGTGGGTCTCTTCCTCCTAGTGCGCTTATTTATTTTATTTCTTATTGCTCTGACTTCAATTTTTATGTGTCTTATTCCTTGTCATGTTATGTCATCCATCTTGCTTCTAATTTAATTACGCTTTGATCTACTTTTCTTTATCTTGAGCCGGGGGTCTATCGGAAACAGCCTCTCTACTTCTCTGGAGATAGCGGTATGGACTGCGTACACTCTACCCTCCCCAAACCCCACTTGGTGGGAATACACTGGGTTTGTTGTTGTTGAAATATGAAACATCTATCGAGAAAAGCACACATTGTGGAACCTTAAGAAGCTTGTCAGTGTATTAGGGCACATGTACCTTGTTGAGATCACCTTCAGTGCAGGGGCAATATTAAAAAAATTATATTTCAACTAACTTTCCAGGTAAAGGCCAACCAGAACAAAGTTTATCAAGAAGAGGTTAACATCCACACTGGGTTGATTAATGAATGGTATTTCATTTGGCCCAGCCCTCAGAGTAACATCTAATTCCCTTCCTAACCCTTCTATTTTTGTTAGAAACTATCTACTAATTTTATACTCTACACCCCCAAGGATCTCTCTCTCCTACTGAGAAGGAATTTTTGAGAATGATCTTTCTCACCTATTTAATTTTTTCGTTCTCCTTTAGGGGACAAGTAAATTATCATTAAAGCATCCAATGAAGATGTAATCAATGTCTTCCTTTTCTTTTTCCTTTTATTTCTTGGGGGAAATCGTATTATCTATTTCTTTAAATTTTGATATGCCGGTGGTACAACTCTTAAAAAATCTTGGTTCAATAGATTTGATTTTATCAGGATGCCTTATTTTTACAATAAAATAAACAAATAGAAAATAATTGGATATGAAGAAAAGTTTGTCAAATAGAAAAAAGGGGGTACAATACACTGAGCACACTTCCACTATAACTAATCCAATCAGAAGTACCCAAGCGCACTATCAATGGCAGCAGAAAATCTTCACAACAAATTAAACTTCAAAGACTAGATCACATCCAATTAAAGAAATGTGAAAGGACAAGTACAGTTGTGCAACGTACAAGCCCTCCAGGACTCATATCTTCACCTACATCATTAAAGCAGCACATAAGACTGCTGGGATATTCTTTTTCTCTACTTTTTTATGGGAAGGGGTGGGGGAGGAAGTGGGCAGAATGAAAGTACTCTTATGATTGGGCAAAAGACAAATCAACAATGTCATAAACTCAAATTCACTACATTTGTTAATCCCTCTATTGAGACTTCACTAACAATATCTAGTCATTCATCTCTCTGCTTGATCAACAATCATTAAGATAATTGAGAACAACAATCATTAAGATTATTGAGAACAACAATCCTTAAGGTTATTGATTAACAACACCAACTTCATCATGAAAATAAAGAAGGTAAACAAGCTAGGCATTCAGACTCTGCGAATAAACTTTCATTAAGAAATTAGTCTTCCTGAAACTATTACTTTATCGCTACATATTCAACAACACAGAGATCCCCACTGATACCTAAAGCACTTCACATATTTCTGAAATGACAATATATTTTGATAAGTATTTCTAAAGAGAATAAAATTGTGTGCCGTGTGCGAAATATCTTTCAATGAAAGTAGAAAATTTGAAAAATCCAAGGTTATAAGTTCTCAAGCACGATGAAACCTGTCAGCTATTAGCACGAAGGTAACTGGAGCTAGTTGGTGCCCCTTTAAATCTCTAAATTCCCCATCTTTGTCTCTTTGTGTGGTCACTGTACAAACTAAGATTTTTTCTTGATAATAGAGAAATCCCCAAGGGCCCGTAGCACATGGTTCGACACTTGGTGGATAATGGGCCGCCCCTCTACTCTTCTCCATTTAAAACTAGGTTTTTGTCTGCAGCAACATTCGAACGCGACCGGTTGTGCTCTTACTACAGACCAAGCCTGGGGCCATAAACTAAGAATTTATTACTCACCAACTTGAGATATCTATCTTTAAGAAAGAAATTTGCCTCATATACTGGACTAGTGTGTGTCTGGCTTCTGTCCTCTCGTCTTCTTTACCGTTTTGAACCTACTCGTCTCATAAATTATACTTAGTAATTAGTATTTCATCATTTGCTGCAAATTCCTCTAATACTTTACGTACTTTATTTACATGAGCATCTGCAGCCCTGTTTGACTGTTTCAGCTCCAGATTTAAAAAATCTGGAATAAATCCACAAGGATGATGGCTGGATAGCAAAATGTACAACAAAAAGGTGACAACTTCAACAAGATGATAACATTATTATTTCCCAAGAAGAAAATAACCAAGGGTATCACAGGAAAGAGATAGATTATTAAAAACTAAGTTGCTCGGACTTGGGTGCGAATGTCCAATACGGGTACGGATCTAGAGATCGGATCCATCATGATCTAAATTTTAAGATTCGGGAATATGGATCCATGTATGGATACGGGTCTGGCAATTCGCGTAAAAATAATTAAAATATCTAAAAAATATAGTTCTAAAACCTAAATTATGAGATAATATGCGGAGAACTTGAGGAGAATACTGGGAGAAGATTAAAGGAAAGGGAGTAACATAGAAATTTCTACGCGAATATAGTACGAAAAGGCAGAAAAGAATATAGTACGAAAAGGGGCCAATAGATGCTTCAAACTTTATCCAACAAGTATAAAATGTGCGGATATTTAACCCAAAAAACAGTAAACTTACAATCAAGTTTACCCGTAACCCAAATATTTTATCGTATAATCACATGTGACAGATCAAAGAATAAGTTTGCAGTATCCTCACTGAATTAACAGCTGACATGTGGGCATGAGGTATCAACTACACAGTTATTGCAGTAAAGGACCTATTTGATGTATAACCTCTCTGCCATTTGTTTTCCTGTATATCCTCCAAAAGAAAACATTGGAAGCTCTTAAGATATTCACCAGAACAAGGACAAATTCAAAATTTATGAATAAGTCTTTATCAAGGTTTGAAAGGATGGTCTCCCTAAGAAAAAATATATATAGGCCCTGATCCTGGTGTAGAATTCAATCCATGTGGCGGCATTATTTTTTCTTTTCGAGTTGATAATCAAGAAATCTCTAAGGGTCAATCCACATGGTTCCAGAGTAGGTGGATAACGCGCCCGATGCTCTACCCTCTTCTCCACCAAATCCCTGACTTTTGCTGTAACTTTTGCCTACAACAGGGCTTGAACCCATGATGAGCTTAATTCATACATCATGCATTGCACACTTACCGCTAGACCAAATCCCTGGGAGCATCTACGTGGTTGTGCTATTAAGAGGCATTTCTTTGTCACTTAAAGTAGTGAAGCCATGAGAGGCAAGGGGTTATCGTTTCATGGGTGAAGGCATGCATTTCAAATACTGACGTGCAAAGTGATCCAGACGAGAGGTAATCAATTCTATGAATCTCAATTTTGAGGATTTAGTTTATTATCGACATTATTGTAAATTAGATGCTAAAATTAGTTACTCTCCTGGTCCCAATATACGCGGCGCTGAGGGTCTATCAGAACACCCTCCCTACCATTCCAAGGTAGGGATAAGGTCTGCGTACACACTACCCTCCCTAGACCGCAGCGGATTATATTGTGTTTGTTGCTGCTGTTGTTTCGACATACCAAACAAACCCTTAAAACAAAAAGTGCTCCAAAATCTTTCTCAATTTAGGATTGCTTACTGTATCTTCACAAAGACACACATTTGCATTGTTCATGCTCAACGTGTCACAAAGTGAAGAAAGACAGTTAGCAGCAATACTTTCTATATGTCAAACAAAAATTCAAAAGTCCACGCGACACAAACAGATTCCTAAGCAAACTAGCAGCCATATTCACCAAAAAATTGATAATTTAGCAGGTATTCAATTGTTCCTTCAGTGGAATATGACGTCCAAGCATTATTAAAGATCTAATTACAGCTCTTCTGTTTTTCTCATTGGCTAGAACCTTCCTTTTATTATATACATAACTGTGCAGGTGTATCTATTGAATGTGCACATATGTAAGCTAAGTCTTAACCTCAAAGAAAAGTTTTTAACAATGTTCTTTACATTTTTATGAATGTTAGGAACTTTCACACACGTGTGAAAACCATCTTCTCAATCAGCAGTAGCTCCAGCATGCGGGGTAAGATGCTTACAACCACAACAACATACCCAATGAATCCCCGAGAGTTCCAAAATGAAAAGAATGCTTAGGAGTAACAGTCTTTACTGTTCATATCAAAAAAACATTTTGAAGGTCATTAGAATAACTCAAAGCTGCAAATCTATCATACCTAACCAATTAAAATTCAACCTTTATGCAGAACTTATAAAAGTAACTGATAAACGCACCAAAAATTGTATATTATTCTCCTCACTCATAGACGGAGAGGAGCTAGATAGGGCCGAGGAGGTTCATCCAAACACCCCTTCAACATAAAATTACACTACACTGTTTATACATGGTTAAAATGAATCTTACGTATATATAGTAGATGTTGAACCTCCTTCGTCTTCTCCGCGCGTTTACATCATACTTCAAACCCCCTTAAGTGAAAATTCTAGCTCCATCACTACTTATAGTGCATCAAAACAACACAGTTCATGTCTAAAATAATAATATTATCCTCTCTGGCACCTCAAAAATCCATTTTTACTGACCAAAAAATGAAATTAAATTGCTCATCAATAACCCCATATACTAATAGAGAGTTAAAAGGGCAGCCCGGTACACTAAAGCTCCTACTATGCGCAGAAGACCGGACCACAAGTGTCTATTGTACGCAGCCTTGAGTTTGTTCAGCTTGAACTCTAGTATACCAAAAAATTGCTGAACCCCACATACATCAACAATACCCTAAGTAAAAATTAAAGCATAACAAGCAAAAATTCAAACAAGTGGAAGCAATAAAGTTAGAGAAATGAGAAATTTGTCTCACATTGCTTCCTTTCCAAACTTGGTACACGCGCTTTGCCATTGGACACGCGCTAACTTCTTCGAAACCTTATGCTGGAACAGAGTCAAATACTTGAAACTTGACAATATTCATTTTTCTCTTTTTCCTCCTTCAAAGAACCGAAATTCTCAGTAAATTCTCAACAAATTCATGCGACTGCTCAACCAAATGGTCAAAAAAAATGGAATCCCTTATAGGGTTTTTCAGGGATTTTGATTTGGAATAATGGGTCGAAGAGAATTTATGGGTGGGGGGGGGGGTCGGGATAGGGGTGTAAAGACGGAAGAAGAAGGTGGTGGTGGTGGTGGCAGTTTCGGAGATTTTGGAAAAAAAAAGTCTCCTTTTTTATGTTTTTGGGAATTGAATTTTTTTGGAAAAAAATAAGATTGGAATGGTTTTTTGGGAAAGAAAAGGTTAATTACTTTTAAAAATTTGTGAAAAATTAGTTTAGGACATTGATTTTCTCTTTCTTAGGTCACTATTTAGAGCAAGTGAAAAGATTTTTCAGAATAGTTTTTGACTGTCAGTTTTTGTCATTGGATTTGTTTAAGATTTTGGACAGCCCATATGTATGAGTGCTTCTTGTCATATCGAAAATTGTTAGTAAGGGGAAAAATAGAGAGAGAAAGACTGTATATAAGAAAATACATAAAGTAAAATGTTTTTTTTTTAACATAAGTGAATATTATCATTACGACAAATAACAATTCTCTCACACAAAGAGCACCACAAACATATGGCCTCATCAAAACAGCTAAAAAAAGTTAGATAGCTAGCTGCATCAACAAGCAAGCTATATAATATATATGCTCGGTATGAAAGTTCTGTTCCACTTTGTCCATTTAGTATTGTTAATTCTTCTTTGTCCATTTAGTATTGTTGAATTCTTCAATGTGTCATTGATATTTTTTTTGATCTGTCGAATTATAGTCTCCTACTACATAATCTGTTGTTTGAATATTTTGCTATTTTGAGCTAGTCAAGTATGATACTTGCACGCTCCGTATGCTGCTATACACACTTCCTTCCTGAATCGCATCCAATGCTTTCTTTTGATCTGGACTATGGTCTGTTTCATGTCTTCCTACCTAATTCTTTTGTTAAACCAGTCGCTAATTTTTTCCCACGCTTTATTCCCCTATGTGCAGTCATTAAAAAGGGGTTTAGTTGTCCCCTTAGCATCATCCACAAAGAGGCAACAATTTTCATCTTCACACTTAATTTCAAGTTTTAGTAATTTGTCTCTAGTTAGAAGTCTTTTTTTGCACTTTAAGTCATAAGAAGAATCTACGCTTTATCAGCAGTATAGGGTTCTAGGGCTTTAAATTAGAGGTGCAATCAACATTATGTGTCTACTCTCAAGGAATGTAAGATAGCTAGCAGTAATATTATGTTTTTTATCAAAGGTCAATATGTACCTACCATTTCATACCAAGGCATTATTGTTGGGTCATTTTGTATAATCTTTTTCAGTACCAACTACAACCTAAAGGTGTCAAACGGGCCGGGCTGACCCGGCCCGAAACACCAAACCGGACCGGTTTGACCCGGCCCGAAAAGCCCTAGGGCTTTAGGGTACCGGGTCCCGGTCCATTTTTTTTTTTAAATTGGGCTCGGACCAACCCGGTTCAGGCCCGCCGGTTAACCGGCCCGGCCCGGTAACCCAAAAAATTTAAAAAAAAAAAAATTATTATTAATTTTTTGGGCCAAACTAGCCGTTGGCCCAACGGTAATATTACCGTTTTTGGGTCCAAACGGCTAGTTTGGGCCCATTTGATTAAAAAAAAAAAAAAAAAATATATATATATATATATATATATATATATATATATATTTTAATCCTCAAAATAAATCTATAAATACCCTACAACTTCAAATCATTTCTCACACAATTTTTCACTCTCTCAAATCTCATTCTCTCTCAAATCTCAATTCTCAATTCTCAAATATTCAATATATTTAATTTCTAAAGTCGCAATCTTCGGATACTTCCAAATTTTGGTATTGTCGTTCCATCCCTTACGTTTAATTTTTATTTATTGTATTAATTGTTTAATATTTAATTTTATTATATTTGTGTATTTTGAATATTTTTAGTTTAATTTAATTTATATTATGGATAAATTAAAAAACCTCGCTGCTAAAGGTGTTAGAAATTTTTGTCCCGGAAGCGGTAGTGGTAGTAAAAAGCGAATTATTAGCGGTAGAGGTAGTTCAAGTAATAAATATACCCGTGTGACTTCTCCTCCGGTACCGCTTGGTACACCTTTTGAGGAAGAAATAGGTGTAGGTGCTCACGATATGGATTATGTAGAATTTCAGGAAAATTACGGTATAGAAGAAGAAAATGAAGTAGATGCAGTTAATGTAGACGAAGATGATGAAATATTGCTGAAACACCCGCAGTAGGAGATGCTAACGTTAGATCTGAATCAGTTAATCTCCCTTCCCGTCCTCCCAGTGCCCCAAAACCCCGTAAAAGAAGTAGTATTGCATGGCAATTTTTTGAACGTATATCAGATATTGAGGTGCAGTGCAATATTTGTCAACAAATATATAAGCATAGAAGTGGCGGTAAGCAAGGGGGTACGGGTACGTTAATGAGACATATAGCTGAAGATCACAAAAAAGAGTTAAATATTGCAAAAGGTGGTGGGGATGTTGGTGGGTCAACGCAAACTAGAATGGACCCAACAACCGGTCAAGTAGCGAAAAAGTATAATAAATTGAGGGACCGGGAAGAAATAGCTAAAATGGTAGCTGTGGGTTGTTTGCCTTTTAGTTTTCCTTCTTCTGATGCTTTTATCCATTATATACAAGCAATTTATAATCCTATGTTTAATGGTATTCCTAGAACTACTTGTCGGTCTGATATTTTTAGACTCCATTCACAATATTGTTTTTATTTATCAACATTCTTAAAAAATATTCAATGTAGATTGTCCCTAACTTCTGATCTTGGTCGTGCTGTTAATAAAAATGATTATTTAACCGTTACTTGTCATTGGATGGATAGTAATTTCATAATGCAAAAACGTATTCTTGCTTTTTTATATGATGAAGATCGCAAACATACTGGCCAATTTATTGTTGATTCTATTATTAAAATTGCCGGATATTATGGTATAGAAAATAAAATTTTATGTATTGCTTTTGATAATGCTTCTAACAACAAGAATGCTATAACAAAAATAAAATCTACGTTATCTCCGCCCTTTCCTGAAATTTTCCATATTAAGTGTGCATGTCATATCTATAATTTAATTGTAAAAGATGGTCTTGACTTTTTTGAGGTTTATATTGAAAAAATTCGTCTTGCCGTAGGTTTCATTCAAGGAAATAATCGTAGAGCGAGAATTAAAGAATTTAAAGTTAAATGTCAAGAAAATGGACTTACACCGATTTTAATGCCTGAGGAAATTGATATTAGATGGAATTCTACATATGAATTTTTAAAAACTTGTTATAAATATAGAATTCCTATTACACTAACATTTAACCAACACTGTGGTTCTTTTGCTGATTCTGCTGATTGCATGTTACATAATTCTGATTGGGTTATAATTAATGATCTTGTTAAGTTTTTAGAAAAAATTTATGTAGCTACAGTTGAATTTTCCGGTGCATACTATCCTACTGTTTGTAATATTTTGGCATATATAGCCGATATTTCTGGTTTGCTCCAACAATATAAAAATAAAGAAGGTTATAAAGAAGTTGTTGGCGCTATGTTTACGAAATTTAAAAAATATTTCTTCCCGATTCCCCCTATTTACTTGGTTGTTGCTATGTTAAATCCGTGCATGAAATTTAATCATATGTGTCACTTTAGTACTTTTATTTATGCTAACCTAGAAATAAATACTAACCGTGAGTCTGAACAAGAGCAGCCTGATTTGTGGACTGCTACGGCTGATGCAAAAGATTATATAGAAAAATTATATAATCACTATGCTGATTTATTTGGTTCAGCCGTACCTACAAATATCAGTCCAACTGTCGCTCCTCATCCTCCCGAGGAGCCATCATCTTCTAAAAGGCCGGCACATAGTGGTTTTCCTGATTCATTTTATGATTTAACTTGTTGGAACAGTGTGGATGAGAGAGCTTACACATCAACTTATTGGGAAGAGCTGAAATATTATCTGCGGACGCCACCAGAGGATCGCAGACGACGGATCAACTCGCTGGATTGGTGGAGGAATAATGAATCACAATATCCTGTACTTTCAAGATTAGCCAGAGATATCTTAAATGTTCCAATGTCAACCGTTTCATCAGAGAGCGCCTTCAGTCAGGGACGACAGCAGCTTGGAGACAACCGACACTCATTGGGAAGCAACACAATGAATGTTTTAGTTTGCCTCAGAGATTGGATTAGAACAGAAAGAAGAAACCAAGGAATGGAACCAGAGCCAAGCGACGACCTCAAACTTGAAGAAATTATGAATTCACGGGAGAACTCAACAGAATCAAGTCCAATGCATGGTTTTGCCCCCGTTGACTTCGACTATCCTATGCAAATTCCAATTAATATTAACATGAATGAGTTGCAAAAAATGATGCATAATTTATAGATTTTTCATTCATGTAAATTATAAATTTTGGATCATTTTGCAATCAATAAAATTCCACAAATTCATTCACTCCTTAGTCGTTATTTTTTTTCATTTATCAATTTAAAGTTTTAATATCTTCTATACAACTGTATATTTAATGTATAAATGTGTATATGTTTATATATCTTCTATAGAAGTGTATATTTAATGTATACAAGTGTATATATATCTTCTATAGAAGTGTATATTTAATGTATACACGTGTATATATATCTTCTATAGAAGTGTATATTTAATGTATACACGTGTATATATATCTTCTATAGAAGTGTATATTTAATGTATACACGTGTTTATATCTTCTATATAAGTGTATATTTAATGTATACACGTGTATATATCTTCTATAGAAGTGTATATTTAATGTATACATATCTTCTATAGAAGTGTATACTTAATGTATAGATTGTGTATATAGCGTATATATAGTGTATATTTGACCGGGTTTGACCGGGTTTTTAGCGGGTTTGACCGGATTGGGTAAGTGGGCCGGTTCCGGGTGGGTTTAATTTTTTTTACTGTGCGGCCCGGCCCGGCCCGATTAAGGCCAAAACCGGCCCGTAACCGGACCGGAAACCGGTAAGAGAGGGGGGGGCGGTTTCGGGTTGACCCGGCCCGGCCCGTTAGACGGCTTTACTACAACCAGTAGATAGGGAGGAGGTCCAAGAAGTCTAAAATGGTAAGTACATAATAGGGAGGAGGTCCAAGAAGTCTAAAATGGTAAGTACATAAATGTTTGGTTGAGGTAGAAGCAATAACAAAGAAATATTTATGGACTAACACTATTTTATTTGCGCCAAATCTTTTTTCAAATTATTTTAGAAAGAAAATACACTTTGATTTCTTTTAATTAATAATTAGATTTGTCTAGCTTGTTGCACTGCTTTCAAAAGAAAAATTATTTTTTTTTATGGATAAAAGGTTAAAGTAAAATTTTAAATATAATACACGTCAGAATCTTGAATACGATAAATAAGAACTTAATTTACATAATTCTACAAGTGACCAAAAAAAAATCAACAAAATGACAACATGTGTATATAATGTGTCGATATGTAAAAATAATTAAGTAATGTATCGACATTGTATAAATAGTGTGTATCAAGCATATATTGTTGGTTTTAAGATGTGTGATTGAAAAATGAATAGGTGTTTTTTTTTTTCGGAAAGACACCAAGAGAAAGACTGCAATTTGAATAGGCACCTTTTCATATTGAATGGTTATGACATTTCCAAAGGGTTGTGACTTTTTTGAATAGTTGCACTTTTATAAAGGGGTGTACCTTTCTGAACCATTGTTTCTCTTCATGAAGCAACACCTTTATGACTATAAATACCTGAATTTTCCTCAGGTATAGATATGATATTTTGAAGAAATACACTTCTCTTTCCTTAAAAAAAACAAAACTAGTGTGATTTGTTATCGTTGAGTGTGTTCGTAGTTCGATAGAATTTGAGGTACCGTTATTCTGTCGAAGTAATTCATTTTATCCTGGGAGGATATATTCCTTAATCTCGGGTACTTGAGGGTAATAATTTCCTTAAGAACACACCGTGAATTTTGTGAACTTGAATCTTTATGTTTCATTTTTTTTCTTAAAGTTGGTTTTACTATCTTTCCAAAAAATAGTTTGAACTTCATATTGATAGTTCTTAAACTGTTTGAACTTTTGTTTGAAGTTCTTGAAACTTCATTTTGATAGTTCATAAGTTGGTTGAACTTGTGTTGAAGTTCTTAACCTTTGGTTTTGCTATTTTCCAGAAAATAGTTTGAACTTCATTTTATTGATGTTAATTCATAAGTTGGGTTGAACTTATTGTTAAAAGTTCAAAGTTGTAAATACAGAGTGTAAACTTCATTTTATTGTTCATATGATTATTTGAACATGTGTTTGAAGTTTTTGTTGAAAAATATTAAATCCGAGAAAAACAACAATCTTAAGGAAATTATAAGAATATTTTTTTGTGCTTGTTTGGTGAAAAGAAAAAAAATTATCATCATTTATAAATCAAGTACTTGGTTAATCTGTATTTGATCTGATTTTATGGAGATTAAAATATTTTGATTTCTACTTCTTCAGTTAGAAGAATATAAAAACTTCACCAAGAAATTAGTGTGGAAATTCGATTCAAAGAATATAAAAACTTCACCAATTCGGTAAACTTTCTGTATTGGTTTTTGGAGTTTAAAACCCATGGATTTTTACTCTGTTTGAATTTGATTTTGATTTAAAATCATAAAAATTTAGTCAGGTTTCAAGGTTCATTTAGTTGATGATTTAAAGATATAAAACTTCATCGTTGACTAAAAACAAGTTGGATAAAGATTAAAGTCTTTATTGTTAGTATTCTGAAATACTAAAGTGTATCTCAAAGATTGACAGAAAAATAACGAATGAAACTGAACAACAAATTAATTCAGTTGTGAATGGTGTTGTCCCAACGGCAACGAATGTTGCGTCATTAAGTCGTTCATATGGTGCAGTAAGGAAAACAGCAGAGAGATCGAAAAAAAACAAATTTTGGTGTGAACTCCAAAATTTGGCAGCAAATTGTAGACACCTAATTTTGTCCCTCCCAAATTCAATTTTATTCATTTTTAGCTCACATTACCACACACCTTCATCCATGTGATTATACCCCACAAAAATACAAAAAATAACAACCTTTAACATAATCCCTAACAAATTCTATCTTGTTTTAATCCTATCCTAACCAACATTACACCTCATCCTAACAACCTACCCCACCTCACTACCCACATGACCCCACCCATTCCCTCTCATGTTTTTCCCTTCTTTGTCCATAACAAATTACACATACAATAAAAAAAAGTGAAAGGGGACCCATAAAAAGGAAAACATTCTTCATCCTTCATTTTAATTCACTACATCACTCATACCTCACCATATATATATACACACACTCACATATCCATAGATAGACCTGAACATAATCTCCTTCATTTCCATTTTCATAGACACAATTATCAACGCAATAATACATTACACAGACGCCTCCCTCACCGGAATATACACAGCTCACCGGAAATAATTGACACCCACACACATATATCTCGAACACTCACTGAAAACCATACACGGGATCATCTTCCATATTCACACATCTACTCACAACAATAATTACACACTCACACTCACGCATAAAAAAAGAGATTGAGATGGAGAACGGGTAGAGATTAGAGAGTAGATCGAGAGAGAGATCGAAAAATGATGAAGACTTGAATGGGGAGATCGAGATAGAGATTGAAGAGTGAAAACAGGGTATCCTCGCCACTGTTATTGTTCCAGCAACCGATTTCTTCGCTGAAAATCAACCGAGAAATGTCTCCTGGGCATTTTTGTTACTGTTATAGCAAAAACCTCACTGGAATCGACTCCAGTCGTTGAAATTGATCAACCCAATCCCAAAATTCCCATCGTTTTTCTTGATTGTTCGGGTGGAATGTCATCGAAAAACATATTTCAGCAACCAACTCACTAAAAACAACTGTTCGAGCTGATCCCGGTGATGTCTAGCCGAAAATCACCATACGGGTATTGCGTCGCGTAGTTTCTGTCTTAGGTAACTCCTCATTTTTTAATTTCGCTTTGGGTTGGCAAAAACAGAGGTAAATAGTGTAAACCGAAGCTGGCTTGGTCTTATTGTCGAGGTTTCATTCGAGACTCTGATTGTTGTTCTAGTCGGAAGGAGCAATTTCAATTGAAAAATATTGAGGTCCATTTCTCATCTCATTCTCTATTCTATTTTTTGGAATTTTGGTTGTTTGTTGTAGGTATGAATAACTTGTTTGCTTAGCATATTTGAATCTTTGTTGTGCGTACGTGGTTGATGTTGGATTTTATAGTCGAAGAATTGGTTAATTAGTTTGACAATGGAATTAGGGAAGACGGGAATTGAAAGTTGATAAAAATGAATATTGTGGTTTTTTATTCATTGTTGATATTGAACGTGATATGTCGTCGAGTGGGTAGGCAAACAGTAGGCTCGGGTAGGCAAATTTAGAATTGTTGGATTGTTGGAATGCTTAGAATATTTGTTGAATGTCTTATTTATCGTATTTGAAAAGTGTATTCATTTAGCTGGGGAATGCCCCGAGGTCATTTGTATTTACTCACCAGGCAATACCCCGAAGAATTTTATACGCAAAGGATGTTCGTGATCAAGGTCCGAGGCATCAGGTAAAGCATAGTTTAGGACTAGTGTAGGTTATTTCAGTATTTTTTATTTCGCTTTGTAATAAATTGGACTGGACATTGTTGTTTTGTGCTTGGTTTGGTTTGGTTTGGTTTGTTTGTTTGTTTCGTGGTTGTTGTTTGTTGGTTTATACATCTATAGTGTCAAAATTAGCCAATACACTCTACCAAGTGACCGTGGTAAAACCACGAGACCGAGGGGTGCCTAATACCTTCCCCTCAGGTCAACAGAATTTCTTAATCGGAATCTCTATTTGCAAACCAGTTTAAAGAGTCAAAGCATTTTGAAAAGGATCTTTCATTGGTGACTTGGCACACCGGATTATGCCAAGTGGCTACTCTGAATAAAAATGTAAATAATCCTTTTTCGAAACAATAATTTTTCTTTTTGTCACTTAATAATAAAACTCTTTCAAACTTAAAATCAATCCTTTCGAGTTAAAAAAAAGGGTGTGATAACTTTGGCGACTCTGCTGGGGACTTTTCAGAATTCGACCTAATTTTGGAGTTGTATCGGCTTTGTTTGATATTATGAGTGTATAGACATTGTTTGCATTATTGTTCGTATGCATTTTATCAGTTTTGAGTGCCTACGTGCTCTTTGTTTACAGTTTTACTTTATGTGTTATCGCTTTATATCTGGCATTATGTGCATAACCCGAGTCATTCTTTCTGCAACAAGTCCGTAGTACACATGTTGTACACGGTCTCTAGTTGAGTCACCCTTATTTTAGGAGGGGGAGACGTCGGTGTTATGGAGTGGGTGGAAAGCTCTCACAGCCACTATCGACCATACACCCCACCGAACAGCCTTGTTAGTGAACTCCAGCGTAGGCCAGCCTTTAGGTCATGCTTATCTGCATCATATTGAGACCTAGCGGGACCCACTTGGTCCTTTGTAGGAGACTCACCTTTAAAGCATCCATACGTGCTAAATGTTGCATCTCTGAGGGTAGCGTGGTAATTTGACGGACCGATTTGAGAAAAACATATGTTAGAAGTAAAGTATGTAGACAAGAAAGTGTTGAAAAAAAGGAGAAAAAGGAAAAGGTGAGTAAAAAAAAGGAGTGTTTCATAAGTTTTTAGAATTCTTTATGGCTTTTGATTTTTTTAATAATTCAAAAATTCAAAAGATTTTTTTCCTTTCACACTCATTTTCTCAAAAAAAACATCCAAAAGATTTTCCTTTTATTTATTTACCATGTATTCATAATTCAAAAATTTCAAAAAGATTTTTTCCATAGTTGTTGGTGTCAGTTTTATGTGAAGTGTCTAATTGAAAAACCCCAAAAAAATATTTTATTAACGGCTTTTATCGTTTGTATTTGGTAATGTCTCTTTAATTAGGGTTCAGTTTGCTAGTTAATCCTTAATTGTCTAATCTGGACGAACTACGCACCCCTGATTCTCCTTTCTCAGGAGTGAGATACGTAGGTAGCCTATTGTAGGTTCGGTGATCTTATTTCAAAAAATACAAAAAAAAAATTCTTCACTCTTCATTTAGAGTAGGTGTTTCATGTATGCCTTGAAAAAAAACTACAAAAAGATTTTCCTTTAATAGTTTTAAGTTTCATTTTCATATGAAATTCAAAATTGAAAACCCAGAAAGATTTTTCTTTGGTAATAATAGGTTTTATTTTGTATAGGATTTTGAAAAATTCAAAAAGCTTTTCTTCACTCTTCATTTAGAGGAGGTGTTATATGCATCTTCAAAAGAAAACTACAAAAATATTTTCCTTTTATAGGTTCAAGTTTCATTTTCGTATGAAATTTAGAATCAAAAACCCAAAAAAGATTTTTCTTTGGTAATCATAGGTTTCATTTTATATAGGGAGTTTAAACCTGAAAAATTCAAAAAAAGATTTTCGTCAATTATTTTGACAATTTGTTATTTTCTTTTCTTCTTAAAGTTTTAAGAAAAAGAGTTTAATTGGTCGTTTTGGCAAGACTTCACGAACTACGCACACATGATTCTCCCCTTTCGGGGGTGAGATACGCAGGCGCCCTTCTTGGGTTTGGTGATCTTTTCTAAAAAAAAAGGTTTAGAAGAAAAAATGTTGAACTCTAACATGTTTGTTGCCTTTTTTTTAGTTTATTTAAGGTGGTTGGTTTGTGGTATTTTGGCTGGTCCTCTATATCACACCAATTCTAAGGAAGGGTTAGTTGTGTCCTACAAGGATATAAAGAATGACATCATGGATGAAACAAAGAGTCAAGAAATTGAGAGTTTAAAGAAAGAGAATTTGAGACTAAGACAACAAATGATGGAAATGTATCGAGCTTGGGCCAGTGGGATGCCTCCTCCTTCGTTCCCCACTTTTGACCCTGCAAATACCTTGAGTCTTCCACCAAAATCGTAAAGTCAATTTCTTACTGATTTTGATGCACCACAGTATGCCGTAGAATCCATTTCACATCAAATGCAGCCCAATGCTTCCGCCTCTTATTCTTTAGCTCCTCAGTATAAGCCTACCACATTCATAGCACCATATACCGTCTGTGCTTTTGTTGCTCAACCTTCTACCGAGGCTTCCACATTGGCTATCAATCCAACGGTTGTCCTGCCCCAATCTGTTAGTGGATCCATGTTCAAGGCTCTTGATGATCATTGCTATACTCTTGAGCCTACAGTTAAGTTAAGTGGATTGCCAAAATTTCTTACCAAGAAGCCTAGCATACCAGAAAATTCAGAGAAAATAGTGGGGAAAGTGAAGAGTGTAGAAAATGATATGGAGAGTTTCCTGGGACTTGTGGGTAAAGAAGATGTTTGATATAAAGACTGGGGCATGTTTTCATGTGTCAGCCTTCTTCAAAGCTTTGAGATATTAAAATTTGAGAAATATGATGGGCAGTAGGATTCTGTGAAACATTTGGGATGATATTGCAATCAATCTAGGGAAACTGAAGGAAAGAAGAAGGGAAACACACCTATTGTCATGCCAGGGCCAAAGTAGAGTTTGAGAGGTCCAACTCACCAATACTGTCAGCCTCAATCCCGAGCTTACATATCAAATCCACTTACTCATATGCAACAAGGTTCCTCTTTTCAAAATTCAAGGAGTTTCATTCCACTTCCTCAATGTCCTTTTAACAATGAACAATCGTTTACCCATTCGACTTTTTATCCACGATGTCATACACCTGTCCCTTAACATCATCCTCGACCCCCATAAATTTACCAAAGAACCTCTAAATCCAAGTTTCATCCAAGGCCAGAGTTCGCAAAGATGGGGAAGGAAAAGGATAATTTCACTCCTATTGGGGAATCTTATGCCTGTTTATTCCAGAGATTAAGACAGAGAGGCATGATTACTCCTCTCCTTCGGTACACTCTTAATCGGCGTTCAAAAAATTTTAATCCTAATACACGATGTGCGTATCATTCTGATGCTCAGGGTCATAGTATTGAAGATTGTCGAGATTTGAAAAGAGAAATTGAAAAGATGATTCAAGATAAATCAATTATGGTGCAGAACATTGACAGTGAGAGAAGCTCCAGTCATGTTGATATGCAAATCAGTGGCTAAGTTGTCAGGCTGAGCAATTGAGAAGTCACCCATCTCCCTACTAGGAAGAGGTCTGGTAGTTTGTTTTGTTTTCTTTTTCTGTTTTTTTAAGTATTTCAGGGTTGTAGTTTAGAATTTTCATTGGTTGTTTATGTTCAAACCCTTCTATCTTTATTTTCAACTAAATGAAGTGTCCCTTTCCCTTTATGTTTTAAATATGTTTTGTTTGTTTGTTTTCTTTATACATTACATTTTATGTTGACTCTAGTGATATGACATGCTTGCGATATTTTCAGCCAGATCTTAAAATTCAATTTAACCATGAAATATGGAATCAGAAGGCTAAGGTTAGAAATTTTTTTTTGAGAAAATAGTTAGAGTGCTGAGACATTTGGTGACAAGTTGAAGCCTTTTATAGAAAGTAAGGCAATTATTTTAGGAATCACAAGAATAACTTGGCCATCAATTGAAAAATATGTCTCAATTATGTCAAACAGTGGCTGCGTGATCATATATCAAGAGGAACAAAAAGAAACCAGCTCCATAAAAGCATGAATCAGTCGATATGAGGGATGCATAACAAAGGGGGAGTTGTATGCTGGACAAGTATAGAAGAAGAAGTGACAGATATGTTCAGTTTAAGCTAGTGTTGTTAAAGTGTCACAAATGATCTTTATCTCCCATTTTTCAATTGCATGTTATGTACTTGCATTCTCAAGGATTGATATGATGAAGACATTTTATTTTGCTATCTAAACATTGTGTCATCCTTTGTTTACCCGTTTGAGCTTAAGTCCTATTTTCTTTCATAACCCTCTTTTGAAATCAAGATAGAGTCAGTAAAACTCAAAACAAAAGTGTCGAGCAAAAGAATAGTGTCAGAAAAGTTTTACAAAAAAAATGTGTCCAAAAGGAAAGAAAAGAGAAGAGTGTAAAAAATAGGGTAAAAAAAATCCCAAAGAGAAAAGAAAAAAAAAGAAACAAAAATCAGAATCAAGCAAAAGAAAACGTTGCTAGAACTACGCATGACCTGATTCTCCTCTCTCGAGGGTGAGATATGTAGGCTACCCTACTAAGGGCTCGATTCAACCAAATAAACAATTTAGAATCGCTAGTCAAAAGAAACTGGGGCATGAGTTAATCCTCATTGTTTGAGTCGATTCCAAAAGTTGTAAGTCCTATCCTACTTCCAGTGTTGTTTAAGCCTCATGCTATCCGTTCTTTCTAATCCTATCCAAAAGCCAAGTTACAACCAAACAAAGATCTTCAGATCAATCTTTGAGAATGTTAAGGCTAAGTATGCAATGGATATGATAATGCATTTTGGGAACTACTTGTCTTCCTCTGCTTAAGGAATAAGAAGAGAAATAAAAATGAGAGAGTCTTATTGGTGAAAACCCTCACGGGCACCATAAGGTGATGGTAAGTTGAGAGAAATAAAAATGAGCGAGTCTTATTAGTGAAGACCTTCACGGGCACCATAAGGCGATAGTGAGCTGAGAGAAAAATGAGAGAGACTTGTTGGCAAAAACCCTTCAAGGTGTCACTAGCTGAATGAGGTCTTAAATGCAATTGACCTAAGGAAACGACTCAGTTTCAAGGCCATTAACTCAACAACAATTGTTAGAAAGTTTGGATGGAAAGATCAGGCAGCCTGATCCAAAATGCATGGCATAATCATTAGAGTTGACTGTCATTTTTAGATAAATTTTTATTTCTTTGTTTCAAATAGGGACATTCATTGTCTTTTCTTTCTTCTCTTTATTTTCGTTTTGTCTTTCTTGAGTCAGTTATTCAAATAAAAATCATTGTCATTTTTCTCTTGTCGTTGAGTCAAATCTATGTCGAAATAAGTGAGAAAAGATTTCAAAACTGGCTACCAGCTTCTTCAATTGCACAAAGCAAGATAAAAGGCCAGCACATCAAAGAGACATGATTGTGAGCCAAAATAAGACATGCAAAAAGTTTTGTCAATAGACAAGTCTGGGAACTTATGAAAATATCAAGGTTCAAAGGGTTTATCTGAGAAGCATGGCAAAGCAGAAATATTGTGTTTGTTTCAGAGTCACTCTTAATAATCTGAGTTCGGATCAATGATGCAGCGAGTCAATGACATATGCTAATGTTGAACGCAATATTAATGTGACAAGGGAAAGAGATATTGCCACGAAAGCCAAAGCCACAAACTAGCCACTATGTTTTTAAACTAATAAGTTTTCTTTGTATGAAATAGGAACATATGTTACCTTCGAATCAAGGATTTCAAAGCCCAAACATCAAAAGTTGCAATGCCTCACTTCTATAAATGCAGGAGAAAATATTGTTGCACAGGTTTAGTAATCATAACCATGGTAAAACTCTTCATCCAATATCTCTAGGAGATACATTTCCTTGTTTGGATAATTCAAGAGACATTTATAAGGAGATGCACTTCCTTGTTTGGATAATTCAAGCGGTATTGGTAAGGAGACACACTTTCTTGTTTTGGTAATTTAAGAGACATCGGTAAGGAGACGCACTTTCCTGTTTGGGTAAATCTAGCAATATCTGTAAGGAGATGTACTTCCTTGTTTGGGTAATTCAAGCAGTATTGGTAAGGAGACACACTTCCTTATTTTGGTAATTTAAGCGACATTGGTAAGGATACGCACTTCCTGATTTTGGTAATTTAAGAGGCATTGGTAAGGAGATGCACTTTTCTGTTTGAGTATTTCTAAAAACATTTGTAAGGAGACGCACTTCCTTGTTTGGGTAATTCAAGCAGCATTGGTAAGGAGACATACTTCCTTGTTTTGGTAATTTAAGCGGCATTGGTAAGGGGACGCACTTCCTTGTTTTGGTAATTTAAGAGGCATTGGTAAGGAGATGCACTTTCCTATTTGGGTATTTCTAGCAACATTTGTAAGGAGACGCATTTCCTTGTTTGGGTAATTCAAGCAGCATTGGTAAGGAGACACACTTTCTTGTTTTGGTAATTTAAGTGGCATTGGTAAGGAGACAGACTTCCTTGTTTTGGTAATTCAAGAGGCATTGGTAAGGAGATGCACTTTCCTATTTGGGTAGTTCTAGCAACATTTGTAAGGAAACACATTTCTTTGTTTGGGTAATTCAAGCGGTATTTGTAAGGAGACGAACTTCCTTGTTTGGATAATTCAACCGGCATTTGTAAGAAGATGCACTTCCTTGTTTTGGTAATTCAAGCAACATCTGTAAGGAGATGTACTTCCTTGTTTGGGTAATTTAAGCAACACCTGTAAGGAGACGCATTTCCTTGTTTGGGTAATTCAAACGGTATTTATAAGGAGACGAACTTCCTTGATTGGATAATTCAACCGGCATTTGTAAGAAGATGCACTTCCTTGTTTTGGTAATTCAAGCAACATCTGTAAGGAGACGTACTTCCTTGTTTGGGTAATTTAAGCAACATCTGTAAGGAGACGCACTTCCTTGTTTGGGTAATTCAAACGGTATTTATAAGGAGACGCACTTCCTTGTTTTGATAACTTAAACAACATTAGAGCTCGCCCGAAGCACAAGGCGAATAAATAGAAAGTCAACCAACAAGGTGAAATAATTGAAAGCCAAGCAACAAATTAAAAATTGCAAGTCAGGAGCTCGCCTGAAGAATAGGGTGATGAAACTCAAGTCAAGAGTTCAAAAGAAGTTGCATAGACAGGACTTTTGTAATTTTATTTAACTTTTTAACTCTTGTAATTTTTTATTTTTTGATGTAATGACAGACCGCGATCGGTACCTCGATGAGACCTCACTCGACTCTCCAACACGGTATAGTCCATATCCTTCCAATCCTTTGAGATACTTGTCACTTGATTCCCTCATAACTTGGGTAGGTAGGATGTACTAAGTCAAGACTTCGTGTCCCTCCTTCCTTCTATTTCAGTCTTTTAATAATGGTCGGGATAAAATTCTATCTCGTTGTCTACTTCTTTGTCTGAAAACACTTCATGTTTACATTCAAAGAGGGCATGCTGTAGACACCTAATTTTGTCCCTCCCAAACCCAATTTTATTCATTTTTAGCTCACATTACCACACACCCTCATCCATGTGATTATACCCCACAAAAATATAAAAAATAACAACCTTTAACATAATTCCTAACAAATTCTATCTTGTTTTAATCCTATCCTAACCAACTTTACACCTCATCCTAACAACCTACCCCACCTCACTACCCACGTTACCCCACCTATTTCTCTCTCACGGTTTTTCCTTCTTTGTCCATAACAAATTACACATACAACAAAAAAAGTGAAAAGGGGACCCACAAAAAGGAAAACATTCTTCATCCTCCATTTTAATTCACTATATCACTCATACCTCACCATATATAAATATATATATATATATATATATATATATATATACACACTTACATATCCATAGATATACCTGAATATACTCTCCTTCATCTCCATTTTCATAGACACAATTATCAATGCAATAATACACTACACAAACGCCTTCCTCACCGGAATATACACAGCTCACCGGAAATAATCGACACCCACACACATGTATCTCGAACACTCACTGAAAACCATACACGGGATCATCTTCCATATTTACACATCTACTCACAACAAAAATTTCACACTCACACTCACGCACAAAAAAAAGATTGAGATGGAGAACGGGTAGAGATTAGGGAGTAGATCGAGAGAGAGATTGGAAAATTATGAAGAATTGAACGGCGAGATCGAGAGAGAGATCGGAGAGTGAAAACAGGGGAGACCCGCCACTGTTACTATTCCGGCGACCGGTTTCTTCATCGAAAATCAATTGAGAAATGTCTCCTGGCATTGTTGTTACTGTAACGGCAAAAACCTCACCGGAATTGGCTTCAGTCATTGAAATCGATCAACCCAGTCCTAAAATTCCCATTAATTTTCTTGATTGTTCGGGCAAAATATCACCGAAAAATATGTTCCAGCAACCATGTCACTAAAAGTAACTATTCGAGCTGATCCTGGCGACGTCTAGCCGAAAATCACCATACGGGTATTGCGTCTCATAGTTTCTGTCTTGGGTACCTCCTATTTTTTTATTTTGCTTTGGGTTGGTGAAAATAGAGGAAAATGGTGCAAACAGAAGCTGGTTTGGTCTTATTATCGAGGTTTCGTTCGAGACTCTAATTGCAGTTCTAGTCGAAAGGAGCAATTTCAATTTAAAAGCATTGAGGTCCATTTCTCATCTCATTCTCTATTCTATTTTTTGGAAATTTGGTTGTTTGTTGTGGGTGTGAATAACTTTTTTGTTTAGCATATTTGAATCTTTGTTGTGTGTACATAGTTGATGTTGGATTTGATAGTCGAAGAATTGGTTAATTAGTTTGATAATGGAATTAGGGAAGACAGGAATTAAAAGTTGATAAAAATAAATATTGTGGCTTTTAATTCATTTTTGTTATAGAACGTGATATGTCGTCGAGTGAGTAGGCAAACAGTAGGCTCGGGTAGGCAAATTTAGAATTATTCGATTGTTGGAATGTTTGGAATATTTGTTGAATGTTTTGTTTATCGTATTTGAGAAGTGTATTCATTTAGCCGGGGAATGCCCCGAGGTCATTTGTATTTACTCACTGGGGAATGCCCCAAAGAATTTTATACGTGAAGGATGTTCGTGATCAAAGCCCGAGGCATCGGGTAACGCATAGTTTAGGACTAGTGTAGGTTATTTCAGTATTTTTTATTTTGGTTTGTAATAAATTGGACTGGACATTATTGTTTTGGGCTTGTTTTGGTTTGGTTGGTTGGTTGGTTTCGTAGTTGTTGTTTGTTGGTTTATACATCCATAGTGTAAAAATCAGTCGATACGCTCTACCAATGACCTTGGTCAAACCACGGGACCGAGATGTGCCTAACACCTTCCCCTCGATCAACAAAATTCCTTAGTCAGAATCTCTGTTCGCAAACTAGTTTAAATAGTTAAAGAGTTTTGAAACGGATCTTTCAATGGTGACTTGACACACCAGATTATGCCAAGTGGCGACTCTGAATAAAAATATAAATAATCCTTTTTCAAAACAATAATTTTTCTTTTTGTCACTTAATAATATAACTCTTTCAAACTTAAAAATCAATCCTTTCGGGTTAAAAAAGAGGTGTGACAGAAATGATGTTATTTTGGCTAACCAAACTCGAAATGCAAATGTTCTCAGGTATAGATCCTCATATTTCAGGAAAAAATGATTGAAAATTAATTATCTGGTTTGAAAGATCTTGTGAATCATCCCAAAAATAAAAAGAATAATGAGTTGAATGAAAAATCATCAATGATGGTTGCAAATCCCATTAAGAATGATGCTCCAAATAATAAGAAGATAGAGAAGTCTTCTGGACAAAAGATAGAGCAGAACAAGAAAACAATCAAAGGTAAGTGCTACATTGTAGTAATGTTGGCCACAAAACTTTAAATAGTCAAGTTCTGAATAAGAACAAGAAAATAGATCAGATAAGCATGTTGAAAACAATGGGAAAGATTGAAAATTTGTATGCTACGATCACTTAAAGTAATCTAGTTGAAAATCCAAATGAATGGTGGTTGGATTCAAGATCCACTCGACATGTTTGTGTGGACAAAAAAGCTTTTGCTACTTATGATACGTTGGTACCAAAGAAGTGATCTTCATAGGAAGTAATGTAATAGCCAAAGTGAAGAAAGTAGAAAGATATTCCTAAAAATGACTTTCGACAAGGTGTTGACTCTCAACAATATTCTCCATGTTCCTACTATTAGGAAGAACTCAGTGTCGACAACGCTTCTTGTTTAAAATAGTTTTAAATGTGTGTTCATGTCGGATAAAGTTGTAATAAACATAAATGAAACGTATGTAGGGAAGAGCTACCTCAATGAGGGACTTTTCAAACTTGATGTAATAGTTGTTGAAATGAATAAAGATGAGGTTATTTTTACTTGCTAGAGTCAAATGATTTGTGGCATAGTCGTTTAGGAAATGTCAATTACAAAACTTTGCGAAAACTGATTAGCTTAGAAGTTTTGCCTAATTTTGAGTGCGATAAATCAAAGTGTCAAACGAGTGTGGAATCAAATTATTCTAAGCATCTCTATAAGTCTGTTGAAAGGATCCAATCCCTTAAACTTAATCCACACAGACATTTGTGATATGAAGTCAACATCATCCTGTGGTCGGAAAGAGTATTTTATAACTTTTATTGATGATTGCACTATATATTGTTATGTTTATTTCCTAAATGGTAAGGATGAAGCAATAGATGCGTTTAGGCAATATAAAAAGGAAATATAAAATTAGTTGGATACAAAAATCAAAATGATAAGAAGTGATAGAGGTGGAGAATATAAATCTCCTTTTGGCGGAAATATGTGTAGAATGGAATTATCCATCGAACTACTACTCTTTATTCACCTCAATTAAATGGAATTGCAACTGAAAAAATTGAAAATTAAAAAAGAATGATGAATGTCTTAACCATAAGTTCAGGTTTACCACAAAACATGTGGAGAGAAGATATCCTTACAGCTAACCGAATACTCAATACATGGTAAGACACTTTTAATTCCGTATGAAAAATGAAAAGAAAGAAAACCCAACTTGAATTATTTCAAAGTGTAGGGGGTGTCTAGCTGAAAGTCCAAATTCCTATGCCTAAAAGAATAAAAATAGGACCTAAGACTTTGGACTGCGTGTTCATTAGGTATGCTACAAGAAGTAAAGCATGTTGGTTTTTGGTTCATAAGTCTGAACATCTAGATATCAATGAAAATACAATAATTGAATATTGAGTTCTTTAAGCACATTTATCTGTATAAAACTGGACATGAGCCGTCTAGTGGTGGGTCTAAATGGCCTCTAGATGAACCAAGTGAGATTGTACTTAATGATGAGAATCAAAGGCGTAGTACGCGTCAAAGAACGTCAACTTCCTTTGGATCAATTTTTGTGAAATTTATTTGTGAAAATGAGCCTCAAATATTTAAAGAGGCGATGTCGTCTTCAGACACATTCTTTTGAAAAAAGACAATCAATAGTGAGATTGATTCAATCTTGAGCAACCGTACTTGGGAGTTGGTTGATCTTCCTCTAGAAAATAAACCTTTAGGTTCTAAATGGATCTTCAAAAGGTAAATAAAATTTGGTGGTACTGTTGACAAATACAAGGCAAGAATTATAGTAAATGCCTTATCCAAAAAAAGATCTTGATTGTTTTGATACGTACTCGCCTGTAACAAGGATAACGTCTTGGATGTTAGTTGCTTTAGTGGTGGTATATGATCTTGAAATCTATCAAATTGATATGAAAACAACATTCCTATATGGAGAATCGGAGGAAGAAATTTAAATGGAACAACGCAAGGATTTTGTGGTTCCTGGTAAAGAAAAAAAATGTGCAAACTTGTTATATCACTTTATGGACTAAAACAAGCACAAAAAAAGTGGCATGCAAAGTTTGACCAAACCATGTTGGCAAACAAATTCAAGATAAACGAATGTGATAAATGTGTTTACATTAAAGACACTCCAAATCATAAAGTCATTGTTTATTTGTATGTGGACGATATGTTGATCATCAGTAGAGACATTTCTAACATAAATGCTACAGAACGAATGCCTAAGAACAAGTTTGATATGAAAACCCTTGGAGTTATGCATGTGATATTAGGGATAAGAATCCATAAAACTCCACAAGAGTTGACATTGTCACAGCCTCATTACATTAAAGAGGTACTTTACAAATTTAAGTATTAGGATTTAGATATTAACTAGACTAAATTAGACGTGAGCTTTGTACTTCAAAAGAATGGAGGTGAAAGTGGCTCGCAGTTGAACTATGCAAGAGCGTTGGGAAGTTTGATGTATATCATAAATTGTACGCGACTAGATATAGCATGTGCTATTTGTAAATTGGGTCGATACACAAGTAATCTCAATCAAACTCATTGGATGACAATAAAAAGTGTTTTGGGGCATCTTAAACATACTCAAGACTATGCTTTGCATTATAATAAATATCCAGCAATAATTGAAGGATATAGTGATGCAAATTGGATCACGGGATCAAATGAAGTAAAATACATGAGTGAATATGTACTTACTTTAGATGGAGGAGCAATCTCTTGGAAATCATCCAAACAGACATGTATTGCCCTCTCTACAATTGAATCTAAATTTATCATGTTAGATAAAGCTGGTGAAGAAGCTGAATGGCTCCAGAATTTCTATGGAAGATATTCCTTATTGGACCAAGCCTTTGACACCAGTATGTATACACCGTGATAGTCTTGCGATAATAGAAAGGATAGGGAGCATAATGTACAACGGTAAATCTCGTCATATAAGAAGGAGACATAATATTGTCAGAGGACTACTCTTTAGTGGAATTATTATTATTGACTATGTGAAGTCAAAGGATAATGTGCTAGATCCACTTGTAAAAAAGTCCTATCTAGAGTGGGAGTTGAGAGATCATCGAAGGAAATAGGTTTAGGCCTAGGACATATTAGTATGACGGTAACTCTACCTAGCATATTGGAGATTCCAAGAGCTAGGTTCAAGGAGATCAAAAAAAGTTATGACTTGTGGTTCAAAATTGTCAATATACTCAACTCATTCTAATAATGAAGAAAATGTTTAGAGAATAAGGATAGGGTTTATGGTTTGAAACTTTTAATGGATTCTAAGTTTGGAAGATTTGACCAAATAGTTTGATCTATAGGATTAAACATTTAGGAATCACCTATGTGAGGGTGAAGTAAAATCCGCTTCAAGGAGAATATTAGTAAAGACATATTCTCTACGCTCTCATAAATCTGAGATGTGTTTACGTCTAAAACGAATAAAATCGTGAGAACCATAAATTGTAAAAGATTGGTTGTGACTTGTGTTGTCTAGGTGTATATTAAAGTTTGACAGTTCAAAGATATCAAATCTACCTATGCATGTTCACTACGAAAAGTTCAAAGGAAAACTCACTTATTCAGATGCAACTAGTCTTTGCTTGTAAATCACACACTTGTCCATAAATTTTTTATAAAGTAGTCATTCCCCATTCATGTGGGAGATTGTTGGGTTTTTAAGAGGTGTGAATGAAAAATGGATAGGTATTTTTTCTGGAAAGACACCAAAATAAAGGATGCTAATTGAATAGGCATCTTTTCGGATTGAATGGTTATGACCTTTCCAAAGGATTGTGACTTTTTCGAAGAGTTGCACCTTTTCCACAGAGTTGCACCCTTATGAAGGGGTGCACCTTTCTGAACCATTGTTTCTCTTCATCAAGCAACAGTTTTGTGGCTATAAATACCTAAATTTTTTCTCAGGTATAGATATGAAATTTTGAAGAAAAACATTCCTCTTTCTTGAAAAAAACTCTAGTGTGATTTGTTATCGTTGAGTGCGTTCGAAGTTTAACTGAATTTGAGGTACCGCTATTCTGTCGAATAATTCATTTTATCCTAAAAAAATATATTCCATATTCTCAGGTGCTTGAGGGAAATAATTTTCTTTAGTACACACCGTGAATTTGGTGAACTTGAATCTTTCTGTTTCATCTCGTTTCTTAAAGTTGGTTTTACTATTTTTTCAGAAAATAGTTTGAACTTCATATTGATAGTTTTTCAACTGTTTGAACTTGTATTTGAAGTTATTGAAACCTCATTTGATAGTTCATACGTTGGTTGAATTTGTGTTGAAGTTCTTAACATTTGGTTTTGCTATTTTTCACAAAATAGTTTGAACTTTATTTTGTTGATGTTCATAAGTTGGGTTGAACTTACTGTTAAAAGTTCAAAGTTATAAATACAGAGTTTAAACTTCATTGGTTGTTCATATGATTATTTGAACATGTGTTTGAAGTTTTTGTTGTAAAATATAGATTTTATTAGACCCTAGAAAAAAAACATATATGATGTTTAACTATGTACTATACATATATATATATATATATGTATATACTCACAATGTTGTTTAGATATTATTTATACATTGTGACATTTCATCTTTCTCAATAAGGTAATTTTTTTCAATCCAGACCAATTGAAATCTCCTTTAGACAGTTTTTATTTTAGATATGAACTCCTCTCAATATTTTGAGTGTTAGATATATTATTCACTCAAGAAATTTACATTTGTGGCATGTCAGATTTTAAATTTGAATTTCGAAACTTTTTAATACCAAATTATTTCATTTTTCTTATTATATTTAATTTCTTTTTTCTTCTTCTATAAATGTTTTTTTATTTTTTCTATTAGAATATATTCATTGAACTTACTTATTGATTCTACTAAACTTTCTTTACACAATCAATATTTTTGCGCAATGTCAACTATACATAACCCATAATCGGGCATAAGAAGTAACAGTTGAGGTACGCAACAAAAGTGGTGAGATCTGTTACATATTTTTGCTTCTCATGAATAAGGAATTAATACTTAATGTTGAATCATAAAATTGTTATACTGTTGTACAACTAAAATTAGGACATCTTGGCATCGTTACTCTTTGTAATATCTACATTATCATGTAATTAATAGCAAAGTTAGAATGATGGAGGATAATATGTAATAATTATGACTCACCGCGATGAAAATTTATACTATATTTATCTCTCCACAAAAGGCTACAGACCAAGTATAGATTAGCACAACGGGCAAACATCAGTGATCTATTATGTCCATTATGTTTTGCTATAAATGAATCTTTAAATTAGTTATTTTACATTTTCTTATTCTGTTGAGGTATAAAATGAATTATTGATTTGACAAAACATTACAAAAAGCTCAATTGAGCGGGAAAAAAAGTTATATGAACTATGAATATGACAAAGGAAAAAATTGTGCACAGAACTTTATTTGGCACACATAAACCGTAGCCTCCAAGACAAAATGAAAAATGGAGATAGACACAAATAATGTAAAGTTGCATAAAAATCAAACATAATTTGTTGTTTGCACCACTTATAGAATTCTGAAACATCACAAATGGATGTTATATACAAAACAATAAGCTCAAAGGAACTACAGATATCTATTAACATTGACATACTTGTTCTTCTTCTGTTTAAATCTGAAGTTTGGGACATCATCTTGTTCTAACTTCACCGAGGCTCTCACATTTGGAGGTAATGAGACGGCCTGATTGAAGATGAAACTTTTTTTGACATCTTCACCCAAGTTAGCCAGAAGGTATGAGTGTTATTTCCTTTTCTTAAGGTGTGGCAGAATTTGAAGTTTTCGTTCTTGGTTATCTCCATAATCTATTCAATGGTGTGTCTTAGTTGCCAAGGAGGTTTCTTAATTCTTTGGATCAAGCTTAGAATACTCATCGAGTCAGATTCCTCTAGAACATTGAGACATCCGTTGTTAACACACAATCTGATGCCCTTCAACATGGCTTTGGCTTCAGTAACATTTGTTCCTGCATATACCATAGGATTCAGAGAAGGCACACATTAATTTACCACTATGATCTCTGATAATGCCACCTCCTTCAACCCGGGCCGGGATTACCCTTACTATAACTGTAACTCTCCGAGAGTACACCCTGGGCATCACACGGTACTTACAGTCCCGAGGGACCACAAGCTAACCCATGAGCTGGTACCTGTTGTGAGCACTGAATAACATAATCATAAATGTGAAAAAATAACTGATATACCATAAGGTTTAAATATCTGAAACTAATGCTGAATTATGAATCTGAAGAAATAAATATCTGAGTCAAAATAAATACTGAAATCTGACATAAACTGAATAATTAAATGACATGTCAACTAAAGTCTGAACACTGAATATCTGACTGTAGTGTCTGAAAAGCCTCTGAATTGACTCAACTGAGAGTTGATGGGACAGGCCCCAACTAACTCCACTAACTACAGAAATAAAGATATGAAGTAAAATAATCTGTCCTCAAAATATGAGGACTCACCACTGCTACTGCTGAGAGTCTGAGAAGTCTAACTGCAATTTGGGAACTGAGCATCAGAACCTATGATATAATACATCATAGCGCAAAAAAAGGTATGCGATCAGTACTTTGAATGTACTGGTATGCTAAATGAGGTAGGCTGACATGAATGGTTTCATGAACAGGAATAATAACTGTCTGAATATACATGTAAAACATGGAGTACTAAATAGAGAGCATGAAATCAATAGATACTGAAAATATGTGAAATCGATAAATACTGTGAATGCATGAAAGTCTATAAATACTGAAGGTACATGAAATCTGTAGATACTGGGGATGCATGACCAAGCATATAACATAAACTGAATAAAATTTGTAAACTAAAATACTAAAATAACTGATATCTGTATGCCTCGGTCAAACAATACTAAGACTGAACTACTGGTTTGATTATTGGACTGAGACTGTAGGAGCTATCATCTAACCGACATGCCCCAATCTGAGCTAATTGGGGTCCAACCTGTAACCCCAGTTGGAAGGGTGTTAATACCGTGCCACGGGTACTAATGCTGGCTATTTGAATCCACTAGTTTGGTATATTGTATTGTCCCGAAGGACGAAGGGTATCAAGCCTAATATGACGGGTGACCCCTGCAAGACAGTCAAGCCTATACTGACGGTGACTTCTCATATCCTACGCTGGATACGTAGTACTGGAGTATAGGGACTGCTACTAGCGACTTTGCCTATCTGATGGGGAAGCCGCCATCCCTACACTCACTTGGTGCTAAATCCTACTCCCAACTGAATGACGCTGAGTTACTAACTATTTTGAGTTTAATTGACTGTTCTAATAATGCTCATAAACAAAATCTGAAGTTATTCTAAAGATATTGAGACAATATTAAGTAGAACAGCTATGGTTTTTGGATATTCAATACCCCTGGGACTCAAAAGAAAAAATAGCAACACAAAATTTAGCTTAGAGGACTTAGCATGAAAGGCCTTTATCAAAATACTATCTTGTAGGCATTTTATCAAACACTTGTAGTTCATAGCATAATCAAATAAGGGGAATGTTATGGAACTTGTAATAATAGCATGAATTCAACATGAATAACAATAAATCATAATTTAATTCAATAAATGATAGCATTAAAATATGGGGAATTGATTGACAACAATAATTTCATTTATACATGGTGTAAAATCATGGTTCATGGGGATTCATGGGTGAAATCATAATTTAAAATCAAAATAACTTGAAAAGATTATAAATTCGTAATTAAAATCAGGTACTTGGACTCCATGGGTTAATGGAACCCATGAATGGACATTTAACATACCTGGGTTTATGAATTTGGGAAGATTGATGGTGAGTTCTTGAGGTTTGGCCTTGAATTTGAGAGCTAGGGTTTTTGTGTTCTTGAAGAGAATGGATCCCCTTTTGAGTAATTTGAGAACCATGGGCATATAATGCCCTACTAGGCTTTAATTTCATGTTTAGGACGAGTTTAGGGCTTAGGATAATGACCAAACAGCCCCCTGAAAATTAAAAATGCGAAACTGAAAAACTGAAAATCCCGATTTGAGGCCCTGGTGCGATGCGCCAGGATCGCGGAGCCTCACTGAAAATTGAAGACTGGGACCTGGGAGCTTGGCGCGATGCGGTGAAATCATGGTAAGCCTTTGGAATGCCAGTTTAGTCACCTCCGTGATGCGCCATTATCGCGGAGGTTCACTGGAATTGCCAAATGTAAAAGAGGACTCTTCCGCGACGCACCATGATTGCGGATTTTACTAGAAAGTGACAATTGTGATTTAGACTTGCTCCGCGATGCGCTAGTGATCAAAATAACGTTGTTTAATGAGTGAAACTTAAAATTGCCATAACTTCTTACCTGGTTATCAAATTTGGGCAAATTTTATATCGTTGGAAAGCTAGTTCAATTTCCTACACAATAGCTGGCTCTAAACTGAACAATCATGGGTATTTAGAAAATTTTATATATGAATACTCATGTATTGGGACTTAAATTATGCTAGGAGAATATGGGGTATTACAATATCTCCTCCTTGGGATCATTCGTCCTCGAATAAGACTGGTTAAGCTGAGGAAACTATTGGACTGAGCTTACACACTAATCATACATACCTGATGCATGGAATACATGATTGAACTGATTTATAAATACACGACTAACATGAACATGATGTACAACAGAAACTGAGCATGATAGAGAGAAATCTTAGGAAGATTAGTACCTTAAACCGAATTTGAATTCGCAGAGAAAAGATGAGTATACTTGGTCTATATATTTGCTTTTGCTTCCCAAGTGGCTCGCTCAATGGACTGATTTCGCCATAGAACTTTGACTAGTGGAACTTCTTTGTTCCTTAGTCTACGAACTTGATGATCAAGAATTTCAACTGGAACTTCCTCATAGGAAAAATTATTCTAAATATCTACGCTTTCTAGGGGGACAACTACAGTTGGATCACCAATACACTTCTTCAACAATGAGACATGGAACACTGGGTGTACTGAGGCTAGATCTAAAGGCAACTCAAGCTCATAATATACATTTCCAAAATGACTGAGAATCTTGTAGGGACCGACATATGGAGGATTGAGTTTCCCTTTCTTGTCGAACCTCTTCACTCCCTTCATGGGAGAGATTTTCAACTACATAAAATCACCGACCTCAAACTCGAGGTCCTTTCTCCTCACATCTGCATACGATTTCTGTCGGCTATGGAATGCCTTAAGCCTTTCTCTAACACATCAAACACTAAGTCAGGCCCTACTACTATGGCCTCACCCACTTCAAACTAACCAATCAAAGATCTACATCTCCTACCATAGAGAGCTTCAAATGGAGCCATCAAAATACTGGAATGATAGTTGTTATTATATGTGAACTCAATCAAAGGCAAGTGGTCATCCCAACTACCTTTAAAATAAACTACACACCCTCTCAGCATATCTTCGAGAGTTTGAATGGACTTTTCTGCTGGACCGTCTATCTGAGGGTGGAAGGTTGTGCTGAGGTGGACTTAGATACCAAGACACTTTGGAATGATTTCCAAAAATGAGAGGTAAGCTGGGTATCTCTATCTGAGATGATGGATAAAGGAAGGTCATGCAACCTAACCAACTCTCTAATATAGAGTTAGGCATAGTCCTCGACTAAATAAGTGGTAAGGACTGGTAGTAAATGAGCTGATTTGGTCATCCTATCTACGATGGCCCAAATAGAATCATGTTGATGATGGGTACGGGGCAAACCCGTTACAAAATTCATGTTCACTTCCTCCCACTTCTATATGGGAATACTGAACTCCTGCATGGACCCACTAGGCTTCTGGTGCTCAATCTTAACTTGCTGACATGTAGAGCACTTAGCTACAAACTCTGTAATATCTGTCTTTATCTCACTACATCAATAGATCTCCCGTAAATCACGCTACATCTTATTGGCCCCTGGATGAATAGAGTAGCGCGCACTATGTGCTTCTGCAAGAATTCGTTGCCTCTAGTCATCTACACCAGGTATACATAGCCGACCCTGAAAATGCAGCACACCATCTCCCCCTTGGGAGAAAACCTCCACTTTCAGTTATTTAACTGATTCTAACTTAACTAGACTGGGATCTCTATCCTGTTTTTCCTTCACCTCAAAAACTAGAGATGATTTAGAATTACTCTACCTCCATATAATACCTTCTGCTGAATCGACTAAGCGAACACCTAGTCGCTCAAGCTGATGATCTTCCTGAACTAACTTCTTCTTATCATCCTCAACATGAACAACACTACTCATAGACAGCCTACTGAGAGCATCTGCCACTACATTGGCCTCGCCTGGATGATACAAAACACTCATGTCATAATCTTTTAATAACTCTGACCACCTTCTCTGATCCAAATTCAAATCTTACCAAGAGAATACATACTGCAAACTCTTATGATCTGTGAACACATCAACATGCACCCCATACAAGTAATGCCTCTAAATTTTTAAGGCAAACACTACAATTGCTAACTCGAGATCATGAGTCAGATAATTCTTCTCATGGGGCTTAAGTTGCCATGAGGCATAGGCTATAACCTTACCTCTCTGCATGAGGACGCAACCCAAACCTACTATGGATACATCACAGTACACAACAAACCCATCTGAACTATCTGGCAAGGTAAGAACTGGGGCTAAGGTCAGTCGAGTCTTCAACTCCTAAAAACTCTTCTAGTATGAATCTGACCACTGAAACTCAACTTTCTTTTGATTCAATTTAGACATGGGGGATGCAATAGACGAAAACCCTTTAATAAACCAATAGTAATAGCCAGCCAAACCCAAGAAACTACTGATGTCTGCAGGAGAAATGGGTCTGGACCAGTTTCTCACTGCTTTGGACTTTTGAGGATCAACTTTAATGCCATCACCAAAATTAATATGACTAAGGAATGCTACTGACCTTAGCCAAAATTTGCACTTACTAAATTTGGTGAACAACTGATGGGTTGTGAGATTCCAAAGTATGATTCTGAGGTATTTTGCATGATCATTCTCGCTACGAGAATAGACAATAATGTCATCGATGAACACTATAACAAACATGTCCAAGTATTACATGAACACTCAATTTATCAAGTCCATGCAAACTGTTGGGGCATTAGTAAGGCCAAAGGACATGACTAGAAATTCAAAGTGGCTATACTGATTTAGAAAATTATTTTTGGAATGTCACATTCCCTGACTCTGAGCGGATGATAACCTAATCTGAGGTTTATCTTAGAAAACTAACTGGCTCCCTGAAGTTGGTCAAATAAGTCATCGATTCTAGGAAGTGGATATTTATTCTTGACTGTGACTTTGTTCAACTGACGGTAGTCTATGCACATTCTGAGAGAACCATCTTTCTTATGTATGAATAGAACTGGTGCGCCCCATGGGGAGATTCTAGGTCTGATGAATCCCTTATCTAGGAGATCTTTCAACTGTTCTTTTAGTTCTTTGAGTTCAGCTGGAGCCATTATGTATGGCGGAATAGATATAGGCTGAGAATCAGGAAGAAGGTCTATTCCAAAGTTGATTTCCATTTTTAGTGAAACTCCAAGAAGATCTTCAGAGAACACATCTGGAAATTCCCTGACTACTGAAACTGACTCAAGGGTTGGAGTATCTGAATTTAACTCTTTGACTCGAACAAGATGGTAAACACACCTCTAGGATATCATCTTTCTCGCTCTAAGGTACGAAACAAGCTGACCCCTAAGAGCTGTAGTACTACCCCTTCATTCAATGATTGGTTCTTTTGGGAACTAAAAATAAACAATTCTATTTCTATAATCAACTGAGGCATAGCATAAGTGAATCCAATCCATGCCGAGAATGACATCGAAATTTGTCATCTCTAACTCCACGAGATCAACTGAGGTAACTTTCTGAGTTATTGTGATCGAATAATTCATGTATACCTGCCTGGCTACAATGGAAAAACGCACTGAGGTAGACACTAAAAATGGATCTGCTAGATTTTTAGGACTGACTACAAAATTAACGACTATATATGGAGTTACAAAAGAAAGAGAAGCTCCAGGATCTAGTAAATCATAAACATGTAAGTGGAAGACCTGTAATGTACCAGTAACTACATCAGGTGAATTTTCCTGAACTTGGCGAGACTGAAGAACATATAATCTCTTTGGGACTGACCACTAGTAGCACTGGAAGCGGTACCCTGCTGAGTTGGGTGATCAGATGGAACTGGCGAATGATTGGACTGGCCCTGTTGGTGCAACTACCTACCTTTATGAGCAACTGCCCTACACTCGTGAATCCAATGGCCTAGCTTACCACATCCGAAGCCCACATCACTGTCCACTCTATACTCACTCTGATGGAGTCTGCCATATTTCTGACATAAAGGGTTCGTACGAGCACTGTTAACAATGCCTTGGGACTTAGAACTTGGTGCTCTATCCCTATTATCATTTCTAAATTTGGGTACTGGGGCACTGGATGAAGAGGGTGTTGGGGCTAAAGAACTATGATAAAACAGAGGACGATTACTATTTTCTAACCTTGGCTGTTTGAAATTAAAACTACTCGTTCTAGCCCTCTTGTTTCTTATCTTTCTCTTCTTAATCTTATGCTCCTCAATTTGTTGAGCATGGACCATCAGTCTAGACAAGTCTATCTCCCTAATCAGAATTGCGGTCCTACACTCCTTGACCACACTATCAGATACACCAGACATAAACTTACTCAACTTGGACCTGCTGTCAGCTACCATATGATGAGCATATCTAGCTAACTGAGTAAACTTAAGGGAATACTCCTTCACGCTGATGCTGCCTTAACTCAAGTTAATAAATTCTAGCACCTTGGACTCCCTCAACTCCAATGGGAAAAATCTGTCTAAGAAAGTCGTAACAAACTCTTCCCATTCTACAGGCCCTGCATCAACACCCCTATCAATCTTTCACTGCTTAAACCAAGTATGGGCTACATCTTGCAACTGATATGCAGCTAACTCAACACTCTTATTGGATGTCATCCCCATAGTATCCATTACTTTTTCAACCATATCTAAGAATTCCTGTGGATCTTCTTCAGACTTGGATACCGTGAAGGAAGAAGGATTCATTCGGATGATGTCCCAAATTCTGGTTGTAGCAGTATTGGCCACTGGGTTGGCCTGAACAGTAGTTAGCCATTCATTCTGAGATGCTACAGAATTTGCTAGAGTAGTGAGCGTAGCCCTGAATTCTATATGAGAGACATACTCGTATAAAGGATCTGCCTATACGGGCGAAGGTGCTGGCAGGTTTTCTGCTCCTCTTCTGTTATTCTTTTTGGGAGGCATGTTCTATAGACGAAAGGAAGATTAGATTAGATAGAGAGTTTAATCATGAGCTCATGCTCAATCGCACGACGTGAATACTAAAAAAAGGGGAACTTTTCCTAAATGCCTTGTAGCCTCTTGTCCATAAGTGGGGCGCGCTACAAACCCATGCACAAGACTCTACTTGATGCGGCTTTCAGACTTCCTAGGAAACCTTAAAACCTTAGGCTTTGTTACCAAGTTTGCAATGCCCCTAGAGTATACCCTGACATCACACGGTGCTTACAGTCCCGAGGGACCACAAGCTAACCCATGAGCAAGTACCTGCTATGAGCACTGAAATAACATAATCATAAATGCAAAAGAATAACTGATATGCCATAAGGTTTTAATATCTAAAACTAATACTGAATTATGAATCTGAAGAATTAACTATATGAGTCTGAATAAATACTAAACTATAAGATAAACTGAATAACTACCTGACATATCAACTGAAGTCTTACAACTGAATATCTGACTGTAGTGTCTGAAAAGCCTCTAAACTGACTCAACTGAGAGTTGATGGGACAGGCTCTAACAAACTCCACTAACTACTGAAAAAAAGACATGAAGTAAAATAAACTGTCCTCGAAATATGAGGACTCACCATTACTACTACTGAGAGTCTGAGAAGTCTAAGCGCGATCCAGGAACTGAGAGTCAGGACCTATGATATAATATATCATAGCGCAAAAGAAAGGTATAGAATCAGTACTTTGAATGTAATGGTATGCTAAATGAGGTAGGCTGGCATGCATGGTTTCATAAAAGGGAATAATACCTGTCTGAATATACATGTAAAACATGAAGTACTGAAGAAAAAGCATGAAATCTATAGATACTGAAAATAAGTGAAATCGATAAATATTGTGTATGCATGGAAGTCTATAAATACTGAAGGTATGTGAAATCTGTAGATACTGGGATGCATGACCAAGCATATAACATAAACTGAATAAAATTTGTAAACTGAAATACTGCACTAACTGATATCTATATGCCTCGGTCAAACAACACTGAGATTAAACTACTGGTCTGATTACTGGACTAAGACTGTGGGAGCTATCATCTAACCAACATGCCCCAATCTGAGCTAATCGGGGTCCAACCTATAAACCCAGTTGGAAGGGTGTTAATACCATGCCATGGATACCAACGCTGGCTATATGGATCCACTAGTATGGTATACTGTATTGTCTCTAAGGACGAAGGGTGTCAAGACTAATCTGACGGGTGAACCCTGCAAGTTAGTCAGGCCTATACTGATGGGTAACTTCTCATATCCTACGTTGGTTACGTAGTTCTCGAGTATAGGGACTGCTACTAGCAACTCTGCCTATCTAATGGGGAAGCCACTATCCCTGCACTCACTCGGTGCTAAATCCTACACCCAACTGAATGACACTGAGTTACTAACTATTCTAAGTTTAACTGATTGTTCTAATAATGCTCATAAATATAATCTAAAGATACTGAGACAACATTAAGTAGAACATCTATGGTTTTAAGGTATTCAATACCCCCGGGTCTCAAAAGAAAAAATAGTAATACAACATTTAGCTTAGAGGACTTAGCATTAAATACCTTTATCAAAATACTCATTCTTGTAGGCATTTTATTAAACACTTATAGTTCATAGCTTAATCAAATCAGGGGAATGTTATGAAACTTGTAGTAATAGCATGAGTTCAACATGAATAACACTAAATCATGATTTAATTCAATAAATGATAGCATTAAAACATGGGAAATTGATTGACAGCAATAATTTCATTTATACATGCTGTAAAATCATGGTTCATGGGGATTGGGTGAAATCATAATTTAAAATCAAAATAAGTAGAAAAGATTATAAATTCGTAATTAAAATTAGGTACTTGGACTCCATGGGTGAAAGGAACCAATGAATGAACATTTAACATACCTGGGTTAATGAATTTGGGAAGATTGATGGTGAGTTCTTAAGGTTTGGCCTTGAATTTGATAGCTAGGGTTTTTGTGTTCTTGAAGAGAATGGATCCCTTTTGAGTAATTTGAGAATCATGGGCATATAATTCCCTACTAGGCTTTAATTTCGTGTTTAGGACGAGCTTAGGGTTTAGGAAAATGACCAAACAACCCCTTGGAAATTAAAAATGCGGAACTGAAAAACTGAAAATCCCAATTTGAGGCCCTGGCGTAACGCGCCAGGATCGCGAAGCCTCATTGGAAATTGACAACTGGGACCAGGGAGCTTGGCGCGATGTGGTGAAATCGCGGTAAGCCTTTGGAATACCATTTTGGCCACCTCCGCGATGCGCCATTATCGCGGAGGCTCACTGAAAATTGCCAAATGTAAAAGGGGACTCCTCCGCGATACGGCATGGTCGTGAAGCTTCATTGGAAAGTGAAAAATATGATTTAAATTGGCTCTGCAACGCGCTATTAACCAAAATGATGGTGTTTAACGACTGAAATTTAAAATCACCATAACTTCTTACCCGGTTATCGAATTTGGGCAAATTTTATATCATTGGAAAGCTAGTTCAACTTCCTACGCAATGGCAGGCTCTAAACTGAACAATAATGGGCATATTGAAAAAATTATATATGAATACTCATGTATTGGGACTTAAATTATGCTACGGAATATGGGGTATTACAATATCTCCCCCTTGGGATCATTCTTCATCGAATGAGACTGGTTAAGCTGAGAAAATTGTTGGACTGAGCTTATACACTAAACATGCATATCTGATGCATGGAATGCATGACTGAACTAATTTATAAATGCATAACTAACATGAACATGATGTACAACTTAAACTGAGCATGATAGAGAAAAATCTTACGAAGATTAGTACCTTAAATCGAATCTGAATTCACGAAGAAAAGATGAGGGAACTTGGTTCGTATATCTGTTTCTGCTTCCCAAGAGGCTCCCTCAATAATACTAACCACCTTCTCTAATGCAAATTTAAATCTTTCTGAGAGAACACATATTGCAAAGTCTTGGGGTGAAATGTTGTGCTAAGATCCACCCGAGTACCCAACACATCCTAAAAAGTCTTCCAAAAATGAGATGTGAACACAAAACCTCAATCTGAAATGATGGACACCGTCACACCATGCAGACGCTCAATCACACTAACGTAAATACGGGACAACCTCTCAACACTGAATGAGACCTGAACTAGAATAAAATAAGCTGACTTGGTCAATTGATCCATGATGACCCAAACACTGTCAGAACCATGATATATATGAGGCAAACCAATCACAAATTTCATGGTGATCTGTTCCCGCTTCCACTCGGGAATGGGTAATCTCCGAAGCAAACCACCAAGTCTTATATGCTCGGCCTTCTCCTGCTGACAACATAGATAACGAGCCACAAATCCGCTACATCTCACCTCATACCACCCCATAAATAGTGATGTCTCAAGTCACGATACATCTTAGTTACACCTGGACGGATGGAATATCTGGAACAATAGCCTCCTCCAAGATCAACCTAATCTAGTTACCCACTCTTAATACACAAACTCGGCCTTCAATCTATAAAATTCTCTTCGATCAAGTGAGTCTTTCTTAGCCTCACCACTCAACACCTTATCTCAAATCAATCTCAAACCCGCATCATCAAACTGATAAGCTCAAATATGCTCCATCAAAGAAGACCTAGCCTTTATGAAGGCCAAAACACAACAGGGGTCAAAGTAACAAGCCTAACCATCTGGTTAGCTAAAGACTAAACCTCTAAGGACAAAGGCCTCTCCTGGGTCAAAAGATGTGCAAAGCTGCCCATATTATTCAACTTCCGACTTAAGGCATCCGCAACCATATTAGCCTTGCTCGGATGATACAGAATGATCATCTCATAATCCTTAAGAAACTCAAGATAACCAAACTGCCTCATATTACGATCTCGCTGGTTAAAGAAGTATTGAAGGCTACGATGATTCGAGAAAATCTCACAATGGACTCCATACACATAGTGCCTCCACAACCTCAATGCAAACATAACTGTGCACAACTCCAAATCATGGGTAGGATAATTCCTCTCATAGGGCTTCAACTGAAGAGAAGCATACAAAATCACATTACCCTCTTTCATTAACACAACACCTAACCCAACACATGAAGTATAAAAAAAAAGGTAAAATCTACGCCCTCCCTAAGCAAGGCCAAAATAAGAGCTAAGGTCATCAAATCCTGAACTTTTGAAAGCTCACCTCACAAGCATCGGACTATTGCAAAGAAAACTTCTTCTGAGTCGACTTGGTCAATGGGGCTACAATAGATGGAAACACTCAACAAAATATGTATAATAACCTACAAAGCCAATAAAACTCCAAATCTTAATAGGTAAAGAAGGTCTAGTCCAATCATGAACCTGTGCAACCTTGACCGGATCAACCATAATACCTTCCTTAGTCACCACATAACCCAATAATGAAACAAACTCTAACCAAAACTCGCACTTAGAGAACTTTGCATACAACTTCTCATCCCTCGATCTCTAAAGCACAATCCATAAATACTCTTCATGCTCAGCCTCACTCTTGGAATACATCAAGATATCATCTATAAATACATAAATAAATAAGTCGAGATATAGTTGAAACACTCGGTTCATCAACTCCATGAACACAACAAAGGCATTAGTCAATCGAACGGTCATGACCAAGAATTCATAATGACCATATTGAGTTCGAAAAGCTATCTTTGGAACATCCGAAGCTCTAGTCCTCAACTGGTAATAATTGGACCTCGAATCAGTCTTCGAAAACACCGCAGTACCTTGGAGTTGATCAAAAAAATCATAAATGCACGAAAGAGGATACTTATTCTTAACTGTCACCTTGTGCAACTATCAATAATCAATACACATACATATAGACCCATACTTCTTCTTCACAAATAAGACAACCGTACCCTAAGGTTATACACTAGGTCGGATGAATTCCTTATTCAACAACTCCTGCTACTGATCCTTCAATTCCTTCAACTCGACTGGGGCCATCCTATATGGAGGAATAGAAATAGGATTGGTTCCCGACTCAACATTAATAGCAAAATCAATATCACGAGTCAGAGGTATACTTAGCAAATACGTAGGAAACACATCCATAAACTCACGAATGACATGGACATAATCTAAGAAAAAAGGTGAAACAACACTAGTATCATGAATATGAGCCAATTAAGTTAAACATCCCTTCTCAACCAATCGACGAGCCTAAACATAAGATATGACCCTCTTGGGTCCCAAATGAAGCGCACCCTTCCAATCTATCCTTGGCACACCCGACAAAGCTTGTCAAAGTCTTAGCAATACAATCTAAAATAGCATGATAAGGAGCCAATCAATCCATACCCAAAATAACATCGAAATCAATCATATCTAAAACAAGTAAATCTATCTAAGTCTCACAGCCATAAAAATTCACAACAAAAGATCGGTACACCTGATCCCCCACTAAAGAATCACCTACTGGGTAGATACACGAATAGGCATGTCAAGAGGCTCACTAACTAAATCAAAACTTGAAGAAAAATACACATACACATAAGAGAAAGTTGATCCATGATCAAATAAAACAGATGCAGATTTGAAATAAATTAGAATGATACCTGTGATCACAACATCTGAAGCCTCTGCCTCAGGTCTGGCTGGTATAGCATAGCACTGCCCACGACCACCAATTGCCTGAATGGCCCCACGACCAACCCTACGAGATCCACCATCTCTGCTTCTCGCACCTCTAGTAGCACTTTTACCTCCAACTACTAAAATAGAAGTATCCCTAATCATACGAAGGGGCAGTCTTTGGCTAAATAGCTAACCTCAAGACATATATAATAAGTCCTACAACCCGCCTCAATAAAAGAAGGAACCATTAGGCCCAAATGTCCACCCTCATTGCTGAACTCGATGATCCACCACCTGAACTCTATAAGGCCTCCTGTACTGGCCTTCCCTGATAACTACGAGAACCTCTAAAATCTCTACCATGAAAGACTGGCTTCTAAACTCACCAAAATAGCACACCTTCTTGAAGCTTACCTAAGATACTCAAAGAATACCCTCTATCATCTTGGCATGATCTACAACACTCTAAAAAGATACTCTAAATACAACTATTTGAGACGTAACCAACTGAAAAGAGACATTCAAACTCTTCACAAACTTCTAAATCTTCTCAGACTCAGCGAAAATACTAGCATAGAAATATCTGGACAAGGCATGAAAGCGTGCCTCATACTTTTCTACAGTCATGGAGCCTTGCTTCAGTCGATCAAACTCATCACGCATCCGATTTCTTAAACTATAATGCACAAATCTCTCCAGAAAGGCATCAGTACACTGATCCTAGGTCAACTTAGGAGCATCAAGAGGTTTACAATCAACAAATGACCTCCACCAATCTCTCGTAGCATCCCTCAACTAATAGGTAGTAAAGCCAATCCATGCGACTCAAGAGAACATAAGTTATATAGCTTCTCACGATAATCAATCATCCACTCATAGGCATCCTCACATATAACACCACTAAATTTGGGAGGACCCAAATGAGTAAATCTCTCAAAACTCTTTTGATACTTAGGATACATTACTGTACTCACAACAAGAGGAGACATAGTGAATCTAGCAGGTTGATATCCCATCTGAGGAGATAACATAGACGAAGGTTTAACTCCCGATCTCAAAATACCATGCTTAGATATCGGTGCTGAAATAGGAATATGACTTGAGGTCTGAGGAGTACCCAAAACAAAAGCAAGTGCAATATAAGGATCCAAACTCTAAACTGGAGGAACAACCGTCTTAACCAAAGGAGAACTCTCTAAACGGGTCAATAAACGCACTAATAATCCCCCCAACACTGGGCAGATGAGCTATGAAGAACTAGAGTAGAACCCATACCTCCAACTTACTTAACACGAGGCTTCGAGGAGAGTCCCATAGGTTTTCTCCTAGATGGGACTGAACCATGGGCGGATCCCCTCCCACAAGTCCGCCCACGACTCGAGGCTCGCCCTCTCGGCTGAACTCTTTATCCAGAAGCAGGCTCTACATCTTTGACCTCGCGAGAGCTATTCAACACCATCTTTGCAAAAAAAGTAAAACACAACTCAGAACACAAGATATGAAAAAACTTTGCACGGTAAGGAATAAAATAAGGAACTTTTCCTAAAGACATCCTATAGCCTCTCGAAAATACATACGGACGTCTACATTTCAATTCACGAGAGCCTATTAGATATCTCATTCTTACACTATTGAGGCCAATGAAACCTGGATGCTCTGATACCAATTTGTCATGACCCAAAAATGATAGGTCATGGTGGCACTTGTCGCGTCGAACTTTGACAAATAAGCCTATTAACAAACCGACACACGAAAGATAAAATAATAGAAATAAACCCAACGTAAGGCTTCTAGAATGAGGGCTAACCTTACAAGTATAATAAATATGGAAAGAAACATAACAATGTAGCTATAACTCCTAAAACCAGGTATCAACAGTATAAGAATGTATCTAGTACAACTCAAATTCAAATAAAATACATAAGATATCCAAATATAAGAGAAACTCTATCTCTAAAATAAAAATAAAGACATAGTCTATAGTGAAAGGTAGCAGAAGATATCCAGATATATAAAAGTCATCAACTACCTTGAAAGCTCCAACAATCTCCCTCGTCAAGCAATGTGGGGCACACTCAAACCTAAATCTATATTAAAAGTGTACAATAAAAGTGAGTATAGTTCACTTGTACTCAGTAGGTACCATAGGCCAACCGGGCAAAGTAGAAAATAAGGTATACAAAATAAACACTAAGGGCACGTCACTTGTAATAAGAAAATATCCCACAACGGTAGCCCACACCGCTTGCACTTATGTTCTAATATATATCATAAATACAACAAAAATACAACAAGTATAACACAAGTATACATTATATCACATATAAGTATAAATAGAAAAGAATATGCATATACAGGATAGTCAAGTATAAGTAATAGGATATAGAGCAAATAGACATATAACAAGTCAATACGTAAATTCAATCACAACATCAACCTAAAAAAGAAAATACAATGTATAAGATGATTATGATGATGCACAATGTTGGCACACAGCGTTGAGGTTGACACACAGCCTTGAGATTAGCACACAATTGTTGTGGTTGACATACAGTCATTGAGTCATTGACACACAGTTATTGTGGTTGACACATAGTTGTCACAATATGACAAAGGCACCACAATAGGTATTTCTAACAGCAGAATACAATTATTCGCATGTATTCCAGGCTATCAACATCACATAAGACCCCGAACGATCACACATATCACATGATATTTCAGATTTAATAATTACATCATATTTAGGCCCCCACATGGGAACAATATCAAGATAGCCATATTTCATAATTAGATCACACCCTTAACATGCATTTTGATTTATAAATTAACTACCTAACTCAGTCTGAAGAGTTAAGCCATAACCTACCTCAAATGCTGGAATTAGTTTGCTACACTTCTATCCTAAAGTACTGCTACTCACGAACAATTCCAAAATTAATTAAAGGAAATAAATATAGAATCTATGCGTCAAAATAAAACTAACGATACTCATATTGACCACTTTTGGTTTTGGGTCAAAATGGATCCTCAAAATTTTTAAAAAAGAAGGATAAAATTGTAACTATACTTCAGAAATGTGTTCCTCATACATTTAGGAGTCTACAGCTAAAACCCCAAGTTAAATTGATTAAGAAACGAGGTTCAAATCTAAGAAAAACTATTTTTAAGCTTTACCGGGTAAAACCTTTAAAATCCATAAAAATTCAACAATTGAAGTTGTTTTGAACATAAAATCGAGGAAAAATAAGTAACTATAAGATTAGAAACATTATCCAAGTGAAAAGTAGTGAAACTTGAGGATAAATTAAGTAATAAGGTTTTGGGGGTTTTGAACATTTAAATCAAGAACTAAAGTAAGAAAAGAATGAAATCTCACATTAAATCCATAAAAGAATCAAGAAATAGACATTAATCTAGCTTATCAAGCACCCAAAGGCTTCAATTTTAAGCTCTCACACTATTGGAGGATTTATCTCTCAAGAGGCAAGGTGAAAAATGAGCTAAAATCGGGTAAAAGGTGCTACGTCACACCAGGTTACCAAGTGCAATAGTGCATAAATACATCCCTCACATGCGAATTACCCTTTAAGGCATAAAACGCATGCAACATATGCATTTTACCTTTGTTTTTCCAAGTTGCTACAGCAACCTAGTGCACTAGATTTTTAAGTCCAAAACGTACTTTGATGGGTTGCCGGGTATTCGTTCGGAGTCCGATACATGCAAACGAACTATGTAACCATATTAAATTCGATGATCCAGACTTAATGGGAATATCATATTTTCAAAAACACATTGTTTTCACAGAGTTTACCCTCAAAACTCAAAATCATAATTTTTAAAATCGAGGATCGAAATGAGATTTAAAAGTCATAAAACCGAACCAAATATGTTACCACCCTAAAATCGATGTTCCAAATATACTGGCACAGTTCGTTCAGCCATCCATCTCATGGATCAAGAGATAACTACAAAAGTCCAAAATAAGGCCATCGGAGTCTCCAAAAACCACAATATCACACGAAAGGCACCAAAATACATTGAAAACCTTGTCAATCACCTACACACCCTAGAAATACCACAGTGCAACTATGAAGATGGGAAAAATAGTCAAATCATATAGAAATACATATTTTATCAAATTTTCATATTGTTACAAACTTTCATTATTAAGAAAGAGATTTTGAGAGTTAATTTCTTATGCCAGATGTTCATGATCGAAAAAGTGGATCCTTTATTTTGTGTCACTATGTGCCAAACAGACTTGCAACTAAATTCACCATCTTGCTTAGGCTTTCTTATAGGGTGGTCATTCTTATTGATGTTGAAAGGAGCGTTCATGATAGTGTTTAAACATGGTGTGGAAGCCTTCTTATTAGTTTGTCAATATTCTCGTTGTTATTGTTATAGAATCCCTTGACCTTGGTGCTTTCAGGAGTTCTTCTATTCTAAGCCAAATCTGAAAGAGGGCCAAAATCTATCCATGAGTCCTACTAGAATGATATGCCACCCTCCCAAGGTTCCAAAAAATATAGGGTTCCACTTTATTTTTAATCTCCATCATTATTTTCAAGTTGGGAGATTGACCAGAGACTTTTTTCTTAGCAACTAGATGGAATTTTCTACAATATTTAGCTTTCCAAAACTGCCAGAGAAGTGATTTGTGAGTTTTAAAATTTCCACCATCTCTTTTCAAAAAAAGCCTTACTAGTATCATTGAGCGACCTGAACCCCACACCTTCCTCCTCCATCGAAAAACATAAATCTTCCCAGGCAATCCAGTGTAGCTTGCGTTTATTTCCCTCTATGCCCAAAGTAAAATCATAAATGAACTTCTCTATTTGATAAAGGATAGTTTTTGGAAGGTATACCATTGTTGTTAGATGGAGAGGAAAGGCATGAAGTATCGATTTTATGAGAGTGGTCTTTCTCCCATATGAAAGCAACTTGCCTTTCCATCCTTGCATCCTTCTTGCAGCTTTAGTAACCCTATTATTTAAGTAGACTATATTTTTAGCTCCAACATAAATAGGACACCCTAGGTATTGCATTGAAAACTGACCTTGCCTGAATCCAATAATTTGAATGATGGTACTGATTCTAGGATCACCTTCTCCAAAAGAATAGAATTATTCATGACGGTTTGTTCCTTAGAAAACTATTTTTGAAAAAAAGAATATAGCTTCTCTAGCAGGGTCTTCATCTCCTTCAACCCAATTACCATTTTTAAGTCTAATCTTTTTTAGGGGAAGTCTTTTATTTTTTCCCTTGATGATGGAGTGGAAGAATTTAAAATTGACTTCCCCTTCAACGAAGCATTTGATCCCAGATTTTTGTTTACAAATAGACTCTTCTTTCTTCAAAGCTTTGATCAAGAGAGTATTTGTATAATTTAATTCAGCTCTATTAGTCTTGAAGTTGTCTGCAAGAGTCTTGTCTTATAGTTCAGCCATATTTTGTTCCAAGTCTTTAATCATATCAAAGACATTACCAACAGAGTAATTAGACCAGTTAGATAGGACCCTGCAGATGTTTTTTAGCTTTAAGTGGGATTTCCACATAGGGGATCCATGCACCTCAATATTCCAGGTTTGTTTTACTACATCTTTAAACCCTTCTTGATCTGTCCAAAAGTCTAGAAATTTGAAGTACCTTTTAGTGGACTGTTGGCTAGACTTGGCAATAGTAAAGAAAGGAGAATGGTCAGAACCAATTATGGCTAAATGATTGACATTCGTAGAGTCAACATTATTCTTCCACTCTTGATTAATCAAGACTCTATCAAGACTTTTCCAGACTCTTTGATCAAGTGACTATCCATTATACTAAGTAAATTTAGAACCTAAATAACCAGGGTTAATTTGATCACATTGCATGATTAACTACAGTATAGATAAACTTTTAGACATTCTATGAAGATTTCCTCCATATTTTCCATTTGGATTAATAATACAATTGAAATACCCAATTATGTACCAAGGAAGGTTGTAATTTCAGAAATATCCTTTAGGTTATCCCAAAGTTACATAGCATAGACAAAAGTGATGAGGATATCACTGCCCATCCAATCTAGGGTACATGTAATATGTTGATCAGTTTTCTCTACTATAGTACAATTAAGGTAATCTTTCCAAAAGATCCAAATTTGGATATTACAGTTAGAATAAGCATTAGCATAGCCCAAGGATCTTCTAAATCTCTCCAGATGTTCTTCCCTGTAAAACGACTCACTAATAGTTATCAGGGGATTTGGAAGTCTAATAATTTGTTTAAGTTTATCTAGAGCACCATTAGAAGTGATGCTTCTAATATTCAGTAAAGGGACTAAACATTGAATCAGATGGAGTGGTTTTGTTCCTATGGTTCAAACACAGTATGTTAGTTGGTTCCTTTACCACCTCTTTGTTTTGAATTATGTCTTACCCCTCTTGTATTGTTTCTACCTCTTCCTCTCCCTTTTCCTCTTAGAGAAAGATGAGTTGTATGAATCATTCTGTCTATTTCAGAACTGATATTTACCTCAACTAAAGTTTGAGGAATGAAATTTCCAATTAATTAGGTTGTATGATCATCTATAATTTGGGCTTCAAGGTTGTTTGGATGGTCTTCACTATGAAGACTTTCACTGTCTAGACTTTCAAATTCATCAGATTCTTTAGAGCTCATTTCATCTTTATAGTTTTCATCTTCTGAACATAGTTCAGATCCATCATCTTCATATGAGGATTCTGACATATGACCATGAGTTTCTATGAAAATATCTTCATTTGCTTGATCCTCCTCCAAACTAGTGCCACTAATTAGTCAAAGACAGTTATTGTGAGCATTTCTTGGTTCTATGGCATAATTGTTGAGATTGGAGTTGCTGTGGATACCATTGTCCTTTCTACTATTGATTTCATCATCAATTTGTTTGATTGTTTTTGTCATTGTTGTTGTAGGGATCGATTTGGTCTAAGTATCTACTAATTTGGTCATTACTGATCTGGAGGCAGGTAATTTCTTTATTGATGTCATTTGGTTCCATACCTTTGCTTCTAGGTGTAGTTTTGATGCCACTTGGTTGACTCTTTTCCTGATTAGCATCCATTTTTGGTTATCTTTACTGCTCATAATCTGACTGTCACGCCCTATTTTTCTCGCGAAAAGCGAAACTCGACGTGAAAATTATTTTTGGGATTAGTTAAAGAGTGAAGACTCTCCACCTAATGAATTAAGGTGCATTAGGGCATCATACTAGGCTAATTACGAACCTATCTTGTTGTTTAGTCTAGTTCATCAGAAATTCGGGTAAGAATTTAAATTACCTCGAAAGGAAGGTGTTAGGCACCTTTCGAGGTCCACAAATGAGGGTCTCGACCGAATTCGTATTTACGTGGGGATTCATTAAGTTAACTAAGTGACAAAATATAAATAAACAGGACATACAATTTAATTATTTTAGCTATCGATTTCTTAGGTGATAAATCAATAATACATATAAATAAGACAAACGAGGGAAGAGAAGTGACCGTTTATAATAAAATATTTATTAAATTAAAGAACCTCAAATATCCCAATCAAATAAGTTTAAACGATCGGACAAAAGGAGTTATTTGTTTTAATTCGGATCAGCACCCAAAGTATTATCATTACCAGGCCTATTAGCCAGCATCCAGGTTATTACTGAGTGAAAATGTTGTATGTCGTATTGTCAAAATATATTGGATTACCATCATCTCCAAATGTCTATCCACCCCCACCAAGGCTGGTTGTTAAACTTAAAGGCGCTCTAAAGGAAGGATAAAACTAGTGTTACCTAGAATGTTAACCCGTTCCAACTTATCATCCAAGAGGCATTGGACTTTTTTACTTCGAATTTTGAGGTCTAAACAAATAAAACTAGGCTTCCTAATTAAACTCAAAGCGCGTCAAACAAAGCACATTGGACAAGCACCTAGCATATAATGGTTTCAAATATGCCTCTTGGTTAAATATTTAATTAGGTGATAGACATGCAAATAAACAATTATCTATTTTTTGTTTAGTTAAAACCTACAGGCATGCTACTAAGTGGCAATTAATTATTTATGTGCAGTAAATTCATTAAATACAACAAAACCAAGTAAACATGTAAAGGACAAATAAATATGTGAGAAAATTGGATGAGCATAACACCAACTGATTCTAATGTGCAAAACATGGTGAGCATTAGCATCAGTTGCTGAAAATATTATTTAGAAGCTCAAAGTTAAAACTCTTAGTGTTGAAAAATATCGATTTAACTAGAAATTAACAAAACCGATGCTAAAGTTAAGAGTAACTACTAAAAGTAATTTTTTTTTACTTTGCTGAAAATTAAAGTTTAATAGCTAAAAAAATGATTTTATGTTGCTGGAACTTGTTTTAAAAGAGCTGAAAAATAAAGTTTAATTGCTAAAAATTGTTTTGGAGGACTGAAAACATAAAGTTAATTGTTGGAAATTATTATAAAAGACTGAAAAATAATGTTAACTTGTTGGAAATTATTTTACAGGCTGAAAATTAATAAAAGGACATGCAATAAATAAATACAAATGTTGAACATTTGTATATGTTAGAATTAACATGTAAATACAAATGTATATTTTACATGCTAAAGGTTAAATTAACATGTTTGAATTCAATTTAATATGTTAGAATGTTAATTAAATTCTCAAAAGCAAGATTTCTAGGTGACAAAATAAGTTTCTTATTGATCCTAATTAAAGGTTTGCCTAAGTGATTCATGTAAGCATCTAAAACACATAAACCCCGTCCCCAAGCAATTCCGATAATTTATTATTACATCAATGTTTATACAAAGGGTTATTACAAAACTGAATAAATAGCAATTTAGATGAAAAAAATGAAAGATCTCTTATCCCACATTTGGTATAATCTCTCCAACCAAAATAGCTTTGAATAGAGAACCTGTCGAACACAAAAGGATACACCAACACCAAACACACAAAAAGAAACTATTTCAAAAAAATAATATGCATCCAAATAAACGACTAAGACAAAGACAATACACGTATACTGGAGTCAATCGAAAGAAGCACCACAAATACACAAGCCCATAAACATGCATTAATAAGTTGCAAAATTAAATGCATGACTTTGAAAACATACCAATTAAATGAAGTAACAAAACAAGAGAATTGAAGCAAATCGTAAAATCCCAATAAGAGTATAGCGGCACAATAACGATCCAAGCCAGAAAAAGAAATCCAAGAGCAGAATATATGAGATAAAAGAGTGTTTAGGGGAAATGTCCGTGTAAAAAAGAAGGGGGTGTATTCAAATTTTATAGTGAATTCAAAATCAATTGATAAAAGAAAGAGAATAAATTAAAAGAGGAAGTCCATCATCAATAATATCCATCATTGCCTTATAAATAAAGCAAATTGAATCAATTATATTAAAGATGAATCTAACTTACCATAATTAAACAATAGATATGATGGTCCCAATTCCAATAATAGAGTTAAAATCAATCAATCGAGAATTAAGAAAAGAAAATCAATCAAACATGTTCTATTTCTCTTAATTGACGGGTATTACAGATGAATCAAAGCCAATTTTATCATAAACTAGTATGTAAGTAAGTTGTCATATGTTAAATTAAGGAAACAAATAAAATAAGGTGAGGGTCATCAAGATAGTACTTAAGAAATCAAATCATTTCAACCAAAATCACGTTCAAGATTACCAATTAAAATTCAAAAGTTATCATAATTCAAATTAAAGGGACCGACAAATTAAGGTTAAAAAGATCTTTAACTTGAAATGACAACAATACACAAAATAACAAGATGATTAATTTTTTTGCAAGGTACAAAATGTATCGTCAAATATTCAATATGATTCCACAAGATCGCCTAAAACTTAACAATTGAAATCACACCAAAGTGTCATAGTATGTTTGAAAATAAACAGGTTTTAGATAATATCAAGAAAATATCTTACCAGTAGAGGGATTATATTAGGAATCAAAACTTCAGAGATTTAAACAGACACGGATTGGATAGATTCATACTCATGCGACATAGATAATGAAACCCGACAACCTCATACTCAATTCAAATCTTGTATGGAGAGGTAGAGGGAAAAAACCATCAAATTAATTATTGTCTAATAATCGTAGGTAGCGACAATGGTGCAACAACAGCTTGATTGGAGCGGTTGGTGTTGGGTTTGTCGGTGGAAGGTGGTGCTGGTTCAGCTGTCATTCTTGGTCTGGAATGGGGGTGTTGGCGGCAGCTGGTCGCGGAGGAGGTAGGCATTGGTTGGACGGGGACTGGAAGTGACGGCGGAGGGTGAAGGAGTTTGGCGATGAATTGTTCCGGATGATGATCTCGCCGGTGATGGATAGACCAAATAGAGAGAGAAAGAAAATAGGGGAAGGAGAAAGAGTGGTGGCGGTGAGGCGTTTGATGGTTGAGGGGCGGCTACTGGTGAATTGCTGAAGAAAGAGAAAGAAGAGAAGGGAGGTGGAGCCGCCATGGGTTTGTCGAAATGGGGATGTGGCGTTGTTTTAGAAAGAAGAAGAGAGGGACGAGAGAGAAAGAAAGATGGCACAGCTACTTTTTAAAAGTTATTAGGGTTAGGTTATTTTTGTTATATGTATTGTATGGCAAGGAAATAAAATCCTCCATTTAATCTTCACCGTCTATCACCTGTGATAAACGATTGACATTAAAAATTGATGAGATGGTAAAAAATGTTTAGAAATTGAATGTAATTAACATCAAACATGTACAACAATGGCTAAGAATTAAATGAATAGGGGAAAATTAGGTTTAGAAATTGAATTGGGAACTTCAATTTGCCTAAAATTGTCATCAAAATTAAACACAAACAAAAAATTGGATGAAATTGGCTGTTATAATTAAAAAAAAAATAAAAATAAAAAATAATAATAATAATAATAATAATAATAATAATAATAATAATAATAATAATAATAATAAACAATGTATTTGTAAATTATGAGTGTGCATATTTGTGAAAATACTTTAATCTATACAAAATATTATATTTAAATGATGTATATTATATAAAAATGCTTGAAAATAAATTACTTACTTCAAAAACATGAATGTGACATGTTAATATTCATTTGATGTCAACAATAATGTGTAAAAAATATTATAATAATTTTGATAAAATTGCAGCCTAAGAGGAGTATCAGGAGGTCAAAATTTGGGTTCATCGCTGACTCATTTTCTTCTCACCATATGTTTCTTTTTTTTGAATTTATTTTATTTCGACGGTGAAGACAGGTCAAGATTATTAATATCTTATTCTCCCTTTTTTCCTTTATCTTTGCTACTAGCCTCCTTAATTTTAGGAGCTTGATGCTGATCGGTAGGTTCATTTATTTGGATACCTTTCCTGGCTTTATTTTCATGTTCATGATTAACTGCTTCGTGAATTAGGTCTTGTTGTTCTTTCATAAAATCCGCAATATTTTGATTTCTCTTTTCGATAGGTTGAGTAGTTGTTTGAGTAAACCTAACTTTGGCACTTTTTTCCTCGAAAAGTTTGAAAATCATCTTCTTTTTCTTTATTATTCTCCTTTCTATGATCTTTCTCCTTGCTTATTTGGAATTCCTTTTGAGTTTTTTTTCTCTCATCTCTAATCTTATTTTTGCATTGCCTCTCATAATGGCCTTGCATTTTACAGTATAGACAATAGCCTGAAACCTTATCATATTCAATATCTAACCATTTTCCATCATCTATGCCATAAAACCTTTTGAAGCCTAGCCATATTTCATCCAATCTAGGCTTAAGAAGATCAATTTTCACCTTTACTTAAACGGCATTGCCCCTATATTTTGAGTAAGTGACTTGATCTAGAGAGACAGTGTAACAACCTAAAAATTTAATGAAATTTGTGATTTTATGTAATTTGACTATTTTACCCCTCCCTGTAGTTACATTGTGGTATTTCTAGGGTGTGTGAATGATTGGCATTGGTGGCTCCGGGAGCATTATTTTAAACTTATGTAGATATCTTTTAATTCGTGCAACGGATGACTGAAACATCAATTTTATGGTGAAACGACCTGGAATGAAAAATCCAACTTTGTCAACGTGCTTGAAACATCAATTTTATGGTGATGGCATATTTGGTGTGATTTTATGGCTTTTAATTCTCATTTCGATCCTTGGTTGAAAAAATTACAATATCCAATTTTAGGGATCAACTCTGTGAAAATGATGTTTTTTTTCAAAATTTTGATATCGTCATTGAGTCAAGAGCGTCAAATTTAGTGTGGTTGCATAGTTCGTTTTCATATATCAGTGTTCGAACGAATTTCAAGCACCCCGTCGAAGTCCGTGTTGGACTTGAAAAAATTATTTTTTCTAGATTTGGTGCAGTATAAAAATAGCATCAATACCCCTCTTTTTGCTCATTCTTTCACCTTGCCTCTCGAGAGTTAAATCCTAAAATAATGTGATATCTTAAAAGTGAAGCTTGTGGGAGCTTGAGAAGCTAGACCAAAATCTATTTCTTGATTCTATTATGAATTTAAGGTGAGATTTCATTCCTTTTCTACTCTAATTCTTGATTAATTTTTCAAAACCCCAAAAAACTTAGGTCTTGACTTTAAACTGCAATTTCACTCCTTTTCACTTGAATAATGTTTTAATCTTATAAGTATTAGTTTTTCATCAATTTAACCTTCAGAACAACTTCAGTTTTTATTTTAATATGAATGTTGAAGATTTTACCGAGTAAGGCTTAAAAATGATTTTTCTTCAATTTAAGCCTTGTTTTTACTCGATATTACTTGGCTTTTCAGCTGTAGATTTCTAAAAATATGGGGAACACGTTTTTGAAGTAAAATTATGATTTTGCTCTTCTTTTTTCAAAAATTCATTTCGTGGGTCCGTTTTGACCCCGAACTAAAAGTGGTCAATATGGGTATCATTAGCTTTTTTTTGACACATAGAATTTATATTTCTTGGTTTTAGTTGATTTCAAAATCGTTCATGGAAAGTAAGATCGCGGGTTTGAAGTATAGCAGATCAATTTCGGCATTCGAGGTAGGTTATGACTTAACTCTTTCAGACTGAGATGAGTAGTAAATGATGGTACAAAATACATGTTAAGAGTTGGAACTAAACATGAAAAATATTTATCTATGTGTTGTGCCCGCATAGGGGCCTATATGTGATGTAATTATTGAAATTGATATATTATGTAATATATGTGACCGTGTGGAGTTTTATGTGATATTAATAGCCTTGAATACATATGAATAATTGTATTGTGTTGTTTAAATATCTAATGTGGTACCATTTGTGTATTGTGATATATTCATACTTGTTGACATATGAAGCATGTGAAAACATTCATGGATGGTGAAATTAATGAGTGGATATTGCCTCACATGATTGTGGAAATTCATTATTATTATTGGTTGTGGAAATACCTCATGTGGTTGTTGTGGAAATACTCATTTTGATGGGTCGTGAATATTGCATTATCATCCTCATGGCATCATACAAATAATTTTACTTATTTATTTTATGTTTCATATATACTTGTTGTTGTTGTTTGTCATACTTGATTTGTGTCTTATGTGCTCTGGAAATACCGAATTACTAAAAATACTGGATATACTGGAAATTCTGAAAATATTAGGAACATTGGATTTTATAACCCTTCCCGAGGGATGTTCCAAGGAGGAGATATTGTTATATGAATTATATATGGATTGACGAATCCCTCATGGGTCTCACGTCGGGAGGGGTGCATATAAGAATTGTATGATGATCCCGAAAGTTGTGCGATGACCTCTTGCATCATCATCATCATCATATACATTGCACTTTTCTTATTATGTTTATGTTGTGCTTGTATTGCCATATAGACTTGTCATCTATTTATTTATTCTATATCTTGACTTGTTAATGTCTAATTGTTCTATCTTCCTTTATTTGTACTTGATGATATTAATTATACATGTTCCTCTTTTATTTTACTTGTATGTAATATTATGCATAATTATATCCCTATATGGTGTGTGGTTGTATTATTTATGTATATTGTACAACTGTTAGTACAAACAGTGTAGGCTACCATTATGGAACATTCTGATTACATGTGACGTGCCCTTAGCATATTATTTATATGTTTTATTTACTACTTTGCTTGGTCGGCCTATGATACCTACTGGGTATAAGTGGATTGTACTCACGCTTATTGTGCTCTTTTGGTGCAGGACATAGCTCGAGTGTGCCTCAGATTGGTTAATTTTGAGCGTCTTAAAATTTCTCAAGCTAGCAGTTGGACATTCATGTGTCTGAATTTCACCTCTATCTTTCTATAGTAGTTATGTATTTATTTGAATTTAAAGACTAATGTTGACCCTATGTGGATATTTTGAATATATTTGACTCATGGTTTGTATTAGTAGTTCTTACACTATTGACACCTGGTTTTGGATATATTCTTCTTGCATTGTTATAATTACTTGTATGGTTCAACTTTGTTTTAGAAACCTTAGCTTAGGGTATTTTTGTTTTTCCTCTTTTTGTATTAGTTTGGGTAATAGGCATACTTATCAAGGTACGCTGCGACAAGTGTCATCATGACCCTCATTTTTAGGTCATGACAAATTGGTATAAGAGCCAGATTTCATTAGTGTCAATAGTATAAGAATGGGATTTCTAGTAGAGTGTCATGGATCAGTACATAGACGTCCGTATCTATCTTTGAGAGGCTATAGGATGTCTTTAGGAAACTTTCCTTATTTTATTCCTTATTGTACAAAGTTCTTTCATACCTTGTTTTCTGAGTTGTGTTTCACTCTTTCTGCACAGATGGTGTTGACTAGGTCTAACGAGAGTAGATATGTAGAGCCTTAACCCATAGGGCAATCCTCGAATCATGGACAGACTCGAGGGAGTGGACAGGTCTATGGTTCAGCCCTGTTTAGGAGGAGTGCTAGGCCACTCTCCCCTGCACCTCATGTTGAGAAGGTTAGAGGTGTGGTTTCTACTCTAGTTCCTCAGAGTTTGTCTGCCCCAGTTTTAGAGGGATATTGGTGCATTTGCTGACCCATTTAGAGGGTTCTCTTTTTGTTATGTCGGGTGTTCCTCTAGTTCAGAGTGTGGATCCTCCTGTTTCACCTGCTTCTATTTTGGGTACTCCTCAGACTCAGATTATTATTCCTCTTTCAGTGCCAGTATCTGAGTATATTGCTATGGGTTTGGGAATTCAGCCATCATCTATGGTACCCCCTCTGGTGAGGTCTCGACCAGCTAGACTTATTTTGTTTTTTGCTCTTCAGCGAGCCACGACTCAGATGATAGTGTTTGGGGCATCATTCAAGAGTATAAGGGACCAGGAGTGGATGCAGAGATCTACTCCTCGAGCGTCTCAAAGTGGCACAAAGAGGGTGCGCTGTTAGGATAAACTTAGAGGTTTGTGCGTGATGAGTCTGGCCATTTGGCCATGGACTGTCCCCATCGTGTATTTAGAGCTACTCCTATTTCAGCTATGAGGGGTAGGGGTGCTACCAGAGGTGCGAGGGAAAAAGGTTGTGGAGCTCATGGTGGTGACCGTGGGACTATTCAGCAAGTTGGTGGTAGTGGACAGTGCTATGCCATACCGTCCAGAACAGAGGCAGAGGCTTCTAATGTTGTGATCACAGGTATCATCCCAATTTTATTTCAGATCTGCATCTATGTTATTTGATCCCGAATTAACCTTCTCTTATGTTTCTGTGTATTTTTCTTTGGGCTTGGATTCTATTAGTGTGCGTCTTACCATGCCTATTTGCGTATCTACCCTTGTGGGAGATACTTTAGTGGTGGATCAGGTGTACCGATAATGTGGTGTGACTTCTTTTGGCCGTAAGACTTGGGTAGATTTGGTTGTGTTAGATATAGTTAATTTCGATGTTATTTTGAGTATGGATTAGCTGACTCTTTATCATGTTGTCCTAGATTGTTTCGCTAAGATTGTGACTTTAGTTTCGCTAGGTGTGTCGAGAATAGCTTGGAAGGGTGCGCTTCATTTTGGTCCTAAGAGGGTTATCTCTTATGTTTAGGCTCGTAGATTGGTTAAGAGGGATGTTCAGCTTATTTGGCTCATATTTGTAATACTAGTGTTGCTTCACCTCCTTTCTTCGATTCTGTTTGTATTGTCTTTAAGTTTATGGATGTGTTCCATACGGATTTACCTGGTATGCCTCTGGATCGTGATATTAATTTTGCTATTGATGTTGGGTCGGTCACTAAGTCCATCTCTATTCCTCCTTATAGGATGGCCCCAACCAAGCTAGAAAAAATAAAGGATCAGTTGCAAGAGTTGTTAGATAATGGAGTTATCCGATCGAGTGTATCACCTTGGGGTATGCCTGTCTTGTTTGTGAAGAAAAAAATAGGTATATGCGTATGTGTATTGATTATCAGTGTTTTTGTAGGGTTTTTCTACTATTGTAGCTTCTTTAACTAAGTTGACTCAGAAGAATATTTCCTTTTAATGGTCTGATACTTGCGAAGCGAGCTTTTAAAAGCTCAAGAATTTATTGACTTCATCTCCTATATTGACTTTTCCCAATAAAGGCATGGGTTTCACCGTGTTTTGTGATGCATTAAGTGTTGGATTGGGTCTTGTGCTAATGCATGAGGGCAAGGTAATTACTTATGTGTCTCGTCATTTGAAGCCTCATGAAAGGAATTATCCTACCCATGATTTGAAATTGCGCGCAATTGTGTTTATTTTAAAGTAGTGAAGGCGCTACTTGTATGGAGTCCGTTGTGAGATCTTCTCACATCACGTTGCCTTCAGTAATTCTTCACCCAGCGAGATCTTAATATGAGGCAGCATCATTGACTTGAGTTGCTTAAGGATTATGACTTGACTATTCTCTATCATCCGAGAAAGGCTAATGCAGTTGCGGATGCTTTGACCCAGAAGAGGCCTTTAGCCTTAAAGATTCAGTCTTTAGCTAACCGGATGGTTAGGCTTGATATTTCGAAACCTGGGCGTGTTTTGGCATTCATGGAGGCTAGATTTTTTTTTTATAGAGTAGATTCGAGCTCCTCAGTTCGATGATGTTGGATTAAGGTTGATTCGAGATAAGATATTGAGTGGGGAGAATAAGAAAGACTCATTTGATTTAGTTGGAGTTTTATGGATTGGAGGTCGAGTTTGTGTGCCGAGAGTGGGTGACTGAATTAGGTTAATCATGGAGGAGGACCATTACTCTAAATATTCCATCTATCCAGCTGTGACTAAGATGTATTATGACTTGAGACAACACTATTAGTGGGGTGGTATGAGGCGAGATGTAGCGGATTTTGTGGCTCGTTGCCTTTGCTGTCGCAGGTGAAGGCCGAGCATGTAAGGCCTGGTGGATGCTTTAAGGTTACCCATTCCTGAGTGGAAGTGGGAGTGGATCACTAGGGGCTTCGTGATGTGTTTGCCTTGTACTTCTCATGGTTCAGACAACGTTTGGATCACCGTGGATCGATTGACCAAGTCATCCTATTTCATCCCAGTTCAGGTTTCATTTAGTGTTAAGTGGTTGGACCGCATCTACATTCATGAGATTGTGTGTCTACATGGTGTACCAGTGTCCATTATTTCAGATCGAGGTTCTATGTTCACGTCTTACTTTTGAAAAACTTTTCAGGATGTTTTGGGCACTCAAGTTGATCTTAGCACGGTGTTTTAACCCCAGACTGACGGTCAGTCAGAGCGAACTATTCAGGTTTTGGAGGATATTCTCTGCGCTTGCATGAGGGATTTTAGTGGTCATTGGGAACAGCTTTTGGCTTTAGTAGAGTTTGCAAATAATAATAGCTACCATTTTAGTATTGATATGGATCCTTTTGAGGCATTGTATTATAGGCTTTGTCTCTCCCCAGTGGTTTGGTTTGATATTTCAGAGGTGAAGCTTCGACGTACGGACTTTCTTCATGAGTCTTTGGATAGAGTTTAGATCATTCACGATAGACTTTGAGCAACTCAGAGTAGACAAAAGTTCTATGCATATCGTAGGCTTCGTGCCTTGAAAATTGGGGTTAATGATTGTATTTTCCTTTGAGTTTCACCCATGAAAGGTGTGATGAGGTTTGGGAAGAGGGACAAGCTTAGCCTCAAGAATATTGATCCATTTGAGATTCTTCGGACTGTTAGTGATATATTACCTCCAAATTTGTCAGTTGTTCATTCATTTTTTTTATGTTTCTATGCTTTAACGCTATATTCTTGATGAGTTGCATGTCATTCATTGAGAGTCGATTCAGTTAGATGAGTCCTTGTCCTTTGTTGAGAAGTCGATCTTCATTTTGGATAAAGAAGTTAGTCGATTGCGCTCTAGACTTATTCCTGTGGTTAAGGTTTAGTGGCGACATCGAACTGTAGATGAGACTACTTGGGAGGTCGAGTCTGATATGCATAGTTCCTGCCCCTAGCTCTTCATTGATTCAGGTATTTCTTTTGCCTTAGTTCAAAGATGAATAAGAATTTTAGTGATGGATGATGTAACGACCTAAACATTTGATGAAATATGTGAAATTTATGATTTTGTGTCATTTGACTATTTTACCCCTTTCCGTAGTTGCATTATGGTATTTTTGGGGTGTGGGACTGATTGGCATGATCTCGATGCATTTCGGTGTTTTTGTGCGATACTGTGATTTTTGGTGGCTTCCAAAGCCTTATTTTGGACTTATGTGGATATCTTTTAATCCGTGCAACGGATGGCTTAACAGAATATGCCAGCAACTTTGAAATATTAATTTTAGGCTAGATAGACCTTTCGTTTGGGTCCCTATGCACCCGAGCTCATTTGGACCTATTGGTCAAAAAGTTAAAAAATTGAAAATATGACTGTGGGACCCATATTTGATCGAAACGACCTCGGATGGAAAATCTAACTTCGCCAACGACTCTGGAATGTTGATTGTAGAGTGGTAGCATATTTGGTGTGATTTTACGGCTTTTAAATATCATTTTGACCTTCAGTTTGGAAAATTATAATTTCAGGTTTCATGGGTCAACTTTGTGAAAATGTAATTTTTTCAAAATTCTAATATCATCATTTAGTCCAAAGCATCATATTTAGTGTGGTTACATAGTTCGTTTGTATAAATTAGACTCAGAATAAATTTTGAAAACCCCGTCAAAGCTAGGTTGGACTTGAAAAAAATAATCTGGTTTTTCCAGATCTGGTGCCGTATATAAACATCCCCAATACCCTTCTTTTTTTTCCATTTTGTCCATTCTTTCATCTTGCCTCTTGAAAGTTAAATCCTAAAACAGTGTGAGAGCTTAAAAGTGAAGCTTGCAGGAGCTTGGGAAATTAGATTAATATCTATTTCTTGATTATATTACGGATTTAAGGTGAGATTTCATACCTTTACTACTACAATTTTTGATTAATTTCTCAAAACCCCAAAAATCTTAGGGCTTGATTTTAAACCGCAATTTCACTTTCTTTCACTTGAATAATTTTTTAATATTATAATTACTAGTTTTTCATCAATTTAACCTTCAAAACAACTTCGATTCTTGATTTTAACACGAATTTCAAATATTTTACCTGATAAAGCTTTAAAATATTTGTCTTCGATTTGAACCTCGTTTTTTACTCGATTTGACATAGTTTTCAGTTGTAGATTCGTAAAAATATAGAAAACACATTTTTGAAGTAAAGTTATGATTTTGCCCTTCTTTTTTAAAAATTCATTTCGGGGGGACGCTTTGACCCCGAACCAAAAGTAGTCAATATGGGTATCGTTAGTTTTATTTTGATGAGTATATTCTAATTTTTTTTGTTTTAGTTGATTTCAAAATCGTTCGTGAAAAGTAAGGTCGTAGTTCTAAGTGAAACAGATCGATTTTGACATTCAAGGTAGGTTATGGCTTAACTCTTTCAGACTGAGTTGGATAGTAAATTATGATACAAAATGCATATTAAGGGTGGAAACTAATCATGAAAACTAGTTATCTATATGTTGTGCCTGTGTGAGTGCCTATATGTGACGTAATTGTTAAAATTGAGATATTATGTGATATGTGTGACCGTGTGGGATCCTATGTGATATTGATAGACTTTAATACATGTGAATATTTGTATTGTGCTGTTGAAATGCCTAACGTGGTACCATTGGTGTATTGTCATATATTCACACTTATTGGCATATGAAACATGTAAAAATTCATGGATGGTGAAATTAATGAGCGAATATTGGCTCGCATGATTGTAGAAATGTATTATTATGATTGGTTATGGAAATACTTCATGTTGTTGGTTGTGGAATTACTCATTATGATGAGTCGTGAACGCTGCATTATCATCCTTAAGGCATCACAAACATAATTTTGATAATTTGTTTTAGAGATAATACCCACGAAAATACCTGAAGTTTGACCGGATTACCAGTTGAGCATACTGAACTTTACGGGGATCCTATTACCCCCCCCCCCCAGACTTTTTTCGAATTTTAATGACATATATCTTCCACTTGGCACACTGCGTGTGATTCACGCGCATTAAGCGCGTGAACAATGTTAAAAATGTTTTAAAACTTTTTTTTTTACCAAACAGCCCCTTAATTTTATAATTATTTAAATTTTTATATTTTTATTTATTTTTTCATTCTTCTTTCTTTTTTCTTCTTTCTTTCTTTTTTTCAACAATGGTTTCACCATTGTTGAATTGAAATTTAATAGAACTCAATGGTTATAATTTAATGGAACTCACTAATTGAAACTTAATGGATGATTTGAAAGATTCAAACTCGAAAACTCGCTAATTTAATTCTGAGTTCCATTAATGGAAATTGAATCTTCCGAGATCCATTAACGAAAGATTGAATAGCTTCATACATGAAATTAAATTTTTCGAGTCTTTCGAGTTCCATTAATGAATTTTTTGAATCTTTCGAGTTCCATTAATGGAAGATTGAATAGCTTCATACATGAAATTAAATTTTTCGAATCTTCGGAGTTCCATTAATGAATTTTTCAAATCTTTCGAGTTCCATTAATGGAAATTGAATCACGAAATTAAATTTTTTGAATCTTTCGAGTTCCATTAATTAGCGAGTTTCATTCATTTAGCAAGTTTCATTGAATCTTCCATTAATGTAACTCGCTAATTGAATCTTCCAAGTTTTAATGGAAAATTAATGGAAGATTCCATTCAATTATTTGAAAAAACTTTCTTCATAAACTCAATGGAATCATTTGGAATATTTAATATGGTTGTAATTGTGAAAAAATATTGAAAAGTGATAAAATGGAGAAGAAACGACGCGTGCACCGCACTTTCCACCGAAAAAACTGGGTATACGTTTTGAAGGGGGGATTAACTCCACTTTAAAAAAGTTTGGGAGGGGGGGGGGGGCCAATTAATTCCAATTTAAAAAGTATAGGGGGGTAATAGGACCCCCGCAAAGTTCAGTATGCTCCACTAAAAATTTGGTTAAACTTCAGGTATTTTCGTGGGTATTATCCCTTTGTTTTATGTTTCGTATATACTTGTTGTTGTTGTTTGTCATACTTGATTTGTGTCATATGTTCTCTGAAAATACTAAAAATACTGGGTTGACAAACCCTCCATGGATCCCACTCGGGAGGCTTGCCTCTGTAGGTGTACCCAGAGATTGTGCGATGATCCCGAAGGTTGTGCGACAAATTCGTGCATCATCATAATCACCATTATCATATACATTTCACTTGTTTTATTGTGTTTATATTGTGTTTGTGTTGTCATATTAACTTGTCATCCAGCTATTTGTTTTATATCTTGACTTATTAATGTCTAATTGTTCTATCTTCCTTTATTTGTACTTGATGATCTTGTTTATACATGTTCCTCTTTTGTTCTACTTGTATGTGATATTGTGTATAATTGTATCCCTATCCGGTGTGTTGTTGCATTATATGTGGATATTGTAGAACTGTTAGTGCAAGCGATGTGGGTTACCATTGTGGGACATTTTTCGATTGCAGGTGATGTGCCCTTAGTGTATATTTTGTATGCTTTATTTACAACTTTGTTTGGTCAACTTATGATACCTACCAATTATAAATGGACCATACCCACGCCTACTGTGCCCTTTCGATGCAGGTCCTAGCTCGAGTATGCCTCAGATTTGGTTGATTTCGAGCGCCTTCAAATTTCTCAGGGTAGCGGTTGAAAATTTATGCATTTGGAGTTCACCTCCATCTTTCTATAGTAGTTATGTCTTTATTTTTATTCGGAGACAGATGTTGATCCTGTGTGGATATTTCAGATGTATTTGACTCATGGTTTGTATTAGTAATTCTTACACTATTGACACCTAGTTTTAGGAATATATGATATTTAGATATGTTCTTTCCGCATTATTATAATTACCTACATGGTTCGGCTTCATTCTAGAAACCTTACATTGGGGTATTTTGTTGGATTCGAAATCGAGAGAGCTTCATGCGGAAGCTATTAGTTGCAAACTATCGTAGTGATAATTGAGACGACAAAGAAAAACATACTAAAAAACATATTATTAATGTAATTTGGTCAAGTGACCTACATATTGAAAACTAATATAAAAAAACATTAAAAACTATTGGGAGAAAATCTCCCCCTAAACGAGACTCTTTAAATGACTACATTGTGGATGCTTCTATGTTATGGTATGAGAAGAGGGTCTTATATTTATAGATGTCCAAAATCTTTCCTCCAAGAAAGAGGTTAGTCAAATATGAAAAAGAAGTATATTTTTTTCTTTCAGAAAAAGTAAAAGTAATTATGGTAACTTTTATTTTCCTTCTAAAAAAAAATAAAATTTAAATATAGTAAGAAAATCAAGGCAAAAACCCTAACAAATCTTCCCTTTTTGACTTGATTTTCTTCACTTGATCCGTTTTCTCTTCATATCACGTGTATGAACTTCGTTCTTGATATAATCTTCATAACTGTTGCTTGCCATGGTTAAAAATAAGGTTTAAAATATCATGATTAAAAATTAGTTTAAAAGTAATATTTTATTTTTATTTTTAAAGATGCAGCAGCAGGAGCGTAGAAAATATGGTTGAAACTTGTTCTCCACATGTAGTTCAACAAAAATCTTCATTATCATCCAAATTGTTGTAGCTTGATTTTGAAATATCTTTGAACCTGTTTAATCTCGTCTCACCACACCATTAGACCATTGAACCATAAGCTCTGATACCACTTGTTGGGTTCGAAATCGAGAGGGCGTTATGCGAAAGCTATTAGTTGCAAACTATCGTAGTGATAATTCAAAAGACAAAGAAAAACATACTAAAAAACATATTATTGATGTAATTTGGTCAAGTGACCTACATATTAAAAACTAATATAAAAAATATTAAAAATTATTGGGAGAAAATATCCCCCAAAACGAGACTCTTTAAACGACTACATTGTGGATGCTACTATGTTATGGTATGAAAAGGGGGTCTTCTATTTATAGATATCCAAAACCTTTCTTCCAAGAAAGAGGCTAGCTAAATATGGAAAAGAATTATATTTTTTTCTTTCAGGAAAAGTAAAAGTAATTATGGTAACTTTTATTTTCTTTCTAAGAAAAAATAAAACTTAAATATAGTAATAAAATCAGCGCAAAAGCCCTAACATATTTCTATTTTTTCCTCATTTTGTATCAGTTTGGGTGATAAGCTTACTTGTCTAGATACGCCGCGACAAGTGTCATCATGACCCTCATTTTTGGATCGTGGCAGACAGCAACACCAATATCATTGACTAATCTGGAAATAATTCGTCAATCAAACAGGTACAATGGTAGTTGGTGTATCAGTATCCAAACCGAAACAATGGAAGCTTCTTCCTTGAGTTTGAAATTCGTAGTCCATTTAAGAATTTTCATAGGAGCCTCACCAATATCGATGCACTCTTTGGTAAAAATGTGGTTGTAGTCAACCTCATTAGCAAAATCAAGGTAGAAATGTTTGGGATCATAGTAAGCTATCTTAACGGTATCAATCAGGTGAAATTTGTTATTTTGTTATACGAGTACGCAGAATTTGTATATGCAGAACAACAACTTCAACTAGTTCAAGTTTAAAACAAGAACTCAATGAAGTACAAAAAACATACCCTCAACACAAGATCAAAGTGATCTTTCTTAGAAGTGTATTTTATTTTCAGAAATCAAGATGAAACAGAAATGGCCAAGTTGCCCGAATTCACGGACTTTCCTTAAGGAAATAATTTCCCTCACTGTACTCGAGGTTGCAAAATTTTTCTCTCAAGATAAAATGGCCAAACAAACCAATTGTAGCGGTACCTCAAACAACTGAAATATCTTCGAACTCACTGAACGTTTTGAGTGATCACGCAAAATATTTTTAAGACAGGAAGAGTATTTTTATTCTGAAATTTTCGTACCAAAGCCTGTGGATGAAAGCAGGTTTATATAGCCACAAGAAGACTCTTCTGAAAAGTGGTAATGGTTCATTCAAAAGGTGTAACCTTTTCTGAAAATTCATGTCCATTAGTCCAAACAATGTGTCTATTCTGAATAGGCATGCCATTTCGTGAATCAGTGTGTCATTTTGTTGAAGAATTGCATCCTTCTGAAGCATCAGTTCAAAACAGTGAAACTTTTCTGAAGCATCAATTCAGTTTGAACATTACATCTGTTACTGTTACTGCATGATTTATAAATGGAGTATTAAACACCAAAAAAATTTTCTTCGTTTTTTTCATTGATCAGATTTCGTCAAATAAAGTTTGTCCAAAATGATAGATCTCATCGATCGATCATTTTCCAAATCCAAATCCAAAGTCAAAGCCAAGCCGAGCGAGCGACGGTGACGGTGCGAGGCTTCTCTTATTTCTTGCCTTTCTTATCATGTGGAATAAGTGTTCTTGATTATAAACACTTACAAGTTCTCTTCTTCCACCAATGTGGGAGAAAGAGTAAACTTTCTAATTTGGGAGTACACTTTCCATTTTAGTGTCTCCTTCCCTCCACTATTTTACTCTCTATTTTTTCATCCACACTTCTTTCATATAGTATGAACCCAACAATCCCCCACATGAATGGAGAATGACTACTTTTCATAAAAGATTTACGGATAAGTATGTGATCATCAAGCAAAGACTGATTGCATCTGGATAAGTGGGCTTCCCTTTAAACTTTCCATAGTGAACATGCATCGGATGCACTCGGTCAATTGGTAGATTTGATATCTTTGAACCATTGATCTTTAATGTACACCTAGACAATACATGTCACACAACCAGCCTTTTAACGTTTATGGTTCTCATGGTTTTGTTCTTTTTAGCCATGAACACGTTCCGGTTTTATGAGAGCTTAGAGAATAGACCTTTACTAACATTCTCCTTAAAGCGGCTTCCACTTCGCCCTCACATAGGTTATTTCTAAATATTCAATCCTATAGATTAAACTATTTTGTCAAATTATCCAAATTTAGATAATCATTAAGAGACTTTTCACCTTAAGTCTTATCCTTGTTTACTATACATTGTCTACATCATGAGAATGGGTTGGGTAATTGACAATGTTAACTCTATGGATCTCCAGTCTTCTAGGTAGAGTTACCGCCATGCTGACTTATCCTAGGCCTTAAACCCATTCCCTTGGATGTCCTTTCCACTCCTTCTCTAGATAGGCCTTTTGTAAGTGGATCCAACATATTATCCTTTGACTTTACATAGTCAATAGTGATAATTCCACTAGAGAGAAGTTCCTTAATGGTATTATGTCTCCGTCGTATGTGATGAGATTTACTGTTGTACATCATGCTCCCTGCCCTACCTATTTCCGCTTGGCTATCACAGTGTAGACATACTGGTGCCACTGGAGTGGGCCAATAAGGAATATCTTCTAAGAAATTCCAGAGCCATTCTGCTTCTTCACCGGCTTTATCCAATGCGATAAATTCAGATTCCATTGTAGAACGATCAATACAAGTCTGTTTGAATGATTTTCAAGAGACTGCTCCTCCACCGATAGTAAATACATATCGACTTGTGGATTTTACTTCGTTCAATCCGGTGATCCAATTTGCATCACTATAGTACCGCAGGATATTTATTATAATGCAAAGCATAATCTTGAGTGTATTTAAGATACCCAAAACTCTTTTTATTGCCATCCAATGAGTTTTGTTGGATTACTCATGTACCGACTTAATTTACTAATAGCACATACTATGTCTGGTCGTGTACAGTTTATTATATACATTAAACATCCCAATACTCTTACGTACTCCAATTGTGAGTAACTTGCACCTTCATTCTTTCGAAATGCAAAGTTCACATCCAATGGAGTCTTGGCAATACCGAATTTCATATACTTGAACTTGTCAAGTAATTTTTTGATATAATGAGACTGTGATAATGCTAACCCTTGTAGAGTTCGATGGATTCTTATACCTAAGATCACATCTGCCACTCCAAGGTCTTTTATATCAAACTTGATCTCGAGCATTCGTTTGGTTGCATTTATGTCAGAAATGTCTCTGCTGATGATCAACATATCATCCACATATAAACAAACAATGACTTGGTGATTCGGAGTGTCTTTAATGTAAACACATTTATCACATTCATTAATCTTAAACCTGTTTGCCAACATGGTTTGGTCAAACTTTGCATGCCATTATTTAGAAGCTTGCTTTAGTCTATACAATGACTTAATAAGTCTACACACCTTATTCTCCTTCCCTGGAACCACAAAACCCTCAGGTTGTTCCATGTAGATTTCTTCCTCCAATTCTCCATTTAGAAAAGCCGTTTTTATATTCATTTGATAGATTTCAAGACCATATACCGCAGCCAAGGCAATTAATATTTGAATCGATGTTATCCTTGTTACTGTTGACTATGTATCAAAGTAATCAAGGCCTTCTTTTTATTTGAATCCTTTTATTACAAGTCTTACCTTGCATTTGTTAATAGTACCATCCGTTTTAATCTTCCATTTGAAGATCCATTTAGAACCTAAAGGTTTATTTCCGGGAGGAAGATCAACCAATTCCCATGTATGGTTGCTTAAGATTGAATTAATATCACTATTGACTGCCTCTTTCCAAAAGGATGAATCTAAAGATGTCATCGCTTCCTTAAATGTTTGAAGCTCATTTTCTAAGAAAAATATTATAAAATCCTATTCAAATGAAGTAGACGTTCTTTGATGTGTACTATGTCTTGGATTTTCTTCGTTATGTACATTATCACTTAGTTCATCTCTAGGTCGTTTAAATCCTCCACTAGATTGTTCATGTCTAATTTTATACGAGTAAATGTTTTCAAAGAATTCAGCATTATCTGATTCAATTACCATATTTTCATTAATATCCGGATGTTCGGATCTATGAACCAAAAATTGACATGTTTTACTGCTTTTAGCATATCCTATAAACACACAGTCCACCGTCTTAGGTCCTATCTTAACCCTTTTGGACATAGAAACTTGGACCTTTGCTAGACACCCACACACTTTGAAATATTTCAAGTTGGGTTTCCTTTCTTTCCATTTTTCATAAGCAATGGATTGTGTCTTACTATGGGGAACTCAATTGAGTATACGATTGGCTGTAAGGATAGCCTCCCCCCATAAATTTTGTGGTAAACCGAAACTTATAAGCAAGACATTCATCATTTCCTTCAAAGTTCGGTTTTTTCTTTCCGCATTTCCATTAGATTGAGGTGAATACAGGGCCGTAGTTTGATGGACGATTCCATTCTCTACACATATTTGCGCAAAGGGAGATTCATATTCTCCGTCCCTATCACTTCTTATTATTTTGATCTTTTTATCTAACTAATTTTCAACTTCAGTTTTATATTGCCTAAATACATCTATTGCTTCATCCTTACTATTTAGCAAGTAGACATAGCAGTATCTAGTGCAATCGTCAATAAAAGTTATGAAATACTTTTTCCCACCACGTGATGGTGTTGACTTCATATCACAAATGTCAGTGTGTATTAAGTCTAAGGGATTGGAATTTCTTTCAACGGACTTATAAGGATGATTTGCATTCTTCGATTCCACACACGTTTGACACTTTGATTTATTGCACTCAAAGTATGGCAAAACTTCTAAGTTAATTAGTTTTCGTAACATTTTGTAAGTAACATGGCCTAAACGTTCATGCCATAAATCATACGACTCAAGCAAATAAGAATAATTTAAACTTTTATTTATTTCAACAATCATTACATTCAACTTATAAAGGCCCTCGGTAAGATAGCCTTTTCCTACATACATTTCTCCTTTGCTAATTATAATTTTTTCAAAAATGGTTACACATTTGAATCCGTTCTAGTCTAGAAGTGAAACAGAAATTAAGTTCCTACATAATTCTGGAACATACAAGACATTGTTAAGTGTCACGACCTTGCCCGAAGTCATTTTCAAGCACACTTTCCCCGTTCCTTCCACCTTAGCAGTAGCGTAGTTAGCCATGTAGATCATTCTTTCTACTTGAGCCGGAGCAAATGATGAAAACAACTCTTTGTTGGAACATACATGGCGGGTGGAACCAAAATCCATCCACCATTCGCGAGGATTCCCCACCAAGTTGCATTCTGAGAACATAGCACACAGATCATCACATTCTTTGTTGGGCTCAACCATATTAGCTTGTTCCTTTTTCTTGCCTTTCTTAGGGGCACGACAATCCGTGGACTTGTGGTCAATCTTGCCACAATTGAAGCATTTTTCCTTGAATTTCTTCATGGGTTGATTGCTTCCTTGTTCAACTTTCTTCATTTTCTTAGAATTATTTTGATCATCTTCTACAATATGTGCTCCATTAATTGTAGACTTCCCTTTTGACCTTCTCTCGGCAGCTTTATTGTCCTCTTCAATCCGCAGTCGGACAATAAGATCTTCGACAGTCATTTCCTTGCATTTATGCTTCAAGTAGTTTTTGAAGTCTTTCCACAAAGGTGGTAGCTTCTCAACTATCGCTGCTACTTGAAATGCATCATTCACAATCAAACCTACAAGACAGTTTATATGAGTATTAAGAACCTTTTTAATTTGTTCAACTAAGGTATTTTTCAAATATATACCTTCTGCTAGGAGATCATATATGATGACTTGCCACTCCTGCTTGAGACAACCGATTTATCATTTTAAAGTCCAAGAATCGTGCAACAAGGAATTTATTAATTCCCGCATCCTCTGTTTTATATTTTCGTTCAAGTGCCCCCCACAATTTCTTTGATGTCTTAGTTTCACTGTAGACATTGTAGAGGTCGTCTTGGAGATCACTCAGAATATAATTCCTGCAAAGGAAGTATGAATGTTTCCAAGCTTCTACAATTATGAAATGCTCTTTTTTCGAGGTTCCCTCGGACACCTCAGGAGCATCTTCGTTAGTGAACCGCTGCAGATACAAAGTGGTGAGGTAAAAGAACATCTTTTGCTGCCATCATTTAAAGTCAATGCCCGCAAATTTTCTGGGATTCTCTGCCGATGCCTTGTTGGCGGAGCATTTGTGCGACTTGATGTGACAATATTAGTTGCCCCCACAGACGTTGCTGCATCTTGCATTTGACTATCGCTTGTCATTTTTCCTGTCACCACAAGACAAAAAATACTTAGTATTTTCAGAATACCACTTATAAAGTTAAGCAACTTTAAACTTTTCTTCTTGTTTCTAGTTGACAATGAAGTTTTTACGACTTCCAATTGTCAACCGAATGATCTTTAACTTGTGATGAAGTTTTTATGACTTCAAATCACTAGTTAAGTTCAGGCGAAGTAGAAATTTAAAACTTTAGTCTCCAAAAACAAGCAATACAGATTCTGTAATAATAGGTTATTTCCTTAAGATTGTTATTTCCTTATACGGGTACGCATAATTTGTATATGCAGAACAACAATTTCAACTAGTTCAAGTTTAAAATAAGAACTCAATGAAGTACAAAAAAAATACCCTCAACATAAGATCAAAGTGATCTTTCTTAGAAGTGTATTTTATTTTCAGAAATCAAGATGAAATAGAAATGGCCAAGTTGCCCGAATTCACGAACTTTTCTTAAGGAAATAATTTCCCTCACTGTACCCGAGGTTGCGGAATTTTCCTCCCAGGATAAAATGGCCAAACAAACCAATTGTAGCGGTAACTCAAACAACTGAAATATCTTCGAACTCACTGAACGTTTTGGGTGATCACACGGAATATTTTTAAGGCAAGAAGAGTGTTTTTATTCTGAAATTTTCGTACCAAAACCTGTGGATGAAAGCAGGTTTATATAGCCACAAGATGTCTCTTCTGAAAAGTGGCAATGGTTCATTCAAAAGGTGTAACCTTTTCTGAAAATTCATGTCCATTCGTCCAAAGAGTGTGTCTGTTCTGAACAGGCATGCCATTTCGTGAATCAGTGTATCACTTCGTTGAAGAATTGCATCCTTCTGAAGCATCATTTCGAAACAGTGCAACTTTTCTGAAGCATCAGTTCAGTTCGAACATTGCATCTGTTACTGCATGCATATAAGTAGAGTATTAAACACACAGAAAAAATTTCCTGCGTTTTTGTCATTGATCAGATTTCGTCAAATAACGTTTGTCCAAAAATATAGATCTCACCGATCATTTTCCAAATCCTAAGCTGAAGCTGAGCGAGCGAGCGACGGTGCGAGACACCTCTTATTTCCTGCCTCACTTATAACGTAGAGTAAATGTTCTTGATTATAAACATTTCTAAGTTCTCTTCTTCCACCAATGTGGGAGAAAGAGTAAACTTTCTAATTTGGGAGTACACTTTTCATTTTAGTGTCTCCTTCCATCCACTATTTTACTCTCCAATTTTTCATTCACACTTCTTTCATATAGTATCAACCCAACAAAATTTACTGACAAAAGTCTTCCTAATATCTTCCATTGATGGTTTACCTCAATAGAATTTGCCAATGATAGTGAAGTTGCATCCTTTGGCTAGATTGACGAAATAGTCCTCCGCTTTGAAGAAGATTGCAAGTTTTCCAAGATGAGTACCATGTTTAATCTCGACTAGCGCACTTTCTTTATTAGAATTGTTGAGTTTAGCTTGTACAGTGGTCGCAAAGGTCAATTTAGACACCGTTTGTTTCCCATTATCATCCGCACCCCTGTTACCACTTGCTCGCTGATCCCTCTAATCGTTGCCCGAATTCAGCTTGTGGGTGTTGTTCATGGTGTGAATTGAGTTAATTTGGGGTTGCATGTGGTGTTGGTTGACTTGGTTCCATGGTGTGAATTGAGTTAATTTGGGGTTGCATGTGGTGTTGGTTGACTTGGTTCCATTGATTTAAATGATTGAATCTGCGAGGAGATGGATCGAAATAAAGGAAGAATTTTTTTATAGTGATTGAGGATTTTGGTTGTGGTTGAGATTTTGGTTGCCATTGTCTGTTGAATTATGATTTTGATTTTGAATTGTGGTGTTATTGCTATTTTCTGAAGGTGTCTCCCTTACTTCCTTGGGCAAACTAGTCGTTAAATTAGCCATTATTGATTTTGGGTTTTAGTCTTGTGCAGTGGCGAAATCAGGATATTCACGAAGGGCTTCATAAGGGAACATACGAATTAATCGAAGGGGGGTTCAACGTCTAATATATATACATAAAAAATAATTTTAACCATGCATATATAGAATAACTTTTCGCCGAAGGAATTCAGATGAACCGCTCGGCAAAGGGTAGATCCGCCACTGGTCTTGTGGTTGGGAAAGTAGAGGTGTCTGCTTCTCGTTGGTTTTGTTAGGTGGGTCCGGTGGTATTGTAGCAACAAATGAGTTCAACATCACTTAGAAAGAAGTAAGACATAAATTCTAGAGAGAGGATCATCAATGTTCACGTTTTCGACACTATATTAGCTGATTGCAAATATACTTCATGCGGCATGAAAGAAACAATAGAATTTTTAAGCAACAAAAAAGTACGCGAATGTATTGCTAAAACAAATTACACAAGAGGTTTACTGTAGAGGCTTCATGATTTTCAAGTTACCTAATAGGATGAATGAATTATCTTACTATTCATAGAAAATTCATATGATATTGTGCTTAGTTGTTTTACTTGGTATTTATAGTCTTGGGGGTGTTCAACGTTTGTATTTTTTTTATACTAAAATTCTCACTTGGTAATAAAAATTTATGTATCATAAAAATAATAATAAATATGAAAGAAGAAGGAAGAGAAAAAGAAAGTATACCTAAATTTTACTTCACAAGTACTCCCTCCATTTCATATTAGTTGTCCCCTATTAACTTTGCATATTCATTAAGAAAATATTAATTAGGAGTTTATTTTACCAAATTAATCTTATTAATTATGCTTTGAAAATACAAATTTAAGTAAATACACCTTGTTTAGTCATTTAATGTGAAGGATAGTATTAAAAAAATATAATAAAATCCTCTTGATTTCATCAGATGAACAACTAAATTGAAACAAACGAAACGGAGGGAGTAACAATAGATGTCGGCTGGTCATTTTGGGTTATAAGTAATAATTGCGTTATTTTGGGCAAAAAAAAAATTAATTCAATGAACATTTTATCTAATTTTTACTTTTACATTCTCCTACTTAATCCAATAGTCATATAACATTAATGGTTAATAATATTGACATTAATTGCACGTAGAATAAATCTTTTCTATATGTTCGTCATACATATTACAATATGAGAAACTTCTAATGCGCGTTATGGCAATTACTTAACCAATTATTATATTATGTTTATAAGCTACAAACAGGTTTAACAATTATTATTATGATCTGCAATAATATTTCATTGAGATTTGTTATGTTATATCTCAAAATAAAAATATGTATATCATTATGAGAAATGAAAAAAAAATTAATATATATTAAAAATACGTAATTAAACTCCAAATGTCAAGTCATTATAAATGCGACCATCATAAATACAATCAAGAGTTTGACATCTTAAATGCAGCAATCATAAATACAATCAAAATTTATGTTTTAAAGATGTTTTTTACAAATTTTTTATTGTAAGTCCATTAACGAAAATGAAATATTTAGTAATTTCTAATATTTTTAAGTGACACTTTTTGTTTTAAAACTTTTTTTTTATGATAAAGTACTTTAATTTCATATATTTAATGTTCTAATTGTTGTTGAACAATTACATTGTTGCAATAGTATCATAATAAATTTCAGTGGCTCGATAATGGTGTCGAAAGCCTCAAGTTCAAAATAAAAATTTTGCAATCATAATACATAATTGTAGCCTCAAGACATGCCACAAGTTCTTCTTTTATTGTGATGTAGCAACAACAGTGTACATTTTAAATCTGAGTAGATAGTAACTTTCAAGTGATTGAATTTTTATACATGAGCATGTCATCCTTCGTTCTTTTTAGGTATCTTAAGATTTTTTTTTTACAGTTTTTCAGTAATTAATTTTTGTATTACTCTGATACCTTCGAAGTAATTCAATCGTAAAATAGATACTTAGACTTGTGCAAATTTAAATATATATCAAAACTTTTATAGTAAACTAGTTTAGGTGTGAGGCGCGTGTACCTCACTATAATGAATTTAAACGCTACACTAAATATGATATTTATTCAAATAGTAAGAGAATTTATTTAATTAGATATATAGTAGTTGTAAAAATCAAAGATACAAATGAGGTAAATGTAAAATATATGACAACCCCTTAAATTACGGTTGGTGTTTTAGAAAGAAAAAATAATCATAATATTTTATATGACTCAAAATTTTGATCATTAATTGTCTATATCATCATAATCATAATTCATCTTCAAGAAACTTACAAAATTGAAAAAAAAGAAAACTATGAAATCAATGCATCTAAGTAAATTAAATATTACAAAAATATATTTATTTGACGTATCTTGGCGACCAAAAAAAGAAGAAAATTCAAATCAAATAATAAAGAATCATTTAAGAACAAAAATAAATATATCTTGTTCCATATGTTCATCTAGATATTATTGTATTTTTCTAAAAGAATTCTCAATTTATAGAAGTTTAAAACTTTTTTCTTCAATAAAGAAATTATATAAATATGATTGATTTTTATTTTTTTTATTAATTATTTATCAATAATAGAATATTTTAAATTCCAAATAAATTAAACTAATACAAATAAGAGTGATTTTATTTTTAACCCTTTTTAGTTTTTGATAGACTTTTGCTTTCTGTTTATTTAATACAAAATAGAGTTCATGTTTTTTTAAAAAAAATAAAAATATACGTAGTCCTAAAAAAGAGGGGGGCGGGGGGAAGAATTCGATTTTAGTTGGGTTTGAAGTCCTAAAATTAATTAAATATTATTAGATAAATAGTAAAAAGACACTTTTGTCTAAATGATATTCTTTGAATGGAGGGCAAAAAGTTTAAATCATTTTTTCAAGGGTTTTCACACTTTTAATATATTATAGATATAGATATAAATATAGATATAGATTATAGATATAGATGAGTAGGAATTGACTCTATTTCTCTCTATCAACATCATTCTTCGGGCATTTCATGAGACTAAATTTTTCTCATTTTAAATAATTTTTGTTAGACAGCTTTTTATGTTAAAACTCTTTCGATGTAGTCTTTTTGAGACTGTCCCAATAATCTTTTTAATGTATCCCTATCCAACTTGAATTTGTCACCCTAACCTTTATAGATAATTCACAAGGTGAGAATGAAAGAAATAGAAAAAGTTAGGGCAAAAATATTTTTGAGATTATTATTGTAACAAATCGAATATTGTTTTATTCTTTTGAATCTATTTCTTCAATCTTATCCTTTATATTGTTTGTGACTAGCAAGAATGAGTAACATCATTCCTAGAGTGATCAGATGAAAGACCATGAAAGTACATAACACAATTGAAGCCTTAATGCATTGAACAAAATCATTCGGACGATGTCTTTCGCTTGCAAATTATAAATTGGTACGTAATTTTTAACGCACTATTGATAGTTGACAAATTTGATAACTTTATCTAAGTTATAATATTTGATTTCTCTAAATTCAATCAAATAGGCACAATTATTAAGATAAGTGGAAATCAGTTTTTTAGTTTTTAGTATGTCATTATTGAGCAGATCCAGAAATTTGAAGTGACTCTGTATGAATATTCAATTTACTTGTCCAATAGAATGCACTGTCAATTGCTGATGAAATTATTGCTCTTTGTTTCTATCATGTGGTGAATTTGTTCTGTCTTTGTTATAATTACTTTTAATTCTTGATTTGAAATTTTGATATCTTGTGCCTATGTTTGCTAAAGCCATAATTTTTCAATTTCATAACTATTGTGTGTTAAAATTAAGGATTGATTGAGAGTAGATAAAGAAACATATTTGATAATAATTTATTTATTGTGTTCTATTTCTTTCGAAAAATCCATATTTGAAAAAGAAGAAGAATTCTAACTTTCAAATTAATATATTTTTTATTTTTTTTTGTTAAAATCGTTTAAATGATACAAACTTCTCATGCTTTGTTCCAACGTCCTATTTTGACATACACAAATTTAGATAACATTTGGCTCTCGAAATGCAGATATCTGAGAAGTTATATTATTGTAGAATTTATCAACATTCAATTCATTGCCTATGAGTGTTCGACGCTTTACTAATGACTCTCAAAGAAGGTACTAAAATTGTTAATTAATATTTTGAAAATTTATCTTACTTTGGATCTCCTGTTAACTGATTCCACAGGTGAGTAAAAAGAAGTTAGGTAATAAAAAAAAAAAATTAAGTCTCCATTTGAAACATGGACATTTCTCATTTCATTTTATGCATTTTATTTTCCTTACTTCTATTTTTGACCTTGAATTTTAACTTATTTCTAAATTTATGTTTTGGCATATGAATTGTTGGTTTTCTCTTAGAAAATACCTACTAATTAGAGAAGCATTAATTTATATTTAAAAATTTGAGGTACAAAAATTATTGTCGAAAAGTCCGTTTTCTTAGTTTTTCATAATATGTTTATTCCACTTAATTAATCTTTTTCATGCTTATTTGCTGGAATTTTGAAGTAGACCACATATTTATAATGTTTGATGATATACTTTTTATTTAGTGCTAACTTTGTTGGGGTTAAATACTCAATTCGTAGCAAATAATTATTTGGGATGAAGCTGAATATGAATTATTAATTTGATCAGTGAATTCACGTCTAGAATATGATAGAATGTAGCTAAAAATTTAAAACAAATTTATGAATTAAATGTTGTTTGAAATTACTTCGAAATAATAAGCTCTTAAATGTCTGGAGCAGATGTTTCGTGCTCAGCACGGTATTAATATTTAATTTTAATAATAGTGTAAATGTAATTTAACCATATATAAAACAAAACTAACGTACATTCTATATCCTTATTTCAAATATCTTGATATTCTTCAAAAACTTCATTTTCTTGATTGCGCCCTTTCTAGTACTTATAATTTATCTATCATATGATAGTTTTTATCATCATGTATTAATTTTGTTTGTCAATTGAATTTATAGTGACTCTTTATTATATGTGTTGATTGATGTTTATCTACTTTGAGAAATAGGCTTAACATGCATGTTGAAAAAGAAAAAGACAATTGAAAAGCTAATATGACATTGGTAGAAAGAGAAATGAAATCACTTTAATTCAATAACAGGCGAAAACAACCCACTTGCAGTTATAGAATTGTCAGATGTGATTGAACGATGTGTCATTAGCGGAGGTGATGTGCCTACACCACAAGGAGTCAATTAAAGTACAAACCACTTATACAATGACGTGGTATGACCTGCATGTAAGTTGTTAAAAATTTGTGAAATAATTGTGAGTATTGCTAGAATTATTTATTTTATATAGATTTAATATTAATTGTTATTATATTAAAGTAAAATGGGCTGGTGTTATTAATTAGTGGACAAGATAGTATTTATGTAGATTTCATATGGGTCTGTATCCATTTCATGTTATTGAAGTGGGCTGACAATAGTATAGGCCTGTAGTAGACCTGTGAGCCCATAATGGGGGGTGCACTAGGTTAAGGCTTTTAAGCCTATAAATATAAGGCTAGCTCCCTTCTCCCGACTTTAACATAAGATGTATTTCCATAAACTACCAGTCGTCATAAATAAAGGAGAGGAAGACTCAGTCTAATTCGTCTTCGATTAGGTGTTCCAATGGCGGACAAAGGTACACACCTTATTTCTCGCATATTTCGTTACTTTATAGGTGTTCTTAGTTTATGTGAATCTGTGGTGTGTTTCTATTTTAATATAACACTTGGTATCAAGAGCTTTTCATATAGATCTTCAACCCTATGACCGAATACTATGATGTATGTTTCGAGAACCTCAATATGATTGTAATTTAATTTTTCTTTTTCGCTGCGTTTTTCGACAATAAAGTGTTGAAGTAGAGGTGTTGATTGATTTTATGACTAAGTAAATACGGCGTGATCTATTAAAGTTGAAACTCGATACAACTTGTAGATTGATTTGGATCGAATTTGTATGAATCTTCACTGTCGCTTGCTTAATAAACTACAATATTTGAAAGACAGCTGATTTAGTATTGAGATTTGAGATGTTACTAGATAGATTATTTGAAACATTTGTGGATCTTTGTTTTTTCTTTTCTTTTTTTTTCTTTTTGGATTATACTCTGCTCTTAATGCAACTTCTCTACAAATTTTGTTGGTTCTTTGAATAATTGACAAAGCCGTGAAAGATAAAATAAGTTGTAGATAGAGTACCAGATTAGACATAGGTTGTTAAACATAATACTGATTTGTAGGCTCCACAATGTCATAAGATATCAAGCTCTTCTCAAGTTCACTGCTGAAATTATTTTGTGACAATATTAGTTTCTTATTTGATTTAACTGATTTGGAAGAGTCAGGCGATGGCCTAATCAATTGGATTTGAGAAAGTGGATGAAATCAAATCAATTGGATTTATTTTTTAGAAATTGTGGCGTGTTTTTCGAGTTCTGGGGGTTATTGTTGTGGGTAATGAAACAGTTGTTTCTGTTCGATATGAAAATATGAAAATTAATCTACGGAGTGCTGTTACTTAAAATAAAATTATCTAGAGCTGTAATTTCAAAAAAAAAGGTTGTTGGTAGGAATGTGATAGGATTACGAATTAGACTTTGATAATATTATTGTACAGTAAAGTGTTATGCTTTCTGTAAGGTAATGAGAGGATTTAATTCGGGTTCTATAGTGTGATTAATATATGAATCACTATTTCTATAGGCTAATAGAAAACCCAGTTTAATTTTTTTTCGAGTTTGGAGATGTCCTACGGAGGTAAAGATATATAACCCTTCAGAAAAAAAAAACTGAACCTAGAACCTCGTGTTATTTTTTTCATTGGTTATCCAGCTCATTCTAAATTATACAAGTTCTACTGTCTTACAAGGGGAACCAGAATAGTTGAAACTTAAAAAGCAAAATTTCTTGTATGTGGGACTATCCTAAACTCCAACAACAACAACAACAAAAAAAACAGTATATTTCTACATAGTGGGGTATGGGGAGGGTAAAATGTACGCAGTCCATACCACTACCTCTAAACAAGTAGAGAGACTGTTTCCGATAGACCCCCGGCTCAAGACAAAGGACAGTGTACAAAAACATCAAAAGTATGGAACATGATAAAATAACATAGGTACGACATCCACAAAATTATTGTACATTGCCAAACAAAGGACACCAAAGCCCTCCTAACTACTGACTACGACTCATTCACACACCTTAGCCCTCTATCCCAATATTTTTCCTCCAAACCTTCCTATCTAGGGTCATGTTCTCAGATAGCCGTAACTACTCCATGTCACTTCTAATCACTTCTCTCCAATATTTTTTTGGTCTACCCTTACCCCGCTTGAAATCATCCAAGATCAACCTCTTACACCTATGAACTACGGCATCCATGCCCCTCCTCATCATATGACCAAACCATCTCAACCTCACTTTTCGCATTTTATCCTGCATCGACACTACTCCCACCTTCTTCCAAATAATTGCATTCCTAACCTGTCAGCCCTTGTAAATCCACACATCCAACGCAAAATCCTCATTTCCGCCACCTTCAACTTTTGGATATGAGAATTCTTAACCGGCCAACACTCCGCTTCATATAACATAGCCGATCGGACTGCAACTCAATAAAATTTGCCTTTCAGCTTGGGGAGCACCTTCTTATCGCATAAAATTCCCGAAGCGAGCCTCCATTTCATCCAATCTGCCCCAATACGGTGAGAGGCATCCTCATCTATCTCTTCATTCCCCTGAATCGTCGACCCAAGATACTTAGAGCTATCCCTGTAAATCGCCTGGGAATCCAACTTCACTACCACCTCTTCCTCTTTCCTCGAGTTACTAAACTTGCACTCCAAGTACTCCGTCTTGGTCCTCTCATCCTATCCTAAACTTTGTGGGAATAAATTTATTGATTAAACAAGCATTTAAGGTATTTAATTTCATACATGAGATGATTTTGAAATTGTTGAAGAGCATGCACTGTAAGACCCGTTTTATGATGAAATCTTATATAAACTATGAGGTTATTTTTCCTAAACTTGAATTGTTTTCATATGTACATGTGTTATTAGTTTGAAAAGTTATATGAGAGCATGATTTGAGTGTTACCTCTCTTGTTATGAAATCCATTATCGTAACAATGTTATGCATTGTTATTATTTTATGAACGAATGAGAGGGATTTTTTTCCCTTTATTTACAAATGCTCGTGTTTTCTAATAAAATATAGTTTTTCATGTGTTTTGAAATAAGAACTTCTCATGTGATGTTTAAATATTTTGAGCGGTCATTATCATGCTTTTGAATAAAAGGGCTATAAATATAATGTGGTATGTAATGAATAAACTTGAAAGGATGAGGTATGACTTTACTGGGGGTGTCAGAGATTGCATACTTAAGTTGGTCCACATTCAGTCCAAATTGAAAACTCTTGAAATAACTCTTACTAATACTTACATTGTTCACTCTTCTCTTAACTCTTTGCCTACTGAGTTTAGCCAAATGAAAACTGCCTATAATACTCAGGATGAATCTTGGTCAAACAATGATCTCATCTCTAAATGTGTTGTTGAAAAGGAAAAAATTAAAAAGGAGAAGGATGAGGTTGCCATGTTAGCTTCTCATGATTCCAAAGAAAGCTCTAGCAAGAGACCTATGAAGTTTGAAAGATCTAATAATCGTAGGGTCAGGACAACAAAAGGCATGGTAAAGATCAGACTGATTATCCTGACACCAATAACATGGTTAAAGGAAAGGACATTGTGATTGAACATATACTTACTGATTTGATGCTTGTTGATCCACTAACCAAGGGGCTAAGACTCATAGTTTTTATGCAACATGTTCAGAATATGGGTGTTGTTGAGTCATTTGATTTGCTGGGTTAGTGGGAGTATTTAATATCATTATTCATTTGTCATTAGACTATTCACCTTATTGTTTCAGATTTATGGTGATATTATCTCTTGCATTGACATTTATGTTATGGTTTGCTATTATTTATGTTGATGATATTTTACTTGCTAGTAATAATTTGGGACTGTTGCATGAAACTAAGCATTCATTGAACAAAATATTTGATATGAAAGATCCAGGAGAAACCACATTTATTCTGGGCATTGAGATTCAACGAGATAGATCTCGTAAGTTATCAGTGCTTTCACAAAAGGCTTATATTGATCATATTTTAAAAAAGATTTTAAATAGAAAATTGTAAGTCTAGTGATGTCCCTATGGTGAAAGGTGATAATTTAAGCCTAGACTTGTGTCCCAAAAATGATCTTGAGAAAGATTCTATCAAAGATGTGCTTTATTCAAGTATTTTTCCGCTGCATTTCTTATTTACAGAGTGTTAATTTTATTTATTTTAAGCTATTATTTATAAAAAAAAATGTCGAATTGTTATTTATTTATTTATTTATTTATTCTATTTGAATTTGGTTTCATTTGAATTGTAACTAAATCAAATTTATAATATTTTTAATTGTGTGGTTACTTACTGTGCCACATGAGCAAATTAAGCAATGGCATGTTGAATTCCTGAGATCGAATTTCTTTTGTAAATTAGGGTAAATAGTGTACACCAAAGTAACCTATTTTATTTGCTTTACGAGATTTGTTTAATTCATTTCAAGGGATATCACTAAGTTAGAATGTACAATGATCTGCCCAAAGGAGATTTATTGTGTGTTTTAAATTAGTATTGTGATGAGCCCCATTTTGTGAAAATATTTTGATTTTAGTAAATTTATCTGCCTAAAGGGGATAGGTTTCTAATATTAAAAATATTTTCTTGTCCTTCCCAAAGGGGGGCTACTTGTTGATGCTGCGGGACTCATCGTTGTGATAATATTATTATTCTTATGTCTTGCTATTTTGATAAATTCATTCATGTTATGTTGTGAAAAGTTATTATTTATTTGAACAATAACAATGCTGAGGTTATGGTTATATCAGGCTCTAACTTTAAGTGATGGAAAGAAGATATTGAATTTACTTTGGACATGACTGGCATAGATCAAGCCTTGCATGAGGATGAGCCTCCAGCTCTTACTGATTCTAGTATAGCTGCTAAAAAAGAATTTTATGCTAAGTAGGAGAGATCTAATAGGTTATGCATCCTTTCCTTTAGAAGGATGATTGTTGAGCACCTCAAAAATGACTTGTCTGAAGCGATCAATGCCCAAAGATTTCTTGCCCAAGTGAAAGAAAAGTATCTTGAATCCAATAAGCTTGAGACTGGAGATCTAATGAATAAATTTAATTTGGTTATGATTTTGATTCTCTTAATGAAAAATTTAATTTGCTTTTGAACTCTCGAGTTATTGGTCATGGAATCTTATCTGATGGTTTGTTTAAAATTTTCTTGGCTTCTGATTTTGAATACTACTCTTTTAGTTCTGAAATTGTTGGGTCTAATTTAAATGAAAAATCGAGCATGTGGTGGCATAGGTCTTTAGGTCATATATCTAAGGATAGAGTTGATAAATTGATTAAGTCTAATATTTTTTCTTCTCTTGATTTTGGGGACATAGGAACATGTATTGATTGCATTAGAGGAAAGCTGATAAAAAAAAAAAAAGAATGCTACTCGCAGTTCTGATTTGTTGAAAATCATTTACATAGACATAAGTGGTCTGTATTCTACTACAATATATGGTTCAAGTTATTTTATCATCTTCATTTATGACTTTGTTATTTTATCATCTTCATTTATGACTTTCTTCATATGGTTATGTTTTTCTTATTAAAGAAAAATCAAATTCTCTTGAAATGTTCAAAGTGTTTAAAACTGAAGTAGAGAAACAACTGAGAAAGATCATTAAAAAAGTGAGGTCTGATCGAAGGGGTGAGTACTATGGTAGATATGCAGAGAATATGCAACAAATGAGACCCTTTGATCTTGAACTACATCAGATGGATGTAAAGACAACCTTTTGAATGGTGATTGCATCTATCTTAAGATCAGTGGGAGTAAGTTCATCTCACTCTTTATATTGTTGATTATTATTGTGCACACTTTAATATTATTTTATTATATTAAGGCTTTTTCCTTACGTGTTGGCTATGTCTTATATTGATAAGATCATATTGTTGTTTTATTAGATCTTTCTTTTGGAGACATATATGGTATATCATTCTACCTTGTGAATTTTCTGGTTGTTGCACATGTTGAACCTTGAAAATCAAGATTTTCTGATGGAGCACATGTTGTTTTAGTGCTCATACATGTTGTAACAGAAAATCACGGTGACGATTTTTCTATGGTACGTATGTTGATTTTAAGCGTACATGTTGATATGAAAAATCGTTTGAAGGACTAACAATGAATTAGCCTCGATTTGGAGTTCATGTTGGCTACTTCTCACTACACTACCACATCATTTGATTTATGTCTACAAAACTTTAGTGTTAGTAATTGTGGACTGGTCTTGTATCGTTGGTTGATGCAAGTACTGTTGCAGTTCAACAGTGATGTTTTGCTTGATTGAACTATGTTGGAGATGGCGTTCCACCACTAAATATTTATGGCCATTGTCTATTCAGCCCGAGAGTCATTTTCATAAAAATAAGTTTTTCAAAATTTTTCTTTAAAAGTTAATATTATCCAAGTGGGAGAATGTTAGAATTATTTATTTTATGCAGACTTAACATTAACTTTTATTACATTAAAGTAAAATAGGCGGATGTTACTAGTTGATGGACAAGACACAAGCCGTGTATTCATGCGGATTCCATATGAATCTGCACCCATTTCATGTTATTAGCGTGGGTTGGCAATAGTGTAGGCTTGTAGTAGACCTGTGAGCCCATAATGGGGGGTGCACTAGGTTAAGGCTTTTAAGCCTATAAATATAAGGCTAGCTCCCTTCTCCTGACTTTAACATAAGACATATTCCCATAAACTGCCAACCGTCATAAGCAAATGAGAGGAAGACTCGGCCTAGTTCGTTTTCGATTACGTGTTCCAATGACGGACAAAGGTACGCACCTTATTTTTCGCATATTTCGTTACTTTATAGGTGTTCTTGGTTATGTGAATCTGTAGTGTGTTTCTATTTTAATATAACAGAAATAACAGTGAAAAAAACATGAACAATAACAACAGAATTAGCAGGTAGGGAATTAGAAAAGTCGATATAATTGTGAGCTCTTTAGTGATCTTTTTTTTTGCTAAAGAAATTAAAAATTAAACTTGAACTTCTATTACTTTATTGACTCTTAAATAGAAAAAGTAAATTACTTTAGTGTGAACTGTGAACTGCAACATATATTTAGTGTACTTGAATGCCTAAAATGAAAGTTTTAATAATCAAAAGAAGAAGAAAAATAAAAAAGAACACCCTTTGAGCAGATGATACTATTTGCAGTGGTAAAATGCATTTTCAATTTCCAAACCTTTGTGTATCACCCATAAAATTTTAAAATAATAAATTGACAATTCGCAGAAAATTACATTAAAAATTTTATTTACAGACGCAAATTTTTTATACTTTAGACTCAAACCAATATGATAAATGGCACAAGAAGTGAAATTAGACATCGCTCTAAAAAAAAATTAGATATTTGTTGTTGGCTTCTTAGATTTGTATGTAGTGAGATGATATATGTTATGATAATGAAATAGAGCCTACTATTTTACTGTTAATAAATAGTACGTTATGATAATAAATTTATACCACTTACATAAAATTTTGTATAAATTATTTCACGAGATACATAAAATATATTGACAATTAAAAAATATCAAAAGATTAAATTTTAAATGATGAATGAAGAATATATCATGACAAAATAATCGTGGAAATACATCCTCGACAACTTAGCAGGCAAAGTAAAATTGCTAGCAACATGATTTCAAGTGATATTCGAAATAATTTATTCAGCTTGTAGACAACTCGACTTGTAAAACCTTTTCGTTATTAACTATTGATATGTGCTTGAATGTCTAAAGTTGATTTTTCAATTCTTTATCTATAAACCTAGAAATTATATCGGTGAAATATGAAGATTTTTTTTTATTTATAAGGTCAGTATGTTATTTACTGTTTATCTTATGTGAAACTTAGTTTTATCTTTTTACTTCTATAGTTACATTGATAATTTCAACAAACACCGAAAATAACTTAATTTTTCATCCTTGTTCCTGCATTTTCCTACATTCTTGAAATGGTTAGATAATGTTTCTGTTGGGGAACAATGAAAAAATAATAATAACAATATTATTTAACTATTAACAAAATATTATATTAATAATATTAACAATATAATAACATAACAGTGTATAATATTATTACTACCTCAGGGATAATACTGTAATCAATATGGTAATTATAACAGTAATCTAACTGTTTCTTTACCAGTTAATATATTAATTATACTTGAGTCGTGCTAGGCAATGTGCTAAGAAACTATTTCAGCAGTGAGAAATGTTTTTTCAGGATTAAACAAGCACTTCCCTGATTAATTAGAGGATATTCAGAGTTAAATAAGTCTTCCCTAATTAATCGATCAGAAGATACATGAATCAACAAAATCAATAATACAAATACCAACAAGTTAAAGTAGAAATTTGATTATACAAACCCAAGTCAAAAGCTTAGCCCAAGAATGAAAATGGAAAACTTTGGTGGAGGAAGAAAGAAGTTTTAAGGAAAGAAAGAAAGAAAGCAGCCTTCTGTTTCTCATTGGTTAACATATATATATATATATAAAGAAATGTGAGGCGGTGAAGTTTGAGGCGATAAACTTTTTTCTTTCTTTTTTTTCCTTTTCTTTCTTTCTCTCCAAGTAAAAAATTCTTTTGAAATAAATATTTCACTTACAGTTTCTACATTACAATATATGTTGAAATTATTTTTATGTTAATTTACCTAATTTTGTTATATGTGTAATAGTCGTTCAGATAGTATACTTTAGCGAAGTCTGATTGGTATTTCATTTCAAGATAAAGAAAGATATCGTTGGATAATTTATTTATTTTTAGATAAAAATTTAATATTGACTCTGAGATGTTAAGTAACTCACTCATTTTTTTTGTTTTCCCTAATTATCAATTCAACAATGATATTAAGAACATCACCAACATATTCTCAGAAAGTATCTTAGCCGTCTTAATGCAACAAATAATAATCCAAAGTCGGCAAATTTAATTTGTACACTTAATCAGAGCGTGCGACTTAAATTTTCATGTTTCATTGTATACAATGTAGATCCATATTCTCGGAACGCAAAAAGGATCATTAACAAAATGTGACGATGGATAGTATTATTTGAATTGAAAATGAAGACTTGTTTGAATATTCATATTAATGTTATAGTTGAATAACAATTCTGATATCTCTCCTCAAATTTATCTAATCTTTACAGTGATAATGTATTGCTTCTAATAATATTTATACAATTTTACGTTGGATTATTCACCAAATATAATTTATGTAAGATTCAATTTGTCAGCACTTGTAGAATAAACTACTTATTTGAAGGAAAAAAATTTACGTCAGATTCAGTACTCTTATTTATAGTAATAACAAAGCAGTGTATTGTGTCATGTTGAATTTCTTCTATTGGTTGTGGATGAGGGACTCGATCTTCTTTTGATTTTATGTGATTTTCTCCCTGTGAGTTGCATTTTGAAATTGAGTTAGGTGAAAAATCTATTTTTCTTGTCAGGTAATGTTTGCTATGTGTTGTCTCAGTATTTCTACTGACATCGTAAAAAAATATACTAACACTTTATTTGGATGGTGATTTTTCTTGGTTTGATATTGTACAAGTACTAAAAGAATCATATTTATTTTAATTATTTTTTTAAAATATATGATATAATATGATTTGATTTCATAATTTGATAATCATGAAAATCCTCACTTTATGTAATCGTCGATTCGATGGTATTCCATGATTTTCTCATTTCTTTTCAATCATTTCCTTACTTAATAATACATAATCTTAATTTACTCTTTATCCTATATTATTTAACTACACTCCTCTTCCCTCTCCCTTCCAACCAGTCCCTCCTTAAAAAAAACAAAGATTTATTTTATGTTTTAGTTTTTCATTTTTAAAAAATTACAAAACTTTTTTCTTATTCCGTTCGCTATCCGGACCCCACCCCTACCAAACCCCATCACAATTTTTTTAATTTATTTTTAAAAAAAAATTCAAAATTTATTTTTACCCCATCCTCCCCCCTACCCCGACCACCATCTCCTACCAGTACCCCTTCCCTCACACAAAGAAAAATTATTTTTTAATGTATTTTCTAAAAAAAAAAAAAAATTAAAATATTTTTTTACCCCACCCTTTATCTGTACTCCCCACTCCACTATGCCCCTTGCCTCCATTTTTTTTTTTAAAAAAATAATTTTTTGCTTATCCTACCCATTTGTTCTATTCATTCTCATTGTTTTGGGTTAAATATATATAGGCTTTTAAAAAATATTTTCCTACTTACATAAGGAACACCAAAAATAAGTAAGAAACAACTTATTTTTCCTCGAAAATATTTTCTTGAAAACTATTTTTCATGAAAAATATTTTCTTTCATGTTGAACACACCCATAGTATATACAAAAAATACATTCAAACCTTTTATTTTTCATTGGTGATCATGTCTCCAAATACCAAAAAAAAAAATATTTGTTACTATAAAAAAATGAATTCGATTTTATTTATTTGTTCTACTCTTTATTAATTTTGTTAGAATTTACATTAATTTAACAACTTAATATATTTACATTACATAATTTGTGATAAATTAGAGGGAAAATATTATTTTAAGTTATTTTATTAATAATTATTGATAAATTTAATATTTATAATAATTAAGACATATTAGTAAACTTACCAGTAATCAAACGATAAAATTGTTATTAAACAACCGTAAATGATACACATGGGCGGGCCTACATTCATTCGTAGGGTGCTCCGACACCCACTAAACTCAATGCAAAATAGGTAAAATTACATAAAAAATATACGAAAATAGGTATATAATATATAAAAGTACTCAATAAAATAAAAAGTTGGTTGGATGCATTGATATTTAGGTTGACTTTAAGTTTCTCCACTGGAAGGGATGCCGTGGGTTCGAACCTCATTGAAGTGAATTTTATTTTTTTCAGTTTTTAAATTTTTCAAGCACACACTATCCTTAAATTCTTGGTCCGCCACTAACGATACAACTCATTCAAATATTATACTGTGTTATATTGCACAATAACTAATCATACCATACATTATCATACATTATGCAACCATGAAAAATCACCATCCAAACAAAGTGTAATGTATAATTTTAGTTGATTGGCCAATTAGGACTTATTAAATGACATCTACTCTATATTTACAAGTATAAGAAAGAACAACCACTAATGTGCTCAAGCTAAATTTATTAGGTCTATGATAAGCACGGACATATCAATCTAATTTTACCAATAAATGATCGTGTGTCGAGCATGTATTGAGACGAAATTGATTTTTTTTTTTAATATACTTAATCAAATAATAAATCATATGGCAGCCCCATGTCAACCAAATTGAACTATTTTTCATGTTAGTTAAATATCACACCTTGTGACGATCATGAATTATATAAATAGGCAAATGACATCATTTTACTCCTAAACTTATCTCCACAATTTATTTTAAATTGTTCACTTAATACATATTTATTTACCTTCATTAATAACTTTAAAGTAAATTAATATCACCCATAATGCTGACGTGGTATTTTTTTTAAAAGTGCATATTTTATTTTAAAAAGGGGATGATTCCACTTTTATTTTATACTAATTTAGTGTACATGCTTTGCACATGTGTCTTACGTTGGTTAATAATAATATACATAAGAAGAACAATATTATTGAAAAATAGCAATTCGAATAACTGGTAAAATTGTTGTCATGTGACCAGGAGGTCATAGGTTGGCGCTGTGAAAACAACCTCTTGTAGAAATGTAAGGTAAAGTTGCATACAGTAGATCCTTGTGGTCGGATCCTTCCTCGGACCCTGCGCTTAGCGGGAGCTTAGTGCACCGGACTACCCTTTTTTAATTAACCTTAAAATTGCAATATTTATTTAAATAACATAAATAAATATTGTATCTCAAATATGTTATTGTACATTGTATCTCACGTGATCTTTCGTTACACACAAATTTAAAATAAATTATTTAAATTTTAAAATTTTAATTTCACCAAATAAATTGAGACACAGGAAAATAAAATGAAAAATTATAAATATCTATACATATTGACCAAAAGCACATGCATGGACCTAACAAAAGATCTGTTGAACAATGATTTCAATTATTATGACAACAACATCAACAATAATTTCAATTATTATGACAACAACATCATATTCAACCCAAAGTTTTCCACTATGTGACATGTGAAGAGGATAAAGTATAGAAGCACAAGAAATTTTGCCGAAAATATATGAGTAAATGCATTATTTTCATCCTGAATTATAAACAAAATTGCTGACTCACTCCAACTTAAAGGAGGTCCTATTATCCCTAAACTAATTAAAATCATATTTTTGACAATCTTAAGTGTCTGCATGACACATACGTGTGCCTACGTGGTGATACGGGAAAAACAACGGAAACACGAAACAACTCCAAAACAGTCCACTAATCTTAAGGATTTGAGGACTAAGATGGAGACCACTCTCGGATTCACTACAACAACAACAATACGAGATAACAATGGTGCATTTGACACCAAAAACAGCAGCAACACAATGACAACAAGTTGAACACAATGAGAACAAATTTCGGATTCAAGAAGGACACAAAACAATGAGAACAAATTTCGGATTCAAGAAGGACACAAAACAGTTCACTATGAATCTACAAAGTGCAATAAGATAAAAGATAGATAGATAGACCAAATGAGGGAATATTATTAACAACCCAAGAATTGTTACACCCTTGGACCTTTAATACTACACACAACACTAACCTATCTTCTATGTAGGCACAGGAGGGATCTCGATCTCCCAAGGACCAACATTTTCAAGCTTGAATCCAACACGAGTGATTCCACACTCAAGTTGATTTCCCTAGTTACAATTTCAGATTTGTGCCTCAAGGAGAGAGGACTTGTCTTTCAATGTTATACAACATTCATCATCATCAAAATCTAATGAATGAATCCCTAGAAGGTTGTATTTATAGTGTCTTACAAGAATAGTGTGAAATGTTCAAAATGACCCCTTAGTCAAAGTCTTCAAGTGGGCTCCCTTGGAGTGCATTGTATGGACTGATTTTAGAGCCTAGTTAGGCCTTCCTTTGCACTTCACATGTACACTTCAAGTGTCGGGTTTATTCACTCTCGCACTCACCCACCTCCGCGGTCGTACCCGTATCACGTGGACCTTCAGTATGTTGATTCACGCAGTGTGCCACGTATGTGTCACGTAGGCCTTAAGGTTATAAAAAAATACGATTTTAATTAGTCCGGAGAGGAGGGGATAATAGGACCCCGTTTAAGTTGGAGTGTGTTTTAGCAATTTCGTTTATAGTTCAGGAACGAAATAGTACATTTTCTCTCTTTTTTTTAACCTAAAAACCATTGATTAGCATGTTTTGGGAATTATTCGTTAAACTTTTCAACTATTGCTACTTAAAATCAAAAAACCCACTGCTGCTTTAGAAACAAAAGAATGCCGCTATAGGGGTTCAAACACATGACGCAGGTACAAAGATATGGACCCATTGCCACTGGACTAGGCACTCCACTTGTACATAGTAGATTCAAAATTAAATATATATTTTTTATATTTATAAAGACTGATTATTTATATATATACAGTATAATTTTCAACAAATTGGGTTCATATAAACCCGCTTGAATCTAAGCGGGTTCGCTCCTGGTTGCATGTCTAAGATTATTTTGCTAATGTATCTTAATGCTTCCTCATATCTCTTCCCAGGCATACACATCCATTTTGTACCTCAAAAGTTCATAAATTTCAGTACCATACTAAGAGGGAAGCCCATTGAGTAGTATAATATTGTTGATAATCTGAAGCTCACAAAAGTAATTGCATATAGGCTACAACTTGCTAGAACATCAAAGAAGGTACAAAATGATATTGATTCTTGATTTTCCTTCTTATGGGGTTGTATGTTAGAATTAGACTAGAAGTCCAACTTTAGATTATAAACTATTTATTGATTTAAATGTTTCCAATGCGAACAAAACAACGATTTTACTATTATATTAATGAGTTCTCCTAATATACAATTTTCTGAGTGTGGGTACTAACTAATTGCAAATCAGTTGTGAGACTTGTCGCTATATTTGGCCATCATTTAAATTTGTAGACTCAAACTGTTTTTTTGCTGCAGGTCTTGGTTGAAACAAGTCTTGGCTTCGTCAAGGATACTTCATCACCAGTTTGTGGATTCAATATTTACCACAAAAATGGCCTTATTTGGGCATTCGATATTGTGACTAAAGACATTTTCAGAGCATTGTAATTGCCATTACACACAATATTTTCCTTTTTAGAAGATTTAACATAGCAATATCTTGTTTCTCTTAGCTGAAGATGTTAACAAAAAGCTTATCTGATTTGTCCTGGTTTAAGCCCTCTCCTTTCCCCAACGAAAAAAAGAAAAAAAAAGAAAGAGGGCAAACATTTGAGTAGACCTTGAACTCTTTATAAATTTTGGGATGCATACGGGCATGTAGGGGCATCCAAACATTGCGGTTGCCCTGAACTGAATTTTTGCTGGACTTGAGATTGCTCAGCTGAATTTTCTTTTTAGTATCATGAAATTGTCTATTGTTGATTATGTTCTTCTGGGTTTCCTAGTCATTCTGGAAAGTTACTGTAGATGATTCTTACACAGGTACATTAGATAGAAGTGTATGAAGATTATAAATTATGGTGGGAAGGTTAAATTCTTATTTATTTATGAATCATATTTTTTATATTGTTGTAACTTTTATGTGCAATTTAGTTCTAATGTTGTTTCATATTGATTTTTGCTTATTAATCTCTACCTGTTCTGTAGTTTTGACAAAAGAAACAAGTAACTTAGCTTGCTTTTATGAATTATTAAATTTTTTTCTTTGTGTGTGTGTGTGTGTTGATATTGACCATGGCAGTAGCTATAGACATATACAACAGTAATAACAACAATGACTCATATAAGTCGAGTGAATTGATCATTGGTGGTGCTGCTCAAGCACATCAGCAACAGATAAGAAAGTTGAAGAGGGTTGTCAGGTAGGCACTATTTTGTCGGTCAAAGAAAACAGAGTAGTGTCTCGTATAAAAAAAATTGCATAAAGAATAAGTTGTATTGTGGATCAAATAGTACTCCATATGAGATCTCTAATGAGATTAGTGATAGTGATCATCAGCTCTGCCATGAGCCACTAACGAGATCAGTGATAGTGATGGAGCTTGGATTGATTTCTCCACAAAATCAGTTTCAAAATTGCTAATGTTTGAAAACATGCAATACACAATTTATGTGTTTAGTTTCAAAATTGCTAATGTTTGAAAACATCTGATACACAATTTAGGTGACGCTTTTGGATAAATTTTTCTTGACCTCGATTTTTTTTTATAAATATTTCAAATTATTGCTTATTGTGACTTACAGTATGTTTAAAAATTTAATAATTCTACCTTTCAGTTCATTTTAAAAATTGAAAATGGACTTTTGAAATTTGAAATGTTTTCAAGAATATAACTTCTAATCAAGAGGATTGATAATTTCAAGTAGACAAAATCCCACATACACTTACGGGTCGTTTGGTACAAAGAGATGTTATCCATGGATTAACAATACAGGGATTAGCAATGCAGGGATTAGTAATACAGGGATTATTTTTTCTCTAAGTGTTTGGTGTATTATATTAAAACATAGATATATCATGTATTGTGTTTGGATTTAAAACTCTACAAAACCTTTTTTATAACTATACCCTCAAATTTTTTTAGGATTTTCTACTTCATTTAACTAGTCAAATTACTCACCCTTTGCATGATCTTATAGAAAAGTTAAAATATGAATAATAATTTTTACTTTGCTTAGTTGAACATTTATTTTTTCCAAAAAAAAATTGAGTTTATTTGATCAAGAAAAATTCAAAACAACAAATAATTGTCATATTATACAGAAATAATTTTTAAAAATGCAAAAGTACATTATATAAGAATATCACGGATCATTGATGATATAATTTTAGATTTTCAAATTATATATTTGTTTGACAATAATCTTTTCTATATAAATTAATCCATTTGTAAATTAAACAATTATAGAATAACATAATGTAGTTCTCATTCGACGCTATCAACCAATATAAGGAAGAAAATGATATTTAAGCACTTGATCAGCATACACAAAGAAAAAGAGGTTGCAAATTAATGTAACTTAACAATCAAATTTTTAGTGATTAGATTTAAAATGGAACTAAAAGAAAAAATTTAATAAAAAGAATTGAGGGGTAGTTAAGTCATTTAATTCTCTTATTCATGTATTATTATACCATGGATAAGTAATTTCATGATTTTCTAGGTATAAGATAATACACCATATGGTGTATTAGTTATCCATGAATAAGAAGAGATTAAATTAAATTGTGCAACCAAACGATGTATTAGGTTGGATTAGATTTTAATACATAAATTATTTTAAATAATACTTCCTACCAAACGTATCCTTATTGTGCAATAAGGATAGAGGTACAGACTTTAGCAAAGACATACTTCTTCTAAAGACATGGAGTGTGTTTGTTATGAAGGAAAAAAATTCATGAACTTTTGCAAAGCAAAAAACAATTTCAGGTTCAATCAAACATTTAATTAAAAATAGTAAGTATTTTGTTAATCAATTAAAATATATAAGAAATAAAAAAAGAGCTTTTAAACCTATAGGGTAAATTCGCAAAAATATTTATGAAAAATTAATCGGTTGATATTTAATAGCAAAAAAAGACTTCTAAACTTAAAAGGAGTTCAAACGACAAAAACTTTTTCTAATGTGATTTCAAGGGATTGTTTCAATTTATTGGATAAAATTGTCATAATTTGTGTAATATGTATGATTTTGAAGTCAAAGGTGTACGTATCTTTTATTAATATGCCTGTCTTACATAATTCCTCTGTCTTATATTAACTATACACAATTCATTCGTCAAGCTGAAAACATATGTAAGTAGATTTTTACTTCTGATCTCTATCTTATAATGTTATTACGTTCTAGATTATGAATATTTTTGATGTGTTAGCTTTAGTTTGATTAGTTAAGATTTTTAAATAAATCAATTAAAAATTTTATTTGCATCAAAAGTGATTTGAACTTATACCCTTCATTAAACACTCTGAAATAGACAAAATTATCTTTTTATTTTTATTAATTATTATTATATTATTTTTATTGTATTGAATATTGACTTTAAAAAACCTATAAGTATTATTTTAAAAAAGAATTTGTTGACCTTTCACAAATAAAAAAGGTCTTCTAGACTTTTTCTTTAAAGAAAACAAGGTAGGCTGTTTTAGTTTTTAGGTGATTTTTTCCAAAAAATTCTAACTTTATGTAATATTTTTGTTGGGCATTTCATTAGACTTTTTAATTTAAAAAGGTTTGCAAATATAGAAATATTCAAACCCTGAAATATTAATTATTTTTTACATCATTATTTAATTAAATAAAAAATATATAGAATTAATGTTCTAAAATATATGGGTTCTCCATGATACACCTATTCTTATATGCACTTTTTAGCTATATTGTTTCTAAGACAAGGAAGATACGTTTCTTTTCTGAATGATTGCACTTTTTCTGAATTATTAGGTTTATTTATTTTTTTCTTTAACAAAATATATATTTTGTATTGTTAGATATGAAATTAAGTCCTTGATGGATGACCGTGGAGACTACATCTGAAAATAGAATTATCTAATACATAAGAAAGATTAATTAAGACCAACGTGGCATAAATTATTTAGCTAAAAAAATAAGGTTTGAAATCAAAGTTCATGAATTTTGTGGCATAGTAATATCGACAATACATGTTTAGAATCTTAATTTTTAATGTAAGAATTTACTGTGTTGATACTTTGAGATTGATTGACTGAATCTCTCGCACTGAAAGAGCAAGATTATTTTTATTGGGGTTGGATCTTATACTGCAATGGGTAGTATACATGATTATATGTTAAATGGTTGTAGATGTGAACTTTAAATATTGACCCATACTAACAGTATCTTTTGTTTTGGTGTAACATTGATTTGTTGTCTTGTTGGTGCAGGAAGTGACATCATTAAAGAAAAGTTGGATAAATTTGATAAATTTTGAGAAAATACACTATTTTTATCTTGAACTATAAACGAAATTGTTGAGACATACTTCAACTTATAGGGGGTCCTATTATCCCCTGGACTATTAAAATCATATTTTTTGGCAATCTTGAGATCTACAGACACATACATGGCACACTGCGTGAATCAACATACTGCAAGTCCACGTAGGCACATGTATGTGGCACGTAGGCACTTAAGATTGCCAAAAATACAGTTTTAATTAGTCCATGAGGGTAATAGGAGCCCCTTTTAAGTTGGGTGTGTCTCAATAATTTTGCTTATAGTTCAGAGTGGAAACAATGCATTTACTCAAAAAAAAAAATTATTTTTCAACTTTCATTCTAAAAATATGCCCAATTCCCCAATTTTCATAAAGTATTAACGTGCTAATTTTCCAATCTTTAATTCTCCTTATTCTCCATTTCCTACAACATAAAGAAAAACAAAAAAGAAACTACAACCTCCAAACAAAAAAAAAAAGTCAATCTCACATCAATCAAGAAATTTATCAAGTTTGTTCTTTGCTCTTTATTCCTTACTTACAGTTTTTTTTGTAGATATAAAATTATTGCGGTTATTTTTTATTTCTTCAACTCAACAAATTCTTTCTACTAAAAATTAAAGAAAATCACAATTGATTTTCTGTAAAACTTCAGTTACTTTTCTCACGAACTTTCAAAATTCAATGCTTACAATAACTCTTACTTTTCTGATGAGATTTTTAATTTGAAAATACAGATTTTAAATTCAGTGAAGAAATATTTCGCTCCGATATCATCAAAGTCACCACAATCAAGTTCATCCACTCAAAATACTCCTCGCATGAAAAAAAAAAACTTGAATCAATTAGAAGAAAACCATCATTCTGCTAAAAACAAAAGCAAAGAGTAAACTTGAATTCTTTACTGACAATCCAAAAGAAAGAAAATTCATTTGAAAATATCATCTAAATGATCCTGATGAGATTAGATGAACATATATTCAAAGAGGTCCTCATCAACTTCGAGTTCACGAGTTTCCTCAAAGAGATATTTCTAGATTAAAATATCATTTTAATCGTAAATAATTTAAAATATATCTCGATTGATTGGAGTATAGTGAAATTGAAGCTGCCGCTTATTGTTTATGTTTTTATTTATTTCAAGATGAAAGCATTCATCTAGGTGGAGGTTAAGCATTTTCAAGTATAGGATTCAGTGTTGACACAAAAAGAAAAGCTTAGATATGCACGTTAGAGTATCAAACAGTGATCATAATCAGGCAAAGAAAAAGTATGAAGATTTAATGTGAAAAGAACACTCAATCAAGCATTATTTGTGAATCCATCCAATTAAATCAAGCTTGAATACAAAATTCATTTACAAGATTTTGTAGATGTGGTGAGACTCCTTTCAAATCAAGGTTTGACATTCTGTGGACATTGTGAAGATGGATCATTATTGAACAAGGGTAACTTTCTTGAATATCTTTCATGGTATGCAAGTCAATGTGATAAAATTAGTGATCTTGTATTGAAAAGATCTTTAAAAAATAATCAATTGACTTCTCATAAAATTCAAAAAGATATTATCACTACATGTAAGCTTGAAACAATTAAAGCTATTATTGGAGGATCTAAATGGTGACTATTTATCATTGCTAGTAGTGAATATTATGACCTGTCACATAAGAAGCAAATGACAATTGTTTTGCGTAATGTTGATGGTGGAGGATCTGTTGTAGAGCGATAGAGATTGTCCATGTTCATGATATTAGTGTTTTATATTTAAAAGAAGCAGTTGTTAACTATATTACTCAACATTCTTTGAATTTATCTTGTATACGAGGGCAATGCTATGATGGAGTAAGTAATATGCAAGGCATCTAAGTTGCCTTAAAATTTTGATTTAGCAAGAAAGTAGATCGTCTTATGAAATTCATTGTTTCGATCATCAACTTCAGTTGACTCTTGTTGGTGCATTAAAAAATGTCTTCAAGTTGGAGAATTTGTATTGTTAATTTTCAATGTCTTAAATAGTGGAAGGTTCTTTTAAATGAATGGATGAACTTTGACAAGATCAAGCAAAAAAAGTTCAAGAGGCACTAGATATGGGCTAGGCTAAAACTGGTAAGGGCTTGAATCAAAAACTTAGTCCTAGCGTGAGGTTAAAATTGATAAGGACTTGAATAAAAAATTTGATATTGCTAGAGCTGTTAATACTAGTCGGGGTTTACACCATAAATCATTTAAGAACTTTATTAATATGTTTGGTTCTATTACTGATGTCCTTGACACTATTGTTATTGATTCTCAATCTGTTGAAGAAAAAGTTAGGACAACAGTATATATCAGAACTTGTCAAACATTTGATTGCTTCATATTGCATTTAATAAGAGATATTTTAGAAATCACAAATGAGCTTAATGAAACCTTACAGAAAAAAGAACAAGATATTGTAAATGTTGTTCTACTTGTTAAAGTGATGAAGAAATGATTGCAATATTTAAGAGATGAAGGATGGAATCCACTTGTCAAGAATGTATTTGCATTCTGTGTCAGGTATGATATTTTGATACCCAATATTAATGAGTTCTATGTTAATTTTAGAAGATCTCAATCAAGAGTTGTTGATTATATTATCTCACATCACTATCGTGTGAAAGTATTTTTTTTTTTTAAGATTATTAATTCACAATTTAAAAAACTCAATGATTGTTTTAAGAGAACAGATTATTTATTGTTAGAGTTTTTATCTTGATTTTCTTACCAAAATTGAGTTTTAATTTTCTATTAGAGAAAAATAAAAGGAAGACCATAATTACTTTTATTTTTTCTTAAAGAAAAATATAAACCTTTTTCATATTTAGTAAACCTCTTTCTTGGACGAAAGGTTTTGGACATCTATAAATAGAAGACCATCTTCTCATACCATAATACAATAGTATCCACAATGTAGTCGTTTAGAGAGATTTGTTTAGGGGGTGATTTTTTCTCAATAGGTTTTAAGTTTTTCAGTATTATTTTTAATATGTAGGTCGTGACCAAATCATATTAATAATATAGTTTTAGTATTATTTTTCTTTTTCAACTGCTTTATCGTCTTTATGGTTTGCAAACTATTCGTTTTCGCATGACGCCCTCTCAAGTTTGAATCAAATAAGTGGTAGCACAGACTATGATTCAATGATATGATTCGATGATCCGATGCTTCAGATTGAGGACATGTTGATATTAAAGTTGCATCAATTTGACGATAGTGAAAATATTTTGTCAAAATAAAACTACATGTGGAGACAATTGTTAATTATATTTTCAATAATCCTGCTGTTACATATTTGAAAATAAAACTCACTTTTAACCCTGAAAAGGGATCATATATTATTAACCCGAAAGGGCTCGTATATTTTTAACCCCAAAGCTCCATTTTAAGCATATCAAGCAACATGATGAAGATTATGTGAAGAACAAAGATCAAAGATGTAAGGAAGGTGGATCAAGTGAAAAAAATCAATCAAAAATGAGAGATTTATTAGGATTTTTGCCTAATTTTCTTACCAAAATTGAGTCTTAATTTTCTATTAGAGGAAAATAAAAGTAAGACCATAATTACTTTTATTCTTTCTTAAAGAAAGATATATATTTTTTTCATATTTGTCAAACCTATTTCTTAGAAGAAAAATTTTGAACATCTATAAATAGAAGACCTCTTTCTCATACCATAACACAATAATATTCACAATGTAGTCGTTTAAAGAGTTTTGTTTAGGGGGAGATTTTCCTCCAATAGATTTTAAGTTTTTCGATATTATTTTTAATATGTAGGTCGTTTGATCAAATCATATTAATAATATGTTTTTAGTATTTGTTTTTCTTTGTCAACTGATTTATCGTCTTTATGGTTTGCAAACTATAAGTTTTCGCATGACGCCCTCTCAATTTCGAACTCAACACTTATTGGGGTTGCTTGCTTGAATCCTGTTGACTCATTTTCTAATTTTGACATAAATAAAATATTGAAAATGACTAAATTATATCCTGATAATTGGGTGAAAATATAATGGTTACTCTCAAGAATCAACTAGAGACTTATATTATTGATGTTTACGATGTTGATGAAAGATTTTTTAATCTAAAAGGACTTGGTGATCTTTCTGAGGAGCTAGTTAAGACAAAGAAACACTTCAATTGTCCTTTTGCGTTTCGACTAGTAAAATTTGCATTGCTCCTTTCGATTGTCACTGATACAATTTGAAAGAGTCTTTTAGATAATGAAGTTGATCAAGAGTGAATTGAGAAATCGAATAAATGATAGTTTCATGAGCAGTTGTATGGTGCCTTATATAGAAAAAAAATATTTTATATTATTTTTGATGAAAGTATTTTGAATAGGTTTCAAGAAATAAAAATTCGTAGAATAGTATTTTATAATATATTTTAGTTAATCAAATTTTATTTAATTTTCTTTGTTGTCTATTTATTTTTTATATATTGAACTCACTTCGTGAAAAATTTGGGTTCACCACTGCATGCAAAAATATTAGAATCAAATTACACATAAAAACTCCGACATTACAAAAAAATTATTCATAAATCAAAACAAGTTTAACCTCTACCTTAATTGCAACCTCAATATACCCTTCTATGTCCATACTAACATGAAAAAAGTTGAAGGTTAAAATCCTGAAGTGAGCGTTCGAAGTCAATAATCAAAGTCAACTTTTCATTTTTTCATAAGAAAGTTATATTCTTTATAAATGTACTATTCTAATTCTAATAGAATTGATTGTCATGATTACGTTGGATAGGATATTTAGTTACAATTTATATACGTCAAATAAGAACAAATTTAAGAATTAAAATTTTAGTCAATTTAAAAATTCTAAATTTCAGGATAATAATTAAATGACTATAATTAGAGACAAAGGGTGAAAAAATTATTTCGTCTATTAAGATGACTTTTAATGAAGATCCACCCCTCACCCTGTACCGTGCTCATCTGGTCTTTTTTCTTACACCCCACGCCATTTCAATTCTCTTTTTTTTTTTTTTTTTAATTCTCCAACTCCAATTTCATTACACTTCATCAATTTCTTCAAGGAAGAAAAAACATATGTATAAAACAATTATGAAATTTAACAAACTATTTATAAAATTCATTATTAAGAAGAAGCATAAATTTATAACCAATTCAATCTCTCAATTTCTAACTTTTAATTCAATCTCTCAATTTCTAACTTCTTTCTTGCGGGAAAAAAGAGGAAAACTATCTATTAACGTAAATATGTTTAAACACTTAGATGTTAGAGAAATAATGGTGGCTGGAGCAAAAGAGATTAGAAGTAAAATGAAATTTGCCTTTTTATAGTTGTTTCTTCACCAATAATGTGACATTTTTATATTTTTTCTTTCGGTGTTTGTCGGGGCAGGGTGGAGAGTTAATGGGTTTGACGGAGAAGGAGAAAGAAAGAGTGGAGCGGGAGGAGGAGTGGGATTACTTTTTAAAAAAGAAAATACAGTAATTACTTACGTGACAATGATAATACACGCATTTTCTGTCGTGAGATTGAAATTATGATTTTAAGGTTATATTTAATTTAATTAAAAAGTGTTTAGGGGATAAATAATTAACCATAAAATTAAAGTATTAAAGTAAATTTGATAGATAAATTTAATAGTGTTTAATCATTTTTCTTATATAAATATCATGTTATATTTGAAATTATATATTAAAAGTCTTATAACCACATAGATGATAGATATCACCAGACTTAAAACTAAAAAGCTTTTTCCTTTCTTATTTTTCAATCCAGTTAACCAGAGTCAATTAAAATAAGAACGAAAACGACTATTAAAAAATAGGAGAGCCAAAGTTCATCCCCTTTAACAAGTCTTCAGTCAAAGTATAGCTAGCTCATCAACCTCCTATTAAAAAATAAGAAAAACAAGTATTCCCCCATTTATGTTAACTTATTCGTTCAAAGATAGTTGTTCAATTTTAATTATTAATTTAAAAAATTAAGAGATAATTTATTATTTTATTTTTATAAATAAATATAAATTATTTTTTAATATTTAAATAATTTATAATTAATGAAATTGATATAATAAAATTATTTTTTTAAGAAGTGTGTCAAGTAAAAAGATGGACAAGCAAATGATATGCAGTGAGTAAACAAATAATTTCTTCGTCTTATAGTTTCTCCGTTTCAAATTGAAATGACATATTAATTAAGAATAATAATTAATAATATATCTAATTTATTATAATATTCCTATTAAATGATATTTATATTGAAGAAAAAGTAATTAATGCAAGGATAAAACATGAAAAAAAATTATCTTTTTTTGATTAATGAAAAAAGATAAGTAAAATAAAAAATCAAATTAGAAAATTTGAGACGAATAATTTGAGACACAGGAAGTATTAATTAATCACTTTCACTTTTGCACGCTGTTAAAAAAACCATAAAGAATGATTTGTTTAATTTACTTTTTACGATAGTTTTTTTGTAATCTTATAAATTTATTTATATGCTTTCGATGAGTATTAGTTATATGGGTAAAATATAAAAAATTTAATTAATTTTTGATATATATATTTATTATAATTAAATATATATAAAAATTAAATAAAATATATAAATTCAAATATACTTGGTATAGACAAGTGGACGTATATTTTAACAGCATTCTTCTCTACTGTGTTGCCTACGGTTGACCCGAAACCCAGTCGACGCTTTCAGACAATCAAACATGTTCTCTTTCATTCAAAACCCCCAATCTTCCTCAACCGTTAATGGCTCCTCCTCTTTCTTTCTCATCAACCAAATCCAAGAAATACCTTTTTACTTATGGATCCTCCACTTCAAGCTTTTCTAGCTGCTGCATCCAGCTTCGTTGCAGTCATATTGATCTTCACCATGCTCTATGTTTTCTGCAGAGACCCCAACAAAAGTCGTCGTATTGAACAGACTAGAAATCATCTCCCCCGGAACACCCGAGCGATAGCTAGTAGTACCAATAATCCAGAGCTTTCTGCAATCACCATTACTGAAAGTGCAACATTTGACCAATCTTTAAACCAGATCTCCATGAAGGAACTCGCTGAAGCAACTCGAGATTTCTCTCCAGAACTCATCATCGGTGACGGCAGTTTTGGGATGGTGTACAAGGCCAAACTCAGCTCCGGCATAATCGTTGCTGTTAAGAAGCTCTCCCCTGATGCTTTTCAAGGTTTTAGGGAGTTTCGTGCTGAGATGGAAACTTTGGGTAAGATCCAACACCCCAATATAGTTAAAATGCTTGGATATTGCTCAACTGATTGTGATCGTGTACTTATGTACGAGTTTATTGAAAAAGGCAGCCTTGATCAGTGGCTTTACGACACGTCATCCACCTCTGATATGTCGGAATCAATGCCTTGGATGCCATTAGATTGGGCAACCAGGATTAAAATTGTTAAAGGTGTAGCTGCGGGACTTGCTTATATGCATAATTTGGATACTCCAATTATTCATAGGGATATTAAAGCGAGTAATATCTTGTTAAATGCGAATTTCGAAGCTTATATTGCGGATTTTGGATTAGCGAGGAGAATTCAAGGGTCACATTTACATGTCTCCACACAAGTAGCGGGTACAATGGGGTATATGCCACCCGAGTACATTGATGGTGCACCAATGGCGAAAACGAATGGAGATGTTTATAGCTTTGGTGTGTTGATGTTGGAGATTGTCACCGCGAGGCGCCCTAATTTTCCGTTTACGGGAGAAGATGGTCGTGAAATTAGGCTTGTCAATTGGATTAGTGGTATGGTAAAGCAAGAAAGGTATATGGAAATGGTTGATGTTAATCTTTCAAGGGATGGCTTGAAAGAGAGTGAAATTGTTGAGTATTTTAGGATCGCCATGATGTGTGCTAATGAAAATTGTCACGCTAGGCCTCCCATGAAAGAAGTCGTTCAGATTCTGGACGGAATTTTAACAATTTAAAGGGTCGACATTCATTTCTTTGCAAGTATTCATAGATGAATTCTATCAAGAAAAGAGCGTTGTGTCTGTAATTTGAAGACGCCTTTTGGTTGTTCATCTCTAATGTATCAAATTCTATATATATTAGTATAAGGTAATATGAGTTATTTTAAATTTGTACTTGGTAGTTTATAAATTGTAAAAAGTAGGGCAAATTGTTTCTTTTTAATTGATTAATGGGATTGGTTAAATGGGAGAAACATTTTCTGAGAACCTGTCCAGAATGTCATCTTGGACATTATGTAAATATTTCATGTACAATTGCATATAAAATTGCACCAATTAAGATTCTTCTGTCCTAATAAAGTTCTAAGCAAAGCCTGTGCCTATAGTACCTCAATATCCTTCAATTCTGCCTTATCAAGCCTTCCCATTTCATCCCGTTTAAGCACTTGCATAGTTGCATTAATCCAATTTTGTATCATATTCTATTCTCTGTTTTTTCCACTCTATGGTCTTTTGCCTATATCTTATCTGGTGTCTAGAAAGGTGGAGATAATATGTACTTGACATATCAGTTAAGGTGTGCTCAAGTTGGTCCAAATACCAACTGCACCTTGATTTGTTCTTTCCGCAAGAATGGCGTTTGAGTAGAGGCATACCGTATACGATCATTATTAACAGCTGAGGTACATTCAAATTGTCCGGTCAAGATACTCTTATTATTAAAAAAAAAACAAATGTAAATGCAAAAATCCCTTTGATTTGTCCTTTTCTGCAATAATGACATATGAGTAGAGGCATATGGGGCTGTTCTTGACATCGTGCTTGGGAATCAAATCAAGTAGATGGGATAATTGGGTACTTAGGTTGTTGAGAAGTTGGCGTGTTTCTGGCTGAATATGGCCATGCTGCATCATGATTCATGGCAAGAAGGTTCGGACTAGCAATTGTTTGACCTGTTTTTGCATCACATGGCTTTGAGCTGTCAAATCTAATACTTATGCGGTTACTCTGGTTCATTTTAGTTGTCATGCTTGCTAAAAATAAACTAATCTAAAATTATTTTCATTTTCGAAATTAAAATATAAACATGAGTAAATCCAAAGTCAATATCAATAATCAGGCCTCTCTGCTCACAATCCAATCTAGGGATGCCTTTGGTAAATACCTTTCCTATTTTCCATGAAGCTTCCAATAATGGTGATTTCCAATTTATCCGGGATAACATGAACTCCAAATTAGCTAGGTGGAAAACCAAATTCATCAATACAACCGGTAGAACTACCCTTGCTAGAGCCTCCCTCAACAACATTCCTAATCATGTAATGCAATACATCAATCTTCCTAGGAAAATCCTCTAGAGGATTGACAGAGACCAAAGAAACTTTATATGGGGCACACTGATGTTAAGGAAAAAAAGCACTTGGTGAGTTGAGAGGTTGTCAGTATGCCTAAGAACCTAGGAGGCATAGGGATCCAAAGAGTTGATATTAAAAAACAAACTATGCACAATGTTCTAACTTGGAGAACCATAAAACATCTTGACTCCCTTTGGTCTAGAACCCTTACTATGAAGAACACTAATAATGGAACTAGCCCTAAGCACATTGTGTTCAGAACCTGAAAGGTTGTCTCTAGAGGTCTTGAAATTTGTAATGTTGCTTGCCTCTCCCTAAGGGAGACAAAGTGAGTTTTTGAAGTGATAAATGAATACCTAACTCTGAATCCCTTAGAAGCATCATCTAGGGTCCCTTGCCAACTAACCACCAACATACTAAAGTCTCAAACATCTGGTGTAATGGGCCTTGGAATGGCCTTTTAACTAAGTACACTAATCTCATCCCCTCTCTATTCTTCGTCAAAACTATGACAATTAGGAGAGTTTATGAAAAGAGCTTCACAATAAACCTTTTGACAATTTCATCAACCTGGACATCCTTATTGCTTTTTGTGTGTGGCATATATGAAGATGTAGAAATAAAAACCTTTTCAATAATAGTAATAACCCCTCCTCTTTTTGAAAATCTTATGCTGATGCCATTAAATATACTCAACTTTTTAAGAATCAAGCCAATACCAATTACCCCTTCAATACTATCACTGTCGAATGGGAGCTCCCCAGCTCCATTTTTACAAATTAAACATAGATGACTCATGCTTGGGAACTCCAAAAATAGGAGGTAATGGAAGGGTTAGCAGAAATAGAAGAGTGGAGTGGATCCTAGTTAGGTTATACTTATGCTTAGAAATATTAGCTTACATTGTGAGTCCATTATTGATGCTTGCAGGTCTGTGCTGAGAAGAATATGGAGTCCATCAGTGGTTCACTGCTTTAGAGAACAAAACTCTGTAGCAGATACTATGGCAAAACATGGAGCAACAAGGATAGACTTTTGGCAACACCAACATTTTGACAGTTCCTCCCATGTATACCCTAAATCATGTATGAACAAACATTCTAGGAGCTACTCAAGTTAGGAACTTAAATACTGTCCTAGTTCTGAGGATGCAAACTCTTTCTTTTTGGAGTGTGGATAACAGTTGGCTCTGTAACTGTAGTAAGTCTCTAAGACAAGCTTTACTTTTTTGTTAAATATATATTTTCAATTTACCAACACTACAAAAAAGGGTCAAATTGTTGGGGTTTATTTGCGGAGGTTATTTTAACTTCTATAAAATTATATAAAATGCGGAGTTTAAAAATCTGTCGCTAAAATTTATAAATTTGAAGAGGAAAATGTTTGGCCAATTATAAATTTAAGCAATAAGACAAGAAAAAATAGCACTTAAATTTCCCTTTTTTTTTAATTGGGCAAACATTTTCCTTTTGTTGGTGCTGAATTTTTTTTTTTAATTTCCCCAAAATTAAACCCCTAAATCGACCTCCTCTCTCTCATTTTTTCCCATAACCCCCAAATCGATTGTTGGTGTTGGTGCTGGCCGGCTTCTGCTTATTGCTGTATGTAATTTCCTCTTGTTTCTGCTCTTTGTCTTGTTTCTGATTTGAGCACATATTGAAAATTGGGGCCAATCGATTACGGGTTAGTTTCTCTTAAAGATGACTTCAAAAGAAATTATATAGTTATCAATAGTCTACACTTGTAAATTTTTTGTGTGTAGCTGGCTTGAGGAGGAAGAGAACAATAATCTTCCAATCCCATTCTTTTACTCAAAAGGTGCTTTGTTTTTTATTATGCATTTTGTTTGAGGGTGTTTTTTGTAGCTTAAAGGGCTTTCAACCTACTGCTTTGTTGAACCTTTAAAGGATTGTGGTTTTATCAGATACATTTCTTTATTTTTTGTATCCTTACAGAGTGTTTAGAAAATTTAATTGCATAAGTTTTAGAATGTCTTCATTTTGATTTTCTTGTACAATGGAACATTGAGTATGCGGTACTGCCCATATCTAGTATTGTCTTGCTTTGACTTATTTTTTTTTTGGTTGATAAATTTTAACTTACTATTTGATTTAATCTCGTATTTTTTAGCAGATTGCCTTACCTTGATTTATGAAGCATTGTCTGATTATTTCCCCCGTCGTATAGCAGAGGCCTATTATTATAAGAAACAATATCCATTCTTGAATGGGTAATCTTTGGCCTCATCCTTAAAGCACATTATGCAGATAGATTATATGATGTCAACAACATACCCATGAATACATAAATGAGAGCATTAACAACAACACAGTAATGTTAACGGAGAGCAGTACACATATCTAGAGGAAAGAACATTAATGACAATAAAATAGTGCGACAATCGAAGTACAAAAACACAGGTGATAACCTAAACCGAAGAACAGAAAACAATGAGAATAGTGCTAATACCAACGGTAAGAAAAGTCCAAGTACAAACACCAAGCCTATCCCGTAGGAAAGCGAGAGAACACTTTACTACCAATTATCCTTTTACCCTAATCCGCGATCTCCAAATTCTTCTATTTAAGGTCTTGTCTTCGGTAATCTCAAGATGCACCATATTCTGTCTCATTAGATACCTTTGAAGTGCTTTGTTTTTTTTTATACAGTTTATGGAGCTTCTGGAAAATATGAAAAACCTACAAGAGCTATGGCTCGATCGCAATCGTATTCGAACAGTTAATTTGTTCGGTTTGAAATACATTAAAAAGATTAGTCTGCAGAGCAACCGTTTAACTTCTATGATGGGATTTCAGGTCCTGATACCCAATAGTTGTGCTTTGTTCATTGTAGACGATTTCATTTCAAGAGTAAGTTGTTTTGTTGTTTTCAATCTGCAGGGATGTGTTTCCCTTGAAGAATTAAACTTGAGCCATAGGTATTATGAAAATGGAAGGTTTGTCTACCTTGGTAAACCTGCGGGTCTAGGATGTATCAGCAAATAAGCTTACAGAAATTAATGACATCAAGAACTTGACAAAGTATGAAAGCTGTCCCAGCAGTTCCAAATGTGTGGATTACTCATTTTATGCTAGGAATTGTCATCGTTTTCATGTTCACTTTTTGGTTCGTATTGCAGATTAGAAGATTTGTGGCTTAATGACAACAATATAGCATCCCTAGAAGGATTGGCAGAAGCTATTGCTGGTGCTAGAGAGAAGCTAACAACTATTTACCTTGAGCGAAATCCCTATGTAAGTGTCTTTAAGCCTTAGCACATCCTTATAGTATAAACTGACATCAATTGTCTTGCTCATTTTTTTTTGGTTGTATATTTGCTTGTATTTAGTCTCTCTACCTCCCTGAGGTAGTGGTAAGGTTTGTGTTTACTTTAGCTTCCCCCGACCTCACTTTTGGGATTTTACTGGGTATGTTGTTGTTGTTGTTGTATATTTGCTTGTACTCGAACTTGAAGTTTCTGTTGGATTCAAAGTATATGAAAAAGTGTGAATGAAAAAATGGAGGAAAAATGGTGGAGAAGGGAGACACCAATTTAGAAAGTGTACTCCCAAATTGGAAAGTTCACTCTTTCTCCTACATTAGTGGAAGAAGAGAAATTGTGAGTGTTTAAAATAAGGAACACTTACTCCACATGGTAAGTGAGGCAAAAAATAAGAGATGCATCGCACCGTCGTCGTCATCGCTCGCTCGACTTCGGATTTGGATTTGGAAAATAATCGATCAATGAGATCTATTTTTTTGGATAAAGTTTATTTGTCAGAAATTCAGAAATTCAGTTCGAAAATACCAAAGAAAAAAACACAACCTTTTTGTGTGTTTTGATACTCCATTTATATGCATGCATGCAGATTCCGAAATAGTGTTTCGAAATAGTACAGTGCTGAAATGAAGGGATGCAACCCTTCAACGAACAGACATGGCTTTTCCAGAAAGGTCACCCTTTTTAAGTGAACCATTGCCACTTTTCAAAAGAGGCATATGTTGGTTATATAAACCTGTTTTCATCCACAGGTTTAGGTACGAATTTTCTGAAATACAAACTCTATTCTTGTCTTGAAAAACTTTCTGCGTGATCTATCAAACCGTTGAGTGAGTTCTCTAAATCCAACAATTTGAGGTGACGCTATTGTTCGGATTGAAGGCCATTTTATCCTGGGAGGAAGATTCCAAAACCTCGAGTACATTGAGGGGAATTATTCTTTAAGTACACTCCATGAATTTGGAGGACTTGGTCTTAAATTCTGTTTCATCTCTTTTATGAATCTTAACATACTTCTTAGATAGATTATTCGTAATCTAGTGTTGAAGGTGTTACAGAACTTCATAAGTGTTCTTGTCTTGGACTTGAACTAGTGTTGAAGTTTGTGTTTCTTATATACAGATTCTTGTACCCGAATACATAAAAAATATCAATCTTAAGGAATAACTTGCAGAATCTGTATTGCTTGTTTTTGGAGATTAAAGCTTTAAGCTTTCTACTCCGTTTGAACTTAACAAGTGATTCTAAGACATAAAATCTTCATCACAAGTTAAAGATCACTCGGTTGACGATTGAAAGTCATAAAAACTCCATCGTTAACTAGACGCAAGAAGAAGAGATTAAAGTTGCTTAACTTTATGAGTAGTATTCTGAAAATACTAAATTTTATTATCTTGTAGTGACATAAAAAATGACTAATGAAAGTCAAATGCAAGATGCGGCTACGACTGTGGGGGAAACTAGTATTGCCTCAACAAGTCGAGCAAATGCTCCGCAACCAATGGCACCTACGGAGAAGCCCAATAAATTTGCGGGCATTGACTTTAAGCGATGGCAGCAGAAGATGTTTTTCTACCTCACAACGCTATGTCTTCAAAGGTTCACTATTGAGGATCCTCCTGAGTTGTCCGAGGGAACCTTGGACAATAATTGTAGAGGCTTGGAAACACTCGGATTTCCTTTGCAGGAATTATATCTTGAGTGGTCTCCAAGATGACCTCTATAATATTTATATTGGAACTAAGACATCAAAGGAATTGTGGGGAGCACTAGAATGAAAATACAAGACAGAGGATGCGGGAATTAAGAAATTCTTCGTTGCAAGGTTCCTGAACTTTAAAATGATAGATAGCAAATTAGTTGTCACTCAAGTGCAGGAATTGCAAGTAATCATCCACGATCTCCTAGCGGAAGGTATATCTTTGAAAAATACCTTAGTTGAACAAATTGAAAATGTTCTTATTACTCACATAAACTGTTTTATAGGTTTGATTGTGAATGATGTATTTCAAGTAGCAGCGATAATTGAGAAGCTACCACCTATGTGGAAAGACTTCAAAAACTACTTGAAGCACAAACGTAAGGAGATTACTGTTGAAGATATAATTATCCGACTATATATTGAAGAGGATAATAAAGCTGCCGAGAGAAGGTCAAAAGGGAATTTTACAATTAATGGAGCACATATTGTAGAAGATGACCAAAACAATTCTAAGAAAAGGAAGAAAGTTGAACATGGAAGCAATCAACCCAAGAAGAAATTCAAGGGAAAATGCTTCAACTGTGGCAAGATTAGCCACAAGTAGACGGATTGTCGTGCCCCTAAGAAAGGCAAGAAAAAAGATCAAGCAAATATGATTGAGTCCAACAAAGTTGTGATGATCTGTGTGCTATGATTTCAGAATGCAACTTGGTGGGGAATCCTCACGAATGGTGGATGGATTCTGGCGCCACCCGCCATGTTTGTGCCAACAAAGAGTTGTTTTTGTCATTCGCTCCGGCTCAAGTAGAAGAAATAATCTACATGGCTTACTTCGCTACTGCTAAGGTAGAAGGAACAGGAAAAGTGGTTTTTGAAAATGACTTCAGGAAAGGTCTTGACACTTAACAATGTCTTGTACGTTCCAAAATTACGTAGGAACTTGATTTCTATTTCAATTTTAGACAAGAACAGATTCAAATGTGTAACCGTTTCTGGAAAAATTGTAATTAGCAAAGGAGAAGTGTATGTAGGAAAATGCTATCTCACCAAGGGCCTTTATAAGATGAATGTAATGAATGTTGAAATAAATAAAAGTTCAAATTCTTCTTACTTGTTTGAGTCTTATAATTTATGGCATAAACGTTTAGGCCATGTTAATTACAAAACGTTACGAAAATTGATTAACTTAAAAGTTTTGCCAAACTTTGAGTTCAATAAATCAAAGTGTCAAACGTGTGTGAAATCAAAGTATGCAAAACATCCTTATAAGTCTGTTAAAAGGAATTCCAATCCTTTAGACTTAGTACACACTGATATTTGTTATATGAAGTCAACACCATCACGTGGTGGGAAAGGAAGACACAATCAATTCCTTATTAAAAATGGAAAGGAAGGAAACCCAACTTGAAATATTTCAAAGTGTGGGGTGTCTAGCAAAGGTCCAAGTTCCTATGCCTAAAAGGGTTAAGATAGGACCTAAGACTGTGGACTGCGTGTTCATAGGATATTCTAAAAGCAGTAAAGAATGTCGTTTTTGGTTCATAAATCCGAACATTCGGATATAAATGAAAATACAGTAATTAAATCAGATAATACTGAATTCTTTAAAAACATTTACCCGTATAAAACTAGACATGAACAGTCTAGTGGAGGGTCTAAATGACCTCGAGATGAATCAAGTGAGAATATACATAATAAAGAAAATCCAAAACGTAGTACACGTCAAAGAACGTCAACTTTGTTTGGTTCAGATTTTGTAACATTTCTCTTAGAAAATGAGCCTCAAATATTTAAAGAAGCGATGTCGTCTTTGGACTCATCCTTTTGGAAAGAGGCAGTTAATAGTAAGATTGATTCAATCTTAAGCAACCATACATGGGAATTGGTTGATCTTTCTCCAGGAAATAAACCTTTAGGTTCTAAATAGATCTTCAAAATAAAAATGAAAGCGGATGGTACTATTGACAAATACAAGGCAAGACTTGTAGTAAAAGGCTTCAAACAAAAAGAAGGCCTTGATTACTTTGATACATAGTCGCCAGTAACAAGGATAACATCGATTTGAATGTTAATTGTCTTGGCGGCGGTATATGATCTTGAAATCCATCAAATAGATGTGAAAACCGCATTCCTAAATAGAGAATTGGAGAAAGAAATTTACATGGAATAGCCTGAAGGTTTTGTGGTTCCAGAAAATGAGAATAAGGTGTGTAAACTTATTAAGTCATTGTATGGACTAAAGCAAACACCTAAACAATGGCACGCGAAGTTTGACCAAACCATGTTGGAAAACAGGTTCAAGATAAATGAATGTGATAAATATGTTTATATTAAAGACACTCTAAATCACCAAGTTATTGTTTGTATATATGTGGATAATACGTTAATCATTAGTAGAGACATTTCTGACATAAATGCAACAAAACGAATGCTCGAGAGTAAGTTCGATATGAAAGACCTTGGAGTTACGGATCTGATCTTAGGAATAAGAATCCATAGAACTCCACAAGGGTTGGCACTGTCACAGTCTCATTATATCGAAAATGTACTTGAAAATTTCAAGTATATGGAATTCGGTATTGCCAAGACTCCATTGGATGTGAGCTTTGCACTTCGAAATAATGAAGGTGAAAGTGACTCACAATTGGAGTACGCAAGAGTATTAGGATGTTTAATGTATATAATGAACTGTACATGACCAGACATAGCATGCGCTATTAGTAAATTGAGTTAGTACACGAGTAATCCCAACAGAACTCATTGGATGACAATGAAAAGAGTTTTGGGGTATCTTAAATACACTCAAGACTATGCTTTGCATTATAATAAATATCCCGCGGTACTCGAAGGATATAGTGATGCAAATTGGATCACCAGATCGAATGAAGTAAAATCCACAAGTGGATATGTATTTACTATTAGTGGAGGAGCAGTCTCTTCGAAATCATCCAAACTGTATTGCTCGCTCTACAATGGAATCTTAATTTATCGCATTGGATAAAGCTGGTGAAGAAGCAGAATGGCTCCGGAATTTCTTGGTAGATATTTCTTATTGGCCCAAACTAGTGGCACCAGTATGTATACACTGTGATATACAAGCGGCAATAGGTAGGGCAGGGAGCATGATGTACAATGGTAAATCTCGTCACATACGATGGAGACATAATACCGTTAGAGAACTTCTCTTTGGTAAAATTATCACTGTTGACTATGTAAAGTCAAAGGATAATGTGTCGGATCCACTTATAAAAGGTCTATCTAGAGAAGGAGTGGAAAGGACATCCAAGGGAATGGGTTTAAGGCCTAGGACAAGTCAGCATGGCGGTAACTCTACCTAGAAGATTGGATATCACAAGAGCTAGGTTTAAGGAGATCAAACAAAGTTGTGTCTGACAGATTCAACATTGTCGATTACCTAACCCATTCTCATGATGTAAACAATGTTCAGTAAATAAGGAAAAGACTTAAGGTGAAAAGTCTTTTAATGATTATCTAAATTTGGCAGATTTGACCAAATAATTTAATCTATAGTATTGAACGTTTAGAAATCACCTATGTGAGAGCGAAGTGAAATCTGCTTCAAGGAGAATGTTAGTAAAGGCCTATTCTCTAAGCTCTCATGAAACAGGGACGTGTTCATGGTTGAAAAGAACAAAATTGTGAGACCATAAATGGTAAAAGGTTGATTGTGTGACATGTGTTATCTAGATGTATACTAAAGCTCGACGATTCAAAGATATCAAATCTACCGATTGACCGAGTGCATTCGATGCATGTTCACTACGAAAAGTTCAAAGGGAAACCCACTTATTCGGATGCAATCAGTCTTTGCCTGATGATCACATACTTGTCCGTAAAAATTTTATGAAAAATAGCCATTTCCCATTCATGTGCGGGATTGTAGGGTTCAAAGTATATGAAAAAGTATGAATGAAAATATGGAGAAAAAATGGTGGAGAAGGGAGAAACCAATTTAGAAAGTGTACTTCTAAATTGGAAACTTTACTCTTTATCCCACATTGGTGGAAGAAGAATTTGTGAGTCTTTAAAATAAGGAACACTTACTCCACATGGTAAGTGAGGCAAGAAATAAGAGATGCCTCGCGCCGTCATCGTCGTCGCTCGCTTGACTTCAGCTTCGGATTTGGATTTGTCAAATGATCGAACGATGAGATCTATCTTTTTGGACAAAGTTCATTTGACAAAAATTCTAAAATTCAGCTCGAAAATACCAAAGGAAAAAATGTAACTTTTTTCTGTGTTTTGATACTCTATTTATATGCATGCATGTAGATTCCAAAACAATGTTTCGAAACAGTGCAATGCTAAAACGAAGGGATGCAAGCCTTCAACGAAATGACACACTGATTAATGAAAAAGTATGCCTGTTCGGAAAAGACACATTCTTTGGATGAACAGACATGACTTTTCCAGAAAAGTCACACCTTTTAAGTGAACCATTTCCACTTTTCAGAAGAGGCACACGTTAGCTATATAAACCTGCTTTCATCCACAGGTTTAGGTACGAATTTTCTGAAATACAAACTCTCTTCTTGTATTGAAAAACATTCTGTGTGATCTATCAAACTGCTGAGTGAGTTCGCTGGATCCAACAATTTGAGGTGCCGCTATTGTTTGAATTGAAGGTTATTTTATCCTGGGAGGAAGATTCCAAAACCTCGGGTACAGTGAAGGGAATTATTCCTTAAGGACACTCCATGAATTCGGAGGACTTGGTCTTAAATTTTGTTTCATCTCTTTTCTGAATCTTAACACACTTCTTAGATAGATTATTCGTTATCTAGCATTTAAGGTGTTACAGAACTTCATAATTGTTCTTTTCTTGGACTTGAACTAGTATTAAAGTTTGTGTTTCTTATATATAGATTCTTGTACCCGAATACATAAAAGATAACAGTTTTTTCTCCAGATCCTTAGATTCTCTCTTCCTTCATCTAGAACTTCTTTTTAGCATTTTTTGGTTTATGCATCCCTTCTCTCAAAATGGGTCTTAGTCCCTCTTTCAACTAGTGATTTTGCTCTATCATAAGATTCTGTACAAACTTTGTCTCTTGTTCTAGAGTTTGTATTGCTTGATAGGTAATAACGTTGTGATATAGAGTGGGGACACACATGTGGGATCTGAAATATTTCAAATTATTTTCAATTTAGACCCGGATGAAAGGGATGATGATGCACGGGCTAACTACTAGGGATAACCTATTTTCAATTCTATTTGATGGTTGTATTACATTTTAAGCCACGTTTGGTTACTCTATGCAATTCTGTTTGGTGGAGATTTGTTGTAAACTGGTACCTTGTAATATTTTATTGGTGGCGGTGAGTTGTAGTATTTAGGATTTGGCGACTTATAGTAGTGCTTTGAAGGAGTTGGTGACTTGTAGTAGTGCTTTGAAGGAGCAGGCTCCTTGTAATACTTTACAGGTGAGGGCGATATGTAATATTTTACTGGTGACTTGTAATAGTTGTGCTTAGAAGGTATAATTACTTTGTAGTATTTGTGTGCTGGAGAATATTCAACAGGTTTTTTGTAGTAAGGGGTGGGTACATGATACTTGTATGGAGATGGTAATTTGTAGTACTTCTTAGAGCTGTAAGAAGGTGTGGGAGAAGTATAACTATAAGAGCTTAATCTGGAACTAAATCTAACTGTATTTGTTTTGGCTTTCTTATGGTGTAAATATATCTATTAGTCGCTTAAAATTGGACCTTTTTATGTAGTTTATATATGTACAATCCTATATAATTATGAATATTTTTGAATGTCTAGCAGCCAGTAGGTTTAAAGGGAACTGAGTGTTAAAGTACCTGTGCAAATAATACACCAATTTAGTAAAGGTGATTGAAGGCAATATCACTTACAAGGTAGATATTGTTACCCAATAACAGAGTTAATACTAGTAATGCTTTTCAAAGCTCACAGGTGGTATCTTAAAAAGTATTCAACACGAGGAATGTCATCACCTATTTTAGGACTACTCTAACCAAATATTATTATATAAGGGAAAAAGTGCCAAGATTTATTAGAATTTAAAGTGTAAATCTCAGGCTTTAATTGAGAGAAGTCTAGTGCACTAAAATTTTTGTTATATGTGGGGTCTGATTTCACAATGTGCTTTATAATTCTGGTAGCAGGACTTGTAGCTTCTAAGGGAATACACACACACGTAGTTCATGTTCTGCTGCTATTTTTTTTATTTCTGCTTTCCCTACTGATTAGTTTTGATGTCATTTTTTTCTACTTGATCCTAGTCTCTTACCTACTAGAATGAGAAATTATTTGATATTCTACCGGTTCAACACTGTACATAAAATGTAAGTATTTACTGGTCAGTTTATAGTAAACCATGTGATTATTTAACTCATTAAAGTTTCCCTAACCCAAAAGGCCTCTATTCTTAGGAGAGAAAATTGACTGGCTAGTTATCTAACTTAAACTATGGTCTTTATTTTCCTAGTGTTTGACCATTTTCCTTTAAGTAATTTGTTATGATCTTTGGTTAGTTATTCCTTGTTTATTAGTACAACTAGTTTTACACCTCTTCTGTTTATTAGTATGAAAGTTGTCCCAGGCAAGTTTTTCTTTAATCTGGGTGCCCTCTTACTTTTTCTTTTCTACTTGAGTTGGGAGGCGGTTTGAGCCAAAAGTGATTTATTAAAAATAAAGGACCATCTTCTTTGTATTTTTGTGGATGAAAACTTAGTTGAATACTCTTATGATGTTCTCATCCAAATTTATGCAGAAAATTCCATTTAGAAGTTTTTGCTTTTCCAATTTTTGATCGCTTAACATTCATTGCTGCCTGTAATATTTCTTGCAGTTGATCGTAATCATATTTTGGATAAAGTCAATGTGTCCATGCCAATTCGGTAAGTGTACTTCTCCTGCAAACTCTGAGTTTTTGAGGGTTTGAGTCTAATTATTGTTCTGTAGAGAGCCATCTAGATATGGTTTGGGATGAGAAACACCATTACGTCCTCCGAGAACTCCACTTCATCCATGCATGACACCTATGAGAGATCCTGGAGGTCCATCTTTCTGCTGTTTTATTGCTGTGGTGTTCCTTTCTTTGTATTTTTTTTAGTTGTGCTTGACTTAGCTTTAATGGTCATTTTCCTCTATAGCAACACCTATCCATGATGGCATGAGGACATGATGCATGACAGAGCATGGAAGTCCACCTAGGTATGTTGTATTATCACTCTGGAGAAAATAAGCCAAATGACATAGGTTATGAAAATAGAAGTGAAGGCCATGTATTCTGCCTAGTTCTTATTCTACCCGTAAATAATGACTTATGGATATCATCCTAAAATAAAAGAAAAAGAGCTATATCTTCACTTAAAGTGTGACATTCATGTCACTTCTATGGTTTAGACTTTAGATCATGGAAATGCGAATCAATTGGTAAGCATTCATTTGTGAATTTTTCTATTTGTATCACTGAATAATCTTTTCTTGTAAGATAGATGAGGATCTAGAAAGAACTTGTATCTGAATCCAATGGCGACATAATTCTTCAGTAGTATTTCTGGCTATTGTGGTGAAGTGCATAGACAAGTTTCTTCATCTGGTCAAGTGAAAAATTAACTTGGGAATCTGTTTCTTTTTTTTGACTATGCTTTAAACTGAACAACATCAAGAGTATTATGTTGAAGTGCTTGGAATTTGTAAAGCTATTGGAATCTGTCCAATCATGTTAACAACTGAATGCATAATCTTGGCATTTTTTGTTGCATCGTTCTTCATGTATAACAGATACCTGGTGATAGTTAAGTGACTTTAAACATCATTGGATATAGTGTGTATATGATATTTTGTAAAAACATTTGTTTCTATTTCACCACAAAAATATTGAGTAATGCTTTATTTTATGCAATAGAGTTTGTCAGTAGTCTGAACAAAGGGCTGTTGTCCATTGAAGGGTTGTAAAACCTTTAATCAAGCTTCATTTAGTATAGTCTTTTCTTTTCTAACTTCATAGGATATATACTGTAATTGCATCTTGTTTATGGTATTATTGGATATGCGGATTTCCAACATGGTGTTAAAGCATGATGTTCATATAACTTCTTGTTTATAATAAGGACTGAAAGTTTATCGATTGATTCTTATACTTTGCATTTTTATGTAGCCAAGTGATGCGGCTAGTGGACTGATTTCGCCCATGGATGCAAGGAGATCACATGATCATAATGATCCTAATGACATTCTTTGATTTCGTTGCATTTGTTTTGGATATTCAATTATGATGATGTAATTGTGTGGTTTGAGTGAATCTTAGAATATTGAAGATTTTGTGTTTAAATTTGATTTTGTAGTTTGAAGATACTAGTTAATGTTGAAAATTTGGAGTTTGAAGATGTTAATGTTGAAAATTTAGTTTTGAAGTTTAATGTTCAATGTATTTTTGATATGCTTGTCAATTGCAATGTTTAATTACTTTGTTGTATTAATGATATATGAATTGAACAAATATTGAATTGTAGGTTATGCCTAAAGGAACAATTAAATTTGAGCTAAAATTCGAATATATAATTAGTTATTGAAAATTGATGGGCCCTACTAAATTTTTTAAAAAATAAAACAATTGCGGAGGTTTTAACCCCCCAAGTTTTAAATAAAAATTTATTATAAAAAGAATTAAATTTAGAATAACGAGGGTAAATAACCACCGCAAATTAATTACGGGGGTTGTAACCGCCACAAAATAACCGCCGCAAATTAATTATAGGGGTCAGAAAAAACCGCCGCAAATTATTTGTGACTGCTCGTATTCTGGGGGTTTTTGGAAACCGCCGAAATTACATTTTGCAAATCGTAAAATTAACCCTCGCAATTTGACTCCTTTTTTGTAGTGGAAAAAGAAAATGTGAAAGAGAGATTAATATGGTAATATAAGAGTAACATTAAATTGAATAAAAGAATAAATAGGGATAATTTAATGGGTGTTTGCCTGTTTGATCATGTTTCATTGTGAAATTTGAAAAACGTAGTTTTTATTTTGCAAAAATGATATTTGATAATTGGAGTTGTCTTTGGCCATGAATAGAACTTGGAGTTGTTTTTAAATTTTTGTGAGTATTTTGGTGTGGAAACAATTTCTTATTGTTTTTCAAATTTGAGTAGTTTTTCTAAAATTTTATGGCCAAACATGTTTTTCGAATTGAGCTCAGTCAAAAAGAGAAAAATTTCATGATCAAACGCACCCTCAATCAATTTGCCCTTTTAGTTAATGTTTTGTTATGAGACGTGCAAAAAAGACATCATGACATGTGAAATGAACCAAAGGAGTATCATTGATCATTAATAAAATGTGCAAATGTATTAAGCTAGTACTTTTGAAAAATGTTTGAGAAATTCAAGTACGAAAATACGATAGATTTGCATTAAAGTAAATGTTCAAAATGTGATATATATATATATATATAAACTTCACAAAACTTTAGGAAACTTTGGTTAAAGAGATTAGGGGACGACCCGGTTCATACCTACTCCGTAGGTGTCGGGGAGGGGGGACCACTCCGGGCCTGACCTACGCGCCCTCACCCCAGCTTTGCTGGAGGGGCGTTTCGACCCCCCGACCCTGGCACACCACGGTATATGTTGCTTATGTGCATTTAAATCATATCTAGTTCATGTGGATGGACAATCACGAGCTAAATTTACTAATTTGAAGTATCTAAAGTTGACTATGAGGGTCTCAATATATATTTTTACATGATTTGATACTTTCAACAAATTCGGTGACTTATTATGATATCGGTTAATTGTTTAGCATGTCTTATTATTCAGATGACTCTCAATTGATAATGGTTCATCTCAATTGATAACTGTTCTGGTGATATCTGTTAGTTGATTAACACACATTATCTCGATGTTAGTGGGTTAAGCGTGAGCGAGTTCCCTGCAACATCATTATTGGATTGAGCTTGGGGTGAGAATATCCATGACACCACATTGGGTTGAGATTGAGAAAGTGTACTCATGACATCATAGTCGAGTTGAGTTGCATCAATTGTCCTTGTCCCCGTAGGTAGGTTTGATCTTGATAAATGTCTCATGTCACTACCTCAGTTTAGTAATTGCATATCTTGTCTCACTTTCTCTAGATGTATTCATGATAACAATTTAGGGTCGTTTGGTAGGAAGGATAAGGAATAACTAATTCCGCGATTAATTTTAAGATGAACTTATTCCATATTTGGTTGGGATGATATTCATGAAATAACTCATTCAGAGATTAGTTATTCCGAGATTGTAGTATTGTTTTTATCCTTTCTTGAGGGTGGGATTACTAATTCCTGAATAGCTAATCTTGGAATTCGTAGTCCGGAGACAACTTGTTTCCCAACCAAACGACCCCTTAGTGTTTTACCTGCATACTATTCATATACTTGTACCATTTATTATGCATGCATATATTACCAGCTATTTCTAAAGACGACCCACAGATAGGTTTGGAGTGAGAGTTGATAATCTTGATGGATCCTTTAGATCCGCAGTTGATTCGTGTATGCAGGTATAGCAAGTAGAGATCCTGTAGCTAATAAGTGGCTCTAGCTTTCAGCCAGATCCTTCAAGTAGAGGTGAGTCATCATTAGATCATGATGACAATTTCATTTATTTATCAAAGTTTAGTACTTTTCTTTTTCAGCTGAATATCATATTTTGTATCGGTTGGTTTCTAAGTGAAAATGAATGAAAAATGAAGGGAGAATGCTTTCAAATATATCTAAACTTTGATCAAATTTGTTATAACACGTTTGAATTTTGTGGGGGTCCTATGACCCCTCAGAACTTTGCAGGAGTCCTATGACCCCTTAAATTATCTATTAGTGTGTTTTATTGACATATATTTGCACTAATTTTTTTTAATTTTTTTTTTTTAGCATTTTAAATTTTTTATCAACTTATAAATATCACTAAAATATACTAATACATAGTTCAAAGGGGGTCATAGAACCCCGCAAAGTTCAAGTGTGTTACAACAAATTACACTTAAGTTTGGGTATATTTGACAACATTTTTCTCAAAAATGAAGTAAAAAGTGGTATGTATTCACTTTATAAAGGAAATGTTCTCCCACATTGGTGGAAGAAAGGAAAATTCTTGTGCTTAAATATAGAAGTACTCATAGTTAGAGAAGAATAAGATAAGCCCCATGTTGTCACAGTTGTTGCTTGCATTTGTATTTAGATTTAACAAATCAAGAGATTGCCTTTTTGGATAAGTTTCAAGTGAAAGTTGATAATTAGTGATGTTTTAATCAAAAATTCGACAGAATTTTTTTTTTCATTTGCGGACGAACCCGAAAATGCGCAGACGCAAGTCACAACGCACCTCAAAGGAACGCGGCCCTTCGCGACACTGTCTGATAATGGAAAAGGCAACTTGTGCGTGCACCTAGCGACTTGCGGAGGTAGGTGCCAGTGCACGTCAAGCCAGAATTTTATGGTTTGTGCCAAAAAGCAACGTGCGACCACAAGTGAGCCACCTGCACACACAGGTGGGTCCGTAGGTGACTTGACGATTCGAAATCGTGTGTCTTTTCAAGAATCATTGCTTTCTTTTTGAAGCATGGTCCGCAGGTGACGTGACGGTCCAGAATAGTGTGTCTTTTCAAGAACCACTGTTTTCTTTCTGAAGCACCGCCTTTTGTAAATAAATACATAAAAAAAATTCAGGTAAAGACACGAAATTTGAAGTGAAAAACATCTTCTTCTTTCAAAAAACTCAAGTGTGATTAACAAATAGTTGAGTGAGTTAGTTGTTTAGCAAATTTGAGGTACTACTATTTGCTGAAATGAATAATTTTATATATTCCATTAACCTCGGGTACTTGAGGGGAATAAATTTCTTAATGACACACTGTGAATTCAGTGGACTTGATTCTTTGTCTTCACCTCCTTCTAAACATTAGTTTTACTCTTTTTCTAGAAAATAGTTTGAACATCATTTTGATAGTTCATAAGTTATTTGAACTTATATTTGAAGTTCTTGTGAATTAATACATATTTTGTATACGAAAAATAACAATCTTAAGGAATTTTATAATTACTTGTTAATATGTATTGAGCCTGATTTTTGGAGACTAAAATCTTTTGATTTCTACTCCCTCAATTAGAAGAATATAAAAATTTCACCAAGAAATTGAACGGGGAATATTGTTTGAAGAATATAAAACCTTCACCAATTCATTGAACTTTATGTATTGATTTTTGGAGTTTAAAATCTATGGGTTTTCACTCTTTTTGAAGTTGATTTTGATTTGAAGAACATAAAAACTTTATCAGGTTTCAAAATTCATTCGATTGATGATTTGAAGACATAAAAACTTCATCGTTGTCTAGGAATATTTTTTTTTAAGATTAAGTCCTTATTGTTAGTATTCTAAAATACTAGAGTGTTTGTCAAAGATTAACAAGGAAATGACGTATGAAACTGAACGATAAATTATTTCAGTTCTGAATGATGTTGTCCCAATGACAATCAATGTTACATCATTAAGTTGTTCAGATTCTTCTTTATCAATGACAATGGTAAAGGAATCAAAAAAATATTCTGGTGTGAACTTCAAAGAATGACAAAAAATGATGTTCTTTTGGCTAACCTAAAGGTGTCAATTGGGTCGGTTGGCCCGTTTCGGCTTGATTAACCCAACCCATTTAAGCGGACCAACTCAGTATGGCTCGGTCCGATGGGCTACCAAGTTCCTGGGCCATTGATCCTGGGCTGGGCCATCTGGGATGGTCACCCCAGTGGATCGACCCAGTTACGAAATCGGACCAGGGCTATTAGTTACCCGAATCGGCCCGGTTATTAAAAAAAATTAAAGAAAATTTTTGGACCGTTTGGGAAATTTGCCAAAATGAACCGTTGGCCCAACGACATTATAGCTGTTGGCAGCCCAACAATTATCTGGCATTTTTCTCCATTATTTTTTTGAAAAGATAATTTCAAAAATTTCCTATAAATACCCATTTCAAAAATCATTTTTCAGACAATTCAGAATCTCAATCTCTCTCAAATATTCTAATAATCTTCTAAAGTGCTCAATTTTATTTTTAAATTTTGTAATTACAATTATCAAGTGGAAGTTTTCTAAAGTCTCACCTTTCGAATACTTTCAAAATTTGGTATTGTCGTTTCATCTCTTACTTTTAATTTTTAATTAGTGTGTTATTTGTTGAATGTTTATTTTTGTTATTTTTATGTATTTTGAATATTTATTAATTTAATTTATAATATGGATAAATTAAGAAACTTGGGTAAACGTGTTAAAAAAATTATCTCGAAAGTAGTAGTGGTAATAAAAAATGAATTGGTGGCGGTTCCGATAGAGGAAATTCAAGTACTAGATATACCCGTGTGCCTCTGATATCAATTAGTCAATCTTTTGAGGATGAAATACGTGTAGGAGCTCACGATATGAATTATTTAGAAGCTCAGGAAAATTATGGTATAGAAGAAGAGAATGAAGTAGACGTGGTTGATTTAAATATAGATGATGAAAATACTGGTGAGACCCCCGAAGTCGGTAATGCTAATGTTAGATCTGAATCGATTAATATTCCTCTCCGTCCTCCCCGTTCCCCTGTAAGATCTCGTAGAAGAACTAGTAATGCATGAGAATTTTTTTCGAAAATAAACGGAGAAGCTAAAGTCCAATGCAAAATTTCTGAATTAGTCTATGAGCATAAAACCAGAGGCAATAAAGGGTGTACAGGTTCATTGATGAGACATTTAAGAGAAAAACACGCAGTAGATCTAAGTCTTGCACAAGGTGGTGAGGCTGTTGTGGCCAACACAAAGTAGATTGAAACCAACAACCGGTCAATTAGTTAAGAATTATAATAAAATGAAGGATCGGGAAGAAATAGCGAAAATGATAGTTGTGGGTTGTTTGCCTTTCTGTTTTGCTTCTTGGGATGCTTTTATTCATTATATTCAAAGCAATTTATAATCTCATATTTACATGTATTCCTAGAAGTACTTGTCGGTTCAGTATTTTTAGACTCCATGCACAATATGTTTATTATTTATCTGAATTATTAAAAAATATTTCATGTAGAATTGCTCTAACTTCTGATCTTGATTGTGTTGTTAATAAAAATAATTATTTAACAATTACTTGTCACTGGATAGATAGAAATTTTATCATGCATAAACGTACTTTAGCATTTTTGTATGATGAATATCGTAGACACACTGAAAAATTTATTTCTGAATCTATTTCTAAAGTTGTAAAATATTATGGTATTGAAAGGAAAGGTTTATGTATATCTTTTGATAGTGTATCTAACAACAAACTGTTGCTGACTTCTTAAAAGTTGAACTTTCTCCATCGTTATCCAAAATATTTCATGTTAAGTGTGCTTATCATATATATATTTAACCGTAAGAGATGATCGTGAATTTTTTGAGCTTTATATTGAAAAGATAAGGCTTGTTGTCTTTATTCAAGGAAATCATCGAAAAATTAGAATAAAAAAATTTAAGCTAAATGTGAATAAAATGGACTTAGACCAATATTAATGCCTGAAGAATGTGCTATTAGATGGAATACAACTTATAATTAATTAAAAACTTGTCTTACTTATAAAATTCCTATTACAATGACTTTTAATCAATATTCTGGTTCTTTTTCTGAGTGTATGCTACATGATTCTGATTGGGCTGCAATTGCTGATCTTGTTAAATTTCTTACAAAAATTTATATAGCTACGGTTGAATTTTCTGGTGCTTTTTATCCCACTGTTCGTAATATTTTAGCTTATTTAGCTGACATTTCTTGTTTGCTTAAAGAATATAAGAATAAAGAAGGTTACAAAAAAGCTATTACTACTATGATTGCTAAATTTTAAAAATATTTTTGTCCGCTTTCTCCGATTTACTTGATTGGTGTTATAATAAATTCATGTATGAAATATTATACTATGTCCGAATTTAGTTGCATTATTTATAATGCTTTACAGAAAAAACATGAAGAAGAATATTCTTTGTTTACGTCTATGAGTGATGTGAACAGTTACATGGAAGTATTATATAACCAATATGTCGATTTACTTGATGAAGTCGTACCGGCAAATATCACTTCAACTGTCGCTCCTTAAGCTCCCGAGGAGCCACCATCTTTTGAAAGGCAGGCACATAGTAGTTATCTTGATTACTTTTTTGATTTAAATGATTGGGACAGGGTGTAGCCTTCATCACACAGAACATATTCTCGGAAAGAGCTTAAGTATTATCTTCGACAATCAATAGAGGATCCTAGAGTAAGGATAAACGCTCTGGATTGGTGGAAGAATAATGAAAGACAATTTGTTTTTTCAAGATTAGCTAGAGATATACTGAATGTTCCAATGTCAATCGTTGCATCGGAGAATGCTTTTAGTCAGGGACGACAACAGCATGGAGACAACCGACACTCATTGGGAGGCAGTGCTATGAATGTTCTAGTTTGCCTTAAAGATTGTATTAGAGCAGAATAAAGAAATCAAGGAATGGAGGTGGAGTCGGCAAATGAACAGAATCTTGAACAAGTCCTATGCATGGTTTTGGTTTTGGCACCATTGATTTTGACTATCCTATGACAGCTTCCGTTAATATTAACATGCATGAGTTGGAAAAATGATGCAAAATTTGTAGATTTCTCAATCAAGTAATTTATAAGTTTTGGATCATTTTGCAATCAATAAAATACAATATTCATTCACTCCTTACATAAGTTTTCACTTAAATTGAATGTCTAATTTGAGTTAAATACTTTTAATATATTACTATCAAACTTTACACAAAGTTATAAACATAACAAACATATATACATATAATGAAAAAATAAAAATAATGTTAGCAAATATTACTTAGACAACTAGAATTGACATATAAAAATACTATAAAAGTTTATTTTTTAAGTAGTGTATGTAAATTTTTGAATATTTATTCAAGACTTCAAGTATTATTATATTAAGTAGTATACATTGTATGTATATATGTGTGTATATTATCTAAAGTACTATAACATGTAATGTATATATGATTCAACTTTCATGTGGCATTTTAAGTAGAATATATTCTATATATATGTGTATATATTTTCTATAGACTAAAGTTGTAACACCCCATACTTTCGGGCTAGAATTTAGACCGTCGTTCCATATGTATAAACCCGAACTAGATGATTCCTTGTGAATATATGTGTGGTGATCAATCCTATAGTGTGGGAATACCTTTGAATATGGATTGAGGCCTCAAAAATCCCCTAAGTCTAAGACGAGTATAAAACATTTCTAGCGATTAAGTTTTAGTGGACATTTCAACTGGGGTCAACTTCCATCGACCATAACTTATATCGTAAATACTTACCTAACGTCATACTACAAGGGGGGCAACTTATTCTTGTATACTTACGCCCTTATCCACTTAATGACTCATCCACAATTCATCATTTTAACACTGGTCCTCATATACGCATATACCTCACAATTACCACTTAAATCTTTCATAAATTATCAACCTAGGTTGTTTCACACATCTCATCAAGACTGCTAATTAATTCCAACAAAATATGTATCATTAACATTGAGCTACTACTCTTACCACCACATTCTACATCTAAAGTTCAAGCCTATAGTCTAGCAACAATCACGTATCACCGATGAAGCATGCAACATATTATACTAGTCCATCAAATTGGGAAATCAACTCAAAATACTCATTTCATTTAACTACTACCTACAATTGCAACCCCTCCAAGACATCACTATTACATCTCAAAATCCACTACATACCTTCTCACATGAAGTACCAGTTTACGACTACCAAACTAAAGACAGTCAAAAAATGGGGTAAAGTCATAATAGGGATATTCTATTCTAAGCATATAACATAACCCAACCCGATCTTATCTACATATTCTACTTTCTCACCTCATACTTACTTGCCTTCAAATTCCACATATAACAATGAATCTATAATTATAACTTATTAGATAATCTAACCATTTTTGTTCACATCTTATAAGAGGTTTCTATAACCACCATGACTATCTACTCTAGGCTCCTTCCCTAGTTTTGAATAGATAATGATCACAATCAAAAACTTCCTCTATCGAATACCTTACAATCTAAAAATATTACTACCACATTAGTTTATCACTATAAAATGGCAAATCATCCCTCAATAAATGGTTATACAACTAAAAATATTTATATACACAAAAGTCATCCTCACTCTGACTTCTAACCTCATGACTTCATTTCACCAACATCTTTGTCCAATCTCATTACCAATGGGTAATGACACTTTAACACACACTACTACTCGGGTGGAAATATAGTTCCAACATTCTACTACACATCATTCCCCTTATGCTTGACATCTGCAATAAGAATCTTGAAAGGGACTGAATACACTTCACACCTCAGACTGAAACACACAATTGATTAGATAAAGGTATAAGCTTGAATAAATACACTTTATAGCACTCATGGACTCCCCTCAAGTCCTTATGCAATTTTATAATCTTTCATGACTCAATCAGAAAGGACCATACCATTTAGATTCTAGACTCCTGCACTTGAATCACCTCAATAACGAAACATATTTGTGAACATGAGAGTAGGATTTGGGATAACTTTACTTTCATATGGGAGACACCATAGCACGAACTAGAGCATAAAAGAGAAATATTCTGATTCCATAGCACGAACTATAACATAAAGAAAGTGGACATTCCAAAACGCCTTGTAGCCTCCTGCTTATATGTGTGGTGCGCTTCACACTTACAAATAAGACTCTACCCGACGCGATTTTGCAGACACGCTGGGACCATGAACTGTGCTCTGATACCAAGTTTTTCATGACCTGAGTCGGGACCCTAGCCATGACGAACATCCCGAACCACGAAGGCCCATGCACCCTTCTCTGTCTGGTAATCATGCACAACATTCATGAAATAAATAAAAAATATGGAAAATAAATCATGACGGAACCATGGTCATACTCTAAGTTCAATTTGACAATAAAGAAAGAAATCCAACAACATCTTAACAACATCTGAATCAGTCTGCGAAATCTCTGCTACATACAAAAATAACAACTGTCTGAAACTGGGAGAAGGCCCCCAGTGGACCTAAATCAAAAATAAATGACAAAGTCTAAAAGACATAGGCCTTCCATAATAAAGAAGGCTTACCACTACACACTTTAGTTCTGTTTGAAAACTCTACGGCTTAGCAGGACCTCTAGATTGAGCCTCAGACCCTGAAAGGTAGGGTGTCAATACAATTGTACTGGTATGCAAAGCAAATCCAAAATAACAATTTTTATTTAACTTAAGTGAGAGCGATTTGAAAATAGTTCATAAACATAACATATGAAGAGAAAATACATGGGCATATTTAAACGACTCTGAACAATCATCTGAATACTCTGTGACCAACTCTTTATTTTACTTCTATGTTAGGTGGTATACCCTGCAACTCTAAAATTCCACGGGCTATATGGAATCTTCCCTTAACTCGGCAGCCAAGCCCCCAACCCAAGTTTGTCGCAAGAGTTGGAGTCTCTATCTCTGTATGCCACAGGGCACTAGGCTAGCATATAATCCCTCTTGGGGAAATAATGAACCCGTAACGGCAAAACACGGTTTTAGGTTAAGAGTTATTTGAACTCAAGCCTTCTTCGGGCAACCACCTAACCCTCTTTAATTCTATTTTTAACTCTTTAAAACATGCATTCTCTGAAATCAATCTCTAAGAACTCTTACTCTATTATGGCATACACTCATATGGTATCATCATACGATTTACTTGCAAGTCGTATCTTTGAGCCATTATTAGCATATTAAAATCTCTGTGTTTAAAACATAAGTTTGGGACCACTATATCAATAAATCAGTTCAAAGAAATCTTTCTTTAAATTCATGTAAACACATGCAGGGAACTTTCTCTTTGTCAACATTCAATAACATAAGGTGGTCATGACATTTTACTCAATAGCATGCAATTCTCTATTTTAAACAAGCATATAAGTATAAAAAGAAACTCCCTCTCATTATCTCTAAATTATGTCAAATACTTGGATATTGAAAAGACCACTTTTAAATCATAAAATATGTATTTCAAATCATTCCCAATAAGTTCAGAAACTTTAATTCATCAAAAGAGAAGGATTTCAATAATAATGATCTCAATCAAATCTTTAATTTCATACATATACATATAGGTATAAATCAATTTAAGGGAAAAGACCATAAGGCCAAAACAATTCTACCATTAAAAGGTTCTAATGCATAACTTAAAACATAGGATCCAAAACCCCTTTATAAATTCATGCTTGATAAAGTTAAATCATATTCAATAGATTCAAAAATATCATGTAGTTTTAGGATGAAAACCACGTACCTTAGTTACGATGAATTCGTGAAGAAGTTTCGAAAAGATTGGACCTTTAAGCTTGATTGCTCAAACCCTAGTTGTTTTCTCCTCTTATGTTCTTGAAGGATGAACTAGGGATCTTAGAAGATATTAAATGTTACTCATAATCCTAAATTTATTTAATTATGATTAGGGACGGTTTAGGAGTGTCAAAAGACTTAATTGTCCTCAAAATAACTCAAAAACGGAGTGTTTACGTCGCTTGGGCCATAAGGTATGCGCCGCATTGCCCATCGCCTAATCTAGGATGGGCAGCGCATTGACCATTGCCTAAGTTAGGTTGGGCAGTGCCTAACCCATTCCTAAGCTTGGTTGGGCGGCGCCTAACCTATGGCATAACCATTCAAGTAGACTAAGGCGATTTACTAGGCGACGTACTCCACTTTGCAAAGTCATAACTTTTTGCTCGATTATTATATTTAGGTAAAATTAGTATAGTTGGAAATCTACTTCAAAGACCTTTCATTTGATATATAGTAGTACCTCTAATTCATTATATACAAAAAGTTATGGTAGATGGAAGTTGACCCAAGTTGAAACGTCCACTAAAACTTAATCGCTAGAAATGTTTTATACTCATCTTAGACTTAGGGGATTTCTGAGGCCTCAATCCATATTCAGAGGTATTACCACTCTATAGGATATATAACCACACATATATTCACAAGTAATCATCTAGTTCGGGTCTATACACTTAGAAGCGACGGTCTAAATTCTAGCCCAAAAGTTTGGGGTGTTACATTAGCAAAAAAAATTAAGAGTAGCATTCTTGGAAAGCAATGCCTTTAGACTATACTTAATAAGGGAAATTTGAGCATTTACGTGTATAAGTATTTTGCATACCTAGTTTGTGTTCCCAAAATTATGGTATGGAGAAGTTTGGGGAGTTGTTGTATATCGTTATTTAGAGTTGAATTGAGAAAATATGAGTGGGAAATATGCACCTTTGGTATAGTTTTACTAATTTTGTTAAGGTGCAAGTTATGTGATTAGAGGTGTAATGCTAAGTATTCTAAGGAGTTGAAGATGAATTGTTGTGTGCCTAGAAGTGTGGCTGTCTATGCCCTTGATAACGTTAGCCATAAATAGATAACTTTGGAGTTTGGAGGATGTTAGGATTCATGCACCTGAAGGGGATATTCTAAAATAAGAATGAATTTAGTGTCCTTGTAAAAAAATCTATGGAGGCGTATTTGTGTTCATGTGTATGTTGGTACCCCTTTCTGATTAGGTGTGTGGATATCGGGAAGCTCAGTACTTCAACTAGTCTCCATGTTCTTCAAATAGTTGGCGCATTTCATTTATGTGAGTATAGGTTGTAGGGTGATGGCTGTAGAGGCTAGTGAGAGTAAGAGTAGTATTTTCAAAAAACAAGACCTACAGAGTATAGTTTATCCGAGAGGGATTAGCAGTAATGTGTATGGTGGTATATATCTTGTGTTGAGAGTTGTGGATATATATTTGATGAGAGGTTATGTCTGCATGTCTAGGATTATGACTTTGGTCTAAGGGGGAGATGTTAAGTTAAAGTAGTTCTCAAATCTTCTTATGGTGTCAAGTTTCAAGTAAGATTCATCATAAATCTATAACAATTCAAGCAAACTTCTTCTACTCAGTCTACGAGGTCACTCTGCTAATGACTTACGTTATGTATCCAAGTCCTACATATGTCTAAGGTTTGAGCACTCTATGTAACTCATGACATGTCCCAACTTCAAAACTAGAAAAAATAATGCCGCTCGATGATTCAATATTCTAAGTATCCAAGCTCTATGTTATGTTGCTCATGAACAACAAATTTGTGTCCCAAAATCATGATTGGTTATAAGAAACTATGTTTTCGTATGTTAGCGATTTATTTTATGTCGGGATTATCCAAAATGATAAAGTTGTGTGAACTCATGACTATTTCAGTTCTGAAAATGAGAAGCGATAGCTTCGAGTAGAAGTCCTTGCCTAAATCGTCGACTTCATGAATTCCACACTCATGTTATAAGACTCATGATGTAAGATCTCATGTTTCTCACTGTGGTTGTCCTAATAACTCATGCTATGTTGAGTTTATGCCAGAATGACTCTCCACTTGTGATCCAAACACTTGATATATGAAACACTCTATGATTTTACCGTATCTTCAAATCATGTCCCTCCTTGAGTATGGAAATAAGTATATGTTATAATCGAATTGTGTTACTCCCTACCATGCTACTCTTGCTTAGATCCTTTAATAACCCCCTGTATGCTAGTATGATGGTGGTTATGGAAGCATAGAAATATGTTAGGTGGGGGAGTAGATGTCATTGTAGGTGAAAATTATTATGCGATTTCTTGAGCTAAGGTTAGAAGAGCACGGAAAGGAAGAAGATGAATATTCTTTACGTGAAATAGTTAGGAGGGAAGTATATGGCGAGAATCTTGGTGAATATGATTGAATTTGCAGGTCTTAGTGGAGATGTCCATAAAGTGGAGTGTGGTAGCGGTAGGCTAAACTTTTGTGATAGATGAAAACGCAAACTAATGTGCCATGCGGTTAGTATTCTTTGAATTAAGACTTGGGGTTATTGGATTATAGTGATGAGGTGAGATGATTTCTTAATGTGATGTAGGGTACAGGGTCCCGTAGTTTAAATTAGGACCTCTTTCCTCCGAGTTAGGCTTCAACATAAAAGTATTATATGACAGGACACAAATTCTTATGGTTAGATGTGTTACAGAAGAATTGTAAGTTGGAAATGATGAAGTATATTGATTAATGTTGGGGTATATCAAGTAGTGTTGCTAAGTTTAAGTCTTTTTGTGGTAGCTTGTAAGACGGAGAATGTTAATAGTTATATGTTCCGCGAGGAGCTTATCTTATCTCTTGTATCCATCTTAATCAGGCCGAGGACTCTTAGGAAAAGCTATGTCTTACAATGTTTTGATCATGTGCCATAAAACACATGCCAAGATTCATGTCGATGTCAATTTTTGCTATCTCGGGTTTCGTGCTTACCCGTTTCCCTAGGGGTTATCATAAAGATTGTGTGATGCCTTTGCATATATATTTTTTTTTGTTGAGAAAAAATGATTGAATCAATATTACTTTATTTATTCTACACTATTAGATCTTCAAGAAGTCCCTACTCATCATTTGGGGATAATGATCCCAAGGGGGAGATAATGTAACACCCCGTACTTTCGGGCTAGAATTTAGACCGCCGTTTCTAAGCATATAGACCCAAACTAGATGATTCCTTGTGAATATATGTGTGGTGATCAATCCTATAGTGTGAGAATACCCTTTAATATAGATTGAGGCCTCAAAAATCCCCTAAGTCTAAGTCGAGTATAAAACATTTCTAGCGATTAAGTTTTAGTGGATGTTTCAACTGGGTGAAATTCCATCGACCATAGCTTTTTGTATATAACGAATTAGAGGGCCTACTATATATTAAATGAAAGGTATTCGAAGTAGTTTTCCAACGATACTAATTTTGCCTAAATCCAATAACCGAGTGAAAATTTATGACTTTGCAAAGTGGAGTGTGTCACCTAGCAAATCACCTAAGTCTACTGGAATGGTTATGGCATAGGTTAGGCACCGCCCAACCTAGCTTAGGCAATGGGTTAGGCACCGTGCAGCCTAACTTAGGCGATGGGTAATGCGCTGCCCAACCTAGCTTAGGTGATGCTCAATGCGGCGCAGACCTTATGGCCCAAGCGATGTAAACACTCCATTTTTGAGTTATTTTGAGGGTAATTAAGTCTTTTGACACTCCTAAACCATCCCTAATCATACTTAAACGAATTTAGGATTATTAGTAACTTTTAAACTCTCCTAAGATCCCTATTTCATCCTTCAAGAACATAAGAGGAGAAAACAACTAGGGTTTGAGCAATCAAGCTTAAAGGTCTAATCTTTTTTAAACTTCTTCACGAATTCATCGCAACTAAGGTACGTGGGGTTCATCCTAAAACTACATGAGCTTTTTGAATCTCTTGAATATGATTTAAAGTTATCAAGCATGAATTTATAAAGGGGTTTTGGATCCTATGTTTTAAGTTATGCATTTGAACCTTTTAATGGTAGAATTGTTTTGGCCTTGTGGTCTTTTCCCTTAAATTGATTTATACCTATATGTATATATATGAAATTGAAGATTTGATTGAGATCATTATTATTGAAATCCCTCTCTTTTGATGAATTAAAGTTTCTGAACTTATTGGGAATGATTTGAAATACATGTTTTATGATTTGAAAGTAGTCTTTTTAATATCCAAGTATTTGACATAATTTAGAGATGATGGGAGGGAGTTTCTTGTTATACCTATATGCTTGTTTAAAAGAGAGAATTGAATGCTATTGAGTAAATTGACATGACCACCTTATGTTACTGAATGTTGACAAAGAGAAAGTTCCTTGCATGTGTTTACATGAATTTAAAGAAAGAGTTCTTTGAGCTAATTTATTGATATGGTGGTCCCAAACTTATGTTTTGAAAATAGAGACTTTAATATGCTAATAATGTCTTAGAGATGTGACTTGCAATTCAATGGTATGACGATACCATATGAGTGTATGCCATAACAGAGTAAGAGTTTTAGAGTTTGATTTCAGAGAATGGATGTTTTAAAGAGTTAAAAATAGGCTTAAAGAGGGTTAGGTGGTTGCCCGAAGAATGCTTGAGTTCAAGTAATTCTTAGCCCAAAATTGTGTTTTGCCGATACAGGTTCATTATTTCCCCAAGAGGGATTATACGCTTGCCTAGTGCCCTGTGGCATACAAAGATAGAGATTCTAACTCTTGCAGCAAACTTGGGTTGGGGGATTGGCTGCTGAGTTAAGGGCAGATTTCATATAGCCCATGGAATTTTAAAGTTGCAGGGTATACCACCTAGCACAGAAGTAAAATAAAGATTTATTCACAGAGTTTTTAGATGATTGTTCAGAGTCTTTTAAATATGCCCATGTATTTTCTCATCATATGTTATTTTTATGAACTATTTTCAAATTTCTCTCGCTTATGTTAAATAAAAATTGTTATTTTGGATTTTTTCTGTTTACCAGTACAATTGTATTGACCCCCTACCTTTCAGGGTCTAAGGCTCAGTCTAGAGGTCCTGCTAAGCCGTAGAGTTTTCAGACATAAGTGAAGTATGCAGTGGTGAGCCTTCTTTATTCCGGAAGGCCTATGTCTTTTAGACTTTGTCATTTATTTTTGGTTTAGGTCCACTGGGGCATTGTCCTAGTTTCAGATAGTTGTTATTTTCGTATGTAGTAGAGATTTCGCAGACTGATTCAGATGTTGTCTAGATGTTGTTGGATTTCTTTCTTTATTGTCAAATTGAACTCAGAGTATGACCATGGTTCTGTCATAATTTGTTTTTTGCATCTTTTCTTTATTGCGTGAATGTTGTGCATGATTTCCAGACAGAGAAGGGCGTCCTGACCTTCGTGGTTCGGGATATTCGTCACGTCTAGGGTCCCGACTCGGGTCGTGACAAAAGTAGTATATATGAATGTATACATGTGTATATGTTTTATAAAGTAGTATATATTACATATATATGTGTATATATTTTCTATAGACTAAAGTCTAAAGTAGTATATATTGAATGTATACACGTGTATACGTTTTCTAAAGTAGTATATGTGTAATGTATATATGTTGTATGTATATTGTTTCATGTAGCTTGTTAAGTAGTATATAAATTATATTGTATGTATATGTGTGTATATATTTTCTATAGGCTAAAATCAAAGTAGTAGATATTTAATGTATACATGTGTATATGTTTTTTAAAGTAGTGTAATATGTAATCTATATATGTTATACGTTTATTGTTTAACGTATTTAAAATGTATACATGTATATATATATAGTATATATTGAAAAAAACCATGAAAATTCAAATTTAATTTAATCTTTTTTACATAAATGATCAGTAATCGACCCATTTCTCAAAATGGCCCAGGCCGAACCGATCTAGACCTGTTCTTTTCTAAGTGGGATGGTCACAGTCTGTTTGAGAATTTTTTACAATTGGGCCTGGATCGACCGGCCCATTTATAACTGGTCCCGGATCAGACCGGTAACATTTAATAGGCCCATGCCGGTTTGAACCAGACCACCTCGGTTAACACTCTTAGGCTGACCAAACTTGAAATGAAAAGGTTCACAAGTAGTAATCTTCATATTCTTCCAGAAGGTTTGAAAATCAATTGTCTGGTTTGAAAAATCGTGTGATTCATCTCAAATAGAAGAAGATACTGAGTTGAATGAAAAATCATCAATGATGATTGCAAATCCTATTAAGAATGATGCTCTAAGTAATAGGAAGAGGACGAAGTCTTCCGGACAAGAGAAAAAGCAAAACAATAAAACATTCAAAGGCAAGAGCTATAATTATAGTGAAGTTGGCCATAAAACTCAAAATTGACAAGTTCTAAAGAATAACAAGAAAAGAAATCAGATAAACATGTTGGAAACTACTGGAAAGATTGAAAATCGGTGTGTTATGATCACTGAATGTAATCTAGTTAGAAATTTAAATGAATAGTGTTTTGATTCGGGAGCCACTAGATATGTTTGTGCGGACAAAGAAGTTTTGCAACTTATGATATCGTTGGTCCCCAAAAAAGTGATCTTCATGGGAAATAATATAATAGACAAGGTCGAAGAAAGTGGAAATATATTCCTAAATATGACTTCCAACAAGGTGTTGACTCTCAATAATGTTCTCATGTTCCTACTATTAGGAAGAACTTAGTTTCGACAACACTTCTCATTAAAAATGAGTTTTAATGTGTGTTTGTTTCAAAAAGGTGTAATAAGCAAGAATAAAATGTATATAGGAAAGAGGTACCTCAATGAGGGCCTTTTCAACCTTTATGTGATGGTTGTTGAACTTAATAAAGCCGAGGCTTCTCTTACTTGCTTGAGTCAAATGATTTGTGGCATAGTCAATTAGTTTAGAAGTTTTGCTTAACTTTCAGTGCAGTAAATCAAAGTGTCAAACGTGTGTTGAATCTAATTATGCGAAGCATGCATATAAGTTTGTTGAAGGGAATTCCAATTACTTAGATTTAATCCACATAGACATTTATGGTACGAAGTCAACACCCTCTTTTAGTGGGAAAAAGTATTTCATAACTTTTATTGACAATTGCACTAGATATTGTTATGTTTATTTGTTGAACTGTAAGGATGGAGTAATAGAAATATTTAGGCAATATAAAACTGAAGTTGAAAATTAGGTGGATAAAAAGATAAAATAGATAAGAAATGATAGGGGTAAAGAGTCAGAATCTCCTTTTGTAGAGATATGTTTGGAAAATATATTATAAATCAAACTACTGTTTTGTATTCACCTCAATCGAAAGAAGTTGTGAAAATAAAAAATTAAACATTGAAGAAAATGATGAATTTCTTACTCATAAGTTCTTATTTTTCACAAAACTTGTGGGGGGAAGCTATCCATACAGTAAACTAAATACTCAATCAAGTGCCCCATATCAAGACTTAATCTATTCCATATGAAAAATGGAAAGGAAGAAAAACCCAACTTGAAATATTTTTAAGTGTGGGATGTCTAGACAAAGTTTAGGTTTCTATACCAAAAATAGTAAAAATAGGCCAAAGACTGTAGACTGTGTTTTCATGGATATGCTACAAGTAGTAAAGCATCTCAATTTTTGGTTCATAAATTTGAACATTCAGATGTTCATGATAATACGGTAGTTGAATTAGATAATGTTGAGTTCCTTGAACATATTTATTCTTATAAAACTAGACATGAGATGTCTAGTGAAGTGTCTAATGACCTTAGGGATTAGCCAAAAGAGAATGTACTTAATGAAGCGAGTCCAAGGAGTAGTAAGAGACATAAAATGTTGACTTTATTTGGATTAGATTTTGTAACATTTCTTCTTGAAAATAAGCCTCAAACATTTACAAAAGTGATGTTATCTACGGACTCATCCTTTTGGAAAGAGACAGTCAATAGTGAGAGTGATTCAATCGTGAGAAACCATACTTGGGAGTTGGTTGATATTCCTCTAGAAAATAAACCTTTAGGTAGATGAATCTTCAAAAGATAAATGAAAACTGATGCTACTATTGACAAATACAAGGCAAGATTTGTTGTTAAAGACTTTAGACAATAAGAAGAATTTGACTATTTTAATACATACTCGACAGTAACAAGGATAAATCCATTCGAATGTTGATTGCATTAGCGATTGGTGTATGATCTTGAAATCCAGCAAATGGATATGAAAACAACTTTTTTGAATGGAGAATTGGAGAAAGAAATTTATATGGATAAAACCAAGGGTTTTGTGGTTCCTTATAAATAAAAAAAAGTATGAAAACTTGTTAATTCACTTTATGGACTAAAACAAGCACCCAGATAGTGACATGCAAAGTTTGACCAAATCATGTTGGCAAATGGATTCAAGATAAATGAATCTGATAAATGTGCTTACTTTAAAGACATTTCAAATTACAAAGTCATTATTTATTTTCATGTGGATGACATGTTGATGATCAGATGCTTGAGAGCAAGTCTAATATAAAAGAACTTGGAGCTTCTGATGTGATCTTAGGAATAAGAATTTATAGAACGCCATAAAAGTTGACATTGTCATAGTCTCGTTACATTGAAAAGGTACTTAAAAAATTCAAGTATTTGGATTTCAATATTTCCAAGATTCTATTAGACATGTGTTTTGCACTTCAAAAAAATGAAGGTGAAAGTGACTCATAGTTGGACTATGCAAGAGTATTGGAAAGTTTGATGTATATCATCAGTTGTACACAACCAGACATAGCATGCAGTATTAGTAAATTGAGTCAGTACATGAGTAATCCAATTAAACTCATTAGATGACAATGAAAAGAGTGTTGGGGTATCTAAGACAAACTCAAGACTGTCTTGACATTATAACAAATATTCAGTGGTAATTAAAGGATATAGTAATGCAAATTGAATCATCAGATCAAATGAAGTAAAATACACGAGTGAATATGCATTACTTTAGGTAGAGGAGCAGTCTCTTGGAGATCAGCCAAAAAAACATGTATTGCCCACTCTACCATAGAATTAAAATTTATCGCGTTAGATAAAGTCGGTGAAGAAGCTGAATGACTTCAAAATTTCTTGAAAGATATTCCTTATTGGCCCAAGCCTTTGGCACCAGTACGCATGGACTGTGATAGGAAAGCACTAATAGGTAGGGCAGGGAGCATGATGTAGAATGATAAATCACGTCATATAAAACAAAGACATAATACTGTTAGAGAACTGCTCTCTAATGGAATTATCATAATTGACTCGGTGAAAGTCAAAGGATAATATTTTGGATCCACTTAAAAAAGTCCTTTCTAGAGACAGTGTTGAGAGATCATCGAATAAAATGAGTTTATGGCCTAGGATAAGTCATCACAACGGTAACTCTACCTAGCAGACTGAAGATCGCAAAAGCTAGGTTCAAAGAGATCAAACAAAGTTGTGACTGATGGTTCAAAATTTTCAATAACTCAACTTATTTTCATGATGAAAACAACATTCAAGAAATAAGGATAAGACTTATGGTTTAAAGTTTTTTAATGATTTATGAGTTTGGCAGGTTTGATCAAAAGATCTATAGAATTAAATGTTTAGAAATTACCTAAGTAAGGGTAAAGTAGAAGCCACTTCAAGGAGAATAATAGTAAAGACTTATTCTCTAAGTTCTCATGAAATCAGGTCATGTTCATGGCTGGAACAAACAAAACTATGAGAACTATTGTTGACATCTAATTTTTGCTCTCCGTGCCTAAAATTAGCGTCTTCAGGCTTCCTGATCGTTAAAGGGCACAAAATATAATTTTCATATCTTTTATAATTGTTTGAAAAATTATTGATGATCATCCTTACTTTAGAATTTTAATCAATTTGTTGTCACTTTTTACTTTTTATAACTTATCATTATTTTTTCTTATTTTGGAATTTTTACCAATTTATTATCGTTTTTAACACTTCACAATCATCCGAACACGTGCACGACATGATGTCACATTTTTACAGTATTTTTAAATTAATTACATTTCAATAATTTTAATATTCTTTACATTTATAACTATATTTTTGTATATTTATTACAATCCGCAAAAGTTGAGTCGAGTCAATTATTTTGATACATAGAGCAACAAATCAGTCAAGTCAAGGTCTTGTCATCATTATGACGTTTGACTTTTCCTTCACCTGCTATCCATAATTTAATGAATGTTTTGAAAAAAAGTAGATTTGATATTTTATTTTATTATTATTTTTTCTTTTTAAATACCCAACACACACACACAATAAACACACAAAACACACACCACAAATATTCACACCCTTAATTTCGTAAATTTTAGGATTTTTATCAGTTTATTATCATTTTAATATTTTTGCACAATCATCTATATACGTACATAACATAACAATACAATTCTTTTTATATATTATAATTTTAATTGTTTATAGTGTAATACATTTTTTTCAAAGATAATTATATTTGTTTTCATTTTTCTGTAGTTATATATATCGATATTTTTTGTACCTTATTTAAATACCGTCTACAAAAATAATATCGACTTATTTTAATACACAGAACAATAAATCGGTCAAATCAAGGTCTCGTCATATTTATGACATTTGACTTTCCTTCACCTACTATCCATAATTTAAGAGATGTGTTGGAAAAAGGTGAATGTGATATTTTATTACTATTTTTTTTTAAAATACTCATTCACACCACACATATTCACAAAACACATACATATTTTTGTTGTCCCTCTCTCTAAAAAAGTTCACACATATTTTCTCCCTCTTTATCCCCTCCCTCAAACACAAAAATTTTAGTAATCTTTTTCATTTCTCTCATACACACACATTTTTTACCATATACACATTTCATTCTCCTTCCTCCCTCTCTCAAAATATAAACAAATCAAATTTCTTTTTATATATTTTATTTTATTTCCAAAAATACAATACACATATTTTTTCTCTTCTCACATACAAATCTCTCTCTCTCTCTCTCTCTCTCTCTCTATATATATATATATATATATATATATATATATATATAAGAGATCAATAGCCAATCCTATGTGGCATGCTTTAGAAGCCTCTAATTCTATTTATCTTTTTTCTCCTTTTTTGCATTTTCTTCTCCTCTATCCTATTAGTTTAGCTTATATTAGATATTAAATAGTTTAATTATTTTTTATTAAACTATACATTAACTCATATTAATGATTATATGCTCTTCAACTTCTACCATAAAAATTGATGGTCTTCCTTTTTACAAAGACAATAACGGAGGATAAAAATGACACATTAAATCATATGCTTTTAATTGTAATAAACTAAACTCATTAAATATGGCTGGAGTTATGGAGATAAAGAAAAAATGAGTTGCGAGATTAATGTAATTTATAAGTCTATATAGTTATTTGATCATCACCTACTGCATCCATGAAAATCATCAACATCCAACAAAGAAGATTTCTTTAGGGAAAGAGAGAACAAAGCATAAAGATTCTTCAATGTGCTAATTCACAGTGAGTTCACATAATGATTATCACATTTATAAAGTACTATTTGGGGTTTTCTAATGTTTTCAATATCTTTTTGTCTATATAATTATCTTATTTTCATATTATCTTGGTGTTTGTTTTCATAGTATGTTATTTTCTTTTGTTATGTTTCCTCTTTGGTTTGTTGTTGTTTCAGGTTTATGCACTGCATATGAAAAGGTAAGCTTCTTTTGACATTATTAATAAATTAGATTAAATCTTAGCAGAGGCATAAGCCATAAAAAATATTATTTTTTTGCATTTTGAATTTTCAAGTGTCTCAATGCAGTAATGATTCATATGATAGAGTTGACATTTGACTTGATTCTACAATGATTTGAAATCGCTACCTCCACGTAGTAGTGTTAAGGTAGGCACACTCCACCCTCCCAGACCCCACTTCTGGAATTTCAATGGGTATGTTGTTATATCTTTTGGTTTGAATTTTTTTTGGTAGCTATGCAAATGATTAGGGTTATCTCTTCATTTGTCGAAATTTGTTCTTTCCTTTTTTGAATTAGGACTGTTCCAGGAAGAATAAAGAAGAAGATCGAATATAAAGGATACAAATTAAATAACTACAACCACATAGGATGGGCTAAGAGCTTCATTTATATATATAAATGAATATATATATATATATATATATATATATATATTGAACTTTGCAATATGTATATATATATATATATATATTGCAAAGTTCAATATTGTTATTAAAAAATATTGCTTTTAATTAGATTTATAATTCCTGAATATGATATGCTTTAACCTACAAAAATATTTTATTACATTCTATCACAGAGGTACTTGTGCTCTAATTACTCAATTTAATTTGGTTAATATTAATCCATCGTAGATAGGGCAGAACCAGGTACATTGAGGGGTTCATCCAAATTTTCTAGATGAAAACTTACATTATTTATACATAATTAAAATTGCCTTTATATATATATATATGTATATGTATGTATATATATATATGTTGTACCTTCTTTTACCTATTCGTGTATTTACTTCTTTATATTTTGAACCCGCTTAGTGAAATTTTTTATTTCATCACTAATCAAAAGATATGGTGCTACTTGAACTATAAGAACCTTTTTCTAATGTTTTTCCCTTTAATATTTAGTTCACACAAGTTCTGAGTTATCTAAGGTCTCTATGCTCTAAGGTAAGCTAATTTAATTATCCTAATTTATTAATAATCTCATAGTTAAAACTTTCAACTTATATAACACACTTGGCACAAGTGTGTTTCTGATTTGTACTTATAATAGGAGAGTAGAGATGACCTTCAACGTAAATGTGAATGAAATATTACATGTAATCAAGAATATATTAGTGGTATTTTCACATTCATGAACTAATACAAATTATATTGTTTGTAAGCATTTTTTTAAAATATCAAAAAGGTATAATAAATTCATATATTTTTTTATGAACGCGCGAAGCACGGATAAATTGACTAGTACATAAATAAAATACACATTCACAAATACATATACACATTTTTCATCCCCACATGTTTTTCTTTCTCTCTCAAACACACATTTCTTCACTACACACATATTCTTCACCACAGACATATTTTTATCATACACAAATTTTGTTCATCTTTTTTTTTTTCTCAAAAATACATATATATACTCAAAATAAACACACAATCAATGAAATTATCTCTCCGTTTGAATATTTGGGGTCATCCCATTACAAAGGGGGATTTTACTTTCTCAAATTTTACTATTTTATATTAAAAATCAACACTTGGCCAATGAAAAAATTACCATCGATTTTTTAGGCCTTCATAAATGAAAATACGGATTTTACGTATACAAATACGTAACAAAATAAGTATTTCGGGCGATGGCAAAATTCTTATAATATTTAAAACTTTATCCGAGCCCACTTTTTAACAAAAAATATATTTTTACGTACTTTTTAATTTATTTCGATAATTCTTTATTTGTTACTAACATTTTTATTACAAGTGTTGATACAGGTTATTGAGAATCCTCGTCGGGAATTACATTCTAAGAGGACTTTAAATTTTATATTGTATTTTATACTCTTATACTTGTACAAATATTATTATAGTGAAAACTTTATTTTTGGGGAGCTGGGTGGAATATTCTTTATTTATGCAATCCACATCAAGCGTTATGCAAATCTAGGCCGTTAATATCTACATTAAATTGAATTAGATAATTAATAAAAATAATTCATACTTTTTTACACTAAAAATATTACGTAATCTTTTTCTTTAAAACAAAATTTCCTTTATTCAATCTTTACTTTTCTTTTCACATACATTCCTATATACTTTTATTTACATATCTTCATATACTTTTATACATATTTTTACTATAATATATGTAATTTATACATTCTTTACATATAAATTATTTACATCATTTTTACACATTTTATATTTGTATATATACACATTATTTTTTTTTCATCTTTTAATAAACCTAAGTCTGGTCGGAAACCGCATTTGTGGATTCTGAAGGGTACCTAATCCTTTTCCTTTAGAATAATTTGAGCCCCTACCTAGAATATAAACTGGTTCACAGATTAAAACACAAGTCATACATGTTAGTAAATAAATAGGTTTCCTTATTTTTCTTAAAAATTAGGTGGCGACTCTATACAAAATTTATTCTTTTAGAGTCCATAATGCCGTGCTCGTTTTGACCTTAGGTAAAAATTGGATATAACAGTTTGACGACTATGCTGGGGATTTTAGGTTCTGACCATAACAGACTTAGGTAACTATTTATGTTTTTATACACTATTATTTTTTTCTAATTGTCTTGATTTATTTTGTTTGTATGACATAAATTGTTTATTTGTTATTATTTTGTATAAATTGTTTATTTGTTTATTGCTTTATTAAATTGTCATTCCGTTCATATATTTCCTCCACCTCAAAAAATTGACACTCACACACATTGTACACGCGGATTGTACATTGTACTTTCCCAAAATTCTTTAAAATCACCTTACTTTAGAGAGTCGGTACATACGTGGGGTAAGCGAGAGTTTTACTGTTGTGGGACCATGTGTCTTCTCATATAGGAAAACCAAGTTCGAGTCTACCACTCTTAGTCAACATAGGATAGAACTTAAACAATACCTTTTAGGTGCATGCATTGTTAGTTAACTTTATGTCCGAAGGGTTCACGACCCAAGTGATGCATTATTATATTCTTCGTACATATTTGAAGGATTATTATGTTTGTACATATTCGTTTTCTCTATATTGATTATACTTTAGTGAGAAGGTATAGTCTAACCTTTGTTTTGCATAGTGGATCATTTAAAAAATGCACCTTAGCAACATTACCACTAACTGCGTATAGGTTTGAACTACGTTTTGACCTGATTCTTATCCTGACAAGATACGTAGGCAACCCTGCATTAAGGTTCTATTTCTTCACTATTTTGAAAAAATTCTCTGGAATTCAACTAGGGCAATTTTTTGAAAATAGTTCAAAGACGCTTTCCAAATAGTTTTTGAAAATTTTCAATAACATTAGTGCCTAGCCATCCTACCTGAAAAACCTCATCCGATTTTGGTTCGAGAACACCTATCTTCCTTTTTCGAATGTCGTAAACCATTAAATTTACGGCGTATTGATCCCCACTTTCAAAGAAAGGGTTCAATATTCTTTCATTCATAATAATCCTACTAACTTAGGGGAAATAATGTCATCGTTCCTTCAATGTCTGACTTTCACAATCTTGTTCGCATATTGAAATTGTGTTAAAGCTCTCCTCATGCTTGACATTCATCCTTTCAATTATCTGATCGGAATATTTTTTATGCTAAAAGCAGTTCTTTCCTGATCGTCTTTCACATTATTTTCATGGATGGCCATTATATTTTTACAATTATACATTGCACATACAAATTTACAAATCTTCCTGAACTACGCAGACCTGATTCTTGTTTTCACAAGATACGTAGGCAACCCTCATTCGGGTTCGGTCCCATTCTTTTTTCAAATAAATAAAAATTAAGAATTTTGACTCGGTTTATACCAACACAGTTAGGAGTGTGCATGAGAAAGAATAAATTGGTAAAATGGAGATGATCGACTTCATGGTAAACCATAGATTCCTTTGGTACCTTTTAATCAAACCTGAGTAACGCTTGAAAATTCTCTTGCATATATCTAAGACAAGAATGAAGCCAACCTCATCGTTTCATGTGCATTGTGTGGTGAGCTTTAGATTAGTTCATTGCATGGATTGTTGATCTCGAACTTGGCCTAAATGTTTGTTGAGGTGAAATTCTGAGTTACACTTGGTTTGGGAAATGATTGTAGGCCTTGTTTCACTTAATTGTTCCTTTCATAGCCTACCAAATAACACCAATCCCTAGCTTTTTCCCCTTTGAGCCTGAAATCTTGTCTTTTGATAACCACATCTGAGCCTAGGGATGTTCATGGGTCGGTTTGGGTTGGTTCTTGGTCAAAACCATAACCAAACCAACTTAGTCGGTTTTTAAATTTCTAAAACCAAACCAAACCAAACAAAAAAATAACCGTCGGTTTGGTTCTTATCGGTTTAGTTCGGTTTGGTTCGATTTTTTTGGTTTATAACTTTAGCTAAAGGTAAAAGTTGAAAATTTAAGAAAATAATTCCAATCTAACATATGAGATGTTAACCGAGTGTTGTATCTCAACCTTGAAACTAAGATGTCAACTAAGTGTTATACTTCAGCAAAGCTGTAAACAACACCATATGAATGCTTCTAAAAAAATATTTTAAAACTACATTTAACAAAATGATATGATAAACCCCCAAAAGGTGAACACATAAACTTCTTGTTTAACAAGGTTCAAAAAGAAAGTTAAAATTAGTGATTGTCTATAGTCTAATGAATCTCAGTTATAAATTTCAATATAAAACAAGATATTATTTTCACAATTAGTATCATTTGCCATTCAAAGTGCAAAATTCATTTAGAATCTCATAAGGTACTATCAACTGTATGAAGACATGACTTAATGTGTTATGACTAAAGTTAAATCATGATTAAAACATAAAATGTAACAAATATTTATATTGTATTTATGAATAATACATAAATAATTATAATATATATATATATATATATCGGTTCGGTTTGGTTATTTTGTCGGTTATTTTAGAGTAAAACCAAACCAAACCAAACCAAATTAGTATCAGTTTTAAAATTCAAAACCAAACCAAACCAAACCTAACCAAATATTGAGTTTTTTAATCGGTTTGGTTTGGATTGCGGTTCGGTTTGGTTAAAAACCGAACCATGAAACCCCTATCTGAGCCTATACCTTTTGAGTGCTTACATGCACTATCTCTCTTAGTCCACCTCCTTGAACGCACTAAGTACGTGCAAGTTATGAATGGAAATTCAAGATCAAAGCTGCCAAAGGCAAATGACAGATATCCCCAGAATAACAAAAATAAAAGACGACTTCAAAGAATGAAGGAGCAAGAACCCTCACAAAAAAAAAGAGATAACTCTGATAAAGGTGGGGAATCATCATCCTCCAAAAAGAAAAAAAAAAGGAAGGAAAATATATCGAAAAGGGGAAAAATCCAACACAAGATTCAAAAGAAGTCGAAACAAATACAAAACAAGGGGCAAAGAAGCACAACGAAGAAGATCGAGCATCAAAGCGAAACAAATGTCAAAAGCACGGATACAGTGCAATGGTCATTGAGAAATTAATAACTTTTATCCCAAATGTCATCCTACCCAACCCCAAGTCTACATTACAAGACAATAACAAGTCCTACAAGATCCTACTCTAAGTGTTCTCACATTAGTAGATACTTACATGAAGGCCAAGCCTATGGTATCACAATTGCATTAATGAACTTCTTCTTGAGTGTGAGCGTATATCTCTAGATATCTCCAAATTCAAAAGAAAAATAATGCTCAAATAGGTGTGAGAACAAGACATTTTTTCTGGAGAGGGCACTTGAAACATGAGAACAGGCACAGTTCAAAATCTTTATTTGAATCAAGATAAATCTTGGCGATACTTAGGTATGTCTGAGGTACCACTTGAAGCTATAAAAGTTACCTTGAAGTCGATCTTGATTTGCTGGGAAAGAAATGGGGAATTGTAATACACACTACTAATTGTTGGTACCAACTACTGTCAAGACATGATTCTGCATTTTTCACCTTTCAACATCCCTTAAAAGAAAATACAAAATAATTTTTGTGTTTTCACCTTTCCACATTTCTTACAAGGAAAATACAAAATAATTTTCTACATTTTCACTTTTTCATTTTTCTTACAAAGAAAATATAAAATAATTTTTTACATTTTCACTTGTCCTTATTCTTACAAAGAAAATAATTTGTTGCATTTTTTACATTTCAACATTCCTTAAAAAGAAAATACAAAATAATTTTCTTCATTTTTACCTTTTCAACATTCCTTACAAAGAAAATACAAAGCAATCTTCTGCGTTTTTCATCTTTCAACACATTTTTTACAACAAAATACAAAATAATTTCTTTTCCTTTCAAACACATGCCTTCACATACATGCATTACACTTCACATGCAAAACACCCATCTCCAAATACAGATAATTGACCTTTCTTTTTAAAGTTATCGCCTTCAAAGATAGACATTTTGCTCTTCTATCAGGTGTTCTCAAAGGACCCCCGCCAGTCGAGAGGCTACTACTTTTCAATCGCTCTGTCAGTCGAGAGGCCAATAAAGAGGCCATTAAAATTTAATCACCCCGCTAGTTAATGATCCTAGTCCTCATAAACAATTGAAGACGGCCACCAATATCAATCTCCATAGACAATTGGAGATGTCATCCGCCAGTCTTCATAGATAATTGAAGACTACAATCAACATAGTCTTCGTAAACAATCAAAGACGACAATCAACATTAGTCTCCATAGATAATTGGAGATGCCATCAAGTCGTTGTATTCAATCAAAGATACCATCATATAATATTAGTCTCCGTAGACAATCGGAGATGACAATCCACACCAGCCTTTATAGATAATTGGAGGTGTCTTGCATCTGTCTTCGTAAATAATCGAAGACGTCACATCAATCTTTATAGAAAATCAGAGACGACAATCCACACCAACCTTCATAGACAATTGGAGGTTTTATGCATTGAGTTTTCGTAGATAATCAAAGACATCATTATTCATCACATCAATCTCTTTAGATAATCGGAGACAACAATCAACATCAACCTCCATAGATAATTAGAGGTGGCATGCATTGAGTTTTTTTAGATAATCAAAGACATCATCATTCATCACATCAGTCTCTGTAGACAATCGGAGATAATAATCTGCATCAGCCTCCATAAACAATTGGAGGTGTCATGCATTGAGTCTTCGAAAATAATCAAAGACATCATCATTCAATATCAGCCTCCGTAGAAATTGGAGATGACAATCGACATCTGCTCCATAAGACAATTGGAGATGACATTCATCAAGTCTTCGTAGACAATCGAAGACATCTTTCATTCATCACATAAGTCCCCATAAATAATCAGAGACATCATTCATCCTTAGGTCCCCGTAAACAATCGGAGATGATGTTCATCCTCAAGTTCTCATAAACAATTGGAGACGTTATTCATCCGCTAGTCCCCGTAGATAATAGAAGACATCATGCATCTTTTCAACCAAAAAATACAATTCAAAACAAAAAGATATTTTTTTCAAATCCCACACATCATACACTAGGGCAAATTTTGAGAAGCGCCCCAAAATTTTCTATTTTCTCATCTCGAACTACATTGACCTGATTCTCGTGATACTCGAGATATGTAGGAAGCTCTATGCAGAGTTCTGTCATCATAATCCACATAATCATTCTTTCTCTCCAGCAAGTACATAATTTTGTATCCCCAGCATCTCACAGCTCGTTACTAGGTAATTTGAAAAAAGCATCAGGAATAGATGAACACTTTCGTTCCCAAATAGTCCTTCCCTCAATAATCATTCTGCATGATCCTTCGCTTCTAATAAATTGCCTATTATTTCGAACTACATCCGACCTGATCCTCATACAACTCGAGGTATGTAGGCAACTCTGAATTAGAGTTCGGTCAAAAACACATACATATACTCAAAACAAACACACAATCAATAAAATTATCTCTCCGTTTGAATATTTGGGGTCATTCCATTACAAAGGGGGATTTTACTTTCTCAAATTTTACTATTTTATATCAAAGATCAACACTTGGCCAATTCAAAAATTACCTTCAATTTTTTAGGCCTTCACAAATGAAAAGACGGATTTTACGTACACAAATGCGTAACAAAAATAAGTATTTCGGGCGATGACAAAATTCCTATAATATTTAAAACTTTATTCGAGCCCTCTTTTTAAAAACAAATATATTTATACGTACTTTTTAATTTATTTCGACAATTCTTTATTTGTTACTAACATTTTTATTACAAGTGTTCATACAGGTTATTGAGAATCCTCGTCGGGAATTACATTCAAAGAGGACTTTAAATTTTGTATTGTATTTTATATTCTTATACTTGTACAAATATTATTATAGTGAAAACTTTATTTTTGGGGAGCTGGGTGGAATATTCTTTATTTATGCAATCCACATCAAGTGTTAGGCAAATCTAGGCCATTAGTATATACATTAAATTGATTTAGATAATTAATAAAAATAATTCATACTTTTTTACACTAAAAACATTACGTAATCTTTTTCTTTAAAACAAAATTTCCTTTATTCAATCTTTATTTTTCTTTTCATATAAACTCTTATATAATTTTATTTACATATCTTCATATACTTTTATACATATTTTTACTATAATATATGTAATTTATACATTCTTTACATATAAATTACTTACATCATTTTTATACATTTTATATTTGTATATATACACATTGATTTTTTTCTCCATGTTTTAATAAACCTAAGTCTGGCCAAAAACCACATTGTGGATTATGAAGGGTGCCTAATCTCTTTCCTTCGAAATAATTTAAGCCCTTACCTAGAATCTAAATTGGTTCGTAGATTAAAACACAAGTCATACATATTAGTAAATAAATAGGTTTTCTTATTTTCCTTACAAATTAGGTGGCAACTCTGTATAAAATTTTCTCTTTTAGAATCCATAATGTCGTGCTCGTTTTGACCTTAGATAAAAATCGGGTATAACAACTATGTAATGCCCAGAGTCTGTACCCCGGATGCTACACGGTGCTAGCGACCCCGAAGGACCACCAACTAACCCATGACTGGTACCTACGGTGAGCACTGAATAATAATAATACTGTAATAACAATGTATCTGATATAAATGCGGAAGTTAGCCTGAAAATGCCATAAGATTCATAACTGAAAAATCAATACTGAATACTAAAAAAAAACTGAATACTGAAATATTTGTCTGAAATACTTTAGTCTGAAAGCCTCTAACTGTCATAATTATGAAGTTGATGGGAGAAGTCCCCAACTAATTTTGACTACTGCAACTGTACTGAAATACTGAAATAATACGCTATCCTCGAACTATGAGGAATCACCACTAAGTCTGCTGCTGATAAGCTGGGCTGCTAAGTACGGTCAGGAGCCCGTGCATCTGATCCTATGATATAAGACATCATAGCACAAAAGAAAAGTATGTGTCAGTACTTTGAATGTACTGGTATGCTAAGTGAGGTAGGCTGATATGCATGAGTTCATATGCATGAACAATAACTGACTGAGTAACATGAACATAACTGAATGAGAGAACATGCATGAATACATAAACTATAACTGAGATCATGTTAACGCTGGTTACTGAGTTCTGAATACTGATTAACTGATATCTGAGTTTAATGATACTGTAATACTGATAATTGAGTAACTGTTTTTGACAGTCCTGATTGATAACTGGGTGACTATTTCTGACAGTCCAAATTTTGTAAAACTAAACTGAGTTCGATACTGAGACTGAAACTAAAACTGAAACTGTGGGAGATAATCATCTAACAGACATACCCCAAATAAGATAACTGAGTTGGGGTCTAATTTGTAACCCCAATTGGAAGGGTGTCATCACTTTGCCACGGGTAAAGACAAGTGCTGACTCACCCTCATCTGGAAGGTGCTCTGAATGAGAATGGTGGTATCCTCAACTGGAAGGTTGATGTCTCAATCTACGATGGATACGTAGTTCTTGAACATAAGGACTGCTTCTAAGGATCATGCCCTCTACTGGCAAGTGAACCCCCATCCTTGGGTTCACTCGATAATGAATTCTACTCCCAACTGAAAGATATTGAACTGAATATTCTGAACTGGACTGACGAAAGTTGAGTTTACCGAGTTTTTCCTAAGTTCTATTGAGTTCTATAACTAACTAAATTCTACTGATCATGACATGACTGATACGACTTTGTAATTGACACTGGCTCTAAGTAAACAGCTAAATTATTGGGTATTAAATACCTCCAGGACTCGATTGCATCAAATTAAATCATGGCAAAATCTTGAAAACATAATAATGACTACTTGGCCTAAATCCACTCATTGAGACATTTTAACAAACACTAATAATGCATTTACTGATACATGAATGAGGAATATATGTTATCATGGCATTATTTCATTCACATAGGCATTTTAGCAAACACATGTGATGTATAAGCTTATACATGATACTAAATAACATGCCCACATCATAACTTCAATCCCAAATTACCAAATCAAGGGTTTAACATGAATCCACATGATACTACACACATGTTAAGTAATTGCACATGAAATTGTAATAAACCATAGAGTAGAAACCCAATTAACATCATAATCATAAACATACTTAAATCTAACATGGAATTCATGAAATCAATTAACTTGAAGTTTTTAAAAGAGTTTCTTGAATTCCAAGGGTGGAAGGAAACCCTTGGATGAACACTTCACATACCTTAATGCTTGAATTCTTGAAGATTGATGGTGAAATTCTTAGGATTTGAATCTTGAATGGAAAGCCCTATAGTTTGTTCTTGAGCAATTTGAGAGAGAATGCATGTAATTTGCTTAAGGGAAGCTGAATTTTGTATTTTTGGAGCTGAATAGTCGTGGAAAAATATCCCATTTACCCCTGAGGACGCGGGCTTTTAATGACTGAAAATGTCCGCATCAATAGGATCGACGCTATGGCCAACGCGCCGCGCCAATTCTGTGTTGGCTCACTGGAATTTGACATTGAGAAGTGGGGAAAAATATTTATCGACATGATAGGCGATGTGGTGCGTCGAGATCGCATCGATACACTGGTTTGGACTCCCAAACGTGCCTTAAACGATGTCCGAAAAATCCAAAACTCGTCCGAGAACACCTAATGACATTCCTGATCATGAAGCAACTTAAAGATCGACATTTAATGGTCGTAAGGATCGCGAAATAAGATTTCCAACTATGAAGGCTAAAATAACCCTAAGTATGAATACTTAGCTAAGAGTTTTCTAAGTCTGGGACCCCTTAACAAGCTTTAAAGGACTGAATTATGCTTAGGATTTTATAGGGTCTTACAATATCTCCCCCTTGAGAACATTCGTCCTCGAATAAGACTGACTAAGATGGGAGAACTGATAGACTAAAAGTACATACTGGACATGCACAACTGAAGCATGATTTCATGGCTGAGACTACTGATATACTGAATTATCATACTGAACATGTATAACTGATGCATGATTTTGTAACTGATATTACTGATAAGCTGAGTTTGTATACTGAACATGCATATCTGATGCATGAGTACATGACTGAACTGATTCATAAATGCATGGTTGAGTATGCAATGTTACTTGATACCAAGTTGCTAACTACATCTGAACATGAAACTGAGTAAATTTAAGAAAAATTGTTACCTGGAGCTGAGTGTGAGTTTGTAGAGAATAAGTGAGGATACTTGGTCTACATATCTGTTTATGCTTCCCAAGTATCTCGCTCAACGGACTGATTCCACCAAAGAACTTTGACTGGAGGGACTTCTTTATTGCTCAGTCTGTGAATCTGATAATCGAGGATTTCGACTGGAATTTCCTCATAAGAGAGATTGTTCTGAACATCTATACCCTCTATAGGGACTACAACTGTTGGGTCACCTATGCATTTCTTTAGCAAGGAGACATGAAATAATAGGTGGACTGAGGCTAAATCTGAAGGCAACTCAAGCTTGTAAGCTACCTTTCTAAAAAAACTGAGAATTCGGTAAGGACCGATATATCGGGGACTGAGTTTCCCCTTCTTGCCAAACCTCTTCACTCCTTTTATAGGAGAGATATTTAAATATACATAACCACCAATCTCAAACTCAAGATCTTTTCTTCGTACATTCACGTACGACTTCTTTCAACTCTGAGCTATCTTAAGCCTTTCTCTAATCAATTGAACCTTTTCTAAGGCATCAAATACCAAGTTAAGCCCTACCACTATGGCCTCACCTACTTCAAACCAACCAATGGGCTATCTATATCTCCTCCCATAGAGTGCTTTAAATGAAGCCATCTGGATGCTGGAATGGTAACTACTATTACATGCAAACTCAATCAAAGGCAAGCGGTCATCCCAATTACCCTTAAAGTCAATGGCATACGCCCTTAACATATCTTCCAAAGTCTGAATGGCTCTTTCTGCTTGACCATCTGTTTGAGGATGAAAGGTTATACAAAGCTGAACTTGGGTACCAAGACCCTTCTGGAGGGCTTTCCAGAAATGAGAGGTGAACTGCGTACCTATGTCTAAAATGATAAATAACAAAACTCCGTGTAATATGACCAACTCTCTAACATAAATCTTGGCATAATCCTTGACTGAATAAGAGGTATGGACTGGTAAGAAATGAGCTAATTTGGTCATCCTATCCACAATGACCAAAAATGAATCATGCTAACGACGAGTACAAGGCAAACCCATCACAAAGTCCATGTTCACTTTTTTCCATTTCCATGTGGGAATACTGAACTCCTACTTGGAACCACTAGAATTTTGGTGCTCAATATTAACCTTCTAACACACAGAGCACTTAGTTATAAACTCTGCAATGTCTCTCTTCATCCCACTCCACTAATAGACTTCTCGCAAGTTATGGTATATCTTAGTTGCCCTTGGATAAATAGAGTAGCACGCACCATGCATTTCTGCTAGAATCCGCTGCCTCAATTCATCTACACCTGGCACATATAGCCGACCTAGGCAACGTCATACAGTATCTCCTCCTTAGGAGAAAACTTCCACTTTCTGATCTCAGACTAACTCTTTCAACTTAACTAGACTGAGATCTCTGTCCTACTTTTTCTTCACCTTGGAAAATAGGGATGATTCTGAACTACTCTACACCCATACACTACTTTCTGCTGAGTTGACTAAGCAGATACCTAGTCGGGCAAGATAATGAACTTTCTAAGCTAACTTCTTCTTATCATTTTCCACATGAGAAATACTATCCATAGACATTCTACTGAGAGCATTAGGCACTATATTGGCCTTGCCTGGATGATATAGAACACTCATATCATAGTCTTTGAACAACTCCAACCACCTTCTTTGACAGAGGTTTAGGTCGTTTTAAGAGAACACATACTGAAGGCTCTTATGGTCTGTGAACACATCAACATGTACCCCATACAAATAATGCCTCTAAATCTTTAAGGCAAATACTACAGCTGCTAACTCAAAATCATGAGTGGTGGATTTGTTTTCATGGGGCTTAAGCCGTCTAGAGTCATAGGCTATGACCTTACCTCTCTGTATTAGAACATACCCCAAACTAACTCTGAAAGCATCATAATATACCATAAATCCATCTGAACCATCAGGTAAAGTCAAAACTGGGGCTATAGTGAGTCGAGTCTTCAACTCTTGAAAACCCTTCTCATAAGAATCTGACCACTGGAATTTGACTTTCTTTTGAGTCAATCTGAACATAGGGGATACAATAGATGAAAATCCCTCAACAAACCATCGTTAATAGCTATCCAGACCCAAGAAACTACTGATATCTGATAGAGAGATGGGTCTGTCCAATTTCTCACTGCTTCAGTCTTTTGAGGATCAACTCTAATGCCCTCACCAGAAACTATATGGCCAAGGAAAGATACTGACTTTAGCTAAAATTCACACTTACTAAATTTGGTGAACAACTGATGATTTCTGAGAGTCTGTAATACTATTCTGAGATGGTCTGCATGATCATGCTCACCGCGGAAGTAGACAAAAATATCATCTGTGAAGACTATGACGAATATGTCCAAGTACTGCTTGAACACACAGTTCATTAAGTCCATAAAAGTTATTGGGGCATCGGTAAGACCAAATGACATAACTAAGAATTTGAAGTGACCATACCGAGTTCTGAAGGTTGTCTTCGGAATGTCACATTCTCTGACTCTTAGCTATTGATAGCCTGATCTGAGGTCTATCTTAGAAAAGTAAATGGCACCCTGAAGTTGGTCAAACAAGTCATCGATTCTGGAAAGTGGATAGTTGTTCTTGACTTTGACCTTATTCAACTAATGGTAATCTATACATATTCTAAGAGAATCATCTTTCTTACGCATGAATAGAACTGGTGCACCCCACAAGGTAAACTGGGTCTGATTACTCCCTTATCTAGGATATCTTTCAATTGTTCTTTTAACTCCTTGAGTTCTACAGGAGTTATTCTATATGGCAGAAAAGAGATGGGATGGATATCTGGAAGAAGGTCAATTCAGTAGTAAATTTTCCTTTTGGGTAGAACTCTGGAAAGATATTCGGGAAAAACATCTGGGAATTCACATGCTACTGATATTGACTCAAGAGTAAGGGTTTCTGAACTAGATTCTTGGACATGGATGAGATGGTAGACACATCCCTTAGATATCATTTTTCTTGCCCTAAGGTAAGAAATAAGCTAACCTCTGAGTACTAAGGTACTACCCCTTCATTCTAGGATAGGTTCATTCAGAAACTAAAATTAAATAATTTGGTTTCTGCGGTAAACTGAGGCATAGCATGAATGAAGCCAATCCATGCCGAGAATGACATCAAAATCTGTCATCTCTAATTCTACTAAGTTTGCTGAAGTGACTTTCTGAGATACCATAACTAAATAGTTCCTATATACCTGTCGGGCTATGATAGATTTACCCACTGGGATTGAAACTGAGAAAGTCTCTGCTAGAAATTTAGGACTGACTCCGAAGTCAACGGCTATATATGGAGATATAAAGGACAAAGAAGCTCCTAGGTCTAGCAAAGCATAATTATGTAAATGATAAATTTGTAACGTACCAGTGACCACATCAGGAGAATTTTCCTGATCCTATTAGGACTAAAGTGCGTAGAGTTTTTTTGGGCGTTGCACACTGGTGGCACTGGAACCGGCACCCTACTGATTTGGGCGACCGGAATGAGCTAGGAGATGATTATACTAATCTTGGGAACCTGACGGAGGATAATATCTGACCCTATGGCCTGTCTTGCCATATCTGAAACATATATCACTGTCATCCCTGTAGATGCCCTAATGGTTTCTGTCAAATTTCTGGCAAAGAGGTTTTTTTCGGGCATTGATAACACTACCCTGAGGCTTAGGGTCGGGATCCCTGTATTTGGGGCCATCTCTGAATTTCAGCACTGAAGCACTAGGTGAGGATGGAGCTGGAACTGGGGATTGTAAGAAAAATTAAGAGCAATTTCCACCCTCTAACTTAGGTTGAATGAAGTTGAAGCTACCTATTCTCGCTCTTTGTTCTCCCTATCTATATCCCTATTCTTAGCCTCCTCTATCTGCTGCGCATAGACCATGAGCCTGGATATATCCATCTCTTTAATCAGCACTGTGGTCCTACACTTCTTGACCACACTATTAAGACACACCCGACACAAACTTACTCATCTTAGATCTGTTATCTGCCACCACATGAGGAGCATATCTGGCTAATTGAGTAAACTTGAGAGAATACTCTTTCACTGTTATATTTCCCTTCTTTAGATTAATAAACTTCAGAACCTTAGCTTCCCTCAACTCAAGTGGGAAGAACCTATCCAGAAAAGCAGTAGGAAACTCCTCATTTCTATGGGCCCTGCATCATCGACCCTCTATGCCTTCCACTACTTAAACAATGAGTGAACCGCATCCTATAATTGATATGCAGCCAACTCAGTACTCTCACTAGCTATCACCCCCATAATATCTGTAACTTTCTGCACCTGATCAAGGAATTCCTTTGGGTCCTCATCTGACTTAGACCCGATAATGATGGGGGATTCATTCAGGTGAAGTCCCGAATCCTGACTGCAGTAGTATTGTCCACTAGGTTGGCCAGAATGGTAGCTGGGCATTCATTCTGGGCTACTACCGAATTGGCTAAAGTAGTAAATGCAACCCTGAATTTTGCATAGGAGACATGCTCGTCCAGAGGATATGCCTGGATAAGTTGAGGGGCTGGCTGATTTCCTGTCCTTCTTCCATTCTTCTTGGGAGGTATGTTCTATAATCGAAAGGAATAAAAGGATTAGAATGAGACCTTAATTTGAGCTTATGCTCGCTTACATGACATAAATACTAAAAGAGGAAAAACCTTTCCTAAAATATCCCATAGCCTCTCGTCCATAAGTGTGGCGCGCTACACACCTATGCACAAGACTCTACTTGATGTGGCTTTCAGACTTTCTAGCACTCTGTTGAACCTTAGGCTCTGATATCAAGTTTTTAACGCCTCGAGTCTGTACCTCGAATGCTACACGGTGGTAGCGACCCCAAAGGACCACCAACTAATCAATGACTGGTACCTATTGAGAGTACTGAATAATAATAACTATGTAATAACAATCTAACTGATATAAATGTGGAAGTTAGGCTGAAAATGCCATAAGGTTTAGAACTGAAAAATTAATACTGAATACTGAAAAAAAATGAATACTGAAATATCTGTCTGAAATACTCTAGTTTGAAAGCCTCTAACGGTCTGAATTATGGAGTTGATGGAACAAGCCCCCAACTAACTCCACTACTAAAGTTATACTGAAATACTGAAATAATACTTTGTTATCGAACTATGAGGACTCACCACTAAGTTTGTTGCTGATAGGCTGGGCTACTAAGTATGGTCAGGAGCCTGTGCGTCTGAACCTATGATATAAGACATCATAGTGCAAAAGAAAAGCATGCATCAGTACTTTGAATGTACTGGTATGCTAAGTGAGGTAGGCTGATATGCATGAGTTCATATGCATGAGCAATAACTGACTGAGTAACATGAACATAATTGAATGAGAGAACATGCATAAATACATAAACTGTAACTGAGATCATGTTAACGCTGGTTACTGAGTTCTGAATATTGATTAACTGATATCTGAGTTTACTGATACTATAATAGTGGTAACTGAGTGATTATTTCTAACAGTCCTGATTGATAACTGGGTGACTGTTTTTGATAGTCCTGATTCTATAAAACTGAGACTGAAACTAAAACTGAAACTGTGGGAGATAATCATCTAACCAACATGCCCCAAATAAGATAACTGAGTTGGGGTCCAATTTGTAACCCCAATTGGAAGGGTGTCAGTACCGTTCCATGGGTAAAGATAAGTGTTGTGTCACCTTCATCTGGCAGGTGCTCTGAATGAGAATGGTGGTACCCTCAACTGGCAGGTAGGACATCTCATCAACCCTTAACTGGTAGGTTGATGTCTTAACCTACACTGCCTACGTAGTTCTAGAATATAAGGACTGCTTTTAAAGATCACACCCTCTACTGGCAGGTGAGCCCCCATCCTTGGATTCATTCGGTGCTGAATCCTACTCCTAACTGAAAGATACTGAACTAGACTGAGGCTGAGTTTACTGAGTTTTTATTAAGTTCTGTAATTGACTGAGTTTTACTGAGTTCTATAACTAACTGAATTCTACTGATCGTGACAAGACTGATACGACTCCGTAACTGACACGGGCTCTAGGTAAACAGCTAAATTATCGAGTATTAAATACCCCCAGGACTCGATTGCATCAAAGTAAATCATGGAAAAATCTTGAAAACATAATATTGGACACTTGGCCTAAATCCACTCATTAAGACGTTTTAACAAACACTAATAAGGCATTTACTGATACATGAATAGGGAATACATGGTATCATGTTATAATGACACTATTTCATTCACATAAGCATTTTACCAAACACATATGAGGTATAAGCTTACACATGATACTAAATAACATGTAGACATCATAACTTCAATTACAAATTACCAAATCAAGGGTTTAACATGAATCCACATGATACTACACACATGTTAAGTAATTGCACATGAAATTGTAATAAACCATAGAGTGGAAACCCAATTAACATCATAATCATAAACATACTTAACTCCAACATGGAATTCATGAAATCAATTAACTTAAGTTTTTAAAAGAGTTTCTTGAACTCCAAGGGTGGAAGGAAACCCTTGGATGAACACTTCACATACCTTAATGCTTGAATTCTTGAAGATTGATGGTGAAGTTCTTGGGATTTGACTCTTGAATGAAAAGCCCTAGGGTTTGTTCTTGAGCAATTTGAGAGAGAATGAGTGTAATTTACTTAAGGGGAACTGAATAATCGTGGGAAAATGTCCCGTTTACCCCTGAGTACGCAGTCTTTTAATGAATGAAAATGGATCCAGTGACGCGTTGTCCGACGTGTCGCATTGATGGGATAGACGATATGGCCTCCGCACCACGCCGAGTCTGCATCGACTCATTGAAATTTGACACTAGAACTGGGAAAAAATATTCATAGACATGATAGGCAACGTAGAGCATCGAGATCGCATCGATACACTAGGTTGGACTCCCAAACGTGCCTAAAATAATGTCTGAAAAATCCAAAACTCGTCCTAGAACACCTAATGACATTCTTGATCATGAAGCAACTCAAAGATCGACATTTAATGGTCATAAGGGTCGCAAAATAATATCGTCAATTATGAAGGCTAAAATAACTCTAAGTATGAATACTTGGCTAAAAAATTTTCAAGTCTGGGACCCCTTAACAAGCTTTAAAGAACTGAATAAAGCTTTGAATTTTGCGGGGTCTTACAAATTATAAATGGTAAAGGATGGTAGTATGATTTTTGTTATCAAGGTGTACATTAAAAAGTTTGATGATTTAAAAATATCATATCTACCGATTGATCGAGTGCATTCAATGCAAGTTCACTACGGAAATTTCAAAGTAAAATCTACTTATCCGGATGCAATTAGCATTTGCTTGTAGATTACACACTTGTTCATATATTTTCATTAATGAAACAATCATTATTCATTCATGTGGGGGATTGTTAGGTTCTAAGTAAAAGTGAATGGGAAATGGAGAAAAATGAAGTGTGTTTTCACTTTATAAAGAAAATGTCCATCCACATTGCTGGGAGAAAGAAAAATCCTTGTTCTTAAGTGTAGAAGCTCCCATTCATGTTGATAGTGAGGCAAGAACAAGACATATCTTGTGCGATTGTCATCATCACTCTCTCTGCTTGACTTCACCTTTGGATTTGAATTTGTCAAATGATCGATTGAGATATTATCTTTTTGGATAAAATTTAATTGAAAATTAATAATTAGTGATGTTTTCATTCAAAAATGTGGTAAAACAATTTTCTCCAATTGAGGACAAACTCGAGAATGTGCGGACATTTATCATAACGCACTTTCAACGAACGCAACCATTTCAGGCACTATTTGATAACAAAAATGGTAACTTGTGCGCACACCTAGAGACCTGCGAACACAAGTGCCAATGAAAGTCAAGTTAGAACATTCTAGTTTTTACCAAAATGCGACCTGCGACCACATATGAGCCATTTGCTCGTGCAGGTGGATTTGCAGGTGTCATGATAGTCCGAAACAGTAAGCCTTTGCAAGAGCAATTACTTTCTTTCTAAAGCACCACCTTTTGGATAGAAGTACCTAAATATTTTCTCAGGTATAGACACAAAATTTTAAGTTAAACTTGTTTTCTTCTTCCTAAAAACTCAAGTGTGATTAATAAATCATTGAATGAGTTCATTGTTCAATAAATTTGAGGTACCGCTATTTGCTGAAATGAATTATTTTATCTTGGAAGGATATATTCCATTAACCTCGGGTACTTGAGGGGAATAAATTCTGTAAGAACACACTGTGAATTTAGTGGACTTGATTCATTCTGCCTTCATCTCTTTCTAAATGTTGATTTTACTATTTTTTCAAAAAATAGTTTGCTCTTTATTTTGATAGTTTATAAATTTATTTGAACTTGTGTTTGAAGTTCTTGAAACTTCATTTTGATAGTTTACAAGTTATTTGAACTTGTATTTGAAGTTCTTGTGGACTTATATGGATTTTGTATATGAAAATATCTGCATTTAGATTTAGTAATTTCATGACTTGATCTATTTTGAGTTGTGTTGGAAAATTTATTATTTTATAATAATTGCTCCATACTTACTATCTATTAAGATTATTTACTAATAATTCCCTTTCTTTATTCTTTATTATCGCCATCTTATAGTCTAGAAGTTCATGTTTTGGGAAGTAACTCATTTAGGTTAGTTGTCACAACCTAAATATCAAATTCCAATCGTGACAACAAGATGAATTGAAAAATTGAGGTTAAATTTGAACCTGACAAACTCCCCTTTTCCTGTCAAATTTGCCATTTCAACATGCCGTGATTTACGCCTTGCACTTATTTGGATACCAAATTTTATCTCTTTTCTTGCTAACCTTGTCAAAAGCCTTGCCTTTTGAATTAAAAATTCTTATTACACTAATTTTAATTTATTATAATCGTGGTATATTACACCAACACCAAATGTTAGCTGAAAGAATTGATCTCGACAATACTCACATTGCGTGCTTTGAAAATTGCTTTGAAGGACATAAAATGTTAATATATACAATAAAAGTGTCCCCCTCCTTGTAATTGATCCTTTTAAAGGATAATTATTTATGTATGCATCGATCGTCCATTATCCCAAAGATATGGTTTATTATTAAGTTGAATTATCATTGCATTAATGTGTGCGTTAGATTTCAATTACCAATTGAGATAAGGCCGGTAAATATAGAAGACGTATAGATATTTGTAAGGTCTGGGTAGAGAAATTAGGGGTGGATACAAGAGATCTTCAGCCAAACCTCCTTGATAAAAAATTATACTATATATAAGATATTTTTAAAATTTTATATGTATGTATATATATATAGATTTTGAATCTCCCAAACACAAGATTAGAGAATGACTTAGTGATTGACGGATTCAAAATTCACCTTAAGATTCCAAGTTCAATGTCAGGACCCGAGTCGAGGTCCTAGCCGCGAAGGATATCCCTAACCACAAAGGCTTGAGAGACCCCTTAGTGCACAATCAGAAGAATAATTCATACAAAATAATAGTGCGGAAGATAAACTCAAACATGGAAAGTATCATATTAAAATTTAATACATCAAGACATCAATCCATGAAAAATCCAAATCCAGTCTAAACTAGTCTACGAAGCCTCTACTGAAAACACTAGTCTGTTTAAGCCAAGACAAGGCCCCCGACTGGACCATGAAACCAACATATGGATAAAAAGGCCTTCCAAAGTAAGGGAGGCTCACCAACTCTGAATTTTCTGAGAGTAATCTACTGTTGGGCCGGACCACGAGACTATGCCTCAGAACCTACATTATGAGACAATGCAGCCGCCATGAGGACGGTCAATACTTAGAATATATTGGTATGTATAACCATCCAAAAACAACATATCTTTCATAAAAAAATCAAGAGAATTATAAAAACCTTTTGACATAATGAAAATCAAAACACATGGGCATTATAAATGAACTTTAAAACATTCTTATAAAACATTGACTCAACTTTAAAAGCTTTAATTTTATGAGTCCACCATTGACTTGGCTAAGCCCCCAATATAATTTTGTCTCAAGGATTGGAGTTTCAGTAAGAGGGTACGTAAGATCACAAAGCAGGGTACCATAATCCCTAATAAAGTCAACATGCCATGGTTGGTGAACAAGATCATAAAGCAGGACTCCTCACTATAATCTCAAATTGGGATGACATTAAACAATGGTACACAAGATCACAAAGCAGGGTACCAAAATTCCACGTCGGAAAAACACGATTTCTAGTTATGAGTCTTTCAACTCGTGCTTTCTTCGAGTAACCATCTGACTCTCTTTAAGCCTAATTTCATCCTCTTAAACCATTTTTCATGCTTATAAACATTTATTTCTTTCATGTTAAGGGCATTCCATAATAGGTATCATCATACCTAGACATGCAAGTCGTATCATATCATATCATATCATATCATATCATATCCATAGCCCTTCTCATTCAAAATATGTTAATGACCACCAAAAGATTTACATATCACATAAGAGTTTTTATTCAAAAGCACATGAAAAGCAATGCCAAAAACACTCTCCATTCAATACTTTGACATAGGGCGGCCATCTATTTCATCAATCACATGAATTCTTTCATTTAACCTAAAGAGCAGTTATAAATCAAGAAAACACTCTCTCATTAGAACATAACAATGTCAATCCATAAATGATACTAAAGCATTTAAACTCAATCTTTTAATCAGTTGTTTGAAAAACCTATTACATGTTAAGACAAGAAAATTTCATCATAAGAGAGGGAATATCATAACTTATGCTCTTAAGCTGATTCTAAAAAATCATTAATATGAATATGCATAAATATACTTTGAATTCCATAAGAATAACATAATTTAGCCCATGATTCTTAGAGTAATTCTACTTACCTTTAATTGGAGAAAACGTAATGTAAAATTTACCCTTGAAGCTTAGAATCCTCAAACCCTAGGTAGTTTTCCCCTCTCTTATTATTAGAATGATGAATAGGGATTTACTGAGGTGAAAAGATGTTTTTAAGGCCCTAAACTCGTCCACAAGGAATTGGGAACAACTTAGGGGTGTGAAAAGATCCACCATACCCTTAAAATATACTAAAAACAAAATAATTTTAATGCACAGGGAGAGGATTCATGGTGCAACCCCTATCGCGGACCAAGAGGTTTGTGGTGCGACTCTTGGGGCAAACTTAGAGGTTCATGGCATGCACCATAGGCAGTAGCCTATCGCGGGCCCCTTTGCATCGCAGAGCTATTACGTAGTGCCTATTTTACGATGAAAAGCCCTTTTCTAAGCCTAAAAATGCCCATACCCCATCCAAACCCAAATTTAGGTTGTTTATCTTCAATATTGGGGTCCTAAAGACTCATTTTAAGAACTTCTTAAGCATCGAAAAGGCCGGGGTGTTATATTATCCCCCTTGGGATAATTCGTCCCCAAATGATGACTTGGAACACATTAAGCACGATTTAATGCATTACATGGAATAAAATTAGCAAAATAAGATTAATACTTCCATTATATCATCCGATAATTAGAAGAGTGATGGGTATCTTGCATGTATATCATCCTTCGATTACCAAGTAGCTTTCTCTCTTTTTTGATTCCTCACAATACTTTAACTAAAGTTATCTCCTTACTTCTCAACTTCCAAACTTGCCGATATAATATCACTATGGGTACTTCTTCGTATGACAAGGAATCCTTCACACCAATCTCTTCAAAAGGCAACAAAAGTAAATTATCTCCAACACACTTCTTAAGCATTGAAACATGGAAGACAGAATAAACCAAAACTAAACTTGCAGGAAAATCTAACTCATATGCAACTTCACCAATCCATCTCATAATTCCAGCTCTATTCTTCTTACGTTAGCATGGTACTTTTAGCAACTTTGGGCGGTCTTAAGCCTCTCTCTAATGACTTTCACTTTATCCATTGCCTAATGAACAAGGTCAGGTCTAAGCAAATGCATTTCACCTACCCCATACCACCCTATTGGTGATCTATACCTCTTTCCATAGAGGGCCTCAAAAGGAGCCATTTAGATGCTAGAGTGGTAGCTATTGTTAAAGGCGAATTCTATTAAAGGCAAGTGATCCACCCAACTACCTTTAAAGTCAATCACGCAAGCCCTTCACATATCCTCTAAAATCTGGATGGTTTGTTTCGCTTGCCCATCCATTTGAGAGTGAAAATCGGTGCTAAGGTTCTTTTGGGTACCTAAACCTTTCTGAAAAGACCGCTAAAACTGAGAAGAAAATTGCATACTTAAATTAGATATAATGGATATTGTATCCCCATGCAATCAAACTATATCTTGAATGTACAACTTTGCATAATCATCTCTCAAATAATTAGTCCTCACAGACAAAAAGTGAGCAGACTTGGTCATTCTATCAACAATTACCCAAATAGAATCATATTGATTTCGTGATCATAGAAGCCCAGTAATAAAGTCCATGTTTATCACCTCCCATTTCTATCAAGGCAAAGCTATATCCTGGAAAGTGCCACCTGGCCTCAAGTGCTCCACTTTAACTTGTTAGTAATTCTAACACTTAGCTACAAAGTTAGCAACATCTCTTTTCTTGTTATTCCCTCAATAAATATCCTTGAGATCATGATACATTTTTATGGATCCAGTATGAACAACGTACCTGGAAGAATGGGCTTTATCGATAATCCTCTCTCGCAACCCATCCACATTTGGCACACACAACTTACCTTGGTATCTTAAAATACCATCCCCTCCAACTTTAAATGCCATAACCTTTTGTTGCCCAGTATTCTCCTTAATCTGCATCAATATGGGATCTCTGGCTTTCTTCTCCTTAACTTTAGCACACATAGAGGATTTAGCTACCTCTTGGACAAATAACCTTCCATCCTCAGAGTCTAGGATTCGGACTCTACAATTAGCAAGTCGATGAATGTCCTTAACCAGATTTCTATTCTCTTTCTCAACATAAGAAAGGATACCACGGATAACCTACTAAGATTATCAACAACCACATAAGCTTTACCTGGATAATAGTGCAGATTCATGTTATAATCCTTCAATAGTTCAAGCCACTGCCTCTGCCTGAGATTCAACTCCTTCTGGGTGAACACACACTGTAAACTCTTATGATCAATAAATATATCTTAATGCACCCCATAAATATAATGACGCCATATTTTGAGTGTGAAAACCATAGCCACCAATTCTAGATCAAAGGTGGGATAGTTTTTCTCATGAACTTTCAATTGCCTTGATGCAAAGGCCACCACCTTACCGTGCTGCATAAGTACACACCCAATTCCCACTCAAGACGCATCACTATATACCACAAACCCTTCGTACCCTCAAAAAGGGTCAAAACAGGTGTAGTAGTCAGCTTATCCTTCAATCTTTCAAAACTACCCTCACAAGCCTTAGACCACAAAAACCTTACATTTTGATGAGTAACCTAGTAAGTTGGGTAGCTCTAGATGAAAAACTCTCTAGAAACCTCTTATAATAGCCTGCCAAAACCAAGAAGCTCCAGATGTCAGTTAGAGTCATGGTTCTGGTCTACTTTCTTACTGCTTCAATCTTTTGGGGATCAATTTTAATTCCCTCACTAGAAACAATATTCCCCAGAAAAACTATCACACTGAGACAAAACTCACACTTAGAGAATTTAGCATGCAACTCATGGTCTTTAAGGGTCTGAAGGACGATTTTGAGGTGATTGGCATGGACTTCCTCACTCATAGAGTAAACTAAGATATCATCGATGAAAACTATGACAACTAGATCCAAGAACTGCCAGAACACCCTATTTATGAGGTCTATAAATATTGCAAGAGCATTAGTTAGTCCAAAGGACATTACCAGGAATCTATAGTGACCATATTGGGTTTAGAAAGCTATTTTAGGAATATCAGCCTCCCTAACCTTCAACTGATATAACCCTAGCGAAGTTCTATCTTAGAGTAACATCTAGCACCCTAAAGTTGATAAAAAAGTTCATTAACTATAGAAAGAGGATACTTATTATTGACTATGACTTTATTCAACTAACGAGAATCATACACATATAGAGGGAGCCATCTTTCTTACACACAAAAAGTACAGAAGCACCCTAGGGAGAGACACTAAGATGAATGAAGCCTTTATCAAGGAGATCTTTTAACTGCTCTTTCAACTCTTTCAATTTTGTAGAAGCCATCTTATTTGACGGAATGGAAATAAGTTGAGTGTCTGAAAATAGGTCACTGTTAAAATCTATCTCCCTATCTGGGGGTATCCCAGGAAGGTTATCAGGAAAGACTTCTGGGAATTCATTAACTACTGGAACCGACTGTTTGAATAATTTTCAGTACTAGAATCTTTGACCCAAATAAGTTGGTACAAACAACCTTTGGATATGAGCTTACAGGCCCTAAGATAAGATATGAATCTCCTTCTAGATGTAAGAGAATACCCCTTCCCCCTCATTCTATAACTAACTCATTAGAAAAATAAAAGATGATCTTTCTAGTTCTACAATCTAGTTTATCATAGAACGAGTGAAGTTAATCCATCCCTAGGATAGCGTCAAAGTCCACCATATCAAGTTTAACAAGGTCTGATATAGTATACCATGAAAAACAAATACTATATAAAAACTATAAACTCATTTAGCAACAATAGAGTCTCCCATGGGGATAGATATAGAGAAGGGTTCAGAAATATTTTTGGGCTCAAACCAAAACTGACTGCCACATAAGGGGTCATATAAGACAAGGTAGACCCGGGATCAAGCAACACATAGACATCATGTGAGAAAATCTGTAACATACCCGTAACAATATTTGGTGACGCCTATGAGTCCTGTTGTGTAGATAAGGCATACAGATAGTTACGACCCCCACCTATACTAGAAGTAGTACCCTTATTTGGATTAGCTGCATAAGTAGTTTGGACGTTCTAGCCTCCAAAATTTCCTTTAGTTGAGGAACAATATCTCTGGATATGAACTACCTGGCCTCAAGAATAGCATGATCTATCCCCAAAATAACACTTCCCAGGGTGATTTATTCCATAAATACTACAACATGGATGAAATCTAGAGGGTTGAATCATACTTCCTTGAGACTGAGTGCCTTGATTTTGCAGCCCGCTACTAGGATGAAGCCTCTGCTCACCAGAAGGTTTGGGTGCAGCCACACTAGCGTATGATAGAGTATTTCTCCAAAATTTCTTCTTAGACCATTTGTATTCCACTTGCCACTCTGCTGCTGACTGGTCTCTTAATCTGCTGATTTTACTTTCTTAGCCTGCTTCTCCTCTTCCCCTACCTACTTTTTCTTCTTTTTCTCCACCTTCTGTATATACATTATTATCCTGGAGATATCCATGTCATTATTCAGCATTGACCCCTTACATTCCAACACCAAATCATTCAAAAGACCAGATGTGAATTTTCTCATATAAGCTCTCATGTTGCATACCAACTCTGGAGCATAATGGTACAACTGGGCGAATTTTAATGCATATTATTTGACACTCACCTTTCCCTGCTTCAGATTGATAAATTCTTCAGCCTTAGCTTCAGCTTCCCACAATTCCTGAGGAAAAAAATAATCCAGAAAAGTGCCCAAAAACTCTTCCTATATCGCAGGTTCATCATCCTCACCTCTCAATACTCCCCACTCATCATACCACTGGTAAGCCGTATCTTTTAGTTGATAGGCTGCAAACTCTACCCCCTCAGCATCACTGGTATGCATGACTCTAAATATCTTCTTTATCTCATCTGCAAACCCTTGATGATCCTCCTTAACCTTGGTACCCGTAAAAGTTGATGGGTTTAGCCTTATGAACTGGCCAACTCTAGTGATTTCAAAATAACCAGGCACAAAACCTCACATCTCCTAACCGACGAGACTAAGAAGCCACAAGCTAGCGATCATATGGATAGAATAATGGAACTCAACATTTGAGACCTCTCTCTGTAGAGACTGAGTATGGTTGATACCAGACCAAGGAGCTCGAGGAGGGCTAGTTTGGACTGGTAGAACTCCTGAAGTAGTAGTGAACTCTGGGATATGGGCTCTATAATGGGTCTGCATCCTATGAGTAGGACAGATATCTTCAGCATTTGACCCAATAGGGACGGAGGCCCTGGCTGAGGTGTTCCTTTCATTAGATCTACGGGGAGGCATTATCTGAAATATGGAAAGTCATGAGTTAAGAAACATTATGATCGTGTAGCACAAACTAGAATATGAAGAAAAAGGAAACATTCCTAAATGCCTCGTAGATTCCTCCTTATAAGTGTGGCGCTATACACATCTATAAAAAGGATTCTACTCGACACGACTTCGTTAGACACCCTGTGACCCTGGACCATTCTCTGATAGCAAGCTTGTCATGACCTGAACTGAGGCCATGGCCATGACGGGCATCTCGAACCATGAAGACCTAAGAGACCCCTTAGCATATAATCATAAACATAGTTCACACGAAATAACAGTGCAGAAGATAAATTGAATATGGAAAGTATCATATTCAAATTTAATACATCCAGACATCAATCCATGGAAAAACCAAATCCAGTCTAAACCAGTCTATGAGGCCTCTAGTAAAAACACTAGTCTATATAAGTTGGGACAAGGCCCCTGACTGGACCATGAAACCAAATGAAACCAACATATGAATAAAAAGGCCTTCCAAAATAAGGGAGGCTCACCGACTCTGAATTTTCTGAGAGTAATCTACTTCTAGGCTAGACCACAAGACTGTGCCTCAGAACCTACATTATAAGACAATGCAGTCATCACGAGGACGGTCAATACTTGGAATGTATTGGTAGGCAGAGCAATCCAAAAACAACATATCTTTCATATAAAATAATCAAGAGCATTATAAATACCTTTTGACATAATGAAGATCAAAACACATGGGCATTAAAGATGACTTCAAAACATTCTTGTAAAACATTGATTCAACTCTATGCTTTAATTCTGAGCTAGATGGTACACTCTATAATTTTAGTTACACACGGGCTATATGAGTTTGTCATTGATTCGACGGCCAAGCCCCAAATCCAAATTTTCTGCAAGGATTGGAGTTTCAACAAGGGGGTACGCAAGATCACAAAGTAGGGTACCATAATCCCTAATCAAATCAACATGCCATAGTGGTGCGCAAGATCACAAAGCAGGGCTCCTTACCATAGTCCCAAATTGAGATGACATGAAACAAAGGTACATAAGATCACAAAGCAGGGTACGAAAATTTGGGGCCGTCAAAACACGATTTCCAACTACGAGTCTTTCAACTTGTGCTTTCTTCAGGTAACCATGTAACTCTCTTTAAGCCCAATTATATCTTCTAAAATTGTATTTCTTACTTATAAACATTCATTTCTTTTATGTTAAATGTCTGTAATAGGTATCACCATACCTAAACTTGCAAGCTGTATTATATCATACCATATCCATAGCCCTTCTCATTCAAAATATATTAATGACCATCAAAATATTTATATACCACATGAGAGTTCTTATTCAAAATCACATGAAAACCTATGTCAAAAACACTCTTCTTTCAATACTTTAACATAGGGTGGCCATTTATTTCATCAATCACATGAATTCTTCTGTTTAACTCACAGAGCAGTTGTAAATCAAGAAAACACTCTCATTGGAACATAAACAATGTAGATTCATAAATGATAGTAAAGCATTTAAACTCAAGCTTTTAATCCTCTGTTTGAACAACCCATTACATGTTAAGACAAGTAAATTTCATCATGAGAAAGAAAATATCATAACCCATGCTCTTAAGTTGATTCTCAAAAATCATACATATGGATATACATAAATATACTTTGAATTCCATAAAAAAATATAATTTATCCCATGATCTTAGGATAGTTCTACATACCTTGAGTTGGAAAAAACGTAATGTAAGATTTACCCTTGAAGCTTAGAATCGTTAAACCCTTGGTAGTTTTTCCCCTCTCTTGTTATTAGAATGATGATTAGGGTTATTGAGGTGCAAAGATGTTTTTAAGGCCCTAAACTCGTCCATAAGGAATTGGGAATGACTTAGGGGTGTGAAAAGACATCCATGCTCTTAAAATATACTAAAAACAGAATAATTTCGATGCACGGGGAGGGCGGTCGCGGCGCGACCCCCATCGCAGACCAGGAGATTCGCGGCACGACCCCTGGTACGAACCTGGAGGTTCGTGGTGCGGACCTCGATGCAGACCCTAGGCAGTAGCTTATTGCGGGCCCCTTCGTGACATGAGGCTACCGTGGAGTGCCTATTTCGCGACGCAAAACCCCTTTCGAAGCCTATAAACACTCCCAACCCATTCAAGCCCAAACTTAGGTGGTTTATCTTCGATATTTGGGTCCTAAAGACTCGTTTCAAGAATTTTTTAAGCATCGAAAAGGCCGGGTGTTACATTCAAATTTCAAGCACTACCTTTTTTTTTAACCTTCTAAGTAAAATTTCTGCATCCACCACTAGAGAAATAGATAAGTTTGTGCATCTCTGCTATCTCTATTACTATTGACTATAATAATAAAAAACTCAAATAAAATTATCGAATATCTATTTGATTTGTGAGGCAAATTTTTCATGCTATTTTTGTCAAACTTTCTCACTTTTTTCAAAATTATTGCTCTCTCTTTTTATGGGAAGTAGATTAACTCTTTAATTGAAAAGCATTAACATTACTTAGATTAACTTTTTAAAATTTCAAATCAAAATTATTTAATATAATAAAAAATAGATGGGCACTTCGTGTAACCTGGACACTGTCCGGCCATTCTCGCTAACTTACTTTTATCATTATTGAAATATGGAGTTCTTTAATCTTTAATATTGTTCTTATTATTTTTTTCATTGAATTATAATTTATTTTAATTATTGAATCCTATTAGATTTTCTTGTGTTTGTGTTCAATAATACTTACTTGAATGTTTTTTTCAAACCCGTTAACAGGTTATTTTGGCTCAATGTTTTGTAGGAACAACGTTGATGAATGAGACAAAAGTTTAACTATATTTCTTCTTAATTCTTGCTCGATCAGGTATATGCTTATATGTGTCATGTATACGTAAAAAGTGTTTACTTTAATGTTTTTTCTTTCAAATCCATTATTAGATTTTTTTTGGTTCACTATTTTGTAGGAACAACGTTAATGAACGAGGCAAAAATCCTACCATTTCTTCCTGATTCTTGTATGGCCAGGTATATATTTATATATGTTATGTATACATAATTAGTGTTCATCACATTTGTTTTATGCTTATTTTTATCATCATTCAAAATTTGGAGTTCTTTAATTTTAGTATTGTTCTATTTGCTCATTTTCAGCATTTTGATTAGTACACTAGTTTTGGACATAAATCTACATACAGTGCTCAAAAAAATATTAAAGTTGTTGATACTTATGAGAGAAGAAATTAAAAGAGATAATTCAATTTCAAGTGATTTGTTCGATAACAGTTGTGTTCTAGTGTTTGCAAAAGGTCAAAACTGGTAAATAAATGTATTCAGTAAGGTTGGTCCTCCTGTTCCCTTATTCGTCGCATTCTGAAGTTGCTCCTAAATATACTAATATGTACTTAATTATTTGGAAGAAAGGATGAAGCTACATTTATTTGCATTGAAATATTTTCAAGTTGGTCTTAAAATATACGAAGAATTAAGTTGGAGTTCGAGGTTTTCACTAAACATGCCAATAGATAATACTCCATCTCTCTTATATGATTTGATATAATGATTGTACGTGATACAAACCAATCTACGGATTGAACCAAAACAGTCCACAAAATAAGAAGAACAACGCACAAAACCTAGAGCTTGAAGAAGACAAGTTCCAAGCCGTGAATCCAACAACAATGGCAAGATAACAAGGTGTTATTCAACACCAAAACAGCCAACAACACAACAAAAATGAGATGAACACAAAGAACACAACTTTCGGATTCAACAACACAACAAGAACACAAGGAAACAACAATACATGTAAAGATAGAAAGTGTGACATAAACTATTACAAGTTTTAAGAACGATGTGTGTCTCAAACACCAAAACCCCTACAACATGTAATAATCAACACCTACACTCTTACGTGGTCACAAGAGGGACGTCAATCTCCCAAGTACCTATGTTTCCAAGCCTTGATTGCAACACAAGTAAAATCCACACTTGTGAATGCGCTAGTTTCGGCCAAAGGGCCTTTCTCACAAGAAAGAAATGTTTTCAAAGTGTTACAAGTTTCAATATCATCTAAAAACTAACTACTAAAACCCTACATTGTTCTATTTATAGTGTATTACAAATATAACGTGAAATGACCAAAAAGTCCTTTTAATAAAATGTGAGCAAGAGTGCCCTTGGAGTGCAACTTTAGGGGCGGTTTTGGTGTGATCCAAGGCCTTCTTCACACTTTACTTGGACGCTCCCTTGGACGGGTTCAATACATTTTCACGTTCGTGGTCGTGCCTGTATCAGTACGAGACATAATTTCAGTGTTTGTGGAGTTTGCATATGTTTAACAGGTTATCATTCTTTGGCGTTATAACATAAAGCATACAGTGATTTTGGTATCATTATATTTAAAGCATAATTAAGGCTGGCTCAAGGGTAAGGCTAGTAAAGCAAACGGGTAAGGCTAGTAAAGTGTTTGCTGCAGACGCTAATATTTTGAGGCCCCCAAAAAAAATTTAGCAGTAAATTTCATGATTTAAAATTTACTTAAATTACCAACCGCAGTGGTAGCCCAATGGTAAGGGATTGGTCTACCCTACCCAGAGGTCGAGGGTTCGACTCTGGATATGGACAAACACTCTGTTGGGAGCTCTTCCCCCCAAATAGGGCCCGACGCGGGGCGAATTCGGATATAGTTGAACTCCTAAAAAGCGGGTACCGGACACCGAGTGGTTTAAACCAAAAAAAAAAAATTACTTAAATTAATATTGAACATTATAAAGTACGTTCAAAGTTTCTATTAAAAAAAGAACGAAAAAAAATTATTTTTTCTCAAAAATATTTTAGAACTTTAAATTAAATAATTCAAAACTTCATATTAATAAATAAAATTTTGAACAACATTCGAATTGATATATTGCATACAAATGACCAGTATCATTGTTAACTAGAATTAATCCTCACTTTTATAAATAATTATGTTACCATGTAAACTTCTTAAGAACAAAAAAAGGAAACTTTAAATTTTTTTGTTATATGTAATTATTTAAGGCTCTTATTTTTATTAAGATGCCCTTGAGCATAATTGGTATAATGTATGATTATTTTCCGCATGCTTAAAATTCAGTCTCTTATTTTATCTCGGCTATTATCTTATTTTCTTCGTTGTATCCCACTGCAAGTTTACTCAGTGCCGAGTTCATACAATGTTAGCATGAAACAAGTTCCAAACTCAATGCACCAATTTTTTGTATTTTGTCGTCCCCAATTGTATGGTTTTGACTTTGCAAAGTGTATGCGTGCTTCTATCTATGGAATTTTCAAGGTTTCGAGTCACCAACACTAAGTATTTTCTTTGATATGATTCCTAATGTATGTCTAATATTGTCTTGGTAAGCCTCTCTCTCCATGTTGTGCATTGGTTCAAAATTACTCTTTTCTTGATGATGAATCACGTTTCAAATTATCAAGATTTCGAGTCACCAACTAAGGTTATGAATTTTCTTGAGTTAAACGTTCTTCTCCAATCTGCCAGTCTACCACGTTAAATCACAAGTTCTCCAAAGTTCACATTTTCGATTCCATTAAATATTGGTTCGACAGTTGTTTTCCAAGATAATCAGTCTACTTACGTTATTTACTGCTTTTGATTTGCCTTAACTTTTTTAATGTTAGATATTGCATGTCTAAATTAAGGAAAAGGCATAATGTTAGGTTGAAAAATTTGACCAGTTTTGCTGCATAAATAATGGAGTAATTTAAGCTTTAGCCAGAGAAGTTGAGTCTAGGTGTCGTGGCTATGGTGTCATCCCAGTAGGAAAAGTTTCTGTTACTGAAGATATAGTAAAAAGAGAGTTTATTTAGTTGAAGATAGGTGTTCTTTTGGTGGAGTTTGGATTCAACTCTTGTATTTATTGAGTTATACATGGTGATTAGGTTGTTGTATCCTAAAGGGAGGCAAAAACATTTGATGCAAGGATTTGATTCTCCTTAAAGAGAACGAAATATTCGCACATGAAGAAGATTATTTTATTTTCTTCATTTTTATTTTCAATTGTAATTGTAATATTTAACCAACATAATAGCTTTGTTAATTTTTTGCTGCAGATAAGAAGTCTAAGAGGTTTACAGTTGTGGAGTGATAGTTCTGATGAGAATCCATTTTTGTTGCAAAAGCCGAGAACTCTTCATCCTATTGTGCAAGTTGTTTTAAGTTTTTGGTTTTGTTTTCTGCTTATGGTATGAAACATACTATTCATATTTGTATAATGTAACATTTATACAAAAAAAAAGGTTGTGAAAGTTTTATTTCAACAAGTCCACAAGCTATATTTACCATATATATTCATTAATTTTTTTTACCTTTAATAAGTGTATTTTATTTTAGATTAAATTGTAATTATAAGTTTATAATTATTTTTTAAATACTCCATATTGGCTTATATGGTAAATAGAAAATGGACTAATAAAGTTTTAGATAAACAGAGCTTTTTGATTTTGACGGCCAATCAAGAATCACTTAATTTATTTTTATTATTATACCGTATTTGTTATTATCTCTTGACTTCTTAATTTTTTGGAACTGTTTGCTGTCTGGAATTGGTGGTGGCTGTTTGTTGTTCTAGGTATTTAGTTGTATAGTGTGCTTTGCGTGTTCTTTTTGTTCCTAGTGCTATTTTTTGAGCTGTGGCTTTGGTGGCTGATGGTAGGCTAAGGTCATGTCCGGGGAGAGGGGTTAGGATTGGAGTTTGCTTCAAGTAGGGGAAGAGGGGAGGGTGGGGGTGGGGTCAGGGGCTAGTGTTGGGTCAGGTTGGGGGTCTAGGGTGGGGTGGGGGGAAGAGGTAAGCGGGATGCGAGAGTTGATAGGTTGAGGATAGGGTCATGGAACATAAGACCCTTTGCGGTAAGTCCATAGAGCTACTGAAAATTCTTAGAAAGAGAAGGATCAATATTGTGTGTGTCTAGTAGACCAAGTGGGTAGGTTCTAAGGCTAGGAATGTGGATGGGTACTGTAACGCCTAGAGAATACACCTTGGGCGTCATACGGTGCTTACAGCCCCGAAGGACCACAAACTAACCCATGTTGGTACCTGTTGTGAGCACTGAACAATGTAACCTGGAATATATGAGGAATTTACTGGAATGAAATAAGATTTTAAATCATAGTTCTGATAAGTTCTGTAAAACAATGTTGATAATACTTATAAAATGGTTGATAATGACAGCTGAAAACTGACTAAAAATGTCTGAAAGCCTCTAATTGAGTAACTAACGAGATGATGGGACAAGTCCCCAACTAACTCCGACTGGCTACTGAAACTGAAATACTGAGATAATCATAATTGGTCCTCGGAACATAAGGACTCACCACTGTTGTTGTTACTGGTGCGCTGGGATATCTAGGCACGGTCGGGAACCTAAGCGTCCGAACCTATGATATGAGACATGATAGCGCAAAAAAAAAGTATACGGTCAGTACTTTGAATGTACTGGTATACTAAATGGGGTTAGGCCGATATGCATGGGCTCATGTACTTGGATAATGACTGACTGGATAGCATGAGATAATTGAGTAACTGATATAAATACGTGAATGCTATAAAATCTGAGAATGCATGACCAAGTATATAACATGATTCTGAAAATAGTATATAAACTAAAATACTGAAATCTGATAACTGAATAACTGATAACTGTATGCTATGGCCAACGCAAACATGAACTAAAGTATACTGAATACTAACTGAGACTGTGAGAGCTATCATCTAACCTACATACCCCAATGAGTTATTTGGGGTCTAACCTGTGACCCCAGTTAGAAGGGTGTCAGTACCGTGCCATGATTACTAACACATGAATGCATGGATCTACTAAAGTATTGTCCTGAAGGATTAAGGATTACCCTCAACTGGCAGGTACCCTTATGAGATCAATCTTCAACTGGCAGGTTAACATCTTAACCTATGCTGGCTACGTAGTTATGAAACGCAGGGACTGCTACTAAAGGTCACACCCTCAACTGGCAGGTGAGCCCCTACCCCTGGGTTCGCTCGATTGTAAATCCTACTCCTAATTGGACTGACTCTAATCACTGGGCTGAACTGAGCTTACTGATATGATGCACTGACTGAACTGATAATACTCTAATAGATTGGAACTCTTCTGAAAGTACTTAAACTAAGTAAACAACTAAGTTTTCGGGTATCCATAACCCCCAGAACTCGATATCAATGATAGCAAGATCATACTCACATTTTAAGGACATGATATGTAAGCATTTATTCAAAACTCATTCTTTAAGGCATTTCATCCAACACTTGCAATGCATGGCTTAAACATGGAAATAGTTTTATTTTAAAGCAACTAGTAGTAGCATGATTTTGATACTAAATCCCCAAAATCAGGCTTAAATCAGCGAACAACACCATTCAAAACATGTAGGGTTTAATAACAACAATAATTTCATGAAAACATGATACAAAATCAAAATTCATGGGGATTCATAGTTAAAATCACAAAAACTTTTATAATTCATAACTTTGAATTTGAAATTGGATTCTTAAACTCCATGTGTGAAAAGAGCCCATGGATGAACATTTAACATACCTTAAAGCTTTGATCTTGAAAAAGAATTGACTCTTCTTGAACGTTCTTGGATTAGGAATTATAATTTCTTAGTTTTCTTGTAGAAGGGCTTGAATCTTGTTCTTGGGAAATGATCTTGAGAGAAAACCAAAATTTTCTTGTTTCTTGAGAGTGGAGAGGATTGTGAGTGATGAGAAACTGATACTTTATCAGTTAATAGGGTTTAATATTTGATTTAAGTCTTGGGGGTAGGGTTTGAGGTGAGTAAAATACCAAAATACCCTTAAGGAAACCAAAAATATTTGTAGAAACCTTTAGTTGATGACCAAGGTTGACGGCCCATCACTTAGGTGGCGGCTCGTCACCTAAGTCATCACTTTCAGGCTGAAAATATCCCTCTACTACCCTAGGATGATGACTAGAGCTCATGTATCTTCACTTAGTTGATGGGTCGTCAGCCTGGTCGTCACCTAAGTGACGGTTCGTCAGCTTGGTCGTCACTCGGTTGACAGATAGATACTTCAAAGTAAAATGAGCATAACTTTCTACTCTTATATCAGATTAAGGTGAAATTAGTTGCATTGGAAAGAATATTCAAAGATCTTTCTTGTGGTATATAGTGGGACACTTGAATTAATATATACTAAGAGATACACTCGTTTAAATTTGACCTTTGCTAAACATTTGTCAAAACTCTATCGATAGAAAAGTCTTTAACTAGTCTTTGAGTTAAGAGGATATTATGACCTCGATCAATACACAAGGATATTCCCACATCATATATTTGATAATCACACATTTATAAACATATAATAATTGGGTTTAAGTCTATACGCATAGGAATAATGATTTAAATTCTAGCTAAAAAATATGGGGTATTATAGGTACAAGTTGTGGTACTCAGGAAGTGAGAGGCACGGAAATGGAGTGGGTATATTATTAGGCGAAGATATTAGAGGGAACATTATGGAGGTTAAGAGGGTCAGTGATAGGTTGACGACAATAAAGTTGGTCGTTGGATGGTTTACGCTGAACATTTGTAGTGCACCACAGAAGGGCTTGGATGAGGAGAAGAAGAAAAGATTTTGGAAGGTTTGAGACGAGGTGGTGAGAGACGTGCCTAGTCTTGAGAAGATTTTCATAGAATGGGATTTTAATGGGCACATAGGGTCATTACCAAGAGGCTATGGCGACGTATTTAGAGGCTTTGATTTCGGGGATAGGAATAATAAGGGAGCTGCTCTTTTGGATTTTGTAAGGAACTTTTGGGTTGGTGGTAGTGAATCCAAGATTTTAGAAAATAGAGGATCACTAGATTACCTTCCAAAGCGTGATAGCCAAGACCTATATTGACTTTTTGCTGATTAGGAAGGGGGATAGAGCGATGTGTAAGGATTGTAAGGTCATTTCAAATGAGAATATTTTGAACCAACATAACTTTTGGTGATGGACTTGGTTATCAAGAAGGGAAAAAAAATAAGGGACGGGAATGGTCGACCCAGAATTAAGTGGGGTTGCCTGACTCCGACAAGTGCATTGTAAATAGGGGAGAAGGTCACAGAAATATGGGTGTAGGAATATAGGGGGACATGGATAGTATGTGGGATAGGGCTGATAGTTGCATCAAGGAGATAAATAGAGAGGTATTGGGATTCTCGAGGGCCGGTATGGCTCGTATCAAAGGGAGTGGTGGTGGAATGGGGCAGTTAAGAAGAAGGTGGCTTATGCTAAGTTAGTAGAGAGTAAGGATGAAGAGTAGCATTGAGTGAACAGGGAGGAGTACAAGTTAGCTAGGAAGGAGGATAAGTTAGCTGTTACGACTGCTAAGTCAGCAGCATTTGAAAGCTTGTATACAGTATTAGAGGAAAGAGGCGGGGAACAAAGGTTGTATAGGCTTGCTAATACTAGAGAGCGCAAGGGTCGATACCTTAACCAAGTGAAGTGCTTTAAGGGGGAGGATGACAGAGTTTTATGGAGGACATTCACATTAAGAGAAGATGGTAGTCATATTTTCTTAGACTCTTGAATGACGAGGGGGATAAAGATATTGCGATAGAGGAGTTGGAACACTTGGAGGAATGTCATGATTTAGATTACTGTAGACGTTTCAAGGTTGAGAAGGTTAGATAGGCTATTCGAAGGATGTGTAGAGGTAAGGCAATGGAGCCTAATGAGATTCTGGTGGATTATTGAAACTATTCGAGCGGGGCAAGTTTAAGGTGGCTGACTAATCTATTTAACGTCAGTTTAAAGACTACAAAGATGCTCAAGGCTTGGAGATAAAGTATTATGATTCCTTTATACAAGAACAAGGGTGATATTCAGAGTTACAACAACTATAGGGGTATTAAATTGTTGAGTCACACTATAAAGATTTGGGAGAGAGTGGTCGAGTGGAGGTTGAGGAGGATCATATTTATTTTTGAGAATCAATTTGGATTTATATCCGATCGCTGGACAATAGAGGTAATTACCCTTGTATGGAGACTGGTGGAGCAATATAGGGAGAGAAAGTGGGACTTATACATGATGTTCATCGACCTGGAGAAGGCGTACGACAAAGTCCCTAGAGATTTTATGGAGATGCCTGGAGGTGAGAGAGGTCCCGATGGCATACATTAGATAGATTAAGGACATGTATGATAGAGCAAAGACTCGAGTGAGGATGGTGGGAGAATATTCAGAGCATTTTCCTGTCTTGACAGGGTTTCACCAGCGATTAACTTTTAGCCCCTTTTTATTGGTCTTGATTATGGATGTATTTATGTGGCATATTCATGGAGAGGTGCCTTGGTGTATGTTATTTGCGGATGATATAGTTTTTATTAAGAAAAAACGGAGGGGTGTTAATGATAAATTAGAGGTTTGAAGACAAACCCTGGCGTCTAAAAGGTTCAGGTTGAGTAGGACCAAGATGGAGTACTTGGAATGCAAGCTTAATGACTTGAAGTAGGTGGGTGGAGGAAATGAGGATTTTATTGAATGTGTGGACTTACTAGGGGAGATAGGTTTAGGAATGAGGCTATTCGGAAAAAGGTGAGAGTGACTTCGGTGGAGGACAAGATGCGATAAGTGAGGTTGAGATGGTTTGGGCATGTGATGAGGAGAGACATTGATTCCCCAGTTCATAGGTGTGAGAGGTTGGCTTTCGATAATTTCAGGTGAGTAGAGATAGGCCAAAGAATTACTGGAGGGAGGTGATTAGATGGGACATGGAGTAGTTATAGCTTACCGAGGACATGACCTTAGATAGGAAAGTATGGAGGACACAGATTAGGGTAGAGGACTAGTGCGTGTGGGTGATTCATAGCTAGTAGTTAGGATTGCTTTTGTGTAGTCGACCTAGTAGTCTTAGGGCTGTGTACATAAGCTGGAGCTTCTAGTAGGAGGTTTGGGTGAGGTGTGTTCCTTTGGTTTGTTAGTGTATAATATTACTTTGTGGATGTCTTATTTCTGTTATTTCATCTTGCTTCTTGCTTTATTATGACTTTGTTTACTACCTTTTTTGTACTGAGCTAGGGGTCTATCGGAAATATCTTATCTACTTCTTCGGAGGTAGTGGTATGGACTGGGTACATTCTACCCTCCCCAAACCCCACTAGGTGGGAATACACTGGGTTTGTTGTTATTTGATACTTTAAAATAAATTAAAGTTGTAACTATTAAATGTTTAATTATTTGAAAAAGTTATACTTTAAAATTAACTAAAAATTTGCTTCGTGATTTATTTATTTATTTAATTATATTAAAATTATTCATCATTTCAAATTAGGATTTTGTTTGATATCATAATAATTATATATAAGTCACGAGAAAATATCCCATATACACGAAATGTGTTCTTCATTTATGGAAAGTACTCCATAAAAAGTTGCTCGATACTTTATGAATCATTAGGAATGAGATTCACACGTACTACTAATTCAAGAATCAAGAATCTTGATTTCATTGTGTAGAAAGTTGTTTTATTTTGTTCGTATATTTTTTTATTGTTGTTACTACTAATGCACGGGTTAATCTATTGTTGTTATTTTTCGTTTGATTAAGATAAAAGTATACATTTTTATGTTGTAGATACGTGATTTGCAAAGTATTTACAAAGAGATAGTAAAGTATTTATAGTTATATAAATACAAAAAAAGCATCAAATTATATACTAGCTAATTTGCGGAAAAATGACTATTTAGAATTTTTCACAAGTTCAAATACTTTTGAAAAAGTTTTTCAACTCGAGAATAGAGTTGCCGCTTAATTTATTCAGGAAAATCAAGAAAACCTTTATAAATTACCCAAAAGATTCAAAACAGAAAAAATCATTTAAGTTTTGAAATTCTAGGTAAGCGGTTCACATTAACATTTTAGGAAGGTTTTTAAGGCACCTATGTCCGCTAACTTGCGGTTATTAGGACTATTTAAAAATAATTCTTTTGGCTAACTTCTAAAAATAAAATTGATTGTTGAGAAGAAATTGATTAAGGAATATTTTGGAGGTTTATGCAAAACCAGTTTTTTAACGACGTTGTAGGGAATTTGACTAGTTCTAAGCAAATTAAAGTCAAATAACAAATAAGCATAGAAAAAAAAAGGGGGGTGGGGGGGGGGGGGGGGGAATAAGTGATTTAGGCTCTTAAGCTCAAATCTATCAACTCTGTCCTAATCTAATTGGAAGTTTGACCCATCTTCACCTGTCCTAATCTAGATATTGGGCTTTGGCCCATAACCTGTCCTAAACTATCTTTTCGGACCTTTTGGCCCATAATCGACTTCACCTGTATTAATTTACAACTTTAACTTCGAGGCTCAAATGAATGAATAAATAAGTAACTGAATGCATAATGATAAATAAAGCAACAAAAGAAATGAGACTTTTTATGTCTCTTAGCTACTTTAAAAAATGGACTTTAACCCCATTTCCTCCCATCGGTGACAACTTCTTTCTCCAACAATCAGTCTAGTTTGATAGGCTCGAGGGGATGACACAAAAGAAAAATGGGCCACATTGGCCCACCGTCGAAATGCACATAAGACGAGTCCATTTTGAACTCAACATTTTACATGTTAAACAAAGAAGAAAAGAAGAAAGATTAGAATTCATCCAGCGAGTATTCATTTACCAACTAACTTTATCGACTAAGCACACACATTCATCAAAATAAATCACTTAGATTAAATAAGATCCTAGAAAATTAACGTTCCTAATCCTCCAAAAGAAGACATAAAGACTAAAATTTCTAAGAAATAAGAAATAAGGACTATATTTCTAACAATCAAACATGGTTGTTTCAAACTATTTCTACATATTAATGAGATCAAAATTCCAAAAGAAGTCAAAAGAGGGACATTTAGGATACAGCAAGGTGCAATCATTTTGGCAAGCCAAACTCATATGCAATTTGAAATTAATAACAAATTTCAAAAGACTCTCACATTTTAACTTAAATAAAAAGAAAAATAACACTTTAGGACATAGAGACAGCTTCAAAATAAAGACAAAGAAAAGCAAAACACCAAGACTGAAATAAAATCTTTAGCACATAGAGAAACATTAGCATATTCTCATTTAACAGTATAAGAGTGAACTAGAGCGAACTTCATGAAAATGCATAATTTTGACAATTTAGCTCAACATAAACACTTCGATTAAACCTTCGACTAAAAAACTCAAATTCTAAAGCGAGTTTAGATAGTAATTTAGAAGAGACAAATTAACTGACTAAGATTGTTCCACCTCATTCCTCTCCTTTGTGAGTTCAAAGGAAACTTTGCACAAAGTCAAAGAGGGATCCTCGGGTTAAAGCTTTTGGCTTATAAACCAACTTCATGTTTTACGTTGACATTAAGGGTCAAGGAGCACTTAGGAGCGGTCTAACAATGCATCAAAGAGGAAAACTTGAACTAAAGTGATTTTTCACAGAACCAAAAATGAACCCGAGTCAAAACAACAACAAACGATGATTAAGCCACAAACAAAGGGATCTTCGGATTAAGGTTTTTGGCTTATAAACCGACTCTATTTTTCCATTGACATTAAGGGTCAAGGAATGCTTAGGAGCGGCCCGACTATGCATCAAAGAGGACAGCTTGCACAACTAAGTAATTTTTCAAAGAACAAAAAATGAACCCGAATTGAAACAACAAAATCGAAAATACAACGAGCAACGATTAAGACATAGATAAATAGATCTTTGGGTTAAAATTTTTGACTTATAAACCGGCTCCATCTTTTTCATTCACATTAAGGGTCAAGGAACACTTAGGATAGATCCGACTATACATCAAAGAGGAAAACTTGCACAACTAAAGCAATTTTCCAAAGAACTAAAATGAACTCGAATTAAAACAACAAAATCAGAACCATAACGAGCAATGATTAAGCCAGAAATAAAGGGATCTTTGGATGAAATTTTTTGGCTTATAAACCGACTCTATCTTTTCCATTGACTCTAAGGGTCAAGGAACACTTAGTATCAATTCGACTATACATCAAAGAGGAAACTTGCATAACTAAAGCAATTTTCCAAAGAACTAAAATGAACCTAAATTAAAATAACAAAATCGAAATCACAACGAGAAATAATTAAGCCACAAATGAAGGGATCTTCGGATCGAAATATTTTGGCTTATAAACTGACTCCATCTTTTTCATTGACATTAAGGGTCAAGGAACACTTAAGAGCGATCCGACTATACATCAAAGAAGAAAACTTGCACAACTAAAATAATTTTCCAAAGAACTAAAATGAACCCGAATTAAAACAATAAAATTAAAACCACAACGAGCAATGATTAAGCCACAAACAACATACTAGAACTAAAAAGTAAAGTTTTTGCACTAGATTGACAAAACTAAGTGAAATTACAACCCACAAACATAACAAACTATCATTTGAGTTGTAAGACAAAAATAGCCTAAAGCATAACAACATGAAGCTAAATAATGAATAAAAAATCAGCACGAATAGTAATGCAAAGCAATAATGACATAAAGATAGTGATCACAAGCAAATCTTATGTCCATCAAAGCCCCTACAGCAAATAATCCTAGCCTCATTAACGATTGTAACTAAACGAATATTTTTATGGAGAAAGAGATGAAGAAGAAATCGGTAATCAAAATAAAAATAAAAGGGAGAGGCGTGTTCACTTTTTTCAAGGCAGTAAAATGAGATTATGAGTTTTGTCGGAATCAACCACCACTAGAAAACATGACCGTCAACTTGAAAAATTTAATTAGCCGACCAATTTAAAAAAAAAAATCTTTACTAAAAATGGACTATTTTGCTCTAAGATTTTTTCAAACTCTCCAACCCCCCTTCTTTTAGCTCAAGAATGAGCTATTTATAGATAATAAAAATGTGGAGTAACTTTTGCTTCACCAATGAGGGAGGAAAATATTAAGGGCGTTCTGGGAATTTTGAGAGATAACTCTAAAAATGGAGATGGGAATAAGCTGGAAATAGTACTATGGTAATACCAATTTGAATTTTAAATTTGAAAATTGAATAAGGATGAAAGTTTAAGGAAATTCACGGTTGTTCGATGTTGTTCGGGTCGATGGATCAGGCTCGCTGGATATAGAGATTGTTTGGTTTTAGTCGAGTTGTTGTTGTTGTAGGCATAGAAGATGGGTTGAGAAGAAGGGAGTCGGTCATATTTGAAGTTATTATTGTTGTTGCGGGCATAGAAGATGGGTAATCCTATTGTTGTCGTACGTTATTGATGGTTGTTGTCTATTGTTGTCTGTTGGAAAAGAAAATAGTGAGTCAGCCAGGTCAGATCATTGAATGGGCAAGTGGGTGACTAGACATGCGGGTATTGGGATGGATGAGGTATGGATTGGGCTGTTGGGGCTAAAATTGGTTTTAAGATTTTGGGTTGGGGTAGATTTTGTGTATTTGGGGTTATTTAAAAAATAACTCCAATTAGTTTAAGATTTGGTCTTATTTAATTTGCGACCAAATTAAAAATCAATTGGTCAATTACATTACAATTATGGCCAATTTGATTTCAATTATGATCGAATTGAAAATATTGACTAAATTCAATTGAAATTCGATACAAATTAATAGCTCGTTCAATCTGAGCTTCTTGATTTAACAAAATCAAACTCATATTTATCCAAATAAATTATTTTTGAGAATAAATTGTATTTAAGTCAGGATTTTAATCATTTAAATTTATTTTCAAGATAAGCCGCCTTGATTAAAATTTGATATTCCGTAAAATAAATATTTAAGCAACAAAATTATATAATTTCGTATAACTAAATATGATAACATATAATCGCTACTTTAAAATGCTAAAATTATCCAGATAAATAATTTGAAAAACTTTTATTCAGATAAAATAAATATTATAATTTTATTTGACCATCGAAGAAATTAGGAATTAAACTTAGTTGTGGAGGGTAAAAATTAGGTGTCAACAACTGCCCCCTTCCTTTGGGTAGGGTGGATGGAAATAACCCTAGACAAAGAGAGTTTGACATTCTTAATTTTTGTCCGACCATAAATTCGTTTCTGGAGGAGGTCAGTTTTTGCACGAGTTGTATGGAGTTATGGTCAGATCCTGGAATCGAATTTCCACATATCTCAGGTTATATGAGAATTCAGGCTACTTGTAGTACATAAAGCACGATTTTCAAGAAATTCACAAGCTATCTCAGTTTTGGAGTTTTTGATGAAATCAAAAAGCTAGAGAATAAACGGATTTGGGGGGAGGTTGGGATGTAGTCGAGTTTTCAATAAAAATCCCAGCCTACATATCTCCAAGACTCAGGGAATTAGACTATGTGTTTTTCGACTCGATCGGTAGAAAAAATAGTCTTTCATTTTAGACAATCTTTGACTCGAGATGAGTGACAAATTATTTTTTAAGTTATGGAAAAAAGGCGTGTAACCTCTTAACCATGAACATGAAGCTCTTCACATCCATAGGTAAGAATTTACCTGGACATAATTTTAAAAACTCTAGGTGAGTTATCACCCAAATTTGAAAGAAAGAGAAGATTACCCTCGGTATGAGTTTAGAAATATCCTAAAGGTGAAGATGAAATCGAAATATCCTAAAATACCCATATTCCTTCTAACAGGGGTATGGTTTGATGGTGGTGGTATTCATCCTTTAGCTCATATCCAAAGAGTTTGACGTCCTTCTTCAGACTATGTCCCGTTTTGCTGCTAAGAAAAAGTTCACGTTGTGCTGCATCCTTATTGAAGTCGTACGCACCTATGATTTTGATTTGAGATTTCCATCCTCTTGAATGCTCTCGACAATGTCTCAAAAAAATTATTAGTGCCAAACAGAATTCACAAAAGGGGTATATAGTTTTTACCATATCTATACGTGAATTGTTGCCTAAAAAGCTAAGTCATCCTCTCATGTACCTATCTGGAAGGAAATAACTTGCAATAACAGACACACCAACTCTCTTGGTTATTGCATAATTAGTTCATTTGTCGATTGAATATGTCTTCAAAATGGGGTGTCTCTTTTGGACACCGACGATACTTTATGTCGAACGGTCCCTGCAATCGTGTAATCATATGCTAATACGGCAACCCTTTTGGTCACCTATAATGATGGTTGTATGTGAAATGATAACTTCTCTGATTATTGATTATGATTCTTTGTAGGTGACCTCAGGTAAGTTTTACACATCTTTTGTATCGATACGACTTATAAATTTCCCTTGCATTGTAAATCTTTGGATAATATTGCGCATTATTTGATGTTGGATACAAGGTGACTTACAGATATCCTTTAAATTGCTAGCTTCTAGGTGATCCTGCACATTATCCAACCTTGGATAAGAAATGGCTTACAGATATCCCTCCAATCGCTAGCACTCAGGTATTCTTGCACATCATCCGATCTTGGATATAATATGACTTATAGATATATCAAATTTCTAGTCTTTTGGTAATCCTGCATATAATCGATCTTAAATATGACGTGACTTATAGAGAACCCTTGGACTTATCAATTTGATAATCTCGCATATTCTCCGATAAGGATTTAGTTGCGACTTATGGATAATCTTCAAACTATTGATCTTTGGGTAACCTTGCACACTATTCGGTTAGGATGTTGTTGTGACTTATGGATGAACTATGTACTATAAACTCATAAGTTATCTTGCATACTATCCTATTTCAAATAATATGACTTATAGATGATCCTCAAATTATCAATTTCTAGAAAACCTCATATGTCGTCCGTCTTTAGATAGCGACTTAAAAATGTCCCTTTAAGTCACCTGCTTTAGATGCATTCAGATGTTGATTTATGAAATGATAAGATATCCTTGATGCCAGAGTATTCTATCTTCGTGTGTCAATATATGTTAAATATTATGACATCCTCAATGCCAGTGTATGCTATCATGATTGTCATCAAATATTTAATACTGGTGATATCCTCGACCCAGCATATGTTATCTCGCTTGTCAACAGATTTTAGATGCTGATGCTATCTTCGATGACAATATATGCTATCTCGCATGACAACAGATATTAAATATTGATGATATTCTTGACGTCAGCATATGCTATCTCAAGCGTCAGCAGATATTAAATATTGATGATATCCTCGACGTCAGCTTATGCTATCTTGTGTGTCAACAGATATTTAATGCTGATGATATCCTCGATGCCAGCATATGCTATCTCGCATGTCAACAGATATTAAATATTGGTGATATCCTCGACGCCAGCGTATGCTATCTCGCGTGTCAACATATATTTAATGTTGATGATATCCTTGATGCCAGCATATGCTATCTCACATGTTATCAGATATTTAATGCTGATGATATCCTCGATTCCATCGTATGCTATCTTCGTGTCATCAGATATTTAATGTTGATGATATTCTCGACGCCAGCATGCTATGTCATGTATCATCAGATATTTAATGTTGATGATATCCTTGACTTCAGTGTATGCTATCTTGTGTGTCAACAGATATTAAATACCGATGATATCCTTGATGCCAGCATATGTTATTTTGTGTATCAACAATATTAAATATTGATAATATTCTCGACACCAGCATATGCTATCTCGCGTGTCAACAGATATTTAATGTTGACGATATTTTCAATTCCAACGTATGTTATCTCGCATGTCAACAGATATTTAATGTTGATGATATCATCAATGCTAGAGTATGTCATCTCGCGCATCATCAGATATTTAATGCTAATGATATCCTCGATGCTAGCGTATGCTATCTTGCGTGTTATTATATTATTTAATATTGATTATATCCTCGACGCCAGCATATTCTATCTCGCGTGTCAATAGATATTTAATGTTGATGAAATCTTCGACACCAGCGTATGCTATCTCACATGTCATTAGGTATTTAATGTTGATGATATCCTCGACGCCAGCGTATGCTATCTCGTGTGTCATTAGATATTTAATGCTAATGATATCGTCGACGCCAGCATATGCTATCTCACGTGTGATCAGATATTTAATGTTAATGATATCCTCGACGCCAGCGTATGCTATCTCACGTGTCATCAGATATTAGATGCTGATGATATCCTTGATGCCAGCGTATGCTATCTTATGTGTCATCAGCTATTAGATGCTAATGAAATCCTTGAAGTCAGCGAATGATATCTCCCGTGTCATTAAATATTTAATGCATGTCCCTTTTGGCGATGAAATGATATGCAATGGCCCTATTGGCAATGAAATGGGATGAAATGGCCCTCTTGACAATGGAAATAGTTTTACCTGAGTCTGTTTGTCTGCATTTTTGCTTTATATATGTACATGTACTCGAGGTAGACAGTCAGTAGACACAATATCACTCTCACTAGCGACCACAGCCATATTTTATAACAATTTAAATGACTAATTTGAATAACTTAGTCATCTTATCATTTTTTGGGGGATAAATATCTAAATGATAAATTCACCAAATGTAAACAAATGGGTGAAAATTTCTTTTTGAAGGACTTCTCAAATACCGTTTGCATCACCCCATGGCAAATATGGGGATGACTTTTTGTTCTTCCTTTTCTTAAATGATCCTTTGATTGTGGCCTTATAGGTCCGTCTCCTTTGATCGTACCATTCTTGGGCATGGTGTGGCTCCCAACCCGCTTGAGGATTTTTAAAAAAGATTCTCATTTTTGTGTATTGATCCCTGCATCCACAAAAAAAAATATTAGTTTTTGAGTGAAACTACTCAGTGTTGACCTTCTTCGATCCTTGCTTTGCTCTTCGCCTTCTTTTGGGTGCTCCGTCATATTGGGACTTCCACTCCGGCTCCCCGTTCCAATAGATGCCTAGGCAATCACCAAGTAAAATATTTGTATTGATTTTTTAAAGTAGTCTTAATTTTTAGAAACTAGTTTTAAAATATTCTGTAAAAGCTTTAGAAAATCTCTGTCAGTCATGTCATGTACTAGCTCAACGAACGTTCTCCTCTTGGTTCAGACTATATCTGATGTTTGACAGAAGATTGCCAGGGGTTCATTGTCGTTAAGGCTTTCTATCAAAAGTTTTGTCATATCCCACGATTTAGTCTACCTAGACTTTGTCGCAGTTGATAACTTCCAAGGCTTGACTTTGACCTCTGGTGCTGGGGAATTTGAAATATATTGCAGTATTTAGTGGAAATTTTGAGGCCTTCCTCAAAACTTCTACCCCAGTTTAATGTTGTTTGAGATGATCTCAGCTTGAGAGGATCCGAAATCTTTGTTGGTCTTCATTCTCTTTGTTGGATGATGATCTTTCTCTTGTGAATTTTTGAGATTCCTTCTCGAAAATTCTGCCCCAGTTTTAATTTCCTAGGGTTATATGACCGAGTCGTTGGGTCGCCTACGTATCTCGTTGAAGCAGGAATCAGGCCAAATGTAGTTCAGCACTATGCTAAGTATATATATAAAAATCTAATGGGTTGAACGAAGCCAATGTAGGCCGCCACGTATCCCTTTCTTGAGAATTTAAGTCAAACATAGTTCGTACATAAAAGAAAAGGGATTCTAGGAAATTATACATCATAAAACAAATACTATCATAAAGGCGATTACAAAAAAACCAAGGAAATAAGAAACCAAAACATCCTTCAAACATAGTATCTTTTTACTGCATCAGAATTGATTGGTTTGGTCCACTTTTGACCATCCACCTCAGATAAAATCAGAGCTCATCCAGATAGTACCTTGCGAACTATGTATGGTCCTTGATAATTTAGAGTGAACTTGACTTTGTACTCTTCTTGGTGAGTAACTATGCGTTTGGGAACTAATTTCCCAACTTCAAATGTTTGATTTCTTACTTTCTTGTTGAAGGAATGGATCATTCTGTGTTGATACAACTGACCATAACACACGACAACCATTCTCTTCTCATCAATCAATATAAGTTATTCATAGTGAGCGTGAACCCATTCTTCATTACTTAATCTGGCTTCTTGAATAATCCTTAAGAAAGGTATTTCAACCTCGACAGGTATCACAACTTTATTCCTATACACAAGTAGATAAGCGGTAGCCCCAATTGAGGTTTGAACTGTCGTGTGATACCCTAGCAGAGCATAAGGAAACACCTCATGCCATGATCTATCATTTTCAACCATCTTCCTCAATATCTTCTTGATGTTCTTATTGGCAGCTTCCACAGCTCCATTCATCTGTGGACAATATGCGGTCGAGTTGTGATGAACAATCTTGAACTGATCACAAATCTTATTCATCAAGTGAATGTTCAAGTTAGCCCTATTATCATTAATGATTGATTTTGGCACTCCAAATCGGCAAATCAAGTTATTCTTGACAAAATCCACAAACACCTTCTTGGTGCCTGCTTTATATGAAGCATCCTTGACCCACTTAGTGAAGTAATCAATAGCAACCAAAATGAATCTATGCCCATTTGACGTTGGTGGCTCTATTGGTCCGATAACATCCATACCCCAAGCTACAAAAGGCCAAGGTAAACTCATCGCAGAAAGCTCATGTGGAGGCATTCGAATCAAATCTCCGTGTATATGGCATTTTGGGCACTTCTGCACATACTTGCTACAATCATTTTCCATAGTCATCCAGAAGTAACCAGTTCTCAGGATCTTTCTGTCAAGGGAAAACCCATTCATGTGGGGCCTGTAGACTCCGGTGTGTACTTCCTTTATTAATTTCATGGCTTCCACGGCATCGACACATCTTAAGAATCCTAAGTTTGGAGTTCTCCTAAAAAGGATTTCCTCACTTAGAAAGTAATTCATCGCCAAAGGCTGGATGGTCTTCTTCTGATTGTTCCTGGACTTTTTAGGATATATTCCAGACTCTAAATACCTTGATATCATAGTACCATGGCTTTGCGTTAAGGTCCTCTTCGACGTGCGCACAATGTACGGATTGTTCCTTCAAGCTTATTTCTTAAAGATTAATGTAACTCTGATCTGAGTGTTGAATCATAGAGGATACAGTAGCCAAAGTATCAGCAAAATCACTTTGTATCCTCAGGATATGTCTGAAATCAACTTTCTTGAATCTTCCATACAAATCCTGCACCAGCTCTACATAAAGAGTAATCTTGGAGTTCTTTACCGCCCATTCCCCCCATACCTGGTGAATCGACAAATCTGAGTCTCCGATGACTAGCAATTCATGAACTCCCATATCAAGTGCCAACTTGAGACCTAGGATGCAACCCTCACATTCAACCATGTTATTGATTCACGAGAAGCTCAATTTAGTGGTTGTTGGATAGTGTTGGCCTGTTTCTGACACCAAAACTGCTTCGATTCCTAAGCCTTTGAAGTTGACAGCTCTATCAAAGAACAATCTCGATCCGGCGTAGATTTATGCAATGTCTTCTCCCACGAATAAAATTTCCTTATTTGGGAAGTAAGTTCGAAGTGGCTCGTACTCATTATCAACCGAATTCTCAGCTAAATGATCCGCTAAAGATTGCCCCTTGATTGCTTTTTGAGTCACATACACAATGTCGAACTCACTCAGCAATATTTGTAACTTGGATAACTTTCCTGTAGGCATGGTTTTCTAAAATATATACTTCAATGGATCCATTTTAAAAATGATATATGTTGTGTACGAGGATAGATAATGCCTCAACTTTTGTGCGGCCCAGGTCAAATCACAACACGTTCTTTCTACAAGAGTGTAGCGATCCTCATGTGGCGTAAACTTTTTACTCAAGTAGAAGATGGTTCTCTCTTTCTTACCGATCTCATCATGTTGCCCGAGGACACATCCGAAAGAATTGTCTGAGACTGACAGGTAAAGCAACAACAGACTTTCTTCCCTCGGTGGAACCAAAACAAGCGGAGCAGATGGATATTTCTTAATTCTGTCAAAAGCTATTAACATTCTTCTGACCATTCATTCACTACATCTTTCTTCAACATCATCAGAATTGGCTCGCATACGACTGTTGATTGGGCAATGAACCAGCTAATGTAATTCAAACGACCTAAGAAACTCATAACCTCTTTCTCAGTTCTTGACAACGGTAAATCCTGAATTATCTTGATATTAGATGGGTCTAGCTTGATGCTCCTTCTGCTGACTATAAACCCCAATAATTTCCCGAATGGCACACCAAAAGCTTTTTTAGCAGGATTCAACTTCAAGTTGTACTTTCTTAGTCTGTTGAAGAGCTTTTCCAGATGGGTCATATGGTCTGAACTCTTGCGGGATTTCATGATTACATCATCCACGTACAACTCAATCTCTTTATGAATCATATCATGAAAAATTATTGGCATAGCCCTCATGTATGTCGCACCAGCATTGTTGAGATCAAATGACATCACCCTGTAATGATAAACACCCCAGGGCATAATGAAAACCATATTTTCTGTATCTCCCTCATCCATTACTATCTAATGATACCCAACAAAATAATCCACGAAAAATGCACAATTATCAATGAGGATGTAGATGTTGGGTAGTGAAAAATTATCTTTAGGATTAGCTCTAAACCGACTCCACTTTTTTCATTGACATTAAAGGTCAAGGAATGCTTAGGAGCGGTCCGACTATGCATCAAAGAGGAAAACTTGCCCAACTAAAGAAATTTTTCAAAGAACTAAAAATGAACCCGAATTGAAACAACAAAAACAAAACCACAACGAGCAACGATTAAGCCACAAACAAAGGGATCTTCATATTGAATTTTTTGGCTTATAAATCGACTCCATCTTTTCCATTGACATTAAGGGTCAAGGAACACTTAGGAGCGATTCGACTATACATCAAAGAGGAAAACTTGCACAACTAAAGCAATTTTTCAAAGAACTAAAATGAACCTAAATTAAAACAATAAAATCAAAACCACAACGAGCAACGATTAAGCCACAAATAAAGGGATCTTTGGGTTGGAATTTTTTGGCTTATAAACCGGCTCCATCTTTTCCATTGACATTAAGGGTCAAGGAACACTTAGGAGCGATCTGACTATACATCAAAGAGGAAAACTTGCACAACTAAAGCATTTTTCCAAAGCACTAAAATGAACCCAAATTAAAACAATAAAATCGAAACCACAATGAGCAACGATTAAGCCACAAATAAAGGGATCTTCGGGTTGAAATTTTTTTACTTGTAAACCGACTCTATCTTTTCCATTGACATTAGGGATCAAGGAACACTTAGGAGCGATCCGACTATACATCAAAGAGGAAAACTTGCACAACTAAAGCATTTTTCCAAGGAACTAAAATGAACCCGAATTAAAACAACAAAATCGAAACCACAACGAGCAACGATTAAGCCACAAATAAAGGGATCTTCGGGTTGAAATTTTTGGCTTATAAACCGACTCCATCTTTTTCATTGACATTAAGGGTCAAGGAACACTTAGGAGCGATCCGACTATACATCGAAGAGGAAAACTTGCACAACTAAAGCAATTTTCCAAAGAACTAAAATGAACCCAAATTAAAACAACAAAATCGAAACCACAATGAGCAACGGTTAAGCCACAAATAAAGAAATCTTTGGGTTGAAATTTTTTGGCTTATAAACCGACTTCATCATTTCCATTGACATTAAGGGTCAAGGAACACTTAAGAGTGATCCGACTATACATCAAAGAGGAAAACTTGCACAACTAAAGCAATTTTCCAAAGATCTAAAATGAATCCGAATTAAAACAATAAAATCAAAACCACAATGAGCAACGATTAAGCCATAAATAAAGGGATCTTCGTATTTAAATTTTTTGGCTTATAAACCGACTCCATCTTTTCCATTGACATTAGGGGTCAAGGAACACTTAGGGGCTATCCAACTATACATAAAAGAGAAAAACTTGCACAACTAAAGCAATTTTCCAAAAAACTAAAATGAACCCGAATTAAAACAACAAAATCAAAATCACAACGAGCAAGGATTAAGCCACAAATAAAGGAATCTTTGGGTTGAAATTTTTGAGCTTATAAACCGACTCCATTTTTTCCATTAAGGGTCAAGGAACACTTAGGAGAGATCCGACTATACATCAAAGAGGAAAACTTGTACAACTAAAGCAATTTTCCAAAGAACTAAAATTAACTTGAATTAAAACAACGAAATCAAAACCACAACAAGAAACGATTAAGCCACAAATAAAGGGATCTTTGGATTGAAATTTTTTGACTTATAAATCGACTCCATCTTTTTCATTGACATTAAGGGTCAAGGAACACTTAGGAGAGATCCGACTATACATCATAGAGGAAAACTTGCATAAGTAAAGCAATTTTCCATAGAACTAAAATGAATCTAAATTAAAACAATAAAATCGAAACCACAACGAGCAACGATTAAGCCACAAACAACATACTAGAACTAAAAAATAAAGATTTTGCACTAGATTGACAAAACTAAATGAAATTACAACCCACAAACATAACAAACTATCATTTGAGTTATATGACAACAATAGCCTAAAACATAACAACATAAAGCTAAATAATGAATAAAGAATCATCACGAATAGTAATGTGAAGCAATAACGACATAAAGATAGTCATCACAAGCAAATGCTATGGCCATCAAAGCCTCTACAGCAAACAATCTCAGCCTCATTCACGGCTGCAACTAAACGAATATTGCTACAGAGAAAGAGATGAAGAAGAAATCGGTAATAAAAACAAAAACAAAAGGGAGAGGCGTGTTCACCTTTTTCAAGGCAACAAAATGAGACTATGAGTTTCGTCGGAATCAACCACCATAAAAAAATATCACCGTCAACTCAGAAACTTCAATTAGCCAATCAATTTTATAAAAAGAAAATTCTTTACTAAAAATGGACTGATTTTGCTCAAAGGTTTTTTCAACCCCTCCAGTCCCCCTTCTTTTAGCTCAAGAATGAACTATTTATAGATAATAATAATGGGGAGTAACTTATGCTCCACCAATATGGGGGGAAACATTAAGGGAGTTTTGGGGATTTTGAGAGAAAACTCCAAAAATGGGGATAGGAATAAGCTGGAAATAGTATTATGTAAATACCAATTTGAATTTCAAATTTGAAAATCGAATAAGGTTGAAAGTTTAAGGGAATTCACGGCTGTTGGATGTTGTTCGGGTCGACGGGTCGGGCTTGAGGGATATGGGTGTTGTTTAGGTCGGGTCAAGTTGTTGTTGCGGGTATGAGAGATAGATTGAGAAGAGGGGCCAGTCGGGTTTGGAGTTGTTGTCGTTGATTATTATTGTTGTAATGGTTGTTGTCAATTATTGTCTGTTAGAGAAGAAAATAGGGAGTAGGCCAGGTCTGATCATTGAATAGGCTGGTGGGTGGCTAGGCAGGCGGGTATTGGGTTGGATGAGGTGTGGATTGGGCTGCGGGGGATGAAATTGGTTTTAAGATTTTGGGTTGGGGTAGATTATGTGTATTTGGGGTTATTTAAAAAATAACCCCAATTAGTTTAAGAGTTGGTCAATTTTAATTAATTTGCGACCAAATTGAAAATCAATTGGTCAATTGCATTGCAACTGTGGCCAATTTAATTTCAATTATGACTGAATTAAATAAATTGACTAAATTCAATTGAAATTCGATACGAATTGATACCCCGTTCAATCCCCAGCTTCTTGATTTAATAAAATCATACACATATTTATCCAAATAAATTATTTTTTAGAATAAATTATATTTAAGTCAGGATTTTAATTATCTAAATTTATTTTCAAGATAACCCCCCTTGATTAAAATTCGATATTCCGTAAAATAAATATTTAAGCAACAAAATTATATAATTTCGCATAACTGAATACGATAATATATAATCACTACTTAAAAATGGTAAAGTTATCTAGCTAAATATTTTGAAAAAATTTTATTCAGAAAAAATAAATGTTATAATTTTATTTGACCATCGAAGAAATTAGGAACTAAACTCAGTTGTGGAGGACAAAAATTGAATGTCAACACTAGCAACTCCTATATTCCTCCCTGAAGAACCATGACAACAGTGAGGGAATTCTCTCCTCTCTATATTGTTTCAATCAGTCAACAAAATGTTATACAATACATCAATGTGTTAGACGTAAGATTAGAATTTTTTCACTTCATTAGCATGTAACATATTTTCATAAAATCATAACAACCTTGAGAAGTGAACGTTGTTACCTAGCAACATCTAACAAATAGCTTCACGCCTTTTGAGTTTAGATATTTGAAAAGAAAATGCATGGATGCTCAAATGTGGAGATGTGAAATGTTGGTTAGGGATGATCTTGGATGAAGTAGAGGTAAATTGAAGAAGTATTAGAGAGAGATGATTAAACATGACATGATGTAATTACAGTTTACTTGGTACTCAGAATTGTTGGAATGTTTTTTCTTGAGCCTGAGGGTATATCGAGAACAATCTCTCTACTGTTGAGGTAGAGTTAAGATCTGCATACAAGCTAAATATATTATTGTTATATCAAGACGTCATCCTACACTAGAATAGCAAAATCATAAAAAGGTGGTTCTATTGGCAACTTACAACTTGGAAGCCTAAGTTTATTTGTATTAGATTATTTTAAGTATCTTAAACCACAAATTATACTCCAAAGATGTGGAATTCGTATACTAACTCTCAGAGAATTAATACCTTTTTGCTAAAAAAAAATATGTTTGGTATAGTAAAGTGAAAAAAAATATTGAAACTTTGATGAGTCAGTTTAAATTTGATTATGAATCTAGAACTCATAATATTGATAAAACAAAGAGATACAACTTGTTAAGTCAAAAACTCGTGATAAGTAAAATCAAATTTACGTTTTTTATCGATTAACACGCTACACACGTGCAACACACGTATCCTAAACTAGTATATAAAAAGCCATGAACATGTTGATTTGTGCGGATTCCTTTTCCTTGTGAAGCATATATTATTATTCATAAGAAAAAGAAAAAATTACTATCAAACATATGGTTTTAAGAAACATAATAGCACAGGTCATCAATTACTGGTTACAGTAAGATTCAAAGATTAATCATTTCTGAAAAATTCAAAATTCGTTATGACGATTTTATATTCACATAAATAAAGATTAAATACGTAAACAGTGATCATGATGAACTATTGCATGCATAGAAAGTGTTAATTTATGGTTAAGTTATAGATACATCCTCACCCTCACTTGTAACCCATCTATGTTATATCATTACTATGGCATATGCTCTAAAACTTACGACAAGCAAGCAACCACTTATTTACAAAATATTTTCTTGAAAAATAAGTGGGTGTCTCACTTATTTTTCTAGTGCTTGATTAGTGAGACGAAAATATTGACCGAAGATCATTAAGGTATAATTTGGGCAAAAACTTTGACAACAAATCCCACTCGAGATCCAAACTCCCAAATCCTGACCTCGACTTGAGATCTGAATCTCAACCCCGGCCCTGATTTGAGACTCAAATCTCGACCCCAACTTGAAACTCAAAAACCGTCTTGAAATCCAATTTTGTATCTCAATCCCAACTTCTGAACCTCGACCCAATCCAGGACCCAACTTCTGATTCTAACCTCGACCTCGACCTAGATCTTGACTTAGGAAGTCAGGACCCGAGTCCAAGTCGGGAGCTGGGAATTGGATCGGGGTTGGTGTCAGGAGTCGAGACCCTTTTCCAGGTTATGTCAAGATTCGAGGTCGGGCCCATGGTCTCTGATCGGGACCCAAGACTCAGGTAAGTCGGAAGTTCGATAGTGAGGTTGAAAAAGCTAACCTAACATGAAAAAATTAGAAAAATATTTTTCGAAATATTTTTTTTCCTCGTACCAAACACACCCTAAATCTCTACCTTGTTGTTCTTCAATTCTTTATTGTTACATTATCTGTATAAGCATGTCTTAATATCACGGGGTTGACATCTGGTGATTATAATTTATGTGTTTTTAACCTCAGATATAAATTTAATAGTTAATTTAAGTCTCAAATTATAAATTAAACAGTATTATATAGTTTGATATTTATAGTTTTAAATCAAAATTAATTCAAATAGAGTGTAAATAAGTTTTAAGGCGTGACAAATATATATTTATATACAAAGGATTAAAATAGAAAAGATAAATATTTAAAAAATTGTCATCTTTGTGACTTTGTCCCCTTGAGTATTATAGTGTAATTCTTCATCTTTAATTATATCTTATTCTAGACTGATCAAATAGTTAGTTGACTAAGTAGCCGTTTGACCATAGAAATTTTTTCCTTTTTTCCGAAAAATTATTTGACTTTAGTGAAAACACGCTTCGTTTGGCCATGAATTTTCTAACTCCAACTCCGAAAAATTATTTGGAAAAGTGAAAACAAGTAAACTTATTTTCACTTTTTTCACTCATAGTTATCTCACAAAATTTTAAAAGTAACTTTAATTTATATTCATGGCCAAACACAACTTCAACTCCAACTCCAACTCCGAAAAAAAGTAAGGGCCCGTTTGGCCATGAAATGTTTTTTCTTTTTTTCGGAAAAATTTTTCGGAGTTGGAAATTGTGGTGTTTGGCAATTTTTCAATTCCAATTCCAACTTTTATTATTATTACATATAACCTCAATCTTTTAATTTTTACATAAACTCTCCTTATAACATTACATTTTCAATATTATATATATAACAGTTTTAAAGAATAAGATAATTATAATTTCAAACTTAATGTTATCCCAATTAATATATATATATCTTTTTCACTCTCATCATTATTTTTCTCCCTTATTTAAATTTCTTCCTTATTCAAGACATTATTTTACTGCTAATGATCCTAATTACTATAATATAATAATAATAATAATAATAATAATTTTTCTGTTATGATACAGACACTTAAGAAATTATAGTCGTATAATTAATAATGGATAATCGTTTTCTATATTTATGGAATTAATAAAGTTGTAGCAGATTAGTTTACCACTGCCACAAATTATTCTTATTTTTAATTTGATTATATATATTATATTGTGTACATCTTTATTATACTATTCAAATATAAATAGTTTATACCATTTATATGCTAAAAATATAAATCGGTGATATATATTTTTCATAAAAAAATATGTCCAATTTAACAAATTTATACCTTAAACTGCAACTGCTGCCTTTATATACCATAATACTTGGTATCTTTATACACAAAGTATTATATTTATACCCATAAATATATAAAGTATTATATTTACAACAGAAATATACAAAGTATGTTATATATAAAATTTATACCATGTATATATCATACACACACATATATAAATATACAAAGTATTAAGAAACATACTAAGCATATTTATAACATAAATATACAAAGTATGTTATATATGAAGTTTATACCATGTATATACCATATACACACATATATAAATATACAAAGTATAAAGAAACATATTAAGCATATTTATATATTTATAGTATATGATATAATATATCATAAATATGCAAAGTATGTTTTACATAGAAATAATTTATTCACACAGTAAAATCTTTCGTGTATAAGAAAATTAAAGAAATAAATTAGCGGTACCTTAAAATTTAATAACAACTCATCATTTTCTATTTTTTAGGAACGAAAAATAAAAGAAACAAATTAAATAAATTCCTAAAAAAATAAATTTGTTTGAAAGATGATGTTTGTTACCTAAAAAATAGGAAGCAGTCACTACTAAAAAAAGGGGGAAAACCGACCACAAAAGTCGACCATAAGTGGTTGGTTTTTAAAAATATATATATATATCTGAAAAATTCATTATTATTTTATTAAAATTGGGAAAAATAATTTCATGAAAAAAAACGATCACAAGTGGTCGATGTTTTGTTAAAATCGACCACTCGTGGTCGATTTTCTGAAAAAAAAAATTGAAAAATCGACCACATGTGGTGGTTTTTTGGGAAAAAAATTGACTGGAATTTTAAAAAAAAATTAAAATTAAAATCCAAATACACAATGCAACAACAACAATCCAATACAGCAGTTACCAAATCAATACAACAGCAACAACAACTAAAAACTAAACGTAAATACTTTCAAAAGTCTACAACATGTACAAAATATCCTATAAAAGTGAGTATGAAAAAACTACAACAATACTTTCAAACAACAAAATGTCTAAATAATAAATACAACACATACAAAAAAAAAAAAAAAACTAAAAGTCATCATCATCGAAGTCATCCTCGTCTTCCAAATCATCATCCGTGTTGAAATCATCCAGGGGGCCTAGACCTTTTGCAGCCCGAACGGCACCACCAGAACACGGAGGAATAACCCCTGCAATCTAAATGAAAGAGCTGAACTGCTGCTGCAGCATCTTGATTTGTGATTTTGTTGCCTTCTCGATCTTCTTCTGCCTCTCTCTCTGTTCAGCAAACATCTCTCTCTATTCAGCAAGCTCTTCAGTGAGTTGAGAAATCGTATTTTGTAGTCTTTCAATGGTTTTTCTATCAACTGAAAAGATAGAGTATGCATCGCCAAACAAACACCTACTATTATCGCCAAAAAAATTTGTGTGAAATCCGTAGAAATGACCTCTATTTGTAGGACCCACAGCTTTTGTCCATAACTCCTCCTCTACATGCTCGGATATTGGGTCACCCTGACTTTCAGGAGGCTGACTACTACGATACTCAGCAACAAGACGCGTATATTCATTCTATATTTAAAGTAAAGTTAATACTAAAAGTAAAAAAAATATTAAAGTAGTAATAATTCAAAATTTGTTTCTTACATGGACAGCTTTTGCACGAGCTTCAACCCAGACATCTTCATCAGTCGGGTCCTTTTTCTTTTTCATATGAGTCTCTTCGAATAGCTCATCAGTTGGTATGCGCCTACCCTTATCTTTTTCCTGCATATGAAAACATTATATATCAATGTTCAAATAATAAAAAAAATTAAATAAAAACAAACAATTAACACTGTAAAAGTTATATACCATTTTTTCCCTCACAGAAAGAGTACTTCTGATCCCCGCAGTATGTAGGAAGCCACCCTTGGATGATGCCCGGGCTTTCTTTCCTTTTTCACTCAACAATTGGAATTCTGCGCTACTCCAATGGCGAAGGTACAGTTGCCATGCGGCTTCAGGAATCCACTTAGGTTTTACCAATTTATTTCGGGCATAATCCAAGAGATCGTTAAATCTGGCTCTACATCTTATGAAAAAGTTCTTATTTATAAGAAATGTATTTGCATCATCCCACCAGTAAAATTTCTACAACAAAAATATAATATTCAATCTTTTGTTCTAACAAAATGCTAATAAGTAGTCGATAAGTTAAATCCTTACCTTAAATTCTTCAATTATTCTCTCCCTGTCAAGTTCTGAAACCTTTTGCCAGCTGGTCCAGTAGCTGTTGAAGTGCCGAATAATGCATATTCGCGCATTTTGTCCAACTCCAGTATCCGGCTTAAACCTACAACACAAGATGAAACAGTAATTTCATATAGCATAATAATATAGTAATGAAAAAATGAGTTACGTTATTATATTTAGAAATATTACCCTCTCGCAACTGGAACAAGATAAAACCTCCATGAATTATCTCTGTCTCCTGGCTGCCTAGTAAGTGATGGTGGATGCACTGGCTTGGGTGAATTTGAAGCACTAGATGGAGTACCTCCAAGCTGAAGATCCGACAACCCAATACATCCAGCAGAATCACTGTGCGAAGCTGCATGACTGCTGTAGGAGGGTATCGATGATGGTATATGTCTGGAGGGGCCAGCGGCTGTTCGATAGTACTGTGCTGGCGGTGGCACAGTCATAGCAATAGAATGAGTTGGTGCAGACCCATGCATAGGAGTAGGTATTGAATCCTCGGATGACCTAGAATATGAGGGTCGTGCTGGCGCATCAGCAAACCGACCCTCAGATATATGAATGCCTGTCAGTCATCTATAAGGCGGAGGTTGTCTATTCTTTTTTAGTTTCGTAGTATCAACTTTTGCCTTACCTTTGTCACCTCTGCCTGACATCTAAATTATGTTAAGTTAACAAGTAGTTAGTTATTACAAAATGAATGTATAAGAAAACATTCCAAGTAAATAATTTCAAGTTACTAATTCACATTTCAAATAGCTCCAACAACACGAGATATAGACAAAAATATTTTTATTACTATATAAATCGTGAAAAAGTGGAAACAACTAAGTAAAATAGTATATTACATATCAATCTTAAACAAGAAGCATAAAGGTAAATATATAGTACAAAGCATAAAGACATCAATACATAATAAATACAACCTACGCAACTAATCCTCCTCTTCTAAAGACTCTCCACTAAATCATTCACCCTCTTCGGAGATTTTCTCATCTCCTACCCACTCAGCCTCTCCTTCCACAATATTAACTTCTTCAAATATACTTTTCGGGTGATTCAAACCATCCACTAATTCAACGTCCACTAGCTGGTGATCAATCTGCATTTCATTTTGATACGCAGTCTCCAGTACATTCTCAACTTCCACCCGGCCTATAGACTTTATTTTGATTACAGCAGACTAATCACGCTTGTCATTGCGCAATGGATAAGGAGCATAATACACTTATTTAGCATTTTATGCTAGAACAAATAGATCGTAAATAGGATACGAGCTATTGTGTTTCACTTCAATGATATTATGCTCCCTATGTACTCTTGTGTCTCTTGTGCTTGGATCAAACCACTTACATCGAAAGAGGACAATTTTTTTTATTGAAAAACTAGCATACTCCAGTTCTAAGATCTCGTGTATGATGACAAAGTAATCAACATCATCATCACCCTTAACCAAACACCACTATTGTTTGTTTTCCTTGTTTTGGAGTGTTGTTCTGTGGAAAATTTAAAATCATTTACTTTGTATTGGGACATTGTATTAACTTCAACTGGACCCAAAGAAATATCTCTCAAGAGCTGATCGTATGCGGCTGCATTTGGTGAATGGTGTACCTAAAAAATTATACATATATATATTTTAGTTGAGGAATGTGTAAATGTTTAAACTTTGTAGAAATATTAATACACTTACGAACCTCATTTTTAAACCATGTTGCAAAGAATGCATATACTCGATTTTTGTAGAATTGAGTCTTAAATAAACTGAACATCCAACATGGGAAACACAATTAGTTTCTTTAAGTGAATGAGTAAACAAATAAGATATGTTAAAATTTTAATCTCCTTACTTCAGAAAGGGCACAATTTCTGGGTAATTTAGCATGACATACAAAGTTGCTGACTTGCGCTCCATGGGAGTGAGGCGGCGAGGTATGGCCTTTTTAGCCTTACAACCAGATTGATTGAAAATTGATATCGGTTGCAAATGAGGCTCATTCAAATCGTCCTAATGATGATTCGGTCGTTTTCTTGAACAAGCAACTTCATCACGAAAGTAGTATGAACAAAATTGAGAAGTTTCTCTTGAAAGATATGCCTCGACTATAGAGCCTTCCACCCTATGTTTGTTTTTGGGACCCCATTTTAATTTTCCAATTGCCTTGTACAATGTTAAGGTTAGATGTTTACTATATCTAAAAAAGATATGTATGAATTTAAATATGTTGCAAATGCTTACCGTTCGAATGGATACATCCACCTAGTTTGAACTAAACCTCCTAGCCGAGCTTCGTACACAAGGTGAATGGGGAGATGTTCCATCACATCGAAGAATGCTGGCGGGAAAATCTTCTCCAGTTTGTTGGTGATAACAACAATATTACTTTCAATTCGCGCCAGATTTTCTTCTTTTAATGTGGTGGCACATAAGTTCTTGAAGAATAAATTGATCTCTGCTATTGGTTTCCATATGTTTTCAGGTAAACCAATAAAAGAAATTGAAAGCAATTATTCCATGAAAACATGACAATCATGGCTTTCCATTCCATGCAAGATTCCTTGTGTCATATCAACCCTCTTTCCTAAATTTGAGGCATATCCATCAGGCATCTTCAAACTTTGAACCCACTCACATATTTGACGTTTTTTATCCAACTTGAATGTAAAGCTAGCCTTGGGCTTAAGAATATTGTCGTTGGACCCCTGCTGTGAGTGTAATTCTCTGCGATTACAATATTCTGGCAAGTCAAGTCTGGCTGTAGGATTATCCTTTGTTTTGTCGGTGACATCCATAATTATGTTGAACAAGTTGTCAACATAGTTCTTCTCAGTATGCATGACATCACCATTATTTGTAAGTAAATTATCTGGCCAATATTCTAACTCCCAAAATATACTTTACTTAGTCCAGTTATGCGAAACGTTATATCCACCAAGCCTGTACAATAGTTCGTCGCTGGCTTTAGGCAAATCCTGAACTATTTTCCAGACGTCATGACCAGACAGCCTTGGAGGTGGACCATCATGTTCCCTTCTATTCCTTTTGAATGCATTCTCTAGTCTCCTAAATTCATGATCAGGTGGCAAGAAACAACGATGACAATCAAACCATGAATTTTTCCTGCCATGTCTCAATGTGAAAGATTTTATTTTTTCCATATAGTATGGACAAGCCAGCTTTCCAGCTGTCATCCACCCATACAACATTTCATAAGTAGAAAAATCATTAACATTTCACATTAGATATGCACACAGATTGAAATTCTATTTAAGAGAGATATCTCACGTTTCAACCCCCTCATGTCATAAAATTTGAAGTTGATCAATCAAAGGTTGCAAATAGACATCTATTCCGCTTTTTGGATTATGCGGACCAGGAATAATACAATTCAGAAATATATAGGGATTAGTCATCAACAGTTCAGGAGGAAGATTATAAGGAGTGATAAATACAGGCCAACATGAATATGGCGCACCACCAACTGAAAAAGGAGAGAACCCATCCTCACATAATCCCAATTGAATGTTTCGTGGCTCAGCTGCAAAATCTGGATAAGTTGCATCAAAATGCTTCCAAGCCTCTCCATCAAATGGATGACACATAACATCAGTGGGCCTTCTATTTTCACTGTGCCATCTCATATGAGGAGTTAAGTTGTTTGAAGCGTACAACCTCTTCAACCTTGGTATAAGAGGTAAATAATGCATAGCCTTAATAGCAATTTTATTTCCAGTAGAACCACACTTATATCGAGAGTACTAATAAAACTTACAGAACTCTAGCTTAGCATCTTCCTTAAAGTATAACATGCAACCATTTTCACAACAATCAATTCTAACTGAGGAGAGACCTAACTTTGACACCAATCTTTTTGCCTTATAGAAAGAATCAGGAACCTCTAAGCCAGGGTCAACTAACTCTTTAATAAGGTCTATCATTGAGTCTATTATTCCTTCGGCAATATTCCAGTCAGATTTAATACTTAATAATCTAACAGCAACAGACAAACGAGAGTGCGAACACTCGTCAAACAAAGGATGACTAGCAGCATGCAATTCTTTGTTGAAATTTGCCGCTTCGCTATTAGGAACATCTTCAACATTTTTCCTAAAGTCAAATCCGCGTTGCATCCCAAAAGCATCGTGCTCCATTTCTGGCATCCTAGTATCTTGATATTCATTATGCCCTGCAGACCTACTACTTTATCCAACAACAAAGTTATTTTGTCAACATCCCCATGAATACCACACAATCTTAAAAAGTCCTCGTGAAATCCCTTTCTATAAAGATGTTCCTTTACATCTTCTTCACTTACAAGATTTATACCATCACATCTAACACAATGAATAACCCGATAACGTGTTCACATATCAAGTGTCTTAGCATGATTAACAAATCTTTTGACACCTTCAACAAAATCCTCCCTAATACCCATTCTATTATTATTGTTCCGTTGATATATCCAGCTATAATCAGGTTCCATCTACGCAATCAATCAGATTCAACTAATTAGATCAAGTTACAAAAACTTAACCATTTTCAACAAACTAAGTCACCTAACAAACCACATTCAAAACAAAAAAAATCCTTTTAAAGTCCCTAGACTTAACCATTTTCAAGTAACTAAGCCACCAAACAAACCACATTCAAATAAAAAAAAATTCCCTTCAAAGTCCCTACACTTAACCATTTTCAACCAACTAAGTCACCTAACAAACCACATTCAAAACGAAAAAATTCCCTTTAAAGTCCCTATACTTAACCATTTTCAAGTTACTAATCCACCAATCAAACCACATTCTAAACAAAAAAAATCACCTCTAAAGTTCCTACACTTAACCATTTTCAACTAACAAAGTCACCAACCAAGTAACATTCAGAACAAAAAAATTTCCTTTAAAGACCCTAGACTTAACCATTTTCAAGTGACTAAGTCACCAAATAAACCACATTCAAAACAAAAAAATCTCCTTCAAAGTCCCTAGACTTAACCATTTTCAACCAACTAAGTCACCTAACAAACCACATTCAAAACAAAAAAAAATTCTTTAACGTCCCTAGATGTAACCATTTTCAAGTGACTAAGTCACCTAACAAACCACATTCAAAACAAAAAAAATTCTTTAAAGTAGGGGTGTGCAAAAACTGAACCGACCGATAAACTAAACAGATAAAAATGTTATTGGGTTATTGGTATTGGGTTAACGATTTTTTATTAATTTTATAAAAAAAATTATTGGGCACACGGTCCGATTTCGATTTTAGCTTATTGGGTTATCGGTTAAACCGATAACCCAATAAGGATACACTATATTATTGTTTTATCCCTATTTATGTTATATATATAAATCTCTCTCCATATATATATCTATCTATATATAGAGAGAGAGACAGACAGACAGACAGATATGTGTATGTATATATAGTATATGCACTACTTATTCACAATTCAGTGATTCACAAAGTATTAATCTATTCAGGGCAACAAAGGCACGATATAAAGCTCGGCTATTATCGTATTGAAAAGCTTGAAACATTTATAGCTTCTAACAATTAGGATTTAATTTTTTTTTCTAACTAACATTTAGTTCAAGTTTGAAGATTCTTGTAAACTAAAATGCATTGGTAGGATTTGGCGGTAACTAAGATTTCATTTTTTTATGTTAGTTGTTACTATTTCTATTTTATAAGTATTTTCTTATTGTTTAAACCGAAAATCGAACCGTTAAGAACGAAAATTCGATAAACCAAAATAGATAAAAAAATATCTTATTGGGTGGTTATTGGTTTTATATATTTAAAATCCGAAAACCGAACCAATGACACATAAAACCGAACCGACCGATGCACACCCCTACTTTAAAGTCCCTAGACTTAACCATTTTCAAGTGACTAAGTCACCAAACAAACCACATTCAAAATAAAAAAAATCCCCTTCAAAGTCCCTATACTTAACCATTTTCAAGTAACTAATCCACCAATCAAACCACATTCTAAACAAAAAAATCACCTCTAAAGTTCCTACACTTAACTATTTTCAACTAACAAAGTCACCAACCAAGTAACATTCAAACAAAAAAATTCTCTTTAAAGTCCCTAGACTCAACCATTTTCAAGTAACTAAGCCACCAAATAAACCACATTCAAAATAAAAAAATTCCCTGTAAAGTCCCTAGACTTAACCATTTTCAAGTAACTAAGCCACCAAACAAACCACATTCAAAATAAAAAAAATCCCCTTCAAAGGCCCTACACTTAACCATTTTCAACCAACTAAGTCTCTTAACAAACCACATTCAAAACAAAAAAACAATTCCTTTAAAGTCTCTAGACTTAACCATTTTCAAGTAACTAAGCCACCAATCAAACCACGTCCAAAACAAAAAAATCCCCTTCAAAGTTCAAAGTCCCTATACTTAACCATTTTCAAGTGACTAATCCACCAATCAAACCACATGCTAAACAAAAAAATCACCTCTAAAGTTCCTACACTTAACCATTTTCAACTAACAAAGTCACCAATCAAGTAACATTCTAAACAAAAAAATTTTCTTTAAAGTCCCAACACTTAACTATTTTCAAGTAACTAAGTCACCAATCAAACCACATTCTAAACAAATAAATCACCTCTAAAGTCCCTACACTAACCATTTTCAAGTAACTAAGCCACCAATCAAACTACATTCTAAACAAATAAATCACCTTTAAAGACCCTACACTTAACCATTTTCAAGTAATTAAGCCACCTATCAAACCACATTCAAAACAAAAAAATCCCCATCAAAGTTCTTACACTTAACCATTTTCAACCAACTGAGCCACCAATCAAACCACATTCTAATAAAATAAATCACCTTTAAAGGCCCTACAATTAACCATTTTCAAGTGACTAAGCCACCAATCAAACCACATTCTAAACAAAAAAATCACCTTTAAAGTCCCTACACTTAACCATTTTCAAGTAACTAAGTCACCAAACAAGTCACATTGTAAACAAATAAATCACCTTTAAAGTACCAACCAAATGATACAAATTCAAGTTCACAATACAAGAAACAAGCAACAACAAGACCAACAAGATGTCAACAACAATGCTAGTGAATCGAACAAGGCCTCACACGGCTTTACTAGACTTTAATATGAACAATAACAAGAAGATAACAACAATGCTAGTGAATCAAACAAGGCCACGCACGACTTCATTAGACTTCAATATGAAAAATAACAAGGCTTCATTATAACAAATTAGAGAGAAGTCAACTTACCTTAGCGTGGCCTAAATTAAAGTGAAAGAGATAAGCGGTCACTGAAAAAATAGCAAGGCAATTCTTTTCCTGAATTCAGATTCTGTCAAATGGTAACATCAAATTCCAAGCAACCCATTAGGCTAGTAGAATTAAAAAAAAATTGATCATTACGCAAAATAACACAAATCTTGGCATCCTTATTTTCTCGTATTTTAGCTTAAAATCACCATAAATAAACCACCAACATTCTGCTAAAATCACCTCTAAAGTCCCTAAATTACTTGCTAAAACACATAAAGAGGGAAACTTTTAGCTAAAATTGAATCTTGACCTAACTAAAAGGAAATTTCTTGGACTAAAATTGAATCTTGAACTAGCTAAAAGAAAATTTTCATTATTTTTTTTACTTTCAACTAACTAAAATTATGTAATGAAGCATAATAACTAAAATTGAATGTTCAACTAGCTAAAAGAAAATTTCTTCAACTAAAATTGAATCTTGAACTAACTAAAAGGATATTTCTTGAACTAAAATTGAATCTTCAACTAACTAAAATGAAATTTTCATTACTTTTTTTTACTTTCAACTAACTAAAATTATGTAATGAAGCATAATAACTACAACAAATACTTTTTAAACTTTGAGCTAACTAAAATTACTACCAAGATATAATAAATTCCTTTAGCTGGTATCTAACAAGAAAAATAAAGAGTTAAAGTTTTTGGAACTTACCGGAGCTTGGGGCGGCAAAAATCGACGGCAATGGGGGCAGAGTTACAAATTTAGAGGATTTGAGGATTTGGAGAATGTGAGAATCGGATTTTTTTTGGTGGGGGGGAGGTTGATTTGGGATTTTTTCGGTTATAATGTTTAAAACCGATGGAGCGGGGCGGGGCGGGTTTAATTAAAATATTTTTTTTAATAATTCATGAAAACCGGCCCCTTGTAGTTGATTTTCCAAAAAATATTTTTGAAAAACCGACCACAAGTGTTCGATTTTCGTGAATTATTAAAAACATATATATTTTAATTAGTTAAAAAATAAAAATTAGTTAAAAAAATAAATTAATAATTAATTAATTAATTAAGTTATATAAAATTTTACAAAAATGATCACAAATTAAAATATAAGTGTTCGATTTATTTTTATAATAATTATTATCGAAAAACAATCACATGTGCTCAATTTTAATAAAATAGTTAAATCATATAATTAATTATGTTATCATCATATTTAACGCAATGCGTATATGTACAAATCAGATACTTGGTTATTTTATCAACACATTAACAGGAGTAGTATATTTCCTCAGTAATATAATAATATCAATGAATTTTGCGAATTACGATATTTATGTATTTATATATATACAATATCATAATTAAAAGCTAATTAACCAAAAATTTATCGTAATTTACAAAATTCATTGATATATATATATACACCTCGCTCACAATACAATGTGTTAATCCCCCTCCCCTGCTTCCTTTCTCCCCCTCTCATGCATATACCTCGTAATACTAATCTTACGTTATTACAACTTCAAAAAAATACGCGTGTCTGCATTGACCGAAAATAGTATATCGACTTTCTCAATAGTTTGATATATAGATTCAGTTATCTAGCTTTTGATTACTACATATGTCACTACACGAGATATATGTACATATACATATATTCAATTGTCTGTCAGATTTAAAATACGTACAATAAACATCACATACACGATTTTACTATCCCATAATAATATACAACGTATTTCACAAATACTCGAATGAATTATAGATTACATTATCTTATGTCACTGTATATTATGTATGTACTATATATATACCTATACATACACACACATATACACACTATCGATTATATCAAGTTCTAAGTACGTACTATATATATCACAGATATGTACACAAGTACTAGGTTTTGACTACATCGTTCATCAATCGATCACTACATCATATATAAATATCTGAATATATATATATATATATACATATATATAAATAGATAGATAGACAGACAGATATTTATATGTATAAACTCTTGAATTCGTACTATATATATCACATCCACAAGTATATTACCTTATAATAGAACACGTTCATTATATTCTGATGAATTATCAGTTATATATTACATTATTATGACTGTAAATACGTACTCTAAACATCATTTTTCAAATACGTACTATAAAGATCAGTTTTCATCTTTCAAATACGTATACAACAGTTTTCAATGGTCTATCCCAACGGTATGATATATATATTCACATATTCATTATATAAAGATTATTCATGTTTAACGGCATTTAACGTATGTATAAAGGAAAATATTTATTTTATATATTGAAACATAAGTAAAAGAGAAAGATTGCGTTATACATAATTTGCATATTATATTTGATATATTTTTAGTGTGAGTTTTTTCACGCTATATTGATTGATTTTTATTATTATTATATTGGTTATTGACTACATGTAATCGGTATAATTTTAAAAAATAATATATTAGATTATTTTTTAATAAAGTAAATATATTATATTATATATGTAACCTAATATATTATTTTTACTAATAACAATAATTATATTACATAATCTCATATATTATTTTTACTAATAACAATATTATATATGGGATATAATTACTTCTTAAAAATAATTATTTACTTTTTATCTTTTTTAAATCTAAAATCAACCACATATGGTTGGTTTTTAATTTTTTTATTAATATTATTTAAATTAAAAATGACCACAAGTAGTTGTTTTATAAAATTTAATTTAATTTAATTTTGCAATTTCAATAAAATCCGACCACAAGTGGTCAGTCTATAAAAATTAATTTCTTTTTATTTTAAATAAAACCCGACCACAAGTAGTCACTTTTTAAAAAATATTTTCTTTTTTAAAAAAATAAGAAAATCGACCACTTGTGGTCGGTTTATTTAAAAAATTAATTAAAACATAATTTTAAAAAATCGACCACTTGTGGTCGGTTTTCTTATTTTTTTAAAACTTAAATTATTAAAATATAAAATAATTAATATAAAAATTACTAGAATATTTATTTTGATATTTTATAATAATAAAGCGACCAGATGTGGTCGCTTTTTTTAATAAAAAAATTAAAAAAAATAATTAAAAAATCGACCACAAGTGGTCAGTTTTTTCCGACCACTTTTTGTGGTTGGTTTTTTCATTTTTTTTTAGTAGTGAATGATCTGTTAATATAACATCCATATTTAAAATTTTCAAATACGAGAAAACGACTATTAATGTAAATATTATATATGTCATAATTGAAACTCATTAAATATGACCATGTATATGTAATATTTTTATAAAAGTAGCTATTTGTGTTCTTTTCCTGTTAGTAGGTAAATTTTAGTTGGGTGATTTTGATAGTTTGTAAAAGTTGGGGCATAAAATCATATTTAAAAAAGTTTTTTCAAAAGTTAAAAAAAAAAATTCAAAAAGGACACGACCAACCATAACTCCAACTCCAATTTCAACTCCAACTTCAACTCCAACTCCAACTCCAGAAAATTTTAATTTTCATGGCCAAACGACTACTAATTTTTATGGCCAAACGGGGCCTAAATAAACAGGCCAACTGACTAAGTAATAATCCACTATTCGATTACAAGATGATCTCAAACACGCCTTTAATTTCTTTCCTATACATCCTTAATTTTTAAGCTAAGCAAAAGTGTTCGGATCTAAATAAATAACGTTCTAAACCATAGATGAAAAAAGGAAAAAATTGGACTTTACTGCACTAAATAAAATCTTTAGTGATTTGGGGATTTGTTTTCCCAATTAGGCACCTGTTTTACCTAAGGAGGCAACAAAATAGACAAAAACATAAAAATCTAGGGGTCGTTTGGTTGGAAGGAGTGTTTTAAAACGCATGAGGCAAGACGTAAGTCTCGAAACCTGAGATATAAGTCTTATTTTCAATTTTACAATTTTAAGGAGTGTTTTAAAACGCACGAGGCAAGACGTAAGTCTCGAAATCTGAGATATAAGTCTTATTTTCAATTTTACAATTTTATTAGTAAAAAAAAAAGGCAAACGTAAGATTTTTAATAATTCTGCAAATAAATTTAAATAAATCAATAATAAAATAGAAAATATTATAATTATTTTCTAAAAATGTTGCTTTCTGTATTTGTATATTCAGAAAAAAATAATAACATAACATTTACGCTCTGAAGTATTTTTGGTGCGCTCTATCTAGAGATTCTTCTCGAAAAGACCTTTGAAAATATTGATTGGAAATAAATTATGTGAAGATAACTTAATAAATTAATTATTTTAAAATTATTATTTTCAATAAAAAATAAAATAACATCATATTTTCAAAATAGCTAATTTCAAAATAAATTATTCTATAATATTATTCAACCAAACTCAACTTAATTTAATTCCCAAATTAGTTAGGCAGTAACAGTAAATCCAAAAATTCTGGCAATAGTTAATTTCAAAATAAATTATTCTATAATATTATTCAACCAAACTCAACTTAATTTAATTCCAAAATTAGTTAGGCAGTAACAGTATATCCAAAATCCAAAAATTCTGCCAATTTAGGGGAAAAGGCCCACAACAAGACAGCGCATCAAAAACACGTTGTCATTTCCCAGGTGGCAATCAGTTATTGGACTAATGCACATAAGTCAACATTTGCTATTTCACCTAATCTAAATACATCAAAAAAAAAAAAAAAAAGAAACGCGCACACAGAGAATTGAAGACACGTTCTCAGTTTTACACTTTGTTCTTCAGCCGTTGCTGCTGAAGTTCCGTTTAGGAAGTTTTGGATTCCGATCGGGTTCCGGGGTAGTTGAGCATTAGCATCCTTTTTTCCGGTGAGGAGTTCTGGTACGGATCCCGATCTGCGATTGCTGTTTGTAAGAATCTTCTGCATTTGTTGATTTAATTGAATGTGTAGACTTCAATTATCAGTTTTATTTGATTCAAAGTAGTTGTAACTGCTGTACTGGCATTTAGGATGTGCAATTGTGTTTCGGCGATTTTTTTTTTTAACCGAAGTGATAGATACTGCATTGATCAGTTTCAAATGTGTTTATTTTGTAAATTCGTTGATTTAATTGGATATTTAGACTTCAATTATCAGTTTTATTGGAATTTAAAGTTATTCTAACTGCTGTACTTGTATTTAGGGTGTGCTAATCGAAGTGCTAATGCATTGATCAGTCTCAAATGTATTTGTTTGCAAATTAGTTGATTTCATCTGTAGAATTATAGTTGGAAACGGCTTTCAGTATGTTCATTTGTTTTTTTTTGTTCAACTTGGCTGTTTTTAGCTCTCCTTTGCTTGATTATGGTTGTTTGATTATACGTGTATCGCTGTGTTTGGACATTCCACCTATTTTTCAACTTAAACACTTGTGAATTAGCTGTAAGTTGTAACTGCTCTGCTGACATTTTTAGGGTTCGATTGTGTTTCTACGATTTTTGTTATCTATATGCTTAAGCTTTAATCAGTTTCAAATGGCTTCTTTGCAAATTCATTGATTTTTGAACATGTAATCTCTCCTTTCGCTGTCTTTTGAACATGTAATATATCTGATAGAATGTTTTTGGTTCTTTTTCTGCCCCAGGATCTGAAGATTTTATGTGAGTGGGTTTAATAGTTGGAAAGTAGACGTCAGAGCTGGTGATTAACAAAAGAAATTCAAAATACAGCGACCAGGTTCAGGGGGCGATTTGCCCCAAAGTGAGTTCACCCCTTTCCCAGTAGCACGGAGGGTAAATTCTTTTCAAACTGTTGCAATGGATGATGACATGGAAGGAGGGAACTTGGGCCCTTACCAAGATAGGCCAAGGACATTTCCTAGCATGAAGAGTAAAGCTTATGCACCATGGGTAAGTTACATTATTTAGGTTCACTTGTTTCTATATTTTGCTCACGTTTCTTCTAGCTCCAAGATTTGGGTTTTCCAGTGACTTAAAAGTCATGCTTTTGTCTATTTTATGGAGAATCTGTTTGTATCTAGCTTTCTGGAGAGAATGACATGTTCATTATTGTTGTTTACTATACTAAAATCTTCTTTTTAGCATATACAGCTGTTTCTTACCGTCTAATCCCCTTATTGTGGTGTACTTTATAGTCTTCTCTAAAATTTTAAACATTTTAAATCCTGCTAGATATTTTTTTTCTAGGAACTGAAACCTATTACTGGTGAAAAAAGGCATATGATTGCACGGAAAGAATGTACAATAGTTAAACAAACTGTGCATGAAAACTGGTAACCACTTTGTTGTAAAAGAAGACAGTTTGTTGTGTTGATTCCTATTTCTTATAACTGTGATTCCTAATTATTCTAAGTATATGCGAAGTTATAGAAAGAAGGCCTACTTTCTTAGTACATAACAAGCAGTAGATATGTATGCATGAGAATTAGGAATCGACACTGCAACCTGTCTCCCTTTGGAAGCAGTAGTATATGTTGACTTATAGTACTTTCCGTGTACTGGTGAAGGGGAGCCTTGGAGTAACGGGTAAAGTTGCTTCCATGTGATCAGGAGGTCACGGGTTCAAGCCTTGGAAACAGCCTCTGGCAGAAATGCAAGGTAAGGCTGCGATACACCCTTGTGGTGGGGCCCTTCCCCGGACACCGCGCATAGCGGTAGCTTTAGTGCACTGGGCTGCCCTTTATAGTACTTTCCATGTAGTTTTCAAATTTGTAAACTTTATTTTAAGAAACTTGAAGAATCTATTACGCAAAGTTAAGTCTTTTGACCCTTGTACTCCGAGCTCCTTCACATAAGTTGGGGCTGAGGGAGTAGTAAACATAAACTCAGATATGTAAGAGCTTGCTACATTCCAACTTATTAATCTTGAAGCTTCTGTCCCAACTTTCGATTATGCACTCATAATTCAAAGAGCTAACAGCATTTCAGATTCAATTAGTTAACGTGGTTGAAAAGTGAAAACACAATAGATTTATGAGATAACTGTTGAAGTCTTATTTGAATCTCCACAGAAGTAGAAGATCCAAATAATTGTACTCTTCTTTAGAAGAGTAAATTTACTCATAGCGCAAGCTAGCCCCGACACCATGATTATTTAAAAAAAGGAATAAATTTACCCATAATCATAGGAGCACTTGAGCAGGGACTGACAATACAGACATCAAAATTATACTAGACTTATTCCCTAACCAGATAGTTTTCATAGATTAGATGGTGCACCATGATCCACTTAGGAGTCATTTGATAGGGTGTATAAGAATAGTGCTAAGTATTAGTTACACGTGCATTAGTTATGTTGACCTTATTATGCCGTGTTTGGTTTGATGTATTAAAAATAACATGCATTGCATATTCTTTTTTTTTTTAAAGTATTTGCTTACAAAAATATCCTCCACAAATACAATGGAAAGGATGTGGAAAAGGTTTTGAGGGACAATTGTGTCTTTATCCATGTTATGGATTCATTAGAATCCCTTGCATTGCTTATACACTGGTTTCCATGTATTAGTTTTGCACGGCATAATACCAAATAGAGTGTCCAATGAACAACAATGATTACTTCGGATTAGCTTGTGAATTTGTGGCACCGTAGTAGAATCGACGCCTATTTGCGATGGATCTACTGGCATATCAGCTAAGTTTCTTGTTCTCCTACTTACGGGTGATTCTGCCTAGAAACGTTAACCATTTCATGCTTTGTGGATGAATAAGGTGGCTATTTCAATTTTTTTGGCTATTTGAATGCTTTTTTTCTTTGTCTACTTTCTTAGAAACTTCTATTGCATGTTTCTTAAAAGAATCAATTATTGGAAACCGTTTGCCTCACATTGTTTTACATTCTATATACCTTGACCCCTCCCCTGGAGAGAACTATGTTTCATTAGCTATTGTTTGTGAAGAATAAAATATCTTTATTGTTAGTCGCAAAAGAAGTAAGTTCCTTTGTTCTCAATTTTAAATTCATGGTTATAGTCACTAGTTTTCCTAAAGTTTTATTCACCATTCATTTGCTCATGTCTACGACAAGTCGACAACTACGACATCTCTAAATAAGTTGGGGTCGGCTATATGAATCCTCGTTTCATCATTTAAGCTCATATTATACCATCATTATAATAAATGAAATAAAAGTGAAGCCTAGTGGTTCAATGAAGTTGGGTCGGTTGAGCACCATGAGGTCTAGTTCAATTCCCAATAGAGACAAACACTAGGTGATTTCTTCCCATCTACCTCGTACTTGCTGATGGTGGAAGGTGGCAGGTATTCATGGAATTAGTCGAGGTGCGCGCAAATAGGCCCGAACACCACGATTATCAAAAAAGTGAATCTTTTTCTTCCATTGTATCTTTAGCTAAGTCTGTACTAATACCAAGCAATTGTAGATCTTTTGAGACCACTTCCTTCCATGTAAGTTCAGGTCTACCCCTTCCCTTTTTAACACCTTCATTTACCATAGTTTCACACCTATAGACCAATGCATCTATAAGTCGATGTATAACATGTTCAAACCATCTCATGTTTTATCCTCAATCTGTGCTGCTTGCACCTTCTGGCGAATGTGGCCATTTCTAATCTTATCTAATCTGGTATGACCGCACATCCATCTTAGCATCCATATCTCCACAACACTTATCTTGTGGATATATGCTTGACTTTTGCAACCCAACATTCGCTTCGATATAACATAGCTAGTCTTATAGCTGTACTATAGATCTTACCTTTCACTTTGGAGATATCCTTCTATTACATAGCACCCCGGCAGCACTTCTTCATTTCAACCATCCAGTTTGCTCATGTCTATACTTCTAATTATTAGTCGATAAACATAAAAGAAGTGCCCGTTTTGAACCTCTTTGGTATCCGTTATCTATGAGTAGTAAGCATAATTGACTTTGAATTTTGCCCAAGAAGTTGTGCCACATCAAGTCAGAATATGTTGAAATTAAAGATGAAGTAGGTTTAGGCAGGAATGCTCGTTACAGTTTTGTAATGCAAAGTAAATGAGGAAGACCAGCATTCTGAAAGTATACAAAACCTTGAAACTTTCACCAGCACCAATCTTGTGTGTGCCTCTTCTCTATCTGTATAGAAATAAATAACTTGTTCAGTTGCTTGGTTATGATTATACTCTGTGATTCAAACTGATTGTGTGTTTTAGTTGTTCACTGTTGCTTAAATAAAATTGTTGAATGAGAAACTGTTTTTAGCAGCATAAATTTATTTTCTTTTTCTTTAACAGTTTGCTTAACGTTGTCTCAACTGTTTCATGCAGATATTTCGTGTTCTCATGAGGATAAACTCTCGCATTCTGTTGTTGCTCCTGCTTGTTTGTTTTGGAGCTATCTTTTACATTGGTGCGAGTACCTCGCCCATCATTGTGTTTGTATTTTCAGTTTGTATCATCAGTTTTTTCGTGTCGATTTATCTTACTAAGTGGGTGCTGGCAAAGGATGAGGGACCTCCTGAGATGTCTGAGGTACAATCTTCTTGATCAGTTTTTAAGATGTCTTTCAAAGTTCTCCCGATCCTTTTGTTTTTGTCTGTGTCTATAACTAGTGGATCAGAAAGTTTGGACAACATTTTCTCGTACTAGATCATATTTTTCTTTTGATATGGGTCTCAAGGTCTATGCAGCAAACTAAATGAGTCTAGATCTTATTGTTCTTTGGTTCTTTTTCTTTTATTCATTTATTCATTTATCGGTGGAGGATAGAGGTTGATGGAGAAACTGGGTTAGGTCGTAAGGGAGGCAGGAATGACGTATCCAAAACCTTAGTCTTGGTGAAGGGGCTCCTATTGTTTGGGCTAACTTTTGATTATCATGTATGAGTGGTTGTTCCAAGGGTTGAAGTTGTGTGCTAGAGTTGCATCTGCAGAAGATGCTATGGAGGTTCAGCGTGGGACTACCTCTGCTTTTGCTTATGTCACCTTCACCTGCCAACCACAATATGATCTATTCCCTCCATTTTCATTTCTCTTCTCCATGTTCTTAGTTTACACGTCACCTGATCTTACTGTCCTTTATAGCCATAAGATTTTCAGCAAGAAGTCGATTCAAAGGCAAAATTATGTCTCGATTATGGAAAATTTAATGTAAGAAGTTGGTAAAAAGCTTGATGTATTCATGTCGGCCCCCAATTCTCAGAAACTTGGATTTGCAGTCATGATTTTGCTCCTGTTTTATTGGAATATGTTGTATATTGTCTTCAAGTCTTGAGCTCATTATTTATATTGTCTTAAAGTCTTGAGCTCATTATTTAACTTGCTAGATATCAGATGCAATACGTGACGGAGCCGAAGGTTTCTTCCGGACTCAGTATGGGACCATCTCCAAGATGGCATTGTTGCTTGGACTGGTTATACTTGGCATATATTTATTTCGTACTATAACTCCTCAGCAAGAAGCATCTGGCTTAGGCAGGTGATGGCAGGTTTTGGTTGAATATTGCTCTTCTTTCAGGAGAAGTTTGAGTTCACTTTATGATACTTCCCGTGCTGATGTAGGGCAACATCTGCTTATATTACGGTTGCTGCATTTCTTTTTGGGGCTTTATGTTCTGGTGTTGCTGGGTATGTTGGCATGTGGGTGTCAGTACGTGCAAATGTTCGAGTATCCAGTGCAGCAAGGCGGTCAGCTCGAGAGGCCTTGCAGGTTCTTCTTATCTTCATAATAATATTCGCTAGGAACAACGCTAAGGTCCTTTCTTGTAAAAATTGACTTGATATCTTTCTGATGTAGATAGCTGTTCGTGCTGGTGGATTTTCAGCATTGGTGGTTGTTGGTATGGCTGTAATGGGTGTTGCTATCCTGTATGCAATTTTGTATGTGTGGTTCCAGGTGGATTCGACTGGTACAATGAAGGCAACCGATTGTGAGTAAAAGCTGTTTTCACATTGTTTTATTTCACTAAGATGTACTTTTGACTTTTGAATATCTGTTTTCTAGTTCAGATTTTGACTTCTACGTCATCTTTACACAGTACCTCTTGTTTTCTAGTTCACATTGTGACTTCTACTTCATCTTTTCACAGTGCCTCTTCTACTAGTTGGGTATGGTTTTGGAGCTTCATTTGTTGCCCTTTTTGCTCAGTTGGGTGGTGGAATATACACAAAGGCTGCTGATGTTGGAGCTGATCTTGTTGGAAAAGTAGAGCAGGGTATACCTGAAGATGACCCACGGAACCCTGCTGTAATTGCAGATTTGGTATTTATCTACTCTCTTTTTATTGGCTTCTGTAATTTCTGTGTTCAATCATGCATTTCAGTCATTTATTCTAGCTGGATGTTTTATGAATGATCTCATTAAGTTTTATTTTATGCCCCATAGGCCTTGGTAGTGCAGCGGAATTTCAAGTTTCTTTAAATTGTACTTTTAACTTTGAGGTTGGTGCTTGAGTAGAACCAATGATTCTCATTTTTCTAGATGAAAGTTATCTCTGATAAATTCTTGGTAGTTTGAAGAAGAATATTTTGTCTTTCTGAGGTTCCTATGATCAATTGTTTTAACATTCTAGCTTTGTGCTTGCGATGTCTTATAATTAGCACCAAGTGTAAACAAATTTAAGAAAAAAAGAAAAAAAGTTTGCTATTTCAAATTAAACATAGAAAAGGAATTATAGACTATCAACATCTGCTCCACCAATTGTTTGACCGATAACTGTGACTGACTACCTATAACATTGTGTCGATATGCCTCATGCTAACCTTATAAATTCCCAAATTTTAGGTAGGGGACAATGTTGGCGACTGTGCAGCTCGAGGTGCAGATCTTTTCGAAAGTATTGCTGCCGAGATTATTAGTGCAATGATACTTGGAGGAACCATGGCTCAGCGCTGCAAAATTGAAGGTAGGGCGACACCCACACTTGCGTTTATTTAACTGTAACTTAGGTTGCTGTAGAGATTTGGTTTTGAAGGTGAGTGGTAATCCTGGTGAGAGTGTATCAAAATATTACTCTGATAGTTCTATGCCAACAGATGCATTTGGACCAAATATTACAGGAAGAGAATAGTTCAGCATAGATATGGGTACTATGAAGGAACTGTATGTTTAGTTGTTTACAACTGAGGGTCAGCAAGTGTTTTTAGATCAGTGTTGTCAAAGGTAAAGCCCAAAAGAGTGCTGAAATAGGTGGAAGTGTTTGAGAAAATACAATTAAAAAACGTGATTTAGTGATTTAGTGAGCACAGAGCTGTTGGTTGGCGTTGTTTTGGTAAGATGGACATTTCATCAACTTAGTTCCTTCACTGAAGGCTGGTTAAGCTGGTGAAAGCACGCCTTTGAAAAAACTGTTAGATGCTTCTGATTATAATGCGAGGGGGGAAGAGGCCTTGTAACGATAATTTTCTTACATTGTTGTTCCTCCCATAATTAAGTTTTGTCATCTTAAGTTTGGATAACAGTTGCAGCTTAGTGGCTTAATTGTCTGTTATTATGCCACTGAAACTACCCAGGTGCCATAAAATGAGCTTAGTATTTATTTTACTATAGTAAACAGTGAGGATTTTGTGTCAAAATGGAGGGAGAAGGTTGGTGAGAATCCTGAAGGTGACATGGACTAGCTCGGGGTTGAGGTTTTGTTGCTCTAGTTGTATTCTAGACACTAGATATAATGAAATTGCATCAATTTCTCAGCTCTAAAGGTTTACTTATAGATTTTTCTTGATGACATAATTAACTTATTAATGTGATAGGAAAAATCCCCGCATGTAAGACATCTACAGAAAGTAGAGAATTTTACCCAAAACAGGATCCTCTGTTATGCTTTTCATAGTTATTAGACATATATGTGTATAGAAATTAGAATGATCACCTTTTCTTCTCTTGATGTGGCTAAATACTGAACTCCTTTGCTTCTCTTGATGTGGCTAAATACTGAACTTTTGTTCCTAGAAATGATTTCATAATTAATGATGCCTGCGATGTGATCTGCTGTTTTCTTAAAGTTGGATGTTTTATCTAATTTATGTTGATTTTTTCTGCAGATCCTTCCGGCTTTATTCTGTTTCCTCTAGTTGTTCATTCATTTGATCTGGTTGTATCATCGGTTGGCATATTCTCTATTCGGAACAAGAGGGATTCTGGAGTTATTGGAACTATAGAGGATCCCATGAGAACTCTTGAAAAGGGGTACTCGGTGACAATATTTTTAGCTGTTCTGACATTTGGTTTGGTAAAGTTTTATTTGCCTTGGATTACTCTTAATTGGTTATTTGACTTCTGTCTCTGTTCTCTCGCTAATAGTTTGCATTGCATTTGCAGTCTACACGGTGGTTACTTTACACCGAACAGGCACCTTCTGCTTGGTTGAATTTTGCTTTATGCGGTCTGGTTGGAATTGTAACTGCCTATGTCTTTGTTTGGATCTCAAAGTACTACACTGACTACAAATACGAGCCCGTGCGTACCTTAGCCCTTGCTAGCTCTACTGGCCATGGAACAAACATAATTGCGGGTGTTAGTTTGGGTCTGGAATCTACAGCTCTACCTGTCCTTGTCATAAGCTTGGCTATTGTTTCTGCTTTCTGGCTTGGTCGCACTTCAGGATTGACAGATGAAGCTGGAAATCCAACTGGGGGGTTGTTTGGCACTGCTGTAGCAACTATGGGAATGCTCAGTACAGCGGCGTATGTTCTCACCATGGATATGTTTGGTCCAATAGCTGATAATGCTGGTGGGATTGTTGAGATGAGCCAACAGGTGATGCTAATGTTTCTGAGCAAAAGCATGAGGTTGTGACTTCTTTTATCGTAATCTTTTGTTAGCTTGGTTAGCTCAATAAGCCTTTTCATATACAGCCTGAAAGTGTTCGTGAGATAACTGATGTTCTTGATGCTGTTGGAAACACTACCAAAGCTACAACCAAGGGATTTGCAATTGGATCTGCAGCTCTTGCATCATTTCTTCTGTTCAGTGCCTACATGGATGAGGTAGCTGCATTTGCCCAAGAATCCTTCAAGCAGGTATGGAATTGCTACAGCTTTCTATTTAGCCTTTTTGTTTAACTACGTTAACTATACAGTGGCAGGACCAAGAATTTTAATTAATATGCAGGTTGACATAGCGATACCTGAAGTATTTGTTGGTGGATTACTGGGCTCTATGCTCATCTTTCTGTTCAGTGCTTGGGCCTGTGCAGCTGTTGGTCGAACTGCTCAGGAAGTAGTCAATGAAGTAAGAAGGCAGTTTATTGAGAGGCCAGGGATCATGGTTAGTAGTATTACCTTTCAGAAGGTTTACTTGTGTTGCAGAATACTCTTGGACATGCTGAAGTTAATGCATGTTACGTTTACTGGTGGCAGGACTACAAGGAGAAGCCAGATTACGGTCGATGTGTGTCCATTGTTGCGTCTGCATCTTTGAGGGAGATGATTAAACCTGGAGCCCTAGCTATCATATCCCCCACCGTTGTTGGTGAGTCTTGCACTTAGGCATTTTCTCCATGCTTTATGAGAACTGTTTTCCTTCTATAAAAGCCATATAGCTGCATGGTTTCTTGCAATCTGGAAGCATAAATCTGTAGCTACCACTGTGTTTTGGTTAAATGTATCGCTATTAGGTCAACTTAGTTTTGGTCCTTGAGAGCTCTTTCTTTGAACTTAGCAGTCTTGTATAATATTCAGGGATAATACACATGTTCCTCCCTGGATTGTCCAGGTTTCTTTGTTGCAAACATAAACTTTGCAGGGGTTGTTTGGTGGGTGGGTGGGTTTGGGGGGTATTACCCTTGGAGGCATTTTCAAAATGGAATAAGTATCCCCTTCAGTGATGATGTGGCACAGGAAATGAGCTCATTCTGAGGGAGGTGTATGTGGCAAAAAATTGTTGGGATTGACTAATGTGTACAACTGTCAGTTTTAGCTGGATACTATACAGTTAATTATACTTAATTGATTAATAAATGATATTTGTCTTACTCCTTCAGCCCTTTCCTCCTTTTATCAAATTTCATTTCTAAAACTCAGCCATGGTGCCTGCCACCCATCCGTTCCTATCATCTCTCTCTTTCTTTCATTTTCCACCTACAGTATTCTCTGCTTAATCCCGGCACCACCCTAATCTTCCCCAAAAATACATGATAGATGAATTTGCGTATGCAAAATCAGTAAGAAGATGTGAGAGAGATCCCGCATAATTGTTTTTCTTCCACCACGCGCATAATTTGGAAAAGTAACTTTTGTTATAAAATACCCTCATAGTCTGTGGACAAGGAAAATTGAATAGTTGTTTGAAAACAAGCAAAACTGGAAATTGGCACTGGGGTTCCAGTTTCTTTTTGGTTCCCCTGATTCAATCTAGAAATAGATGATCAAGTGTTTCAAAGGTAGATCATTGTTTTTAAAGATAGAAAATGTACGGCTTGTCCTATAGAAAAATTCCGATGAGGGATGTGCTGGGAAAATTGATTTCTCGCTTTTTAACATGATATCTTGAGACCACGATTGAACAAAATGACAGCTATTCTTTCAGGGGACTTGGATCATAGTTTAAGTGTGCATCTGAAAAAAAATCCGGAGAAGTTCAGGGGTAAAATATGTATTATCCCTAATATCTATCTTCTGATATAATATTTGTCTCAGATTTATTGAATGAGTTTGTTAATCTTGTCACATAATTGCTCTTATCTGCATCTGCTTGCATTTTCTGTGGAATGACTGGGTAACTTGTCAGCTACATTAACTCATAGGAATCACATCATCAGGTCGTTCTCATCTTTTTCTTCCTTTTTTTATATTTTGTTCGTGGTTTAAATAGTTTCTACATGGTCATTTGTTGTATAGCTTAGCCACTTGATATTACAAAGTAACAACTGGCTTAGAATTGCAAAAATTGTGCTGTGAGGTGGGGTATCATTGAGAAATGGGAGTTATTCCACCACAAGTGATTTCAATGAGCAACTACATCTGTATAAATTTACCCTGCAAGTCTTTCTGCTGAATGATGAAACATATCATCCAAATTCCATCCATTGACCACACCGCGTGATCCTCTGTTTGACTATTTTCCTCAGCAGTGAGTATGTTTACCTGAATATAGTAGATGTGACATGTCAATTATTTTGTTATCCTTCCTGTTAGTTTACTTGGTATGGTCTGTCTGTGCACTCTAGTTTATCTCTGGTGATCTCCTCTTCACCAAACATTAGAAGTAAAATTTGAGAAGAATTCTTTGCAATCTATTTATTCCCTTGAGTTCATGTGTGTGGCAAGTTCTAATTCTTGATTGATGTCTTTAAGTTTGTGTTTTCATATCTTCTTTGATTTCAGTTTTGAATTTTGAGTCTATTATGTCATCGTGATCTCTGTCTAGGTTTTCTTTTCCGCATTTTGGGCTACTACACGGGGCATCCTCTTCTTGGAGCTAAAGTTGTAGCTTCCATGTTGATGTTTGCCACGGTTTCCGGTATCCTTATGGCTCTTTTCCTCAACACTGCTGGTGGAGCCTGGGATAATGCAAAGAAATACATAGAAACGGGCGCTCTTGGAGGCAAGGGGAGTGACACCCACAAAGCAGCAGTCACGGGAGACACGTAAGTGTTCTTAAATGATTCTCATGTTCTCAAGCTATGTTGCTCGTATTCGCCAAAAATGCCAACACTTCCGTGTCGGATCTTCTGGCAGTGGCATTTTCGAAGGATGTGAGCAACATTGTTCCCAAGTGTTGGTAGAATCATATTACTCAGATCATTTCAAGCAAGCTTTGTTTTGTGCATTCGTTTTTGTTCTTGTACTTGCTTGATTGTTCTAAATAGTCATCAAGTCATGACAATACATAAAGCAAAACTAAACGGATCATGTGGCAGAGCCCTTACAATTTCTTTTCTGTTTGCAGGGTAGGCGACCCATTCAAAGATACAGCTGGACCTTCTCTGCACGTACTAATCAAAATGCTTGCAACAATAACCCTTGTGATGGCTCCTATCTTTCTTTGAGAGTTTAAGTTAATAGAGATTTTTAAATATACGGCACCAGGTCTCTCTAAGAGCTTTTCTATTGTCACTGGATATATGACGAGAGATGTACTTTATGGTTACATAACGAATACCATATTTTTTGGCACATGAATTTCTAACTATAGGCTACTCTCTTTTTAGTTTCTCAGTTTAAACTAGTTTAACTTGGTTCCTGTTTTCCTTTTTGGTGTTTTTTTCGTTTACTTTTTCATTTTCTTTCCTAATGGTTGGTAGAGTAGGATCTTCTTCCCGACTTTGGTCTTTCTGAAGGAATCAAAATTTGGATAGACAGAAAAATAGAGCGTGTATGAATTTAGAATGTTGGTTTATAGTCCTGGAATGATAATCCTTAGACTAATTTAAGGTTTATATCCTCAAGTTTTTGTTATGAATAAAATTTTCCACATCTTTCTGGCAACGAAGTCTAATCGGTATCCAGCTTTTTATCCACCTATCTGAGCAAGCTATGCAATTTGTTTCTGACAATATAAACAATGGAGTCATAAATGTAATTCTACTTTTGTTTACCTGTATAAACCATGATCAAGTTGCATTTTCTTGTAAAGAAAGATCTGTGCATTTGCATGACGCGTAGAGACTTTTTCATCCTATCTCTACCTCAACTCTTCTTGACAAGTTCTTCACCATTTTTTCCCTTGCACTGATTGTTTCTTACTCAAAATTTTCTCATAAATATTGCTTGTGTAGCGTAATTATATGACCAAGCAAGGGCTAGCCAAAATTGCTGTAATCTTCAGCATCAGCCCTAATACAAGAAGAATGTCATATTTGGAGAGCAAAATTTACTACTAAAGCACTTGTTTCAGTTTGAAGATGTAGGGTTGGAACCAATAACATGTGTAAAACTAGTAGAACCTTAAATTTGTAAATGCTTCAAGCTTACAACAACAACAAACCCAGTGTATTCCCACCTAGTGGGGTCTGGGGGGTAAGATGTACGCAGTCCATACCTCTACCTCTAAAGAGGTAGAAAGGCTGTTTTCGATAGACCCCCGGCTCAAGACACGAGATACCGCACAAATACATAGTAAAGCACAGAACAAGATTTCATAACATAAATACGGCACCCATAAGTAATAAAAATAGGGAAAAGCACACAGATTCGTAATAAAACATGGAACAAGGTACCATAACAAGAATAATACCCCCACCAAATAATTCCCTACCCTAGCGATCCAAACTGACCCTAGCCTTCTGCCCTAATTCGCTTCCTCCAGATCTTCCTATCTAGGGTCATGTCCTCGGTGAGCTGTAACTGCTCTATGTCCCGCCTAATCACCTCACCCCAGTACTTCTTCGGCCTACCCCTACCCCGCCTAAAACCATCTAACGCTAGCCTCTCACACCTACGAATCGGGGCATCCCTGCCCCTCCTCATCACGTGTCCGAACCATGTCAATCGGACCTCCCGCATCTTATACTCCACTGGGGTCACACCAACCTTCTCCCTGATAATCTCATTCTGAACTCTATCCCCTCTAGTCAGCCCACACATCCAACGCAACATCCGCATTTCTGCCATCTTCAAGCTTATAAAGTAATATTTATAAACGCCCTTGTTTATGCAATAAAGAAAGTAAGCGGAGTGAGCTAAAATTCCAGTCCAAGTAACATAACAGGATCCGAAGTTACACCATCATCCAGTCTTCACGCGATCTGCCTTCTTCACTCGATCTTCATATATCACTGCTGCTTACCATGATTAAAAATTGATATGGATTAAAATTGGAGCCCTGTGCATTAAAAATAAAAGCACGAGTTGCTATTATTGGCGCCATGTGTTATAAGTAAACAGGGTTGAAATTGAAGTCTTGTACATTGAAAGTAACCACAGATTAAGAGTGGAGCTCATGGTTAAAAGTAAATGCATGAGTTGAAAGGAGCCCAAGCGTTAAAGCAAGTATGGGTTAAAAATTGGAGTCCATAAACATTGATTGAAAATTGATTTTGATTTTAAAGATGGATTAGCAGCAGAAAAATTTGTGTGATGTTATGAAACAAGAAAGAATAAAGAACAAGAGTAAAGAGAATAGAGAGGGTGATTCTTATTTCTTCTCTTGAGGGATGAGAGATTATAAGATTGTCAATACAATGAACAAAACCCTTCTATTTATAGGAAAAATTTACTCCTAGTCTGAGTAAAAGACGGATGCTTCAAATCCTAATAGATATCAAAGTAGATCTTGATAGACATTCACTATAATGTAAATACATTTATAACATTTGAAACTTTTTTCTCCACATGTAGCGTTTTTGGACATATATCTTCATTATCATCAAATTGGTTGCAAATTGATTTTGAAATCTCTTTTAACTACATTGTGGATGTTATTGTGTTATGATATTAGAAGGGGACCTTCTATTTATAGAGTTTCAAAATCTTTCCTCTTAAAAAGAGGTTAGTCAAATATGGAAAAGTTTTACATTTTTCTTTCGGGAAAAGTAAAAGTAATTATGGTTACTTTTATTTTTCTTCCAAGAAAAAGTAAAACTTAATTTTGGTAAGAAAATCAGGACAAAAATCCTAACATTGTCTTCTCCTTGTTTAGAAGGAAATAAAGTCTAAGATCCACTTTTGAAGTTTCATGCCATGACTTAACAACATTCTCTACTGTTTCAACATGGAATGATAAAAATTCTTTCCAGCCATCTTCAACTCCATATTTTTCAGACTACAAAAGGAGAATCAAGCTTAGTACATCTCATGCGAAAACTTCCTGGAAAGACATTTTTCAAAAATTAGATTTAGGACTATATCACACAACTGATGATGCAACAAGTATCTTGTAAAGAATACAAAATATTGGTGTCTTTTGGATTAGCAGAAACAATTATTGGAAAACCTTGTCCTCTTTTTCTTAATACCTTGAAGAATTTATACTAGACTGTGAATTGATTTCTAACTCTTATTTTTGTTTGTATCTTGTGTGGTATCCATAATCACCATCTTAGCACCAAATTGAGAAATTATTCTTACAAAGATGAGCATTTCAAATTAGTGTCTTGATCTATGTTGCTCGGACCCTTTAAAAATGTCGATGGTTGTGTATCGAATCCTCTAAAAATAGTATATTTTTTAAGGATTCGACACTGATGCGGCAATAGTTTTGGAGAGTCTGAGCAACTTAGGTCTTGATAATGTAACTTGAACTTCCCTTGTGTGAACTAGAACTGATAATATTTCATGTAGAAAAAAATGAACTGCATATTATACAACTATAAAATTAGAAAGTATTATACACCTACCTAAAGTTAAAGACACCAAAATCTTAAGTTCTGCTCTTCTATGATACAACTCTACAAAATTTACAAGGTGTCATCCTATGCTTTACTGGTAAAGTACAGATCTTGGACATTAGCAGCATAGAACCAATTCAAAATGCATCAAAAAACTGAATTAACTTTCTCTAACCTACCACTAAGTACTACAAAAGATATCTATGCTGGCGCGATTTCAGCTTCAGCTGAAGTAATGCCATTTTACTTATTTTGGAACTCTGAACAAACAAAGATACACGATCAGTAACATCAAGGAAACGAGAAGTAAAGGTATCGTCCATTGCTTCATCCTTGTAACTGGAATTATGTTAATCAATTGTCTACTGATGCCCCGAGCATGGCTATTCTTCTTAATAGCTTCATGTGGTTCAGATCTCTCTACTCGATGAGGTGCTTTCTCCGTTTGTAGTTTTAGTCTTCTATTTGTTGTTTTTCAAATTCAACAATGTCAGCTATGTGCCATGTGTTTAATAGAATTTCTAATTATGGTTAAAAAAAAAATTGTTAGTTATAAGGTATATTTGACCAAAAAAGATGAATGAAAGAGTATTTTTGGCCCAATAAATAAACGAAAGATATTATTAAACTAATTTCAATACTTGAGGGTATTTCTGACCCTTTTCTGAAAAAATTGTAACAAAATGGATATAGGATTAAGTGAGGAAGATCTTTGTGGTCATTTGCCAGGGCCTCATTCATTATACATATTTTTTACTATCAATCCTAAAGTTTTGCACGTGGGAGTCATTCATTATGTGTTCAGTTTCCTCATTCATTATGATTCAATGGCTAGACTACTTAACCAAAAAAAAAATGGCTAGACTAGAATTTTTTGTTAAGTATATTCAAAACTTCAATATATATCGTTAAAAAATTATATTTAATTTATATACACAATACGTATTTTTTTATATGCATTATATGAGTTTTTGAAGAAGGGTTTTCGAGTGAACACCCTTGGGTTAATATGATTAAGACATTGTGTATTCTCTATCAAAAGTACTGACTACATTCTTAAAAATCTCAAATACAAAAGTAGAGGAGAAAATGTAGTAGACTTAAAAATGATATAGACATTATATGTAGGGGTGGGTATTCGGTCGGTTCGATCTGATTGTTTAATATCGATTTGGTTTATCGGTTTTCGGATTGGCAAAAATGACATCCGTAATCAAACCAAAATAAATTCGATTTGGTTCGGTTTTTGCAAATTCGGTTCGGTTATTTTAGATTTTTATTTCGGTTTGAAATATCAAAGTAGTTAGCCTCTCTTTTTCATAACTGAGCATTTAAAATTGATGGTTTTTTTAGAAAAAATATTTTTTCCAAACCTGTTTTTCATTCCCAAATATAAATAACTATAAATAATTCAACATGGATGAAACAAAATGAAATAATTATAAGCTTAACATAATACATAACATCATTAATCATTATATATGATATAACCTTGCATAAATAGTCTACAAAACAACACAAAACTCATAAAAATAGTCCATGAAACAACATACTTTCTGCATAAATAGTCCATAAAACAATCCAAAATCACTAAAATAGTCCATAAAATATTTGAGTTACTAAAACAATACATAAACAGTTTGCGACATATGCGAATTTGTTGTTAGATGTTAATTGTGAATGTGAATTACTAAATATTATATATATATATATATATTATTTATAAAATTTTGATTTTTCAGTTTAACCGATTTATTTTTTTAAATCAAAAAACCAAAATTTTAAAATTACAAATCGAATCCGATCTGAAAAATTGAATAACTGAAATCAAAATTAAATTTTAATTTGATTTTTTAATTTTTTCAATTTAAATCAAAATATGCTCAGCCCTAATTGTAGGGGCCAAAACAAGCTGGTTTAGGCCAATGAATAGTCAACTTTTTGAAGCAGATCTTTTCTTTCTTTTCTTTGTAAATAAATGACTTCACCTAATTTGCTTATTTATGACTGCCATATTTTCTGCATTACAAATATGAGTCATATAGACTCATTGCTTGATATCGAGGGGCATTAGAAAAAAAAATATCTTGTTATAATTTTAAAAGTATATTACTATAGTTAAACCTCTTTATAATAATTATTTTCTATAAAAATTGTGTCTTTTATAGAATGTTCTTTTATGTTGTGTATTTCGCTATCTAACTAAAAAAATTTCAAAAACAAATAATAATGTTATAGAAAGATTTGTCTACAATCAATGTGTATTTCTACCGCAATGTATTCTTTACTTGGCCTCTAGCATATTTACATTTTTCTAATCTATATATATAAAAGCAAAACTAAAATCAAGATATGAAGACATGTGGCAGCACAAGAATAAGTCTAAATGATAATTTTAAGACAAAATTAAAAAGTATGTAAGAAAAATTTTGAATTGTAAGATTAAGTATTTGAATTTGAAATCCATTATCGTTTTTTAGTAACAAAAAAAAATTCATTATCTTAATAATTAAAAACTCATAATTGAAGAGTCCTTATAGACTATTACTATTTCAAAGGTATATCTTATAAAATTTAAATATTATATATATATATATATATATATATATATATATATATATATATATATATATATATATAGTTTATTACTATCAATATTAGTACTATTGTTACGCACTACCACTATATTATTAATATTATTACTATTATTAATTTTAGCAAATTAACAATAGTAATAGTGTAGAAGAGCCCTAAAAGACACTTATCTTGTCATAAGCTTATCATTCCTACAAAATATTATAAATATATTTAAATATTAAATAAAATATAATAATAAATAATAATAATTTATATATATAAAAGCAAAACTAAAATCAAGACTTGAAGACACGTGGCAGCACAAGAATAAGTCTAAATGATAATTTTAAGATAAAATTTAAAAGTATGTAAGAAAAGTTTTGAATTGTAAGATTAAGTATTTGAATTTGAAATACATTATCTCTTTTTTGTAAAAATAAATAAATAATCATTATCTTAACAATTAAAAACTCAAAATTGAAGAGTCCTTATAGACTATTACTATTTTAAAGCTATATCTTATAAAATTTAAATATTATATATATGTAGTTTACTACTATCAATATTAGTACTATTGTTACGCACTACCACTGTATTATTAATATTATTATTACTATTGTTAATTAAAACAAATTAATAATAGTAATAGTGTAGAAGAACCCTAAAAGACACTTATCTTGTCATAAGCTTATCATTCCTACAAAATATTATAAATATATTTAAATATTAAATAAAATATAATAATAATAACAAATAATAATAATAATAATAATATAATGGTAATACTAATACTATTAATAAAAAGAAACTAACAAACCATGGTAGTAGCCACATTAGTAAAGAAGTAGTAGCAGTAGTCGAGGCAGTAATAATAATAATAATAATAATAATAATAATAATAATAATAATAATATAATAATAATAATTAGAAAACCAATACCAGTAGTAGTTGAACATATATAGTAGGAGTAGGTACAAATAATAATAATAATAATAATAATAATAATAATAATAATAATATATGTTTAATAAGTCTCCATTATGTGGATAATTTTTTGTTTAAGAGATTAACTTGAGTTTAAATTATAATGTGACTTACATGAAAAGGATAATATATTTAACTAATATGAGATTATTTGCTTATTGAAATTTGAATTGAAGATGTAGAAAGATAAATTAAACCAAGAGTTCTATACATAGTATTAATCTTTTTTCTTTTAAAAGATCTCTATTTTTATGTATCCTTTCAAGGAAATTTATTTTTAATTTAAGATAAGGATGAAACAAATTGAATATAATAGAGACTAAAATCATGGCTATTTCATTAACTTTTGCAATTTGTAAAAATTTTGAATTAAAAAATTAGATATTTGTATTAAAAAATATTAGTGTTTTTCTAAGATTCTCATTAGCTTGAAATTAGGAACGTAGTACTGAAGAGTTCTAAATGAACACTTACTATTCATAAACTTATTCCTTTCAAATATTATTTAAAATATATTAATTAAATAAAATATAAAATATTAACCTAAATAATAATAATAATAATAATAATAGTAATAATTTTAAAAATAATAATAATAGTAGTAGCAACGGTAATAGTAATAGAAGTAGCATAGTAGTGTATGGTTGTAGCAACAATTAAAATAATAGTAATTAATAACAATTAAAATTATTAAGATAGTTATCACACTAAAAAAATTTAATTGAACTTTTATTGTGGTCTAACCAATTCAATAGAATATTATTTATTTTTTCTAAAGTATTTGTATATTTATATGATACAAAATAATAGAATGAGTTGGGATAGGATGATGAATATTGTGATTGAAAATAAGAAGATAAGGAATTGTGATAGGTGGGGCAGGGTAGGGGTGGGGGTAGAATTTTTTTAAAAATTATTGTACTGAGCAACATCATAAATTGTACATGCATAATTAGTTTTAAGTTGAAAGGTAAATTTTAAATTTCGGAATAAGAAGTTTTAGAAATAGCCACAATCGAGTACTTTTAGTGTAATTGTTGATTTTAAATTAACAGAAAAAATAAAATTTGAAATGAAAAATAAAAAATGTAATCACATATCTCAATTAAAAAATGAAATCACATATCTTCATCGGTTATAAATATACTAAATAACAATTATTTCCTATTTTACATTTGTTATTTTTGATAATCATCAACAAAATTTAATAAAAATACTAATTTCATTCTTTTCATATCAAAACCTTCAAAGTAATTGCAGCTCAGACTCTATATTAATGATTAATACAATTTCACTATTAGATAATTTTTTAAATATTTCTTAATTAATTTAAAATATGTTAATTTTTTTAATAGTAAAACAACAAGCAACTATATAGTATTCAAATTTTAACTGGATATATTATGATTTTTATGAATCAAAGATACGAGATGCGTAATCCACTCTATAGCATCAGACATAAAAGATAAAAGATATTTTTTTTACAAAAATTAATTACTTTTATAAAAAAGTATTCCGCGCATCACGCGGATACCTATGCTAGTTGAACGTAACAATAAAGATGATAATATGCAAATCACATTCTGTTTGCATGATTATATTTAATGTTAAAGGACAAGGATGTCTTTTTTGGGAGTAATAAATTTTTTTGGTTCAGTTAAATTTATTTGGAGTCATTATTTTAAATAATTTGTATCAAAACCATACGTAGCAACATAAGCGGCAAATGTCATTATAGGTATTGGTTTAGTTAAATATATTTTGATCTGAAGCATAAATTAGTGTGTAAAAACTTATTAAAAATGCTATATATAAATAGCAGATATAAACTCATAACTTTAATCCTACTCCATTCATTTCAAAATAAATGTTATTTTAACTCATTTCATGTTGATCATTTAGAAAAATAATAAATAGAAGCTATAGTTTACTAAAATATCTATATTTATTAATGTTTCTTGAGAATTAAATACTTTTAAAAAGAACTACTTTAACAAAAAAGGTATAACTGAAAAAACATACTAATTTTTGTCTTGAATTCCTACAATGACACATATTTGGGGACAATTCTTTTTTGTTGGAAAAAACTACACTTATTTTGAAAATATATAATGAGCTAATGCTAAAAATCTTAAAAAATTGAGCTTATAAAATTTAAATCTTAAATTCGTCTATGCCACGAGAATACATACAACATCTACTACAAAACAAATTCAAAAATAAGATTATAAATCTAATATGTTGTCTCGTTTGTGTTAACTGACATGCAAGTGTAAATAAATCAATGCACTCTGGGAGCACAACAAATTAATTAAAGTAATCAAATATAACAAAGATATGGTTGGTGTAATATGGTTGCTAATTCCTAAAGAGTTGTTCCTTCTGTAACGATCTTGACTTTGACATATGTACCCTTTTCGTCTCAAATTTATCCATTCTCCCCCCCCCCCCCTCTTCTTAAGAAATAAGAAAGTTCATATATTTTATAAAGATTTTTTAATTATTTTAGAAGGCTAGATATTAGATAGAAAGGTATGAAAGACACAAATTAGATTAGAAGACTATTGTATATGAATAAGTCGTAGCCAGTAATTAGGAGAGCTATAGTATAGTCGAATTGATAGTCTTCGGTCTTGTCCATAGATTGAAGCTACTAGCACTACAAAAAAACAGATCTAAAAATTCTATATTTATATGGAGTTTTAACCCCCGCTGTCCATAAAAAAAAAAAAGAATAGCGCCAAATGAAAAATATTCCCCCTCTTTTTTCCCCCCAAAACATATATTTCCCCTATTTTTTTACCCAAAACATTTCCCCCTCTCATTTTCCCCAATTAGAGAGAATGGGAGGTATTCTCCGTCCGTTGATTACAGGAGGTACGCCGTCCATTGATAGGAACTCCGGCAACACATTGATAGGAGATACGTCGGCTTCCAGCTCCTAGGTAATTACGAAGATTTGGGTGCTCCACTTTTCGATCAATCTCCGGCGCCGCTGTCCACGACGCTTGTCAGTAGTTGGACAAAATTAGTGTGACTCGGTGAAATCTCACTATGAACGATGTCACTGCACTTCTCATTTTATGCTGTTCTCTTTTTTTCTTTAACCTGAAAGGGTGGTGCGAGTGAGAATGCTATGTACTCTAGTTCTAGCATCTCAGGTTATTTTTGATTTAGTATGAATACCTGACCAAATATGTTCATGGGTTATGTGTTGTTCGATATTATGACGTTCTTTGGCTTCTCTGTTGCTGATTTAACAATTGTGATGATTTGCTATAAAAAATTGCGGTTTGCAGAATGAAGTGTGACCTAAAACCTTCATGAAGCAGTGTGTTTGATTTGTTTTGCTCTATAATAAGAAAATGGTTGTTTGAACCAATGGTTAGATTTAAGCCGAGGGTCTATTGGAAACAACCTCTCTACCTCACAAGGTAGGGGTAAGGTCTCATGCATACTACCCTCTCGGTATCTTGTTGAGGGGTAAGGTCTCGTACACACTGCCCTCTCAGTATCTTGTTGTTGAAAAAATGATTAGATTTGCCTGCAATGAACCTTTGGTAGCGGAAGAATGGCTTCAAGAAGTTAATTTGAAGTGCTATCCGTAGAAGAGATTGCTGGCATCTACTTGTACTTCCTTATTCGACATTGTTATTCACTCTGTGATTCAATCAAGGTGATTTTTGTGTCCAGAAGCTTATGTTGTTCGGATTCTCAAACATGTTGTTGGGTGTGTGTCGGATCCGTCAAAAGATTAATACTTTTTGAGAAACCGATACAGGTGTAGTGACATTTTTGAGAGTCCGAGCAACATAGTTGGAAACAGCCTTTGAGTTTCACCTGTTAGCATACACGAACCGAACCCCACACACTCGTTGGGGTCATCGCAACATACTGTATTCGTATAAGAGTATTAATAGAAGTTCCTTCGCTATTTGCCTCCATTACTATCATTCTTAAATGGCTATTACGTTGGCTAAGAACTCAATTTGGTTTTCAACTTACACTTGCATAATTTACATATACAATTGTATGGAAAAAAGGAATAGGCTGTAGGTGTTCTAATCTGACCCATAAGATACACGCGTGGGCATTACACTTAGTTCCCAGCCTCCTTCACTTGCTCCTCTATCCTACAATCTTTTCTTTTACACAATTTTTTCTAGGATGCTTAATTCCCAGCCTCCCTCGCTTACCCCTCTACCGTGCAATTTTCCTTCACACAAAATTTCTTGCATGCTTGTCTATTTAATATCTTTCACCTAGAGTATTTGGTTGTTCTTGATTCAGAATGAGGGTATTTGGTCAAATTTTATTCATCATTTATGCAGTAAGAGAGGGAACGAGGGAGGTCTCAAGTATGCTCAAATTAAATAGGAGGTCAATTTAGCTGCCAAACTGGCAAAGGCTACTAACTCAACTAGTAAATACTAGTTGACAAAGGCCTTTACATTCATCTTCTAAGTCAGTTAAGATTTCTTTTAGACTAGATACAGAAAACTCATTAGTAGATTCTCTATGTAAAATTCCTTCTAGAAATTGTTTCTTTCTCTTTTTTGGTGTAGCTCTTGAAACTTTGCATTCCTTTTTGGGTTTTGAACATTAGTACATCTGCAAGAGCGTGTCTGTTTGACCCAGAAGTTGTGGGTTGCATATGTAGCTGCACCAGGTGTTGCAAATGAGCACGCGGAAGTGGTGGCAAATAACGATGCTATGTTTTCAGTCTTCAAGATGTTCTGCAAGGTTCATATCATGTGTTCTTCCATCTTTAAACTTCATATACATGTGTAGTTGAATATGTGTATGCTTAATAAAGCATTTGTGCTTCAAGTTTATGAAATTACTATGCTCCTCAATAGCCTAAAAGCCTCCATTTACTAATATCCGCACGAAGATGAACATGCTTTTGTAGTTAATGCCTTCCATCGTTGTCAGTTACATCCTCTAAGTGGAACCGTTGAGTGGTTTTACACTGATGCACTGTATCCCTTATACTTCATTTATCTGATAACTAAGAGTCAGGATCTTAATCTGGCAGAGACATCCACCATTGGAATCGAGCAAGGGGAAAAAGAATATGGTAAGTTAGTGTGCCTCCTGCTAAGTCGATACATTTGACATTATTAATTTTAATATATGTGTCTTACTTGGTCATTATAGAAGAAAATACCCAAGTAGTGGTTTGACGAGCAAACCACATTAAAGTTTAAAATTTGAATAGTCATTTTATAAGTTTGAATTCTTGAAATTTGTTTAGGGAGAGTTTCTAAATGAAATAGTTACAGAAGTATTATGAACTTTTTTTATTTTTTGTTTTGTGGTTATCTAAGTTTTTTTGCAGCTACATATGCAGTTTCTATTTGATTAAGTTGATGATTGTTGCACTGAAAAGAATAAGTGCATTACTTTGTGTAAATTGGAAATTCTTGACTTGGTTAATTGAAGATAGCTAAAGCAGAAATTCTTGGCCAACTGTTTTAACCTATTCCAGTCGGTGTTGCACCCTACGCCGTCGCCGGAGTCGAGCCAGCAGAAAACCTAGATCTGTCGGAGATAGCAGTTGCGATGTGGAAAAGAAGACTCGAGGTAGAGAGAGAGCCGGGGAGAGAGAAAAATTTGGGGGGAGAGAAAGGAAGAGAGAATGGTCCCTTACCTGCTCCGGCGCGTTAGCTCCGTCGCCGGCGTCGAAGTCGCTGGTCAATGGAAAATGACCGTTTGTTAAGAACGTTAGAGGGTTAGCGTGGAGAGAGAAAAGGAGACAAAATCAATATTTGCCCTAACGTAGAGTTATCAAAGTACTTAGGACTTGCTTTCTGAAAAAGATGCGGAGAGGTAGGGCGACGGGGCCTGATGAGATTTCGATGAATTTTTGGAAGTATGCTGGTGGGGTAGGCTTAAGGTGGTTGACTGATTTATTCAACGCCATTTTCAAGACTGCGAGAATGCCTGAGTCTTGGAGATGGAGTACGATGATTCCATTATATAAAAACAAGGGTGACATTCAGAGTTGCAACAACTATAGGGGTATTAAGTTGTTGAGTCACACTATGCAGATTTGGGAGAGACTGAGGCAATCTACCTGGTGAGAAGATTGGTGGAGCAGTATAGGGAAAAAAATGAGGGATTTGCACATGGTGTTCATTGATCTGGAGAAGGCGTACGACAAAGTCCCCAGAGAGGTCCTTTGGAGATGCTTAGAGTTGAGAGGAGTTTCGATGGCGTACATCAGAGCTATTAAGGACATGTACGATGGAGGAAAGACTCGGGTGAGGATGGCGGGAGGAGACTCAGGGCATTTTCCAGTCGAGACAGGTTTGCATCAGGGATCGACTCTTAGCCCGTTTCTTTTTGTGCTGGTGATGGACGTGTTGACGCGGAGTATTCAAGGTGAGGTGCCGTGGTGTATGTTATTTGTGGATGATGTAGTGCTGATTGATGAGACGCGCGTGTATGTGTGTGTGAATGAGAAATTGGAGGTTTGGAGGCAAACCCTAGAATCTAAGGGGTTTAGGTTGAGTAGGTCCAAGACGGAGTATTTGGAATGCAAGTTTAGTGATTCGAGTCAGGAGGACGGTGTGGTGGCGAGGTTGGATTCTCAAGACATTTGTAAGAAGGATAGTTTTAAGTATTTGGGGTCTATGATTCAGGGAAATGGCGAAATTGATGAGGATGTCTCTAAACGTATTGGAGCAGGTTGGATGAAGTGAAAGCTTGCCTCGGGAGTGTTGTGTGATAAGAACATGCCCCTTAAGTTTAAAGGTAAATTCTACAGAATGGCAGTCCGTCCGGCCATGCTGTATGGAGCGGAGTGTTGGCCAGTCAAGAACTCTCATATTCAAAGATTGAAGGTGTCAAAAATGAGAATGTTGCGTTAGATGTGTGGCCTTACTAGAAGGGATAAAGTTAGGAATGAGGTTATCCGGGAGAAGGTGGGAGTGGCCTCGGTGGAGGACAAGATGCGAGAAGGAAGATTGAAATGGTTTGGGCATGTGATGAGGAAGGGCATGGATGCCCCAGTTCGGAGGTGTGAGAGGCTAACTTTGGATGACTTCAGGAGGAGTAGAGGTAGGCCAAAGAAATATTGGAGGGAGGTGATTAGGCATGACATGGAGCTGCTTCAGATTACTGAGGACATGACCCTAGACAGGAAGGTATGGAGGGCGTGGATTAGGGTAGACGACTAGTGTGAGTGTGTAGGTTGTGGCTAGGTGTTAGGAGAGTTTGGGTGGGGTAGGTGTATTAGGTTTGTGAGTGCATGTTACTATAACATGGGTATCCGTTTTCTGTTCCCTTATTTCCCCTATTCTGTATTGTTCGTATTCCTCTTATTTCCTATTTCTCTGATACTTAGGGTTATTATTTCTTATCTTTTATCTCTGTTATGCTATACATCCTATTTCATGTCTCATTACGACCTTGGTATATTCTTCTCTATCTTGAGCCAAGAGTCTATCGGAAACAACCTCTCTACTTCCTCGGAGGTAGTGTTATAGACTGCGTACATTTTATCCTCCCCAGACCTCACTTTGTGGGAATATACTGGGTCTGTTGTTGTTGTTGTTGTAAAGCAGAACAGTGACCCATTTTTTGAACTTCCAGTAAGGCAGTGGTGGAGCTAGAATTTTAACTAAGAGGGTTCAAAATCAAAAGAAGTAAGCACACGAATAGGAGCAGGGGGTTCAACGTCAACTATATATACATAAAAAATAATTTTAAAAATGTATAAATAGTATAATTTTTCGCTGAAGGTTGTTTGAATGAACCGCCTAGCCATAAGGTGGCTCCGCCCCTGCAGTGAGGTCACAAAAAGTCCTTTCTCTTCTGTATGCCTCAGTCAAGACCTTCAAATGGTCAATTTTATACGCTTTAGAAACTTGTTAAAAGTCAGGTGAGGTACTCATGTATCTTGTTTTGTGTCTGCTGTTGTAGCAAGTAGTTAGGTGATTTCTTGTGTAGCCGGGTTAGTAATCTTTGGACTGTGTCCATAGGTAGGAGTTTCTAGCCAAGAGAGTTTGGGTGTAGTGGGTGTCCTATTTTTTAGTCTGTATTTCGTTGTGCTCTTATTTCTCTTATCTCTCATTTTCTATGATTTCTATTTTTGATATTTTTATTCCATATTTTTGTTATGTAGATTGCCGGGTGACATGATTTAAATTATGTTAAGTCATGCCGGCTTATACTATAAAGTGCACATGAAAGCTACTTACCTTCATCCCAATTTATGTGGCCACTTTTGACTTCTCGAGATCTAAACTTTGTGAACTTTGATCAACATTTTGAAATGTAATTTGTTTTTTAATCATATGGAGATGAGAAGACCAACAACTTATAGTACTTGTATAGTTTTTCATATCTAAATTTTTATTTCAAAATATTGATTATATCTAATTCAATTTAACTATAATGATTAGTCAAATTGACTCCACAGGAATTGGGACTGAGGAAGTATCTATTTAAGGTTACTAATAAATACTCTTATCTATTTAAGCTTGTCTGCTATATCTCTTTTGTCTGAATGGGAATAAAATGGCTTGATATGCCTGAAGACAAATGAAAAATATGTATAAATTTGCAGTTGTTTATTTATATTTGGCGTTGTGTTTAACATGAATAAATCTCTTTCCATATGCTCAACTGCTCTGCGTTCTATCAGCGTGTGATTAGTATTTGGTCTGTTACCGACAGTAAGAAAACTGTAATACTTATCATACTTTTATACTTTCATGTCTTGTTTCTTTACCTATTTTTCTTTTGTTTTTATGGGGACTTTGTGTCATCAGGGATGTATAATTGTCTTAATACTGGGTCTTGGATGAGCTTTAGCTGCTTATGTAAGGTATGAGATCTTATAATCTATTTTAGCTCTCCGCTTGGTATCTAATTTATATTCATGTTGTTTTGGATGTGTCATGAAAACCTTGAGTTACATGCTCTATTTTTTCTCACTTTGTCTAGGTAAATGTATAGCCTGCTTATGTTCCGTTTGTGAATGGTGCAGATCACGTCTCTTTATGGTGGTCCTTTGGAGTTCCTCTTGGTGGTTGAAAGTACCCTTGATTCTGCTTATCATGCTGTGAAGCGATAATTAGCCGATTTTAAGGTGTGGTATTAGGGCTTCTTTTGCTTTCAAAGTGTTGGTATCTGTTTATATCTTCTTAAACTCTTCACTTACACTGTACAGTTATATGTCTTAAAATGCGAGGGATTCTTTTTATTTATATTTTTGTTAAGTACATAGTGCATTTTATTTCGAATTTGGAACAACAATGATTGTTGATTTGTGTTATATGATTTGAGACAGGAAATAAATCTATTTCCAGCTTCCAAAATCTTGTGTTCTTCTCCCTAAAGATACTTAGAAAATTATGTGTTCTTTTTATCTTTGCTTTTTATTATTGATAATGCAGATGATTAGTCTAACTTGTTTATAATGAGGACTGAAAGTTTATCGATTGATTTTTATACTTTGCATTTTTATGTAGCCAAGCAATGTGGCTAGTGGACCCATTTCACCCATGAATGCAACGTGATGATAGTGATCCTACTGATATTCGCTGTAAATTATTTTGGATATTCAATTATGATAATGTAATTGTGTGGTTGGAGTGAATCTTAGAATATTGAAGGTTTTGTGTTTAAATTTGATTTTGGAGTTTGAAGATACTGTTGAAAATTTGGAGTTTGAAGATGTTAATGTTGAGAATTTAATTTTGAATTTTAATGTTCAATGTATTTTTGATATGCTTTTCAATTACAATATTTAATTAATCTATTGTATTAATGATATATGAATTGAACAAATATTGAATTGTAGATTATGCTTAAGGGAACAATTAAATTTGAGCTAAAATTAGAATCTATAATTAGTTATTGAAAATTGATGGGCCTACTAATTTTTTTTAAAAAAATTAATTGCGGAGGTTTTAACCCTCGCAAGTTTTAAATAAAAATTTATTATAAAAAAAATTAAATTTAGAATAACGGGGGTCAATAACCGTCGTAAATTAATTACGGGAGTCCTAATCGCTGCAAAAGAATTGCCGTAAATTAATTATGGGGGTAAAAAAAAACCCGTCACAAATTGTTTGTAACGGCTCGTATTCTAGGGGTTTTGGGAACCGCCAAAATTATATTTTGCAGAGTTTTAAAACCCCCGCAAATCGTAAAACTAACCCCTGCAATTTGAACTATTTTTTGCAGTGTAGTTAGGAGAGTTTGGGTATGATATTACTTTGTGGGTGTCTTATTTCTGTCATTCTATTTTGTTTTATATTTATTACGACTTTGTTTACTGTCCTTTGTCTTGAGCCGGAAGCCTATCGGAAACAACCTCTCTATTTCTTTGAAGGTAGTGGTAGGGGTGTACATAGGTCGGGTTGGTTCGATTTTTCATTAAAATATAATCAAATCAATAATGTCAGTTTTCTAAATCTATAAACCAAATCAAACCAATATACAATCGGTTTTTTTATTTTGGTTTTAGTCGGGTTTCTCGATTTTTCTACAATTATAATGTGATTGAAGAAAAAAAATTAAATATTTTCACTAAAAAGATAAAAAAAAAAATACTGGTCATAGAGTAGTTTCAATTAAAATTAAGTTGACAAATTATTAAGACGTCTAAACTACTATTTCTCAAAGTAATATTATGTGGAATACTAGTGATTCAATTTCTAAGTCACTAGTTACAGTAGCTTATCTGAAAGTTTCCTTCACATAAAATGTGAGCATATAAAAGAATGAAGAATTGGAGACAACTCATTAAAAACCCAACTCCATAAAGTAATTAACTATAACATAATTCCATTAAAAAAAGAAAGAAAAAAAAACAAACCTAAATCACAACTTGACGAATGAGAAGAAGAGAAAAGTAAGATGAGGAAATAATGAGAACTCTCTCATAACTTGAAAAGTAAAATGTAAAGTGAAACAATTGAAGAGTTTTAGGTTTTTATATTAATATTGACTTTGTATTAATTTATTACTAATGGACAAATATTATAATTAAAGGCTCAAGAATATATATTTATTTTTTGAATATAAAAAAATAATAAAAGTAATAAGAAAGTAGATTATAAGTTATATTTTTTTATGTATAAAAAATTAAAATTATATATGTATTATGTCGGTTTGGTTTGAGTTCGGTTTGATTTTGTTTTTGTTAATACCAAACCAAATCAAGAATGCTCTTTTTTTTTTTTTGCCAACACCAAACCAATCAAACCAAACCATAAGTCGATTTTTTTTCTCGATTTGGTTTGATTTATCGGTTCGGTTTGACTTAATGGTTCGGTTTGTACACCCCTAGGTAGTGGTATGGATTGTGTACATTTTACCCTTCTCAGATCCCACTATGTGAGAATACACTGAATTTGTTGTTATTGTTGTGATCTTTATTTATATTTTAAAATATTATTTTTATTAAGTATTTACTCTGTTAAGGTGTTTGTAATCTTGATTAATCTTTAATTTTGATTTTCAGAAACTAAATAATTTCTAGCAAGACAAAAATTCCTTAATGATATGAAACATAACTTATGAAGAATTATGACGCAAAATATAAACATATACCTCAATAAAATTAAAATTTTGTTTTACTTAAAAAGTAAAAATTAAAAACCAATATAAAAGTAAGAGCAAAAGTACAAATGACCAACCAATTGTCCAAGTAAGGCCCAGAGAAGAAGAAAACATAGTCAATTGGATATCTTTTTATTAAGGGAGAATACTCACAAAAATACGTAAAGTTTGATCAGATTTTCAGTTGAACATACTGAACTTTGCGGGGGTCCTATTACCTCCCTCATAGACTTTTTTTTTTTTGTATTTTAATGGCATATATCATCCTACTTTGACAAGTGCGTGTAATCACACCTCTTGGGAGTGTGAGAGTGATTAAAAACGTTAAAAACTTTTTTTTTGGTCAAATAACCTCTCAATTTGCTGACTTTTAAATTTTTTATATTTTTAATTTATTTTTCATTCTTTCTCTTCTCTTTCTTTCTTCTTTCTTTCTTCTCTTCAATGAAGTTAAATAGGTGCTCCATTGTTGAATTGAAAATAATTTCATCACACATACATACACACCAAATGAGTCATCTTCAACACACTTAATTCAATTACATCAATTTTATCCAATTTTAACACACACACACACACACCAAATGAGTATTCTCCAATTCCATCAAAAATAGAAAAATTAACCCACCATTGCCACCACCAACGAACCCACCATTGCCGCCGACAGTAATACCACCGGCAGTCACCACCACCACCTCAACAAAATTGAGCTTTTACTGTATGAATTGTGATTTATTAGGTATTATATCTATTTGTATTTTAACTTATATACGTATGATTAGTGTTTGATTTGGGATTTGTAATCAATTGAGAAAAAGAGAAAGGATGGGATTCATAATGAAATTTGTGGAGAACTTGATATTGAGATTAATGGAGGATCCACAGGAGAGGAATTGGAATCTTAGGGAACATGTTTATGCAACGAAGGAGAGGACCAAGAAAATATTAGAGATGTGGAGCTTTGATAGGCATAATGCTTAGTTATTTTGAGACACTCTGTTTGCGATTTGAATAAAATTATTGAAGAGAATTTTCGATTTGAATTTGAAATTTGAAAAAGGATGTTCTTAATGAACTAAATAAAAGTCAACTTTCAAGAATGAAGAATCAAGAATTTGGTGAAAAAATGATGAAAATTTGTATTATAGTATTACCAATGTTGTTTGTAGGAGTAATATGGCTGTAATGGTGAAAATAATGAAAGGGCGCGTGTGTCACGCCTCCGGCAGCCAAATCTGGGTATAGAGTTTCGGGGGGTAACAATTCCACTTTAAAAAAGTCTCGGAGGGTAATAGGACCCCCCGAAAAGTTCAGTATGCTCAACTGAAAATTCGGTAAAACTTTAGGTATTTTTGTGAGTATTCTCCCTTTTATTAACAAGATAAAACTTGAGGACTCGATTTAATTAAGGATGAGATCGTTTCGTAGAATGTATGTAACGCCCCAATTTTCTGGAACCGGTACGCCACACGGTGCTTATGACCCCGAGGGACCACAACCTAACCCTTTCTGATATTTGTAACTGAGCACTGCATAATATACTGAAATAAATGCGAAAAACTGGCGGAAACTTGCCATAAGGTTCAAAACATCCAAAATAATCAATACTGAAAATTAAATACTAATACATCTGTCCGAAAAGCCTTTAACTGTCTGAACTGTGGTGTTGATGGGACATGTCCCCAAGTAACTCCGTCTACTGAAAATAAACTGAGTCTAGTGCCATAGTAAAATAAGGATCATCCTCGAATGAAGAGGACTCACTGCTACGTCTACTGCTGCTAACTACGTCTGGACTGCTAAGGGTGCTCTGGATCTCACACTTCTGAACCTATGGTATAAGACACCATAGCGCAAGGGAAAATTATGCATCAGTACTTTGAATGTACTGGTATGCTAGATGAGGTAAGGCTAAATGCAAGGGCTTATGCATGAACATAGCTTAACTGAATAACATGAGAGTACTGAATGAGGACATATGCATGAATGCACAAATCATAACTGAAATCATCGTGACTCTGAATACTGATACTCTGATACTGCTTTACTGACATCTGAACTCACTACTAATAATGAGATACTGGATAACTGAATCTTCTGATATTGATAACTGAGTACTGAAGTTGAGATCAGTCCTATCTAGCGGGTGATCTCTAAATCTGATGATACTGAAGCTGATTAACTGAATCTACTCATATCAGTGATTGAGTTCTGAGCTTGCTACTATCAACTGACTAAATCTGTGATCAAACCTTTCTAACGGATGATCTCTGAATCTACTAATAATGATAAAGAATGATTGTGTCTGAGACCAGACCTATCTAGCAGAAGATCGCTGGATCTTTTAATAATAAAAATGATGGACTGAGTTTAAGATCAGGCCTATCTGACGGGTGTCTCTGGATCTATTAGTACTGATTCTGATTGACTTTACGTGAAACCACGCCTATCTAACGGGTGGTCTATGAATCTATGGAACTATCTAAGTTCCGTACTGAGATAGGTGACTGTATCTGACAGTCCTGATTTCTGAGTTCTACTCTGAAGATTGATACTGAAAATGCAACTGTGGGAGTTCTCACTTAACCGACATGCCCCGAATCTGATCTAGTGGGGTCCAACTTGTAACCTAAGCTGGAAGGGTGCCAATACCGTGCCACGGGTAAAGACCTCTGCTATGATCAAGCCTCTCTTACGGGTGACCCTGAACAGGAAGTCAAGCCTAAGGCAATATGATAGTCAAGCCTTAATCTAATGAGTGACTCCTGGTATGCGCTGGCTATGCAGTTTTGGAGTTCAGGGACTGTTAGAAACGACTCTACTTCTCTAACGGGGAAGCCGTCATCCTTGAACTCACTCGGTGCTAGTTACTACTCCCAACTGAAGGACTCTGAACTGATTCTTATACTGAACTAAACTGAACTGAATCTGTTACTAATTTGATTATCTTACTTGACTGATCTGACTGAGTTTACTTGATTCCGTTATCTGACGGAATACTTCTGAATTCTACTTTTTGTCTGAATACGACTGCGTTCTGTAACTTACTGAGCTTTACTGAAATCTTAACTGAGTACTGAGATTTACTGAAATTTGAACTGAGTACTGAGATTGATTAGACTGAATACTGATATTTACTGAGTTTCCTTACTTCTGTCACTAACTGAAATATACTGATCATAGCACGACTGAGATTATCTTGAGACTGACTCAGCTCTAGACAAACAACTAAGTTTTCGGGTATTAAACACCTCCAGGACTTAATAACATAAATAAGACATGACAACTCTTGTGTAATAATCATAACAATAGACTATCATTCACAATATAACCAATGGAGCATCATCTTGAGCACTTGGGAATCTTAAACATGTAATTGTAAAGGGAAACATGCTATTGTCTCATAACTCATCCAACAAGGAGTTCACATGAAAAGGAAGACATGCAACATATCATAATTCATTCATTTAGTCCTTTCAACAAACACTTAGCATGCACTAGTTGATACATACTTGGGGATATTATACTTTATGTTACAATAACGTTATTTTCTTCACATAAAAAATTTATCAAGCATGTGAGAGACACCCTTTGGTCATATAACTTTCAACACACCAAATTAATATAATTACATAATTCAACATGCTTTGAAGGGGCTTTATCATGAACATCACATAATCAACATATACTAAGGTCAAAGCTTGAATCTTTATAATCAAAACATGAATCAAAACTTATCAACAACATGAACTTCAATTCCTATTCACATAAATCATGAAAACTCATAAAACATAAACTTTAAAATTTTGAAAAGGATTCTTGAACTTCTTGGATGGAAGAAACCCAAGAATCAACATCTAACATACCTTGCTATGTAATTCTTGAAAGATTCACAGTGAAACCTTAATGATTTGGGTCTTGGAATAGAAACCCTAGGTCTTGTTCTTGAAGAAAATTGAGAGAAACCAATAATATTTGGGTGTAAATGTGCTGAATCTCGTGTTAAAGAGTATATATATAGGGGTTGGAAAAAAACTCTTTTTGCCCTTGGAATTAAAATCCAGAACTGAAAAAAATCTCGATTTTACATGTTGGCGCGACGCACCAGCTTACTGGAAATTGAATAATTGGGAAACTGAGCCTTGGCGCGACGCGCTGGAAATCATGTTGCCACCTTGGTTGCGAACTGGAAAGACATCGCGACGCGGTGAAATCGTGGAAGCTCACTGAAAATTTTCAATTGCCATTTTGGCTGGCTCCGCGACGCGCTAAAGTGCCAGGTGGCACACTGTCTCACTAAAATGACTCTAACTCTTCGCCCGAGTGTCAGATTTGGGCGAATTTGATATCGACGGAAAGCTTATTCAATTATCTACATGATAAAAAGTCGATATTAGGGAAATTCTACACGGTTTAAAATACTCTCCACTTTGAAAGTCACTTCTCGATCTTTCAAGATCGGAATTACACTTCACTTGATACGCTCTAAGGCTCAGACTACGAGAGAACTTTGCGGGACATTACAATGTAATAGAGAAAATAATATATGTATTAGCTTTTATATATTTAATACCTTGTTTTGATAGTGTTTTTAATGTATGTATGTAAATATTAGTTATTAATATTTAGTGTATTAACTAATACTACACACACATAAAAAGAATAAATTGTGGGAGATTAAAATTGCAATTCATCACCTAGGTTTTAAACCTTCGCAATTTACCATATTTTTGTTAGTGCGATATCCAGTATTATAAAATGTATAATTAATACATAGTAATCAATGTTATTAGCAATATGGAAATTACTAATCTATATCTACATATCTATATAATATATTAAAGTGTGAAGACCTTTAGAAAAGTGATTTGAACTTTTTGCCCTTCATTAAAAGACTTTTCTTTAGACAAACCTGTATTTTCATTATATTTTCAATTTATTATTTAATTATTTTTTATTATATTAACTAGACTTTCTAAAATATGCGGGACTCCTAAAATATATGGTAGGAGAATTAATTAATATTTTTCTTTTTATTAGACTTTCTAAAATATATGAGACTCCTAAAAATGGTAAGAGAATTAATTAATATTTTCCTTTCTACTGTTTAATTAGAAAAATACTCCTAAAATAGGACTCTATTAAGGAAATACTTCTATAAATATTGAAATATTTGTTAAACTAGAGAACAAACCGCTTTATCTATTGGGAGAATATGATTGATGCTCATCTAACTTGATTCGATTGCATGTCTAGATTGGTGGATGCTTGATTCGGTTGGCTTTGAAGAATTTCTTGTGTAAAGGTTAAGTTTAATTGTATTATTTTAATATCTTTATTATCTTATTATTTTATTTTAATTTACATATGCTAGATGAATGTGTGTTGGCTTTAAAATTATTTTTTACGTAAAGGTTAGGTTTAATTGTATTATCGTAATATCTCTATTAGTTTGTTATTTTGTGATAATTTACAGTTTGTAGATGAATCTCGACCGGCTTTGAGAATTTTTTGTATGTAAAATTTAAGTTTAATTGTATTGTTTAGATATCACTTTTATCGTATTATTTTGTTGCAGTTTACACGTGATAGATAAATGTTGGTCGACTTTGAGGAATTGTTTTATGTAAAAGTTAGGTTTGATTGTATTATTTTGACATCTCTATTATCGTATTATTTTGTTATTATTTACAGGTGGTAGATGAGTGTCGGACGACTTTGAAATTTTTTTTGTGTGTAAAGATTAGATTTAATTGTGTTATTTTGATGTCTCTAGAATTGTATTGTTTTGTTGCAATTTACACATGGTAGATGAATGTCGATCGATTTTTAAAAATATTTTTGGTAAAGGTTAGGTTTAATAAATAAATTCTCCAATCTTTACATACTCAAAGATATTAAATTTAATTATTATATTCATCTTTATTAGTTAAATAAATATCTTATTTAGTGTAATATTTGAACTCATTAAAGTGAGATAAACGTGCAAGACGGTACACCTAAACTAGTACATGAATAAGCATGGCCAAGGACAGAACTATCCTTGCGTACACCATACTTAATAATGAATAAAAAATAATCATAGTATAAGTTATCTCAACATTATTAATATTAGCATTACTAATGTATCTTATTCACTACTATAATATGGTTTGAAGAGGGAAATTTCAACACCAAATATTTCCATAGCTTGATCATGGAAAGAAGAAGGAGATTACAGTTACACAGAATTAAAGATCATAGGGATAACTGGTTCCAAGGTGATGAGGATATTAGCAAGGCTGCAATACACCACTACAAGAAGCTTTTTAACCTTCGTCATCATTTTACGGATGCTAGTATCCTGGAGAGTATCCAAAGTGTCATTACTGAGGAGGAAAATTCTAGTCTTACCAGCATACCTGATTTAAAAGAGATAAAAGAGGTGGTCTTTAGCATGAGCGCCGATAGCTCTGCTGGTCTGGATGGTTTCAATGGTATTTTTTATCACAAGTGTTGGGATGAGATCAAATATGACATACAAAATTTTGTTTAAGATTTTTTCAGAGGCAAAAACCTTACCAAGTTTTTCTCTCATACCTGCCTTATTCTTATTCCAAAAGTTGAATCACCTTCTACTTTCTCCGACCTCAGACCTATTAGCTTGACCAACTTCTCTTCAAAAATCATCACTAAGATTCTGTCCAAGAGACTTAACCCCCTGCTTGACAAAATTATTTCTGATAACCAAAGTGCTTTTGTCAAAGGTAGGATGATTACTGAGAATGTGTTATTGGCTCAAGAGCTAGCCCACGGGATTAAACAAGATAACTTAGGTGGTAACATGATCATCAAATTGGACATGGATAAGGCCTACGATAGGATGTCATGGAACTTTCTAATGGTTGTTATGAGAAAGATCGGCTTCGCTGAGGATTGGTTAGACATTATCTGGAGGCTTTTATCAAATGTGTGATACTCAATCATTATTAATGGTGCCAGGACAGGTTTCTTCTCTTCTTGCCAGGGTCTTAAATAGGGAGATCCTCTTTCTCCTTCCTTGTTCATTATAGGTGCTGAGGTGCTATCTAGGCTCCTTAACAATCTTAATGACAATCAAAACTTTACTCCTTTCAGTATGAATACCTCTAATCTTATCATTAACCATTTAGCATATGCTGATGATATTATTATTTTTACAGGTGGCAATGCCAGATCAATCAAGCTCGTTTTAAAACAAGTAAAGAGATATGAAAAAGCTTCTGGACAGAGTGTAAACCAAGAGAAAAGCTTCTTTGTCACTGCTCCTAATACTGTTGCCAATAGAATCAATAGGATGAGAGATGCTTCTGGGATTTTAGACAAAAAATTGCAGTTCCTACTTGGGATGTCCAATATATCATGGGAAAAAAAAATTTGCTACTTTGGGGGCATGTTGGCTAAGATCGTCAAAGCTATTAATGGGTGGCAAGGAAAATGCTTTCGTATGGAGGAAAAATAGTTTTGATCAGAAGTGTCCTACAATCTACGCCTACTTATACTCTATTAGCTTTGAATCAGCCTAAAGGAACCTTGAATCTTATTGAAAAATATTTTGCAAATTTTCTTTGGGGAATAAAAGAAGACAAAAATAAGCACCATTGGTCTTCCTGGGAGAACTTGTGCATTCCTAAGGAAGAAGGAGGGATAGGGTTGAGGAAATTGGAAGAAATTACAAACTCTTTCACCTTAAAGAGGTGGTGGAGGTTCAGAACTCACCCCTCGTTGTGGGCATATTTTCTAAGAGCCAAGTATTGTAAAAGATCTCATCCCGTCTCAAAAAAAATTGCCTCTTCTGACTCTCATGCCTGGAAAAGTATGCTGAGGATTAGAGAAAAAGCCGAGCCCAACGTCATATGAAATATTCGATCTGGGAGTTCTAGTTTTTGGTGGGATAATTGGACAGGCAAAGGTGCTTTAGCCAAGTTATTCCCTGGGCTCGGAAAAAGTGTCAAACTCTGTGTGAAACAATTCTTTAATAATGGTGGTTGGAATATTGAAAAATTAAATCATACTCTCTCTGGGCAACTGATAAACCATATAACAAGGATTTTTATCGGCAACAGTGATATCAGTGATTATCCGATGTGGAACACCAATGAAAATGTTTTTTTCACCAACAAGGCAGCCTGGGATCTTATTAGAACGCATAAGCCTAAGCATGAGTTTATGGACAAGATTTGGCACTCAAAAGTTCCTTTTAAATTTCCCTTTTTAACTTGGAGAATTATTAAAAAGAAACTACCTTTTCAAGACACGTTAAACAGGTTTGGCACTAACAGATCTTTGTCTTGCTTTTGTTGCAGGATTTTACAACCCAAGACATTACTACATGTGTTTGTTGATAGTGAAGCAGCCTTTTATCTTTGGAACACGATTGGAAATCCTCTGGGGATTACTCACAAAAATGAACCTGTAATAAATGTCTTCAAGAGTTGGTGGAACATTAAACCAAAGAGTGAGGTCCATCAATGGATCTTGCACATCACGCCTATCTTTATATGCTATGAATTGTGGAAACAAAGATGTGCGTGTCGATATGGAACACAAAAGAAATTCCAGAATCCTACAATGGTTCTCCAAGGGATATGGTGTATCAGGAATATCGTCTCTAAACTTTTTCCTCCTCTTAACATTATTACTTTGTGGACTGATTTTTGTGATATTGCAGAACGAATCAAACCAATTCAAAAATGGACTCAAGTCAAAGGAGCACACCTCAGATCGGTAATATTAAAGTAAACACTGATGGAAGTTATCTTTTGGAAACAGGTAAAGCTGGAATAGCAAGGGACAGCAAGGGACAGCAATGGAGAGATGGTGATGGCTTTTTCAATTCCCGTGGAATGTACCAGCAACAACAAGGCTTAACTAATTTCACTCTCGAGCTTGACTCCATGATCATAGTAAATATGGTGAATAACAGGAGCAACAACAACTACAAACTCAAACAGATCATCGACAATATCATTGAGATAGTGTCAGTCAAATGCCCAGGTGAATCACTGTTTTAGAGAAAGCAATCAAGTTGCGGATTTTTTGGCGAAAATGGCGGTTATGCAGAACAAGACAATGATCTTAACATCCTTTAGGAAACTTCCCAGAATTGCTAAAGGGGCATACTTTCTGGACAAAAGCCAAATGCCTTGTATTAGGACAAAATTCGATAAGGCGAATTTTTTTGTTAGTTGATATCAATATATATATGAACTTATCAGAAGAATTATATCCCCATATATATAGGACTCTCTTCGGACTTTTGTGGTGATTAGTTCACCTTTGTGTTGTAACGGAGGTAAGGCTCTAGTCCCCCTCCTGTTTTCTCTCGTAAATACAACATGACCCAGTTATACTGGGTAACTTTATAAAAAAAAACACTACTATAATACATACCATACCATACCAAACAATCCGTTGGTGTTGTAGTTATTAGTTCATTATTACTTCCTTCAAGCTATAAATATAGAACCTAGTTAATGTGAACCTTCATTAATTAGCCTCAAAAGACCAGCAACTAATAATATGGCTTCAACTAGCCTAACTTGTTTTGCTTCTTCATTTGTATTGATCCTTTCTGTTTTTCTTTCAGTCCATTTTCAAGTAACAGAAGCTCAAGGTACTCAACCTATTGTGAAAGGTCTTTCATGGAATTTCTATGACTCTATTTGTTCCAATGTTGAATCCATCATCAGAAGGCGTCTCCAGGATGTTTTCCGGCAGGATATCGGCCAGGCTGCTGGCCTTCTTCGCCTTCACTTCCATGATTGCTTTGTCCAGGTACTGACCTGAGTCTTAAGTTCTATGCATTGATGGTGAGAAAATAATTCTCTATTTATTTATATAAGATAATAGCATGTCTATTAATAATTTTAATGATTAAACAGTCATGGTAAAAATAGTACTTTCTTTGTTTATTGGTACAGAATTTAAGAAAAAAAAATGAACACTCTACTTTGTGTGGCTTAAAAGTTTCCGATTAAGGTAACATCAGAAGTATAAAGTTATTGTGCTGAATTTTAGAAACATGTCATTCTCTTTGCAATTGACAAGAAAGGAAAGTATGTCACAAATTAGAAGGATTAATACAAAAACAGACACTTAAACTTGGTCTAAGCTAGCTAGTAAGCACTCAAACTCAACTTGGTCTAAGCTGAGTCGTTCCCACTGTGTCCTGTGGACATACGACGCTGCCATGACACATAAGTTTTCAAGATGTCTAGACAATCATTTTGTAAGTTGATGTTCCTAACACATTAAAGATGAGTTAAGGTATCTAAATGTACATAATCAAAGTTATCGTCCCCATGCTCAAGAGAGATGGACGTGTTCGCGTGAGGTTTTACTTATCGATTGAAACCAAATTTGCACATTTGTTTTATGTATTAAGCCAAATTAGAACAAAGATGTGTGAGTTTGAGAGGAGTGAAGTAACATACCTGATCCTAAGTAAGTCCATGAAAAATCATACTATTAACTATAAGATACAACTCCCTATTATTCGTAATGTAATGTTATCCACCGTCCTGACTTCTTGATAGATGAATTTAATTTCAATAAAAAAAATTGTTCAGAACAATATATATATATGCCACTTTTTTTTTTTTTTTTTTTTTTTTTTTTTTTTATATACAGGGTTGTGATGGATCAGTACTATTAGATGGTTCAGCAAGTGGACCAAAGTGAGAAAGATGCACCTCCCAACTTGACTTTAAGACAACAGGCTTTTAGGATCATCGAAGACCTTCGTCGTCGTGTCCATCGCGACTTCGGTAGAGTGGTTTCCTGTGCTGATATTACTGCCATTGCTGCTTGTGACTTTGTTTTCTTAGTAAGTATACGTTATGTCATGCATTTATTAATTTAATATATGTATTTCTTATGATAAACTTTTTTTCTTTTATGGAGAAACTCGGGTCAAACTTATGGCCAATAAATCAATATGCTATAGTACAAAAGCCTCAAATTATTGACAAGTTTCATTTCTCTATAATGTTGGCATTCAAGTGTATGTACCATGTCAATAAGTTTTAGATAAACTGTCACATTATTAATACCATGTCATTTCTTTACTGAATATCTACATATGATACTTATAAGTGACAATCATACATATAAGTGACCTGATTGTGTAAATACTTAAATGCAGTCTGGTGGCCCGGACTATGATCTACCATTAGGAAGAAGGGATGGACTAAATTTTGCAACAAGAAATGAAACCCTAGCCAATCTTCCACCACCATCATTCAACGCAAGTTTAATTCTATCTTCACTTGCCACCAAAAACTTCACTCCCACAGATGTTGTTGCACTTTCTGGTGGTCACACTATTGGTATTAGTCATTGCACTTCTTTCGTTGACAGACTTTACCCTAATCAAGATCCATCCATGGATAAAACTTTTGCCAACAACCTTAAAATAACTTGTCCCACTAAAAACACCACGAACACGACTGTCCTAGACATCCTATCACCGAACAAGTTCGATAACAAGTACTACGTTGATCTCATGAATCGACAAGGGCTATTCACATCGGATCAAGATTTGTACACGGATGGAAGGACTCGAGGGATTGTTACGAGTTTTGCTATCAACGAATCACTTTTGTGAATTCCATGATCAAGGTGGGGCAGTTGAATGTGCTGACAGAGACACAAGGTGAAATTAGGGCCAATTGTTCTATCAGGAATTCTGCTAATTATGATTTGCTTCTTCCTTTTTCTGTCCTTGAAGAGAAACAAGGAACTTGGTCAGAAATATAGCATAGCCCTTGTGATTATTTCTACATATGTTGTCATGTTTTTTGGGGCAAAATATAAGAGTACGTACCTGTTTTGTCCTTGTGGGCTCAGAGGTGTTTTGTCCGAAAAGTGTGCGTACTGAATACTAAACATCCATTACTACTCTATCAATCTGAGGCCCACTTGTTTGCTCTAAATAAAGATTTTAATTTTAGTTCTTGAGATTCCAATAATTAAGGGATTTATTTGTTATTTCGGATTCAAAAATCTGTATGTTTCAACCCAAACTTTAATACTAAGTTCAAGAATAACTTTCAAGATCTACAATGGAGTTACAACAACTTCAAACACAAGTCCAAATAAATAATCAAATGAACTATCAAAATGAAGTGTTTATCAACTTTAAAAAATAAGATGAAGCAGAAAATTATAGAATCAAGTCCACCAAATGCACAGTGTGTCTTTAAGAAATTTATTCTCCTCAAGTATCGAAAGAAGATTGTTTTTTTCAACTCAAAAATTGTCTTTACCTTAGAAAAAATTCAGGTATTTATAGCCATCAAGGTTTTGCTTCATGAAGAGAAGCAATGGTTCAGAAAGATGCACTCCTTCATAAAGGTGCAACTCTTCGAAAAAGTCAGAACCCATTGAAAAGGTCATAATCATTCAATCCGAAAAGATTCCTATTTAAATTGCATCCTTTCTCTTGGTGTCTTTTTCGAAAAATCACCTATTCATTTTTCATTCACACCTCTTAAAAACCCAATAATTCCAACATGAATGGAGAATGACTATTTTAACAAAAATATTTGCGGACAGGTGTGTGATCAACAAGCAAAGAATAATTGCATCTGGATAAACAGGTTTTTCTTTGAACTTTTCGTAATGAACATGCATTGAATGTACTCGGTCAATCGATAGATTTGATATCTTTGAACCGTTGAACTTTAATGTACACCTAGACAATACAAGTCACACAACCAGCCTTTTACCATTTATGATTCTCACAGTTTTATTCATTTTAACTATGAACGCATCCTGATTTTATGAGAGCGTAGAGAATAGACCTTTACTAACATTCTCTTTGGAGTGACTTCCACTTCATTCTCACATAGGTGATTTCTAAATATTTAATCCTATAGATCAAACTATTTGATCAAACCCGTCAAACTTAGAAACCATTAAAACGCTTTAAACCATAAGTGTTGTCCTTGTTCTCCAAACATTGTCTTTATCCTGAGAATGTGTTGAGTATATTGATAATGTTGAACGTCAATCACAACTTTGTTTGGTCTTCTTGAACCTAGCTCTTGGGATCTCCAATCAGCTAGGTAGAGTTACCGCCATGCTTACTTGTCCTAGGCCGTAAACCCATTTCGATGATCTATCAACTCCCTCTATAGATAGGTCTTTTGTAAGTGGATGTGACACATTATCCCTTGCCTTTCACATAGTCAACAGTGATAATTTCACTAAAGAGTAGTTCTTTAATGGTATTATGACTCCGTCTTATATGATGAGATATATCGTTGTACATTATGATCCCTGCCCTACCTATCACCGCTTGATTATCACAGTATATACATATTGGTGCCAAAGGTTTGGGCCAATAAGGAATATCTTTCAAGAAATTCCAGAGCCATTCAGCTTCTTCACCTGCTTTATCTAACACGATAAATTCAGATTCCATTGTAGAGAGGGTAATACATGTCTGTTTGGATGATTTCAAGAGACTGCTCCCCCACTTAAAATAAATACATATCCACTCGTGGATTTTACTTCATTCGATTCAGTGATCCAATTTGCATCACTATATTTTTCAATTATTGTTGGATATTTATTATAATGCAAAGCATAATCTTGAGTATATGTTAGATACCCTAAAATTCTTTTCATTGCCATCCAATGAGTTTGATTGAGATTACTCGTGTACCGACTCAATTTACTAATAGGACATGATTCTTTTCATTGCCATCCAATGAGTTTGATTGAGATTACTCGTGTACCGACTCAATTTACTAATAGGACATGATATATCTGGTTGCGTACAATTTATGATATACATCAAACTTCCCAATACTCTTGCGTAGTTCAACTATGAATCACTTTCACCTTCATTTTTTTGAAATGCAAAGCTCACGTCTAATAAAGTCTTGGCAATACTAAAATTCAAATACTTGAATTTGTCAAGTACCTTTTCAATATAATGAGACTGTGACAATGTCAGTCCTCGTGAAGTTTTATGAATTCTTATCCCCAAGATCACATCCGCAACTCCTAGGTCTTTCATATCAAATTTTCTCTCAAGCATTCGTTTTGTAGTATTTATATAAAAAATGTCGATCAACATATCATCCACATACAAATAAACAATGACCTTGTGATTTGGAGTGTCTTTAATGCAAACACATTTATCACATTCATTTATTTGAAATCATTTGCCACTATGGTTTGGTCAAACTTTGCATGCCACTACATAGGTGCTTGTTTTAGTCCACAAAGTAAATTACTTTCTTTTCAAAACCAGAAACCACAAAACCCTAAAATTATTCTATGTAAATTTCTTCCTCAAATTCTCTATTTAGGAATGCTATTTTCACCTTCATTTGATGGATTTCAAGACCATTTATAGCCGCTAAGGCAACTAACATCTGAATGGATGTTATCCTTGTTATAGGCGAGTATGTATCAAAATAATGAAGGCCTTTTTTTGGTTAAAAGCCTTTGTATCAAAATAATGAAGGCCTTTTTTTTGTTAAAGCCTTTCACTATAATTCTTGCCTTGTATTTATCAATAGTACCATCAACTTTTATTTTTCTTTTGAAGATCTATTTAAAACCTCGAGGTTTATTTCCTGGAGGAAGATCAACCAACTCCCAAGTGTGATTTCTTAAGATTGAATAAATCTTACTATTTACTGCCTCTTTTAAAAAAAAGAGTATCCAAAGATGACATCACTTCTTTAAACTTTTGAGGCACATTTTTAAGAAGGAATGTCACAAAATTTGATCCAAGAAACGTTGATGTTATTTGATGTGTACGCCTTAAATTCTCATCATTAAGTACATTCTTGTTCGGTTCACTCGAGGTCGTTTAGACCCTCCACAAAACTACTTATGTTCAGTTTTATACGGATAAATGTGTTCAAAGAACTCAACATTATCTGATTCAATTATCATATTTTCATTGATATCCAGATGTTTAAATTTATGAACTAAAAATAGACATACTTTACTGCTTTTAGCATATCTAATGAACACGTAGTCCACAGTCTTAGGTCCTATTTTTACTCTTTTAGGCATAGGGACTTGGACTTTCACTAGCTACCCCCACACTTCGAACTATTTCAAGTTGATTTTTTTTTCTTCCAATTTTTCATATGGAATTGAAAGTATCTTACTATGGGGCACTCTATTGAGTATTCGATTAACTGTAAGGATAACTTCCCCCACAAGTTTTGCGGTAAACCAAAACTTATGAGTAAGACATTCATCATTTTCTTTAATATTTGGTTATTTCTTTCTACAATCCATTTGATTGGAGTGAACACGGGGCAGTAGCTAGTTTGATGAATAATTTAATTTTCTACACATATCTCAGCAAAAGGAGATTCATATTCTCCACCCCTATCACTTCTTATCGTTTTGATCTTTTTCTCTAACTCATTTTCAACTTCTGTTTTGTATTGCCTAAAATCGTCTATTGCTTCATCTTTACTATTTAGCAAATAAACATAATAGTACTTAGTGCAATTGTCAATAAAAGTTATAAATTTTTTTTTCACCACGAGATAGTGTTAACTTCATATCTTAAATATTTGTGTGGATTAAGTCTAAGGGATTGAAATTCCTTTCAATAGACTTATACGGATGCTTAGCATACTTTGATTCCACACGCATTTAACATTTTGGTTTGTTGCACTTAAAATTTAGCAAAACTTCTAAGTTAATCAGTTTTTGCAAAGTTTTGTAATTGACATGTCCTAACCGTTGATGCCATAATTCATTAGACTTAAGCAAGTAAGAGATATTAGAACTTTTATTGATCTCAACAGTCATTTCATTGTTCTTAAACATTCCCTCGGGATAACCTTTTTCTACATACACATTTTCTTTGTTACAATCTTATCAGAAACAAATACACATTTGAATTCATTTTTGATCAGAAGTGATATAGAAATCAAGTTCTTTCTTAACTACGGTACATGAAGGACGTTGTTGAGTGTCAACACTTTTCCTGATGTCATCTTTAAGCAAATTTTTTCCATTTCTTCAACCTTTGTTGTTGTCAAGTTAGCCATATAAATTTTCTCCTCATCTTGAGTCAAAGCATATGAGGCAAACAACTCCTTATTGGCACAAACATGGTTGGTGGCACTGAAATCAATCCACCATTCTCTAGGATTACCCACCAAGTTGTATTCTGAAAGCATGGCATATAGATCATTTACTTTATTTTTGGATTCAACCAAGTTGGGTTGATCTTTATTGTTGCCTTTCTTAGGGGCCTGACAATCTACGGACTTATGGCTAGCCTTGCCACAATTAAAGCAATTTCCTATGAATTTCTTCTTCGAAGGATTTCTTTGTTGTCTATATGCTTTGTTTCGTTTCTTTGAGTTATTAGGGTCATCCTCCATAATGTTAGCTTCAGTGATTGCGGAATTTCCCTTGACCTCTTCTCGATTGCTTTGTTATCTTCCTCAATGCGTAACCTCACAATGAGGTCTTAGACTAACATCTCCTTCCTTTTATGCTTCAAGTAGTTTTTAAAATCCTTCCACAAAGGTGATAATTTTTCTATTATAGTCGCTACAAGGAAAACCTCACTCACAATCAAACCTACATCAAAGGTCATGCGATTGTTAAGAACATATTTAACATGTCAAAATAAGGTATTTGCTATATTTATACCTTCTGTCGGGAAATCATGAATGATTACTTGCAATTCTTGCACATGAGAGCCGAAAGTCTTACTATCAACCATCTTGAAGTCAAGAAATTTTGCAACAATGAACTTTTTAGTTCCAGAATCCTCAGTTTTATATTTTCATTCCAAAGAATCCCACAACTCTTTTGAGGTCTTTATACCACTATACACATTGTATAGGTCGTCTTAAAGGCCACTAAGTATATAATTCTTGCATAAGAAGTCTGAGTGTTTTCATGCCTCTATTATAATAAATTACTCCCTGTCCGGTGTCTCTTTGGGAAATTCTAGAGCATTTTCAGAGATGAACCTTTGATGACTTAGAATCGTCAAATAGAAGAACATATTTTGAAGTCAACATTTAAAATCTACACCCGAAAACTTTTTGAAGTTCTCCGTAGGTGCCACTGCGGGCGCAACACTTGTATGGCTTATCGTAGCAATAGTTGTTGCTGGTACATTTGCCATTCCATTATTTGCGTGACTTTCAACATTCATTTTGCTTTCACAAAAAGACAACCAACTTAGTGTTGACACCCAATTTTTGCTCTCAGTGCTTAAAATTAATGTCTTTAGACTTTCTGATCGTTAAAGGACACAAAACATATTTTCACATATTTTTTTATTATTGACAAATTATTGATAATCATCCTCACTGTAGGATTTTATTAATTTATTGTCATATTTTTTTTCATAATTTATTGATAATTCTCTGTACATTAGAATTTTTATCAATTTAATATCGTCTTTAATATTTTTTCACAATCATCTGCACATGTTCACAACATGACATTACATTTCTTTTTACAATATCTTAAAGTTAATTACATTTTTAATTTTCTTTATATATTTTTAATTACATATCGATTTTCATATTTTATATATTCTTATAATCCACAAACGCTAAGTCGGATCAATTAATTTTATACAATATAATAATTTGATGTCTTGTTGCATCCGACAAAGACCACACAATAATATCTTGTCACATTCGATAATGACTATACAATGATGTCTTGTCATATCTGACAAGGACTACACATAAGTCTTGTCACATCTGATAATGACAATTCAATGACACTAACCTTTGGATAAAAACTTTATTCGTTGGTCAAAAGGATGAAATTTTTTTAGTCAATATCCTAAGGACTAAAGGGTGTGCTATTAAGAAAAAGTATGGACACCCCTTTATTCATTAAAAAATAATAAGGGATGCCACTTTTCATAATAAATAGTAGAGGGTGGAAGACAAATGACACACACATTTTAACCTCCCACACATATCTTTTCTTCTCTATTAAAACAAAACACACAATACATATTTTTTATTCTTCTTCTACAAACACATACATTTTTTTTCTTTTTGTCCCATTTTTTTCTCAAAAAAAAAAAATACAAAATACACACACACACATTTTCATACACCCACACATATTTTTTTCCTTTCTCAAATACATACACATTTTTTACACACACACACACACATATAATTCTTCTTTCCCCACTTATTCTCCTAAAAATACAAAAAATACACACCTACACATTTTACTCTTTGTTTTTTTCCATTTTCTCCCCAAATACATAAAATAAAATAATACCACACACATATACATAGTAGTGTATACACATACAAATCTCTTCTTTCTCTCTTTATCTCTCTCCATACCTCACCACCACCGACCGACAATCCCCGCTACCAGCGCACTCCCTCGTTGCTCTACTTTTATCTCCCGACACAACTCCAACTACCATCAGCGACCACACCATTTCTTTGCCTGTCCCAAACCACCAACAACTGCATCTTTCACCGTAGGTAAATCCAAATTTGCCGCCTCACTCCCCTCTCTGCTGGTTCACATCGACCACCAGACATTAAACCAACGTCGATATTGCCTCATCCAGCCGGCGAGGCTCCAACCGCCTCAGTCTTCTCTGCTAAACCATCACAGCTGCCACCGCTAGAGATCCACTGGTGTGACACCCCGTAGCATTTTCAACTTGATATCACTCATAGTTGCATGCACAGATAACTTAAAGCCTGAAATTTTTCTAAGTGTTTAACTTTTGAGAGTCGCCACTTAATTTTGAAAAAAAGAAATTAAAAAACCTTTAGAGAGTTACTTAAAATGATTCAAAACAGGAAAATCGTTTAAGTTTTGAAGATTCTAAGTAGGTAGTTCTTATTAACGTTTTAGGAAGGTGTTAGGCACCTAAAACGTCCGCTAACTTGCGGTTATTCAGACTGTTTGAAAATCGTCTTTTGATTAACTTTGAAAAGATTAATTTTTCTCGAAAAGTGATTGATTTGTTTTTTTGAAAGAAAGCAATTTTGGAAATATTTTGGTGTTTATGCAAAACTAGTTTTTTAGCGACTAAACTTAGAATTTAACTAGGTTCGCAAAACACATAAAAAAAAACATAAGGAATAGGGGGAAGGGGAGGAAGTAAAGGATTTAGGCCATTGGCCCAAACCAAAAAAATCTGTCCTAGTCTAGTTTTCTGAGCCTTTGGCTCGAGCCTTGCCCCACCTGTATTAAATTTACAACTTTGGCTTCAAAGCCCCCAAATAAATGAATGAATGAATAAATAATGCAATAAAATAAATAAAGACAACAATAATTAAGTAAAATAACAAATGAGACTTTTGAGTCTCTTAGACACTTCAAAGATGGATTTTAACCTATTTCTTCCTCTTTTGTCCTCTTCTTTTGTGTCCATATTTAAGGTGATTGTCCTTTTTGGGGTTTCGAAATTGACTCGAGAAGGATGGGCCTTAGTGGCCCATATCGATAATGCAAAAGCGGAAAGAGTCCATTTAAGTCAAAATGTATCCACATGCAAAACAAAGAAAAAGAAAATTAATATATGTGAAATAAAGATAAATACGAAAGCAAATTGAAGGAACTACCACTAATGTTACACTGTATAAGATACAATATTAATGTTAAACAAATATTGATGCTAAGCAAAATGTAACGAAGAAAATGCACAAAAATTATTTTTGATGCTAAACGAAATATAGAAATAAGTGTAGAAGCGCTACTATTAATGTAAAAAAAGATACAGGAGACGAATCAAGAAATCCAAAATAAGAAAAATTTGAATAAAATATAAAAAATGACGATCCGCTTGTAGGCATGCATATTTTCTGAAATAAGATGATCTTACACCATTTGCTAGCATATTGTGAGACAAAATCCTAGGCAAAGCTTTTCACAATTAGCAGATTAATCATTCTTTGCCACGCTTTAAGTGAATCCGTTGGACGGGATGACAGATTACTATTAACATTTAAAGTAGATGCTAAAAGGTCTAGGTGGGGAAACTTTAGCATGGAAACGTTTAAACAAAAGTATCAAAAGCAGAACATTTAGATAGAAGCTCAAGGGAAGAATCAACTATTCCAATAATTGAATATTTCACCTCCCGTGGAAAATTTATAGCCAAAAGCAGATTAAAGGTCAAGGCAAAGCCCGAAAGGTGAGATGAGTTCCAATTATACCCTTTGGAATCCGAGTGGTAACAAAGACTAAATCAACGTAATGTTGGAAGATCCCTTTGCACATTTTCCACTTAGCTACAGAAATTTAACACAAGAAAATAAACAGCAAGCAAAATCGCGGTAAACTCTAGGGAACTATACTCAAATAAAAAGGAAAAGCTAATTGATGCTATTTGGCATACTTGGATATAATGACATGAAAAAAAAGAACTCCCTCTATATCATAAGGACAAATAAACAGATTCAATGATAAAGGAAGAACTTTCCAAATGAGCAAATATTTTTCGAAGTTCAATCCAGGGGTACAATCGAAATAACACATGGGTTCACACCATAAATTCCTTGGGTTATTAAGAGTCAAAGCTATTTTACTATATTGACTTTAACGAGTCATAATCCATATCACAGATCTTAGAGAGGAGAAATATAAGGGGCGATGCAGACAATAAATAGAAAAAAAGGAACAATAACTAGTAAATAAACCTTCTGTCAATTTCGGATTCAGCATGAACTTGTTTGAGTGCCAAACACAGCCGGTTCAAAATTATAGTATTTAACTACTTATCCTGAGGAATGATCATGGATACAAAAAAGATTTCAACCAAGCAAATTATTCATCTCAAGACAGAAAAAGAAGACCTAAGACAATAAGGATAGCAATACAGGCTTAGCAAGCAGAAGAAGGGTTCAAGTAGGGACTCTTGGATGGTGACAACATTGAACCAAATAGCAGACGAAAAGAAACCAACATAGCCTAAAAGGAAACCAACAACTAATTTATAACGAGATGATATTCAACGACCCCTAAAAAACAACATGAACCAAAATGCAAAGAAGAAGAACACGTCAACATATTCATCATAGAGTCCTATGGCTTATCAAAGCTCCTAACAGCAATCAGTTCCCAGCAAAAAATGATATTATTATAACGAAATCTTGAAGAAAGAGATGAAGAAGAAGAAAACAACGACAAAAGTTAAAAGCAGAAAGAGGTGTTTACCTCTTTTGGAGCAGCAAAACGGAACTACGAGTTGACGTTAAATTTCACCACCACCGGAGAAGCGTCGTAGTTAGCTTCAAAACTTTGATTAGGCAGACCAACATTCAGAAACAAAATTTCCACTAAAAAAAGATTGAATCTTCACTCATAAGTTTTTCCCTTCTTCTTTTCTTTCTCATAAAATGTTTGAACCCACAGTTTTCCAAACCCTAATTTTCCAACTTCTCTTTTCGGACCCTAAAGAAAAATTTCTCCCCAAAATTCAAACCTCGCTAGCTTAGAAAAAATCCCCCCCTCTCCTCTTTCTTTCCCCAAAATAGTGAAGCAATGGGTCCTTATATAGAAGACCGAATTAAGGGTTTTTAGGGATTCCACAAATAGGATATTTTGGAATTTGAAATTCAAATTTCCTCTTTGGATTGGGGTTTCATCAACAAGGACCCCCATTTTGGATTATCTTCAACCGATTTCCAAGAAAGGCCAATAGAAAATGGGGGAAATGGAATTGTCTCCCCCAAACTAATAAAAATTGCCCAAATATGTACCGAATTTGTACCTTCATCTCGATATTCATGGATTTGAGACATTGGAGGTGACACCTAAGTTGTTTTCTAGAAGCTTCACAGTTCTTCTTCGTTGTAATATCGCGTGAGATGAGTGTGAGAATGATCGGGTCGGGTTTTTCAGATCATTGGCAAGTTGTTGGGGGTGTTATCAGGTCCTTAGAATTGGGTGGAGAGTTGTTGTTGTTTGTGGTCGAAGGTTGTACGCTGATTGTCACATCGAAAATCAGAAGCTCATACTGTTATTTTGGCTGAAGAAGAGGAGATATATGGGATGGGCCGGGTTGAAAGGTTGTTGGGCTAAAATAAAATGATAATACAAAAGAAAATGGGCTGCTGGTGGGCTGAAATTGTTGTTGTGTTAAATTGGGCTGGTTAGGTTAATTATTGTTGGGTTGTTGTGTTGGGCTTGGGAAATTGGGGATTAGTTTAAACTAACCCTCAATTAAATTATGATATGGATAGGTTAGACTATTTATTAAATAGCCAAAATAAAGAAAATTTAGGCAATTTCATTTAAAATTTAGCCTAATTAAACTCAATCGACCAATTGCATTGAAATTATGGCCGAATTAATTTAAATTAAGGTCCAAATTTAAATAGATTGACTAAATTCAATTGAAATTAGATACGAATTAATTCTTTGTTCAATCTCGAGCTTCTTGATTTAATAAAACCAAACAAGTATTTCTCCAAATAGATTATTTGTAAGGATAAATTGTATTTAAATCAAGATTTAATTATTTAAATTTATTTTCCAAATAATCCTTAATTTAAAGTTCAATTTTGATGAAAATATTCATTTAAATAACATCATTTATACAATCTCGTATATGAAAATACGAAAATATACAATTATCACTTAAGTGACAAATTTAGCCCAAATACCTATTTTAAAATGCATTTATTTGGAAAAATTAACTGTTGTGATTTTATTTGAAAATCGAAGAAACTTGAGATTAAATATAGTTGTGGAGGGTTAAAATTAGGTGTCAACAACTGCCCCCTCCCTTTGGGTAGGATGGATTCAAGTAATCCTGGGCAAAGGGAGGTTGACGTTCCTAATTTTTGTCTAATCACAAATTTGTATCTAAAGAAGGTTGGTTTTCCGCATGAGTTTCATGGAGTTATGGCCGAACCTCGATATCAGGTTTTCTATATATTTCAGGTTTCATGAGAATTCAGGCCACTTGTAGTTCATAAAGCTTGATTTTAAGCACGATTTTCAAGAAAATTCACCAACTATCACGGTTTTAGAGTTTTTGGTTAAATCGAGAGGTTGGGGAATAGAGGGATTTGGGGGAGGTTGGAATGCAGTTGAGTTTTCAGACTGCTTATAGTTCAACTCGATTGGTAGAAAAGATAGTCTTCTATTTCAAACGATCTTTGGCTCGAGATGAGTGACAAGTTGATCGAGTTGCGGAAAAGAGGCTTGTAACCTCTTAACCATGAATGTGGGATCCTTTACATTCATAGGTAAGAACTTACCTGAACATAATTTCCAAAACTCTAAGTATGTTGCCACCCGAATTTGAAAGAAATAAAAGGTTACCCTCGGCATGAGTTTAGAAATATCCCGATGGTGAAACTGAAACCAGAATATCCTAAAATAACCACATGACTTCTAACAGGGGTGTGGTTGTATGGTGGTGGTGATCATCCTTTAGCTCGCGTTCAAAGAGTTTGACGTCCCTCTTTAGACTATGTCCCATTTTGCTGCTAAGAAAGAGTTCCACGTTGTGCTGCATCCTATTTGAAGTCATCCGCACCTGTGGTTTTGATTTGAGATTTTCATCCTTCAGATGGTCTCGCCAATGCTTCAAGCAAAAAGTGTTAATGCTAAACATAATTCACGAAAGAGGTATATAGTCTTTTACCATATCTCCATGTGAGTTATGGCCTGAAAAATGGAGTTATCTCTTCATGTACCTGTTTAGAATGAAATAACCAACAATACCAAACACAACAACCCTCTTGGTTGTTGAAAAATTATGACATTTATCGGTTGAATATGTCTTCAAAGTTGGGTGGCCTTTTTGGACACCGGCGATACTTTATGCAAAACGGTCCGTACAACCGTGTAATCTTGTGCTAGTGTGGCAACCCTTTTGGTTACCTATATCACTTATCATATGTGGAATGATAAACTCTCCGGTTATAGCCGATGATCGATTTATAAATTTTCCTTAAATTGTCATTCCTTGGATAATTCTGCGCATTATTTGATGTTGGATATGAGGCAACTTACAGATATCCTTTGAATTGCTAGCTTTTAGGTAATCCTGCATATTGTCCAACCTTGGATAAGAGATGGCTTACAAATATCCTTCCAATCGCTAGCTTTCAGGCGTTCCTGCACATCATCCGACCTTTGATACAATATGACTTATAAATATCTCTCAAATTGTTAGTCCTTGGATAATCCTACACATAATCGATCTTGGATATGACGCGGCTTATAGAGAACCCATAGACGTATCAATTTGATAATCTCGCATATTCTTCGATAAGGATTCAGTTGCGACTTATGGATGACCTCCAGACTATCGATTTTTGGGCGATCTTGCACACTATCCGGTTATGATGTTGTTGTGGCTTACGGATGACCTACCGACTATCAACTCATAGGTGATATTGTACACTATCCTATTTCAAATAATATGACTTATAGTTGAACCTCAAATTGTCAATTTCTAGGAAATCTGACATATCGTTCATTCTTAGATAGCGACTTAAAGGCGTCTCTTCAAATCGTGTGCTCTATGTGCATTCAGATGCTGATTTATAAAATAATGAGATATCCTCGATGCCAGCGTTTATGTTTTGCATGTCACCAGATATAAAATAATGATGATATCCTCGACGCCAGCGTTGTATCTTTCATGTCAATAGATATATGAATGTTGATGATATCCTCGACACCAGCATTGTGAATAGCGCATCAACAGATATTGAATGATGATGATATCATCGACACCAGCGTTGTGTCTTGCATGTCAACAAATATATTGAATGCTGATGATATCCTCGATGCCAGAGTTGTGTTAGTGCATCAACAAATATTGAATGATGATGATATCCTCGATGCCATCGTTGTGTCTCACGTGTCAACAGATATATTGAATGTTGATGATATCCTCGACGCCAGCGTTGTGTCTCGCGTGTCAACAGATATATTGAATGTTGATGATATCCTCGACGGTAGCGTTGTGTCTCACGTGTCAACAAATATATAAATAGCCTTCTTGGGCGATGGTATGAGATGACCCTCTTGGCAATGATATGCAATGGCCCTTGCGGCAATGATATGTGATGTGCCTTGCGGCAATGACATACAATGACCCTTATGACAATGATATGCAAAGGCCCTTTCGGCAATGATATGCAATGGCCCTTGCGGCAATGATATGCAATGGCCCTTTCGGCAATGATATGTAATGGCCCTTGCGGCAATGATATGTAATGGACCTTGCGACAATGATATGCAATGGCCCTTGGGGAAATGATATGTAATGGCCTTTGCGGAAATGGTATGCGATGGCCCTTTCGACAATAATATGCAATGGCCTTTGCGGCAATGATATGCAATGGCCCCTTCGACAATGATATGTAATGGCCCTTGCGGCAATGATATGCAATGGCCCTCTTGGCAAATTTTAAAATAATTTTACCTGACTTTATTTATCAGCGTCTTACTTTCTACATGTACTTGTACTCAAGGTAGACGATTAGTAGACACAAAGTCACTTTTACAAGGGACTATTTTTAGGAAAGTTCTAAATACAATGTTTGTGAAGAAGACAAGACACTTTTGTTTGTCTCCCATGATCTCAAGAAATGAGATGGATAAATCAAAAGGTCCTCAATAAATGGGTATTAAACCTATTTTTAGGGCTACCCTAAAATACCGTTCTTGGGCATTAATGCTCTGCTCACTTTTGTGTATTGATCCCCGCATCCACAGAAAAATGATTATTTTGAATGAAATTACTCTGTGTTGACCTTCTTCGATCCTTGATTTGTTGCTTGCCATCTCTTGGGTATTCCGCCATATCAGGACTTCCATCCTGACACTCCATCCCAAGTGATGTCTAGGCAAGTACTCAATAAGTGAGTTGTAAGATTTTTTGAAAATAGTCTTAATTTTTAGAAAATAATTTCGAAAGCTTCTGTAAAACTTTAGAAAATCTCTACCAGTCGTGTCATGTACTAGCTCAACGAATGTCTTCCTCGTGGTTTTGACAATATCCGACGGATGATTTCCAAAGCTCATGATCATTGTTGGAGGTTTTCTTCAAGTAGTTCTATCATAGCAAGAAATTGAGCTTGCCTAGACTTTGTCGCAGCTGACTACTTTAAAAGCTTGACCTTAACCCCTGGTGCTGGGGAATTTGAAATATGTTCCAGTATCTGGTGGAAATTTTGAGGTCTTCCCTCAAAATTTTTGCCCCAGTTTAGAGTTGTTTGAGATGATACCAACTCGAGTGAATCTGAAGTCTTTGCTGATCTTCATTCTCTTTGTTGGACGTCGATCTTCTCTTGTGAATTTTTGAGATTCCTTCTCGAAAATTCTGCCCTAGTTTCTATTTCCTTGGGTTATATGACCGAGCCGTTAGGGCGCCTACGTATCCCGTTGAAGCAGGAATCAGGTCAAACGTAGTTCTGAACTACGCTAGGGATATACAGAAAAATCTAATGGGTTGACCGAAGCCAACATTGGCCGTCTACGTATCTCATTCTTGAGAATTCAGATCATCACGTAGTTCGTACATAGAGGCAAAGGATAAATTTTCCTAAGGAGTTGACCAAAGCCGACATAGGCCGCCTACGTATCCCTTTCTTAGGAATTTTGGTCAAACGTAGTTCGTACATAAAGGGAAAGGATAAATTGTCCTAAGGGGTTGACCGAAGCCGGCATAGGCCGCCTACGTATCCCTTTCTTGGGAATTCAGGTCAAACGTAGTTCGTACATGAAGGAAAAAGATTCTAGGAAGTTACATACTAGAAAACAACATTACTACAAACGCAATTACAAGTAAATTACCTAAAGAAACATGAAAACTAGAACGTCCTTCAAACATAATATCTCTTTACCGCATCAGAATTGATTGGTTTGGTTCACTCTGTACCATCCATCTCAGACAAAATCAGAGCTCCTCCAGGTTGGGCTTCTTTTGATTTTCATATTCCTCTATATCTACTACTAACTGCTCCTCATCACCTTATCTGTTCATCATTATTTCCTTCGCCTTGTTTGTCTAACCCTTGACATGACATGACATTGGCAGGTTTTTCAATCAATGCTTCCAAAATAAACCATGCTAGATAATCATATTTAAAAAAATAACTTCTTAAATAAAGGGAGGCCTTTTGGAAAATAAATAAATAAAAACTATGGCTTATGACCCACACAAATGTGGGCCCATGCCTTTTTGAAAATTATAAAACACGAAACGAAAATTTGAGACATAAAAGGGTGGATCAAGGGGCCTCCTCCGGATCATCACCGATTTTAAAAACTATTAGTAATTGCCCTTCCATCTACTGCGATTGGCAACGAATTGGGAGCAGAGTGGAAGTCCAATTTTGTAAAGCCTCTCCTGGTGTAACCTTTTTTACCCGACTGTGTTTTGAAAAATCCTCTGGTACAACATTGCATCCCTTGAACAGATTTCCTATCCCATCTCCAAGACCATCATCATTTAACATCTCATGTATGGTAAATGATTGGTGTAGGAGTGGCGATGGTTTAGACGGACTCTCCTTTGAATTATCTTCGATCTCATCTTCTTTTCTTGACTGGTACTCTATTCCATGCTTAAATGCTTTTTCTAGGACCATAATAGGCTCAATAATTCCTTCCAAATACTTACTTAAGGCGGCCAACACTTTCTCTATCTTCTCCATCTCTTCTGTTCTTTTGAGTTCTTCTGAATTTACCTTAGTCATGACCTTTCTAGACGTCTATTCACCCTCTATTTCAATCATGTTAATTGTAGGTTCCCCATAGTTGGGCAATGGATTACTGTTAGTATTTGGTGTAGATGCCTAGAGCGTGATGACCTTCTGATCGATTAAATCCTGGATCCTATGTTTCAGGTAAATATAATCCTCATATTATACCCCACTGCTCCTGAATGATAGGCATAATGTTGACTTGCATTAAGAAATCAAGAGTTGGGATTGATAGGCCTTGGCTGTATTGGTTGCAAATGACCAGCATTCTTCAATCTTTCACACAATTGGGTGCGACTTTCAGCTAGTGGGGTAAAGTTTCAAGGAGGTTTCTTTTTGTAGTTTGGACATGGGGGTTATAATGGCTTTGATTTGTAGGAGGAGGTACTTGGTGATAATTTGAAGGTGCTTGGGAATTTGTTGGGTTATTTGGAGGAGTGGATTGGAAATGAGACTGATAATTTGGATGTAGAACTAGGTATTGGGGAAAGATATTTGGCTGTGGAGCTTGGTATGAGGATTGGAGGTTTAGGTGTGGGTCTTAGTTATGGGGGGAGATATTTGGCTGTGGAGCTTGGTATTGGGGGTGGTCATAGAATACATGTTGAAGGCTTGGTGACGGCAGAGAAGAAAAAACATTCCTAGAGTTGATCTTCCTTTTTGTTTTTGCAACAGGATTAGCAGAAATCGTGCCTACATCTTCCTTTTTCTTCTTCGAAAACATGGCAGCCCCAGACGATGCCGGGGTCTTGACAATTTTCCTGTCCGAATAACTTCTTCCAATGATTCTCCTATTTTTACCAAATCCGCAAAAGTTGCCCTGACAGCTGAGACCATCCTAGTATAATATTCTCCTTCTTGCGCACGAGAGAACATGGATACCATTTCTTTCTCGGACATGGGGGGTTGCACTTTGGTAGCTTCTTTTCTCCAACGAAAAGCATAGTCTCGAAAACTCTCATCATTCCTCTGTTTGATCCGATCTAGTGAATATCAATCAGGGACTGTTTCAATGTTGAATGCAAATCTGTCAAGGAAACCCTTGGCTAATGCTTTCCATCCCGTCCATGTTTTCGGCTCCTGAGACATGAACCATTCTAAGGCTTCGCCGCTTAAACTTTGACTGAATAGGTGCATCAACAACGCCTCGTTTTTCCCTATCCCTACCAGTTTCTTACAGTACCTTCTCATATGGACTATTAGATTTTTGGTACCGTCAAACACTTTAAACTTAGGTACTTTGTACCCATCTGGTAGGTCTACTCCAGGGTGAACACATAAATCATCATACCCCAAACCGTCGTGGTCCCTGGCTCCATGAGACTCTTTGATCCTCATGATATCTTCCTTCATAGCTAGCAAATTATTTTCATGCTCGATCCTTCACTCTTTCTCCTTCTCCTCGTAATGGTCCATCTCGAGATTAGGAAGGGGTTCATAGATATCAGGGGATACGATGGACTGAGGGGGATTTGGAAGAAAGGCTTAATTTTGTGGATGGAAGGAATTTGGTTGGTAAGTGGGGAGAATGTTTTGGAAATTGGGAAGGTTATGCAGATTTTGCGAGTAGTTTGGCAGAATCTGAGAAGGATTTTGCTAATTTGGAAATGAATTTGGGGGATTCGAAGGTAGGTTTGACGTATTTTGTGGGTTTGAGAGTGAATCTTGCAGATTTGGGAATGCATTTTGTTGATTTGAAAATGTGTTTTGAGGATTTAAGAATGGATTCGGAGATGGGTTCTGTGGGGCCAGAGATGGATTTTGCAGATGGTAGACGTCTGGGTTATTTTTCCGATTGGTATTTTAGATAAATGAGGGAGCGGAGATGGATGATACGTTATTTGGCTGATCCCCACGAGTAGGGGTGCTGAGGGGAGAAATTTGGAGTGGAGTCCCGTGTCCTCCCGGAGCGGGAGCATTGATGGTAATGGCCAAGTTAGCCAAATACCGAGTGCGATTTATTTCTTCCTGAAGTATTTCTAACTTTCTTGTAAGTTCCACAATCATCTCATTCTGTTTCGCTATCACATTGTCTTGGATAGTCAGTGTGCTTTCTTCGTCATTTTCTGTCATTTTTGAATGATGGTCAAAGGATAGGATTTTGTGCGCTTTCGATCGGGTGAAGTAGGGATGTTCTGCTAGCTTATATCAACACAGAGTAGTTTCTATTATCTGTAAAGTAAAACAACTCAAAGTCAGGTGTGTTAGTTTCCGTATATGATAAGTAATGCAAAATATTTGACAGGAAATAACCACATAGAGTTGTTTGATTCATAGACAAATTCATCCATAGGACATAGTGGATAAACTTTCCTTTGATCCAAACAAATGCACATAAGCACATAAAACAGTTATATCACACAAAAACATTATAATAACGCATATCCTAGCTGGGGTGACCCTTTTTGAGCCAAGGGTTCAGGCCTAACGATATTTGAAGAAAATATATGCTTCCTCGAAGTCAATCCATTAACCCCTAACTTATATAGACATGAAAAAGGGCATAAATGCCTACAAAAGCTAACGAAAGAGGGATAAAATCTTTAGAAAAAAAAAAGAAATAACATGAAAGAAGATAAGTTCCCGCACAGGGGAAATAGAAAAACTAGCTACCGACGGATCCTTGCCTTTGCCTTCTTTGCCTTGTTTACCTCCTGTGCTATTTGATACCTATTGATGATAAGATAACTCCCGCATAATTGTGCCTTGATGTCATAAGTCATTTTTCCTATACTATCGAGTTGAGAGGCCATGCTATCATCTAAATTTATTAAACACTGCCTAGCATCATCAACCTCTTGCCTAGCTCTTTTCAACTCTTCCCTCAACATACGTATTGTTAAAGCATCTTCTACATGCATCTCTTGGTGCGCGATTTCACTTTTCTGAAACTCATCCTGAAGCCTGTAGAGTCGGATCTGATGCTCGGATTCTACATCCACGACTCGAGTGGGTACGTTCGGCCCCGAAATCAATGCTCTGGAGTGGCTCTTTTTTAACCATTTTTTGTAAGTGTCGATGACTTCAAGTTCATACCCTATACGAAAAGAGACTTCCGTCCACCTTCTCCTTCTCCACCCGTTTATCATGTAGTCTTTGAGAGGGGGCTCGCTTACATCATATTGGTGAAGAATCTGAGCATAGAATCGATTTGAGGCATCTCCTGCTTGATCTCGAATTGCCTAAGAACTCGGCCAGAATTGTAGGGACGGGTTCCCCTGAGACCCGGAAGCACTAGAAAAGGCCCCTCGTGTCACGCCCCAAAATCCCATCGGGCCGGACTGGCACCTGAAGCCGAGAAGGCCCGGGAGAACCCATTCAAATACCTGTACTTTCACTTACATGTCACCAAAAATTTGAACAACACTTTGTTGCATATAGAAGAATCTAATTACCTGTATCAGCACAACACGCACAAATATATATATAATACTTGGCCGTCGGGGCCACCACATATACAAATATAACATCACTATATAAACTTCCATGAATTTACCCTTCCTTATGTCAACAAAGCCTCTAGGATATACATGACATAACTAGGGTCGGGACAAACCCCCGCCCACACACGACTCCAGTACAATGACAAAACATAAGGAACCGACTCGGAAAGCTCTGAAGCAAACTGGAGCTCACCAACACTAGCTGTATGACCTGGCTCCTATCTATGCTGTGAGTGAGCTGAAGCACCTGTGCCTGCAGTATGAAATGCAGGTCCCCCGTGAGGGACGTCAGTACAAAATATGTACTGAGTATGTAAAGCTGTAAATAATCATATATGATATGGGGGATCAAGAAAATCAGACGCAAGTGAATAAATCATAATAGAAGTGAACCACACTTCATAAACACTTTTAGGATCATGCACATTATCATTAATCTGAATTGAGTTCTTGAATTCAAACACATTTGTGGAACGTTATACATTCGTTCATTTCATTCTTTACAATTATCAATCGCCATTACCTCCTCCTCCCGAACCTCCAACCACCTAACAATAATCAATACTGTATCGTACTGTGACCATTGGGCTGCCCCAGTACATATCAACTGGGATCGACCCATGCTAGGCTTATGCCCCTGGGATACCACCCATAAACACATAAATAGGGATTGACCCATGCTAGGCTTATGCCTCTGGGATACCACCCACACGTATATCAAGTAACACACATAAGAGATCTTTCCAATAACTTAGTTCAAAAGCTTTTGAGATTATTACATTAGTGTTCATGACAATATAGTACCTTTGGAACAACCATACATCAATGGAAATCAAGTAATAGACCTTCTATACAATAACGATGTAATAAGGACTCATTGGTACATCAACAATGTGTTTCAGAATCATCAATATCACAACAATGAAATAAGAGCTTTTGATATATCAATGAAACATTTGACACTTTATAGAATGGAAACAACTTCCTTGGTAATGTAGAACAATATATGTTTTTGGACAACCTCGGAATCTTACTTGATGGAACATTGGTGTTTTCATGCCAAAGAACATTGTTAGAGTATGCTTTACATACCTCGTTGTAGATTCGGATACCAATTCAACACAACTTCTTGCCTTTACAAATCACTTATCTACAATGAAATGTTTGGCATCTAGGATTAGCAACCCAACACCACAATTCTCTTCCATAATTCCATACAACCAATATTTGCAAAACATTCCAAAAACCAACTTGAACAATAGGTTTATGTGTGTATATATATATAATCATCATTTCAATACCACATCATCAATACCAAATCCCTTCACAATTCAACATAATCCAACCATACACAAGGATAATCCAACATCATTTCCGAATCATCTTTCAACAACAATTAAATAACATACTTCTTATGCTCACATGCATATATATATATATATATACATATCCATATAAATAACACCAACATAATTTACATCCTTACCATAAAATGACCCTTTTGGTTTCGAAGTCCTGTTGGCACAAATAAGGGGTGCTTCTCGAAGCCCTCGAGACGGTGAACACAACTACGGCATCAATTTGGATTTTCTACGGTTGAATCACAATATAATTGGAGTTGAAATTAGGCTAGGGTTTCTTATTTTCAATAATTTGATGATAATTGATGGATATGAGACTAATTATATGTATATAATGACCAATTTTCGTCCATGAGGTGATGGAAAATGACCATATAGCCCTAAAAAATTTAAGTAAATCCGAATCTATCCATGGTGGACTGTTTTGACAGGCTAAAGTAAATCGGCCATAACTCTTTGCTCCGATATCGGATTTGGGTAAAATTGGTATTGTTGGAAATATAATTCAAAGGAATTTCATTTCATATAAAGTAGGCCACCCAGTTCGTCCTGTACAAGGAGTTATGATCGTTTGAAGTTGACCCTAAAAAACTATTTTGAGAGGCTGAAGTAAAACGAGTATAACTCCTTACTCAGGTGTTGGATTTGGATGAAACCAATTGCATTGGAAAGAAGACTCAAAGATCTTTATTTTAATAGGTTGTATATCTACCAGCTCATTATATTGAGGGAGTTATGATTGTTCAAAGTTGACCCAAAAAAACTGGCAGGCCTCAGTAGTTTGTGTGCAGGAAATTTTCCTGCACATTTACTGTTCACATATCCCGACCACCGTTTTATAGTTTCGAACGTGATCGATTATATCCGAAACTTATCTGTTTTTGGAAATCTTTATATCGTTGGAAAGCTTATTCAATAACCTTCGTATGGAACCATCGACGGGCAAATTCGGTATAAATAAAGTCAATTCCTATACACATATAATCCAACTATACACTTGAAACCATCTCAAAATAATCAATACCTATACTTAAAATCATATATACCTAACTTATGATCAATACATATACTCCAACACATATAACCATGGCTAATACACGTAATTAAGTACGGGGTGTTACATCCTTCCCCCCTTAAGGACATTCGTCCTCAAATGTGAATGTAGTTCTTTAGCCGAAACAAGTTCGAATTCATAATTGATATTCACATCATCATATAGATATTATGCATATGTAAAAACTTACTTGTTAGTGTCCCAGTTCCACTCCTTGCACTTCTTTTTCACCTTTGAACAAATAAGGGTATTTCGATTTCATTGCTTCCTCCGCTTCCCATGTAATCTCTTCCCTTTGTTGATTTCTCCAAAGTACTTTCACCGATGCTACTTATTTATTTATCATCTTCTTAACTTGACGATCTAATATAGCAATAGGCATCTCCTCATAGGTAAGATCTTCTGTTACTTGCACATCTTCAGTAGAAGTAATAAGGGATGGATCTCCGATGCACTTTCGAAGCATCGATACATGAAATACTGGATGCACTGATGAGAGTTCCTGGGGTAGCTCTAATTCATAAGCAACTTGCCCACATCTTCGAATAATCTTATACGGGCCTATATATCATGGACTCAACTTTCCTTTCTTGCCAAATCTCATCACCCCTTTCATTGGCGATACCTTCAAAAATACCCAATCGCCTAACGAAAAATCTAGCCCTCTTCTTCTACTATCCGCATATGACTTGTGTCGACTTTGGGCTGTCTTCAAACGTTGCTGAATCACCTTGACTTTTTCTATGGCTTGATACACAAGATCCGGTCCGAACATAAGAGTTTCACCCGCTTCGAACTATCCTATTGGTGATCTACACTTCCTCCCATATAAAGCTTCGTATGGTGCCATTTTGATACTTGAATGATAGCTATTATTGTAGGCATACTCAATAAGAGGTAAATGATCATCCCAGCTGCCTTTAAAATCTATAACACATGCTCGTAGCATATCTTCAAGTGTTTGAATGGTGCGCTCTGCTTGTCCATCCGTCTGAGGGTGAAAAGCTGTACTCAGATTCACTTGTGTTCCCAAACTCCATTGGAAAGACTTCCAAAAGTTTGCGGTAAATTGAGTTCCCCAATCCGATGTAATAGAAATTGGCACTCCATGTAATCGGTCTATTTCTTTAACATACAGCTTTGAATATTCTTCAACTGTGTAAGTGGTCTTAACGGGTAAGAAATGTGCGGATTTAGTCAGCCTATCCACAATCACCCATATAGAATCAAATTTTCGAGCTGTACGAGGCAAACCTGTAACAAAATCCATGTTGATCATGTCCCACTTCCAAATTGGAAGATCTATGCATTGCATATAGCCTCCGGGCTTTTGATGTTCCACTTTAACTCGTTGGCAATTTGGACATTCAGCTACAAATTCTGCGATGTTCCTTTTCATGTCATTCCACCAATATACCTCCTTCAAATCTTGATACATTTTAGTTGATCCTGGATAAATGGAATACCTTGAAAAATGTGCCTTTGTCATAATCTTCTTTCTTAGCCCATCTACATCCGGCACACACAATTGGTTTTGGCACTGAAGTACTCCTTCTCGCGTAAGCTCAAATGCCTTGGTCGCCCCACTCTGAACGTTCTCCTTAAGCTGTAATAAAATAGGATCTGCATCTTGCTTCTCTTTCACCTCAGCTGCTAATGAGGATTCCGCGACATTATGCATAATAAGCTCCTCGTCCGGAGTTTCGAGAAGACGAACCCCTAGGCTAGCTAATTGATGAAAATCTTTAATCATCCCTTGCCTTTCTATAGGTGCCATCATAGCCTTACAACTCAATGCATCAGCTACTATATTCGCTTTCCCTGGGTGATACAAAATATCAACATCATAATCTTTTAATAGTTCCATCCACCTTCGCTGCCTCAGATTTGGATCCTTCTGACTGAAAATATATTGTAAGCTCTTGTGATCAGTATATATATCAACATGAACCCCATATAAATAGTGGCGCCATATTTTTAAAGCAAAGATAATCGCTGCCAGCTCAAGATCATGTGTGGGGTAAGTTTTCTCATGTGGCCTCAATTGCCTTGAGGCATATGCTATCACCTTACCATGCTGCATTAATACACATCCTAAACCAATTCTCGAAGCATCACAATACACTGTATACCCTTCTGTACCTTCTGGAAGTACCAACACAGGTGTAGAAGTCAACTTATTCTTCAATTCTTGGAAACTCTCCTCACATGCATCATTCCTTTGGAACTTGGATGCATTATGCGTTAGCTTGGTTAAGGGTGCTGAAATGGAAGAAAAGTCTTTAACAAACCTTCTATAATAACCGGCCAACCCGGGAAAACTATGAATCTCCGTAGGCGTTGTGGGCCTTGGCCAGTTCTTCACAGCTTCTATCTTTTGAGCATCAACCTTTATCCCTTCACTAGATACAATATGACCCAAAAATGCCACTGACTTTAACCAAAACTCACATTTAGAAATCACAAAGAGTCTACAATGCCTGTCGTAAGTGATTGGCATGGTCCTCTTCTGATCTAGAATAAACTAGAATATCATCTATAAAAACTATCACAAATACATCCAGGAATGACTTAAACACCCTATTCATCAAATCCATAAAAGTTGCAGGTGCATTTGTTAGCCCAAATGACATAACTAGAAACTCGTAATGACCATACCGTGTTCGGAAAGCTGTCTTGGGTATATCCTTCTCTTTGACCCTCACTTGGTGGTAACCTGACCTCAAATCAATCTTAGAAAAGCACTTGGTGCCCTGCAACTGATCAAATAAATCATCAATTCTTGGGAGAGGATATTTGTTCTTAATAGTCACCTTATTTAATTGCCGATAATCAATACACATCCTCAGCGAGCCATCCTTTTTGCGCACAAATAACACTGGTGCTCCCCAGGGGGACATACTAGGCCTTATGAATCCCTTCTCTAGCAAATCTTTCAATTGCTCTTTCAATTCTCGTAATTCTGCTGGGGTCATTCTATACGGAGGAATGGAGATTGGTTGGGTGCCTGGTATTACATCAATACCAAACTCTAATTCTCGTTCAGGAGGCAAACCTGGAAGATCTTCAGGGAATACATCAGGAAATTCATTTACCACTGGTACAGTGTGAAGATCTGGTGATTCCAATTCCGTATCCTTTACTCTAACTAAATGACATATGTAGCCCTTGGAAATCATTTTTCTCGCTTTGAAATAAGAAATAAATCTACCTCTTGGTGCGCCAATCTTACCTTGCCATTCAATAACTGCTTCATTAGGAAAATATAAATACATCTTTTTTGTACAACAGTCAATTTTGGCATAACAAGACGCCAACCAATCCATACCCATTATAACATCAAAATCTACCATTTCTAGTTCCACGAGATTGGCCATCGTGTCTCGACCACACACAGTTACTACACAATCTTTATAAACTCTTCTAGCAATAATAGATTCCCCAACCGGGGTAGACACTTCCAACGGCTTATCTAACAATTCGGGGGTTCTTTTGAACTTTCCAGCAACCAAAGGAGTAACATATGATAATGTAGAACCGGGATCAATTAGATCATATACATCAAATGAAAATATGGACAACGTACCCGTAACCACATCTGGGGAAGCCTCTAGATTCTGTCGATCCGCTAAAGCATAAGTGCGATTCTGAGTCCCGCTGGAACTGGCGACTCTTTTTCCACTTCTAGCGTGACCCGCAGGTTGTGCGCCCCTACCAGAATAAGATACCGGTGACGATGATGCAACAGCTGATCCCGAAGGTCATGCTATGCCACCTGCACCCCTTCGTGGGCATTCTCTCATCATATGCCCCGTCATACCACACCAAAAACAAACATTTGTTCCCATTCGACATACGCCTACATGATGCCTTCCACATTTATTGCATGGCTCTTGAAGAGGTCTCGATTGGATCATATTCCCTTGCCCATGATAACCCACAGATCGCGAACTATGACCCTCACTTCTTTGCCCAAATTGACTGCCTCTGAACCCCTGATGCTGTGGTGGAGCACTAGCTGCAGAATAAGAAAATAATGGCCTAGGTGGTCTAGCAGAAAATTGAGGTCTAAAACCTCCCTGTGGCGCCATAAACTGCCCTGTAGATCTGGCCCTCTTAGAAGATCCGCTTTCAAATTCCTGTGTTCTTTTTCTTTGCCTCTGATCTTCCATTTTCTGTGCAAATACTTGGATCCTAGCTATATCTATGTCTTTATTCAGTGCAGCAATAGTACAATCCCTAACCAAATATGAATCCAATCCATTCACATACCGATGAACTCTGTCATCCATAGTAGCTATAACATTAGGAGCATATCTGGACAAGGAATTAAATCGAAGACTATACTCCCTCACACTTGTATGACCCTGTCTAAGATTTAAGAACTGATCCGCACGGGCCTGACGAGTCTCATATGGAAGATAATGATCAGTAAATGCCTTTTTGAACTCTTTCCAAGTAGCTGGGGGTGCATCAATGCCCCTTGACCATTTCCAGTCTTCATACCAATATATAGCCTCACCTTTGAATCTATACGCGGCTAACTCCACTTTCTCTCTGCCCGATACATGCATTACCTCTAGGGCCCTTTGGATCTGATCAATAAAGTCCTGTGGATCTTCATTAAGATCGGATCCGATAAAAGTAGGCGGATCCATCTTAAAAAAATCTTGCATCCGAAGACTAGCCGCCCTATCAGTACCGCTAGAACCCGTAGCAGGAATAGCTTGCCCTTGGACTTGCCCAGCAACTATACGAGTTAAAAGTTGCACTGCATTTCTAAGATCTTGATCAACAACATTAATAGGTGTCTCTAGGGATATAGTTCTCCTCCCCCTTATTTCTTCTGGACTGGGGGAAGTTTCTGATGCATGCTCAGCTGGAGCCTCACTTTGATTAGCTGGTATAGTGGGTGACTTACTAGTCCCCTCTCCGGCAGCCACATCTACTTGCTTACCGGTATTCTTGCTTCTGGTAACCGGCATCATTACTATAATAAGATAAACAAACTGATTCAGTGGTCAACTATGACTTCATATACAATATAGGCTCTATCGCACGATCTAAGACATGAAGAAAAGAAACAATTCCTAAATGTCCATAGCCTCCTATTTATAGATGTGGTGCACAATACACCGATAAACAAGACTCTACATAGACACGGCTTTGTAGACTCACTAGGACGAACCGCTCTGATACCACTTTTGTCACGCCCCAAAATCCCATAGCGTCGGACTGGCACCCGAAGCCGAGAAGGCCCGCGAGAACCCGTTCAAATACCTGTACTTTCACTTATATGTCACCAAAAATTTGGACAGCACTTCATTGCATATAGAAGAATCTAATTACCTGTATCAGCACAACACACACAAATATATATATAATACTTGGCCGTCGGGGCCACCACATATACAAATATAACATCACTATATAAACTTCCATGACTTTACCCTTCCTTATGCCTATGAAGCCTCTAGTATATACATGACATAACTAGGGTCGGGACAAACGCCCGCTCACACACGACTCCAATACAATGACAAAACATAAGGAACCGACTCGGAAAGCTTCGAATCAAACTGGAGCTCACCAACAATAGCTATATGACCTGGCTCCTATCTATGCTGTGAGTGAGCTGAAGCACCTGTGCCTGCAGCATGAAATGCAGGTCCCCCATGAGGGACGTCAGTACAAAATATGTACTGAGTATATAAAGCTGTAAATAATCATATGTGATATGGGGGATCAAGAAAATCAGACGCAAGTGAATAAATCATAATAGAAGTGAACCACACTTCATAAACACTCTTAGGATCATGCACATTATCTTTAATCTGAATTGAGTTCTTGAATTCAAACACATTTGTGGAACGTTATACATTCGTTCATTTCATTCTTTACAATTATCAATCGCCATTACCTCCTCCTCCTGAACCTCCAACCACCTAACAATAATTAATACTGTATCGTAATGTGACCATTAGGCTGCCCCAGTATATATCAACTGGGATCGACCCATTCTAGGCTTATGCCCCTGGGATACCACCCATAAACACATAAATAGGGATTGACCCATGCTAGGCTTATGCCCCTGGGATACCACCCACACGTATATCAAGTAACACACATAAGAGATCTTTCCAATAACTTAGTTCAAAAGATTTTGAGATTATTACATTAGTGTCCATGCCAATATAGTACCTTTGGAACAACCATACATCAATAGGAATCAAGTAATAAACCTTCTATACAATAACGATGTAATAAGGACTCATTGGTACATCAACAATGTGTTTCAGAATCATCAATATCACAACAATGATATAGGAGCCTTTTGGTATATCAATGAAACATTTGACACTTTATAGAATGGAAACAACTTCGTTGGTAATGTAGAACAATACATGTTTTTGGACAACCTCGGAATCTTACTTGATGGAACATTGGTGTTTTCATGCCAAAGAACATTGTTAGAGTATGCTTTACATACCTCGTTGTAGATTCGGATACCAATTCAACACAACTTCTTGCCTTTACAAATCACTTATCTACAATGAAATGTTTGGCATCTAGGATTAGCAACCCAACACCACAATTCTCTTCCATAATTCCATACAACCAATATTTGCAAAACATTCCAAAAACCAACTTGAACAATAGGTTTATGTGTGTATATATATATAATCATCATTTCAATACCACATCATCAATACCAAATCCCTTCACAATTCAACATAATCCAACCATGCACAAGAATAATCCAACATCATTTCCCAATCATCTTTCAACAACAATCAAATAACATACTTCTTATGCTCACATGCATATATATATATATATATATATACATATCCACATAAATAACACCAACATAATTTACATCCTTACCATAAAATGGCCCTTTTGGTTTTGAAGTCCCGTTGGCACAAATAAGGGGTACTTCTCGAAGCCCTCGAGACGGTGAACACAACTACGAAATCAATTTGGATTTTCTACGGTTCAATCACAAAATAATTGGAGTTGAAATTAGGATAGGGTTTCTTATTTTCAATAATTTGATGATAATTGATGGATATGAGACTAATTATATGTATATAATGACCAATTTTTGTCCATGAGGTGATGGAAAATGACCATATTGCCCTTAAAAATTTAAGTAAATCCGAATCTGTCCATGGTGGACTGTTTTGACAGGCTAAAGTAAATCGGCCATAACTCTTTGCTCTGATATCGGATTTGGGTGAAATTGGTATTTTTAAAAAGATAATTCAAAGGGATTTTATTTCATATAAAGTAGGCCACCCAGTTCGTCCTGTACAAGGAGTTATGATCGTTTGAAGTTGACCCTAAAAAACTGTTTTGAGAGGCTGAAGTAAAACGAGTATAACTCCTTACTCAGATGTTGTATTTGGATGAAACCAATTGCATTGGAAAGAATACTCAAATATATTTCTTTTGATAGGTCGCAGCTCTCCCAGTTCATTATATTGAGAGAGTTATGATCATTTAAAGTTGACCCAAAAAAACTGACAGGCCTCAGTAGTTTGTGTGCAGGAAATTTTCCTGCACATTTACTGTTCACATATCCCGGCCGCCGTTTTATAGTTTCGAACGTGCTCGATTATATCCGAAACTTATCCGTTTTTGGAAATCTTTATATCGTTGGAAAGCTTATTCAATAACCTTCGTATGGAACCATCGACGGGCAAATTCCGGTATAAATAAAGTCGATTCCTATACACATATAATCCAACTATACACTTGAAACCATCTAAAAATAATCAATACTCATACTTAAACTCATATATACCTAACTTATGATCAATACATATAATCCAACATATATAACCATGGCTAATGCACGTAATTAAGTACGGGGTGTTACACCTCGCCTCCTCGAATAATGTATTTCCCTGAATCAAGATAGTTAATGGACCATTGGACATCATCATCTCTTAATTATCCAAGTGTCTTAAACCAAAATTCATGAGATGCTTCCCTTTTGAATTTGTGTAAAAACAACCACATGTTGTGCGATTCTAGCAGATTCCATCTTGTTTTGTGGTCAGGTTGTATCCTTTTAGGATTTTTCACCAAATGCATTATCATCCACCATTGTAATATAAGGTTGAAGCCTTGAAAGAAACGCTTCTCGACTTGACATCTTCCCAAAGGTCGATATATGTCAGCGACAATCATGGAAGCTAAGTTATAGAATACCTTTTTAGAATCGTACTCCATTCCAAAGAAGAGTGCATGGGTCACTGAGACAACCCTCGAATGAATTGTGCCATTTTCCCCCTGTGGGAACACCATGATTCCAAGTAGGCCTACCGCTAACGCAAAGGCTCTCGTCTCCTTCCATTTTGCTTCTGACTCAAATTTATGCCCAAATTTGTGAAAAACACTGAATATTCCGAACCGACGATACAACTCACGAAAAATGATATTTGCTCCATCACGTTCTCCTAGCCAGGTGTCTTCGTCAGTTAAAAATACCTCCTTGATCTTTTGATGATCCCAAACAACCGGGACTAAAATGTTCTTATCAGGTGTCTCCCTTCTCTTAAAACACATTTTCGTACTCTCGTAACAAATCAATACCTCTTCAATGGTGGGAGTCAATTCAACATCCCCGAAGCAAAAAACCATATTCTGATCATCTCAAAAGGTTGTTAGTACATGGATCATTTCGGGCCAAGCGTCCATCTCGATCAAAGAGGGAAGATGTCCAATGTGTGTGCTAACAATCTTTTTCTCTTCTGCGCTCATGTGGTCCCACCATAGTTTCAAGAAATCGTCAGGTTTAGTAACCATCTTGAACTTTTCATGAGAATGTAGTTGAGTCATATCCTACATGTAAGCAAACAAAGATAGGCCTTCCCCCGACCCTAAAGGATAATGGATTGAATTTAGACAAACATGTATTTTTTTCAACACATAAATATGATTCGTCTGTAATTTACTCGGGGTCAATAGATGCAGGGCGGGTTTCCTAATGGGCCCAATACCCCTCTCGGGTATTGGGTCATCCTAGGTTCATGCCTAAAATAGGGTTTTGATTTCGTTCTATCCTCAGTGTCTAGAGTGGGTTTGAACACTTGGTTCACCAGTGGACAACTTGAGTTTGAAAATACGAATAGCTTCAGATGACTCACATGCTAATAAGTTGTTCGTATTTTCAACACATCTTGGAATTGAACAATAGGGGTCGGGACATCCATGAAACCCCAAATTTTTTTAAATAATGCAGGAATATGCCATGAGATGCGATAATTAAACTTTGTAGAATCGAAACATATAAATACATAAACAGTTAATCAAAAGACGAAATCAACATTTGGTTAGAACCTAGTTAAAGATCCCCAGCAGAGTCGCCATTTCTATTTTGTAGAGAAATTTGACTTTTGAGAGTCGCCACTTAATTTTGAAAAAAGGAATTAAGAAACCTTTAGAGAGTTACTTAAAACGATTCAACACAGGAAAATCGTTTAAGTTTTGAAGATTCTGAGTAGGTGGTTCTTATTAACGTTTTAGGAAGGTGTTAGGCACCTAAAACGTCCGCTAACTTGCGGTTATCTGGACTGTTTGAAAATCGTCTTTTGATTAACTTCGAAAAGATTAATTTTTCTCGAAAAGTGATTGATTTTTTTTTGAAAGAAAGCGATTTTGGAAATATTTTAGTGTTTATGCAAAACTAGTTTTTTAGCGACTAAACTAAGGATTTAACTAGGTTCGCAAAACACATAAAAAAACATAAGGAATAGGGGGAAGGGGAGGAAGTAAGGATTTAGGCGATTGACCCAAACCAAAAAATCCTGTCCTAGTCTAGTTTTCTGAGCCTTTGGCTCGAGTCTTGCCCCACCTGTATTAAATTTACAACTTTGGCTTCAAAGCTCCCAAATAAATGAATGAATCAATAAATAATGAAATAAAATAAATAAAGACAACAATAATTAAGTAAAATAACAAATGAGACTTTTGAGTCTCTTAGCCACTTCAAAGATGGATTTTACCCTATTTCTTCCTCTTTCGTCCTCTTCTTTTGTGTCCATATGTAAGGTGATTGTCCTTTTTGGGGCAAACCTTTTCACATTTAGCAGATTAATCATTATTCGCCACACTTTAACTGAATTCGTTGGACGGGATGGCAGATTACTATTAACATTTAAACTAGATACTAAAGGATCCAGGTGGGGAAAATTTAGCAAGGAAACGTTTAAACAAAAGTATCAAAAGCAGAAAATTTAGATAGCAGCTCAAGGGAAGAAGCAACTATTTCAATAATTGAATATTTCACTTTCCGGGGAAAATTTATAGTCAAAAGCAGATTAAAGGTCAAGTCAAAGCCCGAAAGGTGAGATGAGTTCCAATGATACCCTTTGGAATCCGAGTGGTAATAAAGACTAAATCAACGTAATGTTGGAAGATCCCTTTGCACATTTTCCACTTAGCTATAGAAATCTCAACACAAGAAAATAGACAGCAAGCAAAATCGCAGTAAACTCTAGGGAACTATACTCAAATAAAAAGAAAAAGTTAATTGATGCTATTTGGCATACTTGAATATAATGGCATGAAAAAAAAAGAACTCTCTCTATATCATAAGGACAAATAAATAGATTCAATGATAAAGGAAAATTTTTCCAAATGAGCAAATATTTTTCAAAGTTCAATCCAGGGGTACAATCGAAATAACACATGGGTTCACGCCATAAATTCCTTGGGTTATTAAGAGTCAAAGCTATTTTACTTTATTGACTTTAACGAGTATAATCCATATCACAGATCTTAGAGTGGAGAAATATAAGGGGCGATGCAGACAATAAATAGAAAAAAAAAGAACAACAACTAGTAAATAAAACTTTTGTCAATTTTGGATTCAGCATGAACTTGTTTGGGTGCCAAACACAGTCGGTTCTAAATTATAGTATTTAACTACTTATCCCGAGGATCAATCATGGATACAAAAATGATTTCAATCGAGCAAATTATTCATCTCAAGACAGAAAAACAAGACCTAAGACAATACGGATAGCAATACAGGCTTAGCAAGCAGAAGAAAGGTTCAAGTAGGGACTCTTGGATGGTGACAACATTGAACCAAATAGCAGACGAAAAGAAACCAACATAGCCTAAAAGGAAACCAACAACTAATTTATAACAAGATGATATTCAACGACCCCTAAAAAACAACATGAACCGAAATGCAAAGAAGAAGAACACGTCAACATTTTCATCATAGAGTCCTATGGATTATCAAAGCTCCTAACAGCAATCAGTTCCCAGTAAAAAATGACATTATTATAACAAAATATTGAAGAAAGATATGAGGAAGAAGAAAACAACGGCAAAAGTTAAAAGCGAAAAGAGGTGTTTACCTCTGTTGGAGCAGTAAAACGGAACTACGAGTTGACGTCGAATTTCACCACCACCGGAGAAGCATTGTAGTCAGCTTCAGAACTTTGATTAGGCAGACCAATATTCGGAAAGAATATTTCCACTAAAAAAAGATTGAATCTTCGCTCATTTGTTTTTCCCTTTTTCTTTTCTTTCTCAGAAAATGTTTGAACCTACAGTTTTCCAAACCCTAATTTTCCAACTTCTCTTTTTGGACCCTAGAGAAAAATTTCTCCCCAAAACTCGAACCTCGCTAGCTTAGAAAAAATCCCCCCTTCTCCTCTTTCTTTTCCCAAAAAAGTAGAACAATGGGTCCTTATATAGAAGACCGAATTAGGAGTATTTAGGGATTCCACAAATAGGATATTTTGGAATTTGAAATTCAAATTTCCCCTTTGTCTTGGGGTTTCATCAACAAGGACCCCCATTTTGGATTATCTTCAACCTATTTCCAAGAAAGTCCAATAGAAAATGGGGGAAATAAAATAGTCTCCCCCAAACCAATAAAAATCGCCGAAATCTATACCAAATTTGTACCTTTATCCCTAGATTCGCAGATTAGAGCCGTTGGAGGTGACACCTAAGCTGTTTTCTAGAAGCTTCACAGTTCTTCTTCATTGTAATATTGCGTGAGACGCCTGTGAGAATGATCAGGTTGGGTTGTTTGGATCGTTGGCGAGTTGTTGGGGGTGTTATCGGGTCCTTAGATTTGGGTGGAGAGATGTTGTTGTTTGTGGTCGAAGGTTGTACGCTGATTGTCATATCGAAAATTGGAAGCTGATACTGTTATTTTGGCTGAAGGAGAGGAGATATATGGGATGGGCTGGGTTGGAAGGTTGTTGTTGGGCTGAAATAAAATGATAATACAAAAGAAACTGGGTTGCTGGTGGGCTGAAATTTTTGTTGTGTTAAATTAGGCCGGTTAGGTTGATCATTGTTGGGTTGTTGTGCTGGGCTTGGGATATTGGGGATTAATTTAAACTAACCCTCAATTAAATTATGATATGGATAGGTTAGGCTATTTTGGCTATTTATTAAATAGCCAAAATAAAGAAAATTTAGGCAATTTCATTTAAAATTTAGCCTAATTAAACTCAATCGACCAATTACATTGAAATTATGGCCGAATTAATTTCAATTAAGGTCCAAATTTAAATAGATTGACTAAATTCAATTGAAATTAGATGCGAATTAATCCTTTGTTCGATCCCGAGCTTCTTGATTTAATAAAACCAAACAAGTATATCTCCAAATAGATTATTTGTAAGAATAAATTGTATTTAAATCAAGATTTAATTATTTAAATTTATTTTTTGAATAATCCTTAATTTAAAGTTCAATTTTGATGAAAACGTTCATTTAAATAACATCATTTATACAATATCGTATATGCAAATACGAATATATATAATTATTAGTTAAGTGACAAATTTAGCCCAAATACCTATTTTAAAATGCATTTATTTGAAAAAAATAACTGTTGTGATTTTATTTGAAAATTGAAGAAACTCGAGATTAAACGTAGTTGTGGAGGGAAAAAATTAGGTGTCAACAGTGTTGAAAGACTAAGTTATATTTTAAGTCCTTAACTTCAATAATTTTTAAATTGATCTTCCCGACCCGAGACGTAGATTTTGAGTTGATTCTTGTTTAAAGGTGTTAAGGGCATATCTCGGGAAAGTTTCAGATGTTTTCGACAATATTTGAGACATGTTTGGATGATCAAAATAATAGACCAACGTGATATAATTGCGTTGCACCAGGAATCGCGTTGGCAGGGACCAACGCGATGCGTTGTATTTTGCATTGAAATACAGACGCGACGCAGCGCTTAACACGTCGGGTGCCCAGTTCGTCTTATTGATTTTCGGTTCCAAGAGGGTATTTCAGTATTTTTCCCTCATTTTATCTCAGCCATAACATGAGATTATGTCATTAATAGGGCATTATATGCCAAAAGTTACTCAAATCTCACAAAACTAAGTCCTAACTCTTCCCTTCAAGATCAAGAATTCAACCTCTAAGTTTAAGATTTCAAGAAAAGAGTCAAAATTAGGGTTCCAATATTCAAACTAAGTAACTTAAGATACGTGGGACTACTCTAAACTCCATGGGCATAAGTTTTATTATTTTATCAATTTTAAAAGATCCCTAATCATATTTGTAAAGAAGGTCTTTGATATTAATTCGAAAAGCATGTATCATGGAATTGTTTTGATGAAAGCATATGTTTGTCTTGAACTAATTTTCACGAAATGGAAATATAACTATATATATATATATGTATTTTTTTGTAATGAAAAGTTTGATTGAGATCATGAATGATAAAAACTCCCCCTCCCACTTTGATATTGTCGATTGAAAGTGTTATGGATTATTTAAAGGTGTGAATTTTCTTAAAGGAGAACTAGAGGTTGAATGTTGTTCTAATGATCATAGAATGATATGGTTATGACATGTTGAGAGTTGAGTGTTTTTATGTAAACTTAATTGAAAATCTATAGCAAAACTCTCTCCTACATGGTGTTTAAAAAAACCTTAGATGTTCAATAACCTGATGATAAGTGAAAAGAGCCGCCGATATGTTATGATGGGATATGAATGACTTGAAAGTCAAGATATGACGATACCTGATGATGACAGGCCCTTAATAGAATATGTATTAAATGTTTTAAAAGCATGAAGCATGATTTTCAAGAGCTAATATTGGGTTCGAGAGAGCTAGTTGGTTACCCAAAGGAAGCATGAGTTGGAAGACTTAATGTTGGGAATCGTGATTTATCGACATGGGACTATAGTACCCTGCTTTGTGGTCTGGTGTACCTTGATTTATGTCATCCTAATTTGGGACCATGGTAAGGATCCCTGATTTGTGGTCTTGTACACTACCCTGAAATGTAGATTTGATTGGGGATTATGACACCCTTCTTTGTCATCTTGCGTATCTCCCTCACTGATACTTCATTCCTTGCGACAAATTTGGATTGGGGGCTTGTCCGCTGAGTCAAGGATGGATTTCATATAGCCCGTGGAATTGATTGTATGGTGTACCATCTAGCTCAAATAAATAATAAAGAATGAGTTAGAGTTGTCAAGTGTTGTTTTCAAGATCACTAAGATATGCCCATGTATCTTTACTTATATTATGTCCACTGTTATTATGAAATGCTCTCACCTATATTGTATAAAAACATGTTATTTTGGGTTGTTTCACATACTAATACAATTGCATTGACCCCCTATATTTGAAGATCTAAGGCACAGTCCTGGGATTCCGCTAAGCAGTAGATCAGTGTATCAGACTTTGAAGTTGGTGAGCCTCCCTCATTCAGGAGGACCTTAGTTCATGCTATATCTTTATTTTTTTTAGTTTATGGTTCGACGGTGACCTTGTCTCGATCTCAGACAGATGTTGTCTTCGTATTGTTAGAGATTTCGCAGACAGGTGTCATATGTTTTGAATATTTATGAACTTATTTTCGCATTGTTTACTTGAATTAAAAGAATGACCATGTTTCTGTTTTGTCATATTTTCTGCATTTCTTTTCAACATATGAATTATGTATATGATTTCCAGTTAGAGAAGGACTCTCGAGCCTTCATGGTTTGGGATGCCCGTCACGACCAGGGCCTCTATTTGGGTTATGAAAAAATTAGTAACAAAGCACGGTTCATGGCCCCAGGGCGTCTGTGAAATCGCATTGGATAGAGTTCTATTTATGGGTGTGTAGCGCGCCATACTTATAAGACGAAAACTACTAGGCGTTTAGGAATATCTCTTTTTCTTCATGTTCTAGTTCTTGTCATAAAGTATGGATGTCCTCTAATCAATGACTTTCTAATTTCAGAAATTGATCATGCCTCCTCGTAGAACCAACGACCAAAAGAACCAAGCTGAAGATGTTCGTCCTACTCTTGGGATACGGACCCATAATAGAGCTCATACCCCAGAATTTGTTTCTACTCCAAGAGTTCCTTCACTCCCCACTAGTCCACCTCAGTCTCCACGGACCGGTGTTAACCATCCCAGTCTCCTCAGAGATAAGTATCGAATGCTGAGTTTCAATAGTCCATCCATATGATTGCTTAGCTGGTGGCCTCTCAGACCCGTCGGTCTGAATATGTGGTTTCTGTGTCTGGTTCTTCTGAACTTACTCGGGTTGGCTAATTCGTGAGGATAAACCCACCCACTTTTACTGGCACAAAGGTTGAGGAGGACCCCCAAGGAGTCACCGATAAAATAGAGAAATTTTTTAGAGTTATACATGCTAATGAAGTTGAGGCGGTTAAGTTGGAAGCCTATCAGTTGAAGGACGTAGCTAACCAGTGGTATAATGAGTTGGAGGATTTAAAAGTTGGTGATGCTGAACCATATGTCTGGGGTGAGTTTGTAAAAACTTTCCTAGTCTGTTTCTTTCCCCAGGAACTGAGAGAGGCAAAGGCTGGAGAATTTGTGAATCTTAAACAAGGCAAGATGGGTGTTAATAAGTATGCATTGAAGTTCACTTAGCTGTCTCGTTATAATTCAGAGTTAGTGGGCAACATGAGGGATCGCATGAGAAAGTTTGCATCTGGTCTCTCTGATGACTTGGTGTTGGAGTGCAAGGGAACAATGTTGAATAGGGAAATGGATTTCTCCAGGTTATTAGTGCACATACAGCAGGTACAAGAGGAGAAGAAGAGGTTGACTAAGGTAAGGAAGAAGAAAAGTGATACTGTGGTAGAAATTGTGTTGTGTCTGTCTGTCATAGTGATACTGTGGTAGATATTGTAGAGCTTGATATGATTGAGTTTGATGCTATACTGGTAATGGACTGGCTTATACCATATTCAACTGTAGAACCTGAAAAGTTACTTTCTCCTTCCCAAATAAACCAGTAATAGAGTGGGAGGGGTATTCTTTAGCACCTAAGGGGGAATTCATATCTTACCTCAGATCCAGTAAACTTATATCCAAGGGTTATTTGTATCATCTTATTCAGGTCAAAGATTCTAGCACTGGAAGTCCTTTCCTCTAGTCTGTTCTCGTAGTTAACGAATTCCTGAAAGTTTTTCCTGATAAACTTCTTGGGGTACCACCAAATAAGGAGATATATTTTTGCATTAATTTGTTGCCGGACACTCGTCCTATTTCTGTTCTGCCAGACAGAATGGCTCTTGAAGAATTAAAAGAGTTGAAAGAACAGTTAAAAGACCTTTTTGACAAAGGCTTTATTCATTCTAGTGTCTTCCCTTGGGGTGCTCTGGTACTCTTCGTGCGTAAGAAAGATGGTTCACTCTGTATGTGTATAGATTACTGTCAGCTAAATAAGGTCACAGTTAAAAACAAATATCCTCTTCCCAGAATCGATGATCTTTTTTACCAACTTGAAGGTGCTTAATATTTATCCAAAATAGACCTTCGTTCGAGGTGTCATCAGTTGAAAGTTAGGGAGGCTGACATTCTCAAAACATCCTTTCGAACTTGATATGGTTATTATGAATCTAGGCAGCTAAAGGTGCACGAGAAGAATTACCCCACCCATGATTTAGAATTAGCGGATATGGTATTCGCGCTAAAGATTTGGCGGTATTATCTTTATGGGGTGTATGTTGATATTCTTACTGACTAAAAAAGTTTACAGTATGTCTTAACGTAGAAAGAACTGAATCTCAAGCAGAGACGGTGGTTGGAATTGTTGAAGGATTATGATATGGCCAATGTGGTGGATGACGCCCTTAGTATATTATCAATGGATAATTTTTCTCATATTGAGAAGGGAAAGAGGGATATGGTGAAGGATATTCATCGTTTTGCAAATTCAGGAGTCCAACTCCTGGATTCTGAAGATGGGGGGGTATTCATTCATGAGGTGGCTAAATCATCCTTATGTGCAGAGGTCAAGGAAAAGTAAATCAGAGATCCCATTCTAATGCAGATCAAGAGATATGTTGGTCAACAGAAGGTAATGGCATTCGAAATTAGTGGTGATGGGATTCTGAGGTATCAAGGTAGGCTATATGTGCCATATGTAGATGAGTTGTGAGAAAGAATTCTGGATGAAGGTCATACTTCCAGGTATATTATTCACCTCGGCTCTACTAAAATGTATCATGACCTTAAGGCGATTTACTAGTGGAACAATATGAAATGTGATGTCACTAACTTGTGTCTAAGTGTTTGACGTCAAGGTAGAGCATTTGAGACCAGGTGGAACTTCCTAAGAGATAGGTTTGCCTATGTGGAAGTGGGATATGATCAACATGGACTTCATTACAAGACTTTCTAAATCCCGAAACCTATATGACTCCATTTGGGTGATTGTTGATAGAATGACCAAGTCCGCCCATTTTCTTCTAGTACGGACCAACTATTTGGAAGAGGACTATGCTAAGTTGTACATCCAAGAGATAGTTCGGTTGCATGGGGCTCCAGTGTCCATTATTTCTGATAGAGGTATACAATTTTCTTCTCAATTTTGGTGGTATTTTCTGAGAGGATTAAGTACCCAGGTGAATCTTAGTACTGTCTTCGACCCTCAAACAGATAGGCAAGCAGAGCGCACCATTCAGACCTTGGAATATATGTTGATGGCCTACGTGATTGACTTTAAGGGTAGTTGGGTGGACCATTTGTCATTGATAGAGTTCACATACAATAATATCTACCATTCTAGTATTCAGATGGCTTCTTTTGAAGCCCTTTATGGGAGGACATGTAGGTCCCCGATTGAGTGGTATGAAGTGGGTAAAACCCGATTGTTTGGGCCTGACCTTTTTCATTAGGCGATGGAGAAAGTGAAAGTCATTAGGGAGAGACTTAAGACTGCTCAGAGTCGCCAAAAGTCCTATGTTGATGTAAGGATGAGGGAGCTGGAATTCGAGGTTGGTGATTGGGTGTTTCTAAAAGTATCCCCTATGAAGGGAGTCATGCAATTCGAAAAGAAAGAAAATCTTAGTCCTCATTATATAAGACCATACCAGATTGTGAGGAGGGTTGGTGGAGTTGCATATGAGTTGGATTTGCCAGCGAGTTTGGTTTCTGTACATTCAGTATTTCATATCTCCATGTTGAAAAAAAGTATTGGAGACCATTCTCTTATGTTGCCTGTAGAGGAGATCAAGGTAAAGGACTCATTACCATATGAAGAAGAACCCGTTGCTATCTTAGATCGCCAGGTGCGAAAGTTGAGGAGTAAGGAAATTTTTTCGGTTAAGGTGTTGTAGAGGAATCAAAAGGCTGAAGAAGCTCCTTTGGAATTGGAGGATGGAATGCGTGAGAGGTACCCAACTCTTTTTAAAATCATGAATTATGATATTGAAGGTACAAATCATATACTTCTCTCTCTATCTCTTTCCTTAGTGTTCTTGAGATCATGCTTGTCTGTGTCCTGAGTCATCATTCGGGGACGAATGGTCCCAAGGAAGGGATATTGTAACACCCCGTAGCATTGTCAACTTAATATCACTTATAGTTGCATGCATAGATAACTTGAAGCCTGAAATTTTTCTAAGTGTTGAAGACTTAGTCATATTTTAAGACCTTAACTTCAATAATTTTTAAATTGATCTTTTCGACCCCGAGACGTAGAATTTTGAGTTGATTCTTGTTCAAGGGTGTTAAGGGCATGTCTCGGGGAAGTTTCAGATGTTTCAGACAACGTTTGAGATATGTTTGGATGATCAAAACCGCAGACCAACGTGATATAATCGTGTCGCGCCAGGAATCGCGTTGGCAGGGACCAACGTAACGCGTCATATTTTATGTTGAAATACCAATGCGGCACGTCTCTTAACGCGTAGGGTGCCCAGTTTGTCTTATTAATTTTCAGGTCCAGGAGGGTATTTCAGTCTTTTTCCCTAGTTTTATCTCAGCCATAACATGAGATTAAGTCATTAATAGGTCATTATATGCCAAAAGTTACTCAAATCTCTTAAAACTAAACCCTAACTCTTCCCTCCAAGATCAAGAATTCAACCTCTAAGTTTAAGATTTCAAGAAAAGAGTCAAAATTAGGGTTCCAATATTCAAACTAAGGAACTTAAGGTACGTGGAACTACTCTAAACTCCATGGGAATAAGTTTTATTGTTTTATCAATTTTAAAAGATCCCTAATCATGTTTTTAAAGAAGGGATTTGATATTATTCGAAAAACATGTATCATGGAATTGTTTTGATGAAAGCATATATTTGTCTTCAACTAATTTTCACGAAATGGAAATATAATGATATATATATATATATGTCTTTGTTTGTAATGAAAAGTTTGATTGAGAGCATAAATGATAAAAACTCCCTCTCCTACTTTGATATTGTCGATTTCGAGTGTTATGGGTTGTTTAAAGGCGCATGAATTTTTTTAAAGGAGAACTAGAGGGTGAACACTTTTCTAATGATCATAGAATGATATGGTTTATGACATGTTGAGAGTAGAGTGTTTTGATGTAAACTCAATTGAAAATTGATAGGATAACTCTCTCTGACATGATTTTTAAAAAAACCTTGGATGGTCAATAACCTGATGATAAGTAAAAAGGACCACTGATATGTTATGATAGGATATGAATGACTTGCAAGTCAGGGTATGAAGATAACCAGTGATGACAGGCCCTTAATATAATAAGTATTGAATGTTTTGAAAGCATGAAACATGATTTTGAAGAACTAAAATTGGGATTGAGAGAGCTAGTTGGTTACCCGAAGGAAGCACGAGTTAAAAGACTCAATGCTGGGAATCGTGATTTGCCGACATGGGACTATGGTGCCCTGCTTTGTGATCTTGTGTATCTTGATTTATGTCATCCCAATTTGGGACCATGGTTAGGAGCCTTACTTTGTGGTCTTGTGCACTACCCTGACATGTAGATTTGATTGGGGATTATGGCACCCTGCTTTGTGGTCTTGCGTGTCACCCTCACTGATACTCCAATCCTTGCAACAAACTCGGATTGGGGGCTTGACCTCCGAGTCAAGGGCGAATTCCATATAGCCCGTAGAATTTCAGATTGTAGGGTGTACCTTCTAGCTCAATAGAATAACAAAGAATGAGTCAGAGTTGTCAAGCGTTGTTTTAACGATCACTAAGATATGCCCATGTATATTTACTTATATTATGTCCACTGTTATTATGAAATACTCTCACCTATATTGTATAAAAACATGTTATTTTAGGTTGTTTCACATACCAGTACATTTGTATTGACCCCCTATATTTCAGGATCTAAGACATAGTTTCGGGTTCCGCTAAGCAGTAGATCAGTGTATCAGACTTTGAAATTGGTGAGCCTTCCTCATTCTGGAGGACCTTGGTTCATGCTATATCTTCATTTGTTTTTAGTTTATGGTCCGACCGAGGGCCTTGTCCTCATCTCAGACAGATGTTATCTTCGTATTATTAGAGATTTTGCAGATTAGTGTCATGTGTTTTGAATATTTATGAACTTATTTTCGCATTGTTTAGTTGAAGTAACAGAATGACCATGTTTTCGTTTTGTCATATTTTCCGCATTTCTTTCAGCATATGAATTGTGTATATGATTGTCAGTTAGAGAGGCGCTCTCGGACCTTCCTGGTTTGGGATGCCCATCACGGCCAGGGCCTCGGTTTGGCTTCGCCGTCGTTATTTCTTTTCCAGTGACTAAGCCTTCATTAACAACTTTTTCTCCATTTTTTTAATTTTTGTGATTGTGATTATTATCTTATCAATTTAATTTTTTGTAGATCTGGCCGAAAAAGGGACATCTGCGGCGAACTCTTTGATTTTAATATTAGTATATTTTTACTGTGATGTTCATTGCGTTATTTTGGTTTCTCCGACGAGCTCTATTTCTCCTGACTTTATGATCCCTTGCTACTATTTGGACTGTTTTTATTATATTTTGCTACTCATATGTTGATCTTTGCTGAAAAATCAACGGCTTCAACGATCTTACACATCGTTGTTCCATTTTGGTCGTTATCTCTACATGTTATTGCTATTTTTTGGGGGTTGTTTTAATATATTTTGGTTGAGAAATTTACTCTGAAAGTATTATTACTGTTTCTGTAAATTTTTAATTATTTTGGTTCTTTTCACTGCTTTAGGATGCTCTAAATAATAAGAAAATATACTACACAAAACCTGGCCGATGACAATATCTCTCCGTCGGATTTTCGAGGCCATCTCATTACAAAGGACAGATTTTATTTTTTAAAATTTATTATTTTATATCAAGGGCCAATACATGGCCAATGACAATATCTCCCGTCAGATTTTCGAGGCCACCCCATTACAAAAGATGGACTTTATTTTTTCAAGTTTATCTATTTCATGTCAAAATAAATATTTTTGGCCGATGAAGAAATTCTCTGTCGATTTTCGAAGGCTTCATAAATAAAAAAAATGGACATTACGTATACAAATACGTAGCAAGAATAATTAAATTTGGCCAATGAAGAAACTCCCGGCGGTTTTCGAGGCTTCCACAAATAAAAAGATGGACATTATGTATATAAATACGTAACAAGAAAATGAATAAATTCGAGCAATGACGAAATCTTTATCTTGGTAAAACGATTTAGGATGATCGATTAGTCGAGCAACCACTTTGTAGCCATGACGCATCTAAAACTTGTCATAAGGCGTGAACTTTAGTTAACATTTTAAGATGTTTTTCTCATCATACGAATATGAAAAAATTGCAATTTATAGCACTTTTCGTATAATTTTTTAATACACAAATTTTTATTTTAAAATATTAAATTAATAATCTAATTTAATTTTAAAAATTTATTAAATTAACTTTGTATACATAAGTGAAACGTGACAATTATTTTGAAATAAAAAGAGTAGTAATTAATTGAAACAGTAATCAAATATTTTATTTCACGTCAATTACTAATTACTTATTTAAAACAATGTCTCTTCTAATTGGAAAGCTAATAGGACATGGAAATTAATAGCACTATAAAAGTGGTTAGGATTTCTTTCTTGTCTCAAATGGATTACTTATGCAATTCACGGATTCATTAATAAATAACTTAATTTTCTACTATTAATTTGATTCACCTTTTAGTTGAGCATATTTAACCTTTTATTAAACATGTACGCATATTTAATCTTTACTTAATTCGACCGGACGAAAGTCAGTCCCAGTGATTCGATGATGCGAGTGGGAAGGGCAGTCGCTTAATGGATAAAAGTTACTCTCATGATAGACTGATCTTCTTCAAGAGCTCACATCGACGGAAAGATTTAGCATCTCGATGTCAGCTCTTCGCCACCTAGGGTGGTAGCATATTTCAATTTTGGGTTGTTCACCCATTAAGCGGTACGTGAGTTGAGTTCAGAATCGTGAGAAGTTTCGGATATGAAACTGCAAAAGTAGCGCTCTATTAATAAGTTTTAACCTTTTTCCTGTATTAAGGGACAAAAAAACATGTTTTAAAACGAAATATGTACTCGATCAAATATTACAAAGACGAAAATTAAAAAGCACCCAAAAATACAATTATTCCAACAAGAAAAAGTAGCTACTATTAGGAAACAAACTCTTACTTTGCTGATTAAGTTGTCTAATTATCATGGTTTAATCCAGACTGGTGGCCCCAACTATATTGTACCCTTGGGAAGAAGAGATGGACTCAACTTAGCAACAGAACAAGCAATCATAAACAACCTTGTTGCACCTACAGCCAACACCACAACCCTCCTCACTAGCCTCGCCACCAAAGGCTTCGATGCCACCGATGCCCTCTCCGGGGCTCACACCATTGGTATTAACCATTGCTCTTCCTTCACAGAACGTCTTTACCCTAATCAAGACTCTACAATGGACAAAACATTCGCTAACAACCTCAAACTAGTTGTCCGAAAGCTGACTAAAACAACACGGTTGATATGGCTGTTCGAAGCCCTAATATTTTCGACAAGAAGTACTACGTTGATCTCATGAATAAGCAAGTTCTTTTTACGTCTGATCAAGATTTGTATACGGATACAAGGACTCGAGGGATCGTTACTAGTTTTGCTTCGGACCAAAAGGTTTTCTTTGACAAGTTTGTTGTAGCCATGATTAAAATGGGACAATTGAACGTATCGACTGGTGGGCAAGGTGAAATTAGGGCTAAGTGCTCTATGAGGAATAAGGATAAGTTGTTGGTTGATGTTGTTGAAGGATTGGAGAAAACATTGGCTGCTGCATTCTAGGTTAATCCCGACCCATGCTTTGCGGAATCTTTAGTACACCGTCTTTATTATGTTTAAAATAGTCTTTTCCTGTGTTAGATATGTTTTGCTTGTAATAATTAGAGGGCAAATGTGGCATGGCTTGGCGTTACCGTTGGCTTTTCTGGGTATTTTCTTTAATGATTTTCAAGTTTATTTAAGAATAAATGTTGCACGACGAATTACATTTGTACTGACTCGACCCACGCTAATTTATTTGTCCTTCCTTTTTTTTTTTTTTGCATTGAGGTACATTAATTTAGATACCAAAATTCTTTACTCGAAATTGTTTAGAACAAGCTAGAGTTTTCTTAAACTAAAATTTTAAATGTTGAGAAACTAAAGTTAATTAACTGTACTAGCTAGGGTTTCCAATTCAACATCTACGATATCAGTTTTAACTAATGGATTCTGCAAAAAATTAATTAAATGAAAGAATATATTATAAAAGAAAACAACAATATATTCAATGTAATCTTACAAGTGAGTTTAAGGGATGATAAAATGTACTAGCCCTTATCCCCAAAATGGGAAGAGTGACCCTTATTGAAGGACAAAATAATTAAATACAAATTAAATATAAATGTCTGCAGGATAGAGTACTGGTTGTTATCGAAGGACAAAATAAATTAAATACAAAGTAAACATAAATAAATTTATTGAGTAATTTTCGGTACTTAAATGACCATATATAAATTATTCACCTGAGATAGAGGGAGTATTTTATGAATATTACTATCATATTATCAACAAATCAAAATTAATACATAAATTATAGACTACAGCTTATTGTTTGTAAGTACAAGCCTCTAAATTATAGATATTGTTTGTAAGTACAAGCCTCTTCCAAAGACTCATGAGATTGTACTTAATAAGATGTTTCCTATTAGCTTACATGATATTAAAGTATATTTGGATAAGTGTAATGTAAGTCCATACGCTAAACAAGTTAGATTACCATTTACTTTAAGTAGTATACAAAGTGGTTTCTTTCTAAATCTCGTTCATGTATATGTATGGGGTCCCTACAAAACACCTACTTTTGATGACAATAAATTTTCTTAATCGTTGTGGATGATTACGCAAGATTTATATGATTATGCATACATAAACAAAAATTTGATGTGCGTGTATGTGTTCAATATTTCCTTGCCTATATTAGAAATCAGTTCAACAAATGTATTAACATAATTAGAACTGATAATGACACAAAATTTTTAAATTCTATGTGTGATGCTTTATTTAAGAAGCTAGGAATAGTACATCAAAGAACATGTGTGTACACCCCTACACATCTTAGAGGTAACAAGAGCATTAAAGGTCCAAGCACACATTCCTATCAAAGTTTGGAAATATTGTGTACTAACTGTGTTTACTTGATTAAACTATTGTTGTTCTTAATAATATGTTTTCTTTTGGAAAAAGGGTACAACAAGAAACCAAACCTAACTCAACTTAGAGTTCTAGGTTGCTTATGCTATGCAAAAGATATAAGGAGTATATGGTGTAGATAGAGTAGGACATGTAGTGTTAGATCATGCAGATTCACATGTGATTATTGAAGATCAGTAACTGGTTCATGACTAAGAAAATTCTTAGATGCTTATTCCCGCTCAACCTATTGTGACAAGAAGATCCAGTAGAGGTACCAGACCAACTGTTTAGTTGAAAGATTTTGTGTTTTTGAATATTGCAGATACAAATGAATATGGGATCAACAAGTATGTTGACTATAACAAGTTTTTTAAGAAGTATCAAACATTTTTTTCTGCTTTCTTTTCTACTACAGAACCTAAGTCATATTCTGAAACAACATGTGATTCTAACGAATTCAAGCAATGCAGGAGGAAATTCAAGTTTTAAAAAATAATTACACATGGGAGGTAGTGATTTTACCAGAAAAAACGAAACCAATAGACTATAAGTGAGTGTATAAGATAAAATATAAGACTGATGGTCAAATAAAAAAGTATAGGACAAGTCTAGTTTCTAAAGGATATAATCAATAGGAAGGGACAGACTATTAAGATATATTTTCACCATATCTATGGTGAAAATGATAACTATTAAAATAGTATTGTCACTAATTGCAACTTCTAAATGGCATGTACGTAAGATGGATATCTATACTGTCTTTCTATTAGGAGACTTGATGAGATCTTTATGAACCTTCTTGAGGGATTTAATAGCTAAAGAGAGTCAAGGAAGGTTTGAAAACTAGTTAAATCCCTCTATGATTTAAAGCAGGATTCTAGGTAGTGGATCATAAAATTATCTGAGACCTTGATCAATTTCAATTTCACGTAGAGTGAGTATGATAACTCATTGCCCACAAAAAGATCTAACAAAGGGATTACTATCATTCTAGTGTATGTGGATGACATGCTAGTAATAAGTGACAACTTAGAATTAATAGAAGAAATAAAGGATGCTCTAAATAAAGCTTTTAAGATGAGAGATCTTGGTGAACTAAGGTATTTCTTAGGCATTTAGTTTGCCAGGTCAACTCAAGAAATAGTGATGCACCAGATAAAGTATTCATTGGAACTAATATCTGAAACTGGTTTAGCATAAGTTAAACCAACTGTTGGTCTAATTGACACAAATGAGAAGCTTACTATCAAGCTATATGATGAAATAATAAATATAAATGAACAAGATCATCTAGTTGATCAAGTTGTATATCAAAGAATCATTGAGATTTGTATCTGACAACTACAAGACCATACATTTCATTTATTGTATAAACCTTAAGTTAATTTCTTCAACAACCTAAGGCATCATATATGAAGGTTGCACGCAGTATTGTGAGGTATATCAATTATCATCCTGGTCAAGGTTTGTTACTGTCCAGTAATTGCAAGAATGAGTCACTACTTATTGTGATGCATATTGGGCTTCATATCCAATACTAAGGAGGTATGTAACAAAATTCATGATATATAAAGACTAATGATTCACTTGTGTCATGAAAATCAAAAAAATAAACTGTGATATCTATAAGTTTTTCAAAATCATAATACAGAAGTCTTGCTACAATTACTGCAGATTTAACCTAGTTACTTGGTCTACTAAAGGAAATAGGAATGGAGATAACTCAGCCTGTAATAATATACTATGATAGCAAAGTAGTAACGTAAATTGCAGCTAATCCTGTATTCTGCGAAAGAATCAAACATATAGAGATTGACTGTCACTTTGTAAGAAAAAAATACAACAAAGAATGATCAAGACTGCACATTTCTATCGATTATCAACCAGCTAATATATTAATCAAAGACTTGACAAAAGTTCAGAATGAATACTTAAAATGCAAGCTAGGAGTTCTTGACTTGCTTATGTCTTCTAAGAGTTCAATAGAGTTGAAAACTGATGGGAGCATCAATTCTAGAAGCTCAAGACCTCCAAGCTTGAAGGGGAGCGTTGGGTGATAAAAAAGAATATATAGGACAATTAGTTAAGTTAGTTAGCTAACTAATTAACCCTAATCATGAAGTCCCAAAATTATTTAAAGTGGTTGCCTAGTTATTAATCACTCACTATTTATGGTAGTTACAAGCTCACTTCTATACTATATATACCACAATATATTGTACATTAAACATTAGTAAAGTAAATCATCTCTAGAGTTTTCTATCCTCCTCTTCTTCTTCCTTCTTTCATTCATTTCTCTACTGCTCATGTGTATTTAATGATTCTCATTGCATGATTGAATGATTTTAATAGTACGTCAATAATTTTTGAAATATGGTGTGCAAATTTCAATTTTAATAAGAAGGTTTCGCAAATAATTTTTCTCTGAGTCAAATTTTCAAATTTCCTTTTGAACTATTGAAGGATTGGCTCTAGGAAATGTTTTGGAACTCTTTTAATTTAAATGTAGGTGATTTGTACTATCAAAGTGGATACTGGTGGAGTGTATCTTTTATGCTTGAATATTTCTTTTGGACATGAATGTCATTCGATCCTTTACCCAAGTAGGTGAAAGTTCAAGAGTCAAATGGGAGAAATTTTAAGCAGGAGATATGACATGATTGGAAATCGCTATATTTTTATATATGTTTACAATTAGGATATGTTTGCCTATAAACTACCCAGACCAAGCTTCTAAATAGAATAAGAATAGGTAACACACATCAAAACAAATTTGGCAACTTTCAGGTAAGATTTACGAGTCTAGAAAATGACTATGACAAATCAACCAAGTGAACAAGATGCTCAACAACCTAAGAATGTTCTTGAAAATTTCCTAAAAATTTTCACAAAGTCAAAGAAGTAAGGAGTAAGTCAGCAGAAAAGGGGATTAATAATTTAACACATGAAGCAGGATTTAAGACCATCAATGATTTTTCACTCTTTAAGTGATCTTCACATAAGAAGTGATCATCCAAGTAATTATAAAGGCCCAATATATTAAAGTGGTGAAGAGATCAAATAATTCTAATAACCTAATATGACTAGAGGCTACTTGCAACTTAAGAGACTTATGTAAAGTTTATAAGCAAAAAGAACTAAGAACTTTATTAGAGAGAATAGAGAATAAAGCATCTTTGATTACTCTAGAAAAAACAAAGGTAAAGGAGAAATATGCAGAAAACATTGTAATATTTTACTTTTTTTGAAAAGCTCTTGACTATTCTTCAAGTGTAAGAGGTGGAATATGGATTGTTTGGGATCAAAACACAATTTGAATTTATTTTACATAAGTGTATTCACTCAAATTATTACTGAGAGTGTACATATACATGGCTTGACCTAAAAGTTTTGACAACTGGAATATATGGTCTTCATACGATTGAGACATAAGATTTTTCTAGAAGGAACTGCAAATAAAAATTCTTGTTCCAGAGGATAGATGCAATAAAAATTCAATTGTGGAAGCTGAAACAAAGAATCTCTAATACCTACTTCAAAATACTAGATTAATTGAGCTCAAGACAATTAAGAAATGAGAAGTGAATTAATTTAAATCAATAAAATAGTTTACAATTGGATTAATAAAGCATTGGTAAACTTAGTTTGCGGTAACTATTGTATCAACAGTTGGAATTTATTTTGTGAACTTCGATAAAGCATGCATAACTCCTTCTATCGCATTCTAATTGTCGAATAATTTGATGTGTCAAAATCCAAAACCATATGTTATCTAACATGACTACACTCCTCATCATCGTCGTACCATTTATTTACATTTATTACACTCTACTAGATCAAAACATAATATAAAAATATGATGGTGTTACAGGTACAACGTCTTTAAAAGATCTTTAAAATATTATTGGTAATGAAGTTGTGGTAGCAGTGGAACAATTTTCTTGAGACATTCCAATTATACAAGAAAATTAACACCTACAACAACATACTTAGAATATTCCACAAGGTGGGATCTAAGGAGGGTAAATTGTACACAGTTTATATCACTACCTCAGATGAAGTAGAAAGACTATTTTCGATAGACCCCAGCCCGGGATAAATAAAAGTATAATAGACAAATAAATATATAAACATAAAAACAAATAATAGAATGGTATAAGGCACAACTAGGTAATAAATGAAATAAAACACCCACATATTAATACTCTAAACTATCTATCCAAAATCACAAATATCGCCAAAACATCATGAACAAGAAACTGTTAGATACACGCATAACACTAGGACTACAGAAACGGCTACACACAAAGCACTCCTTCCTAATAGTAAGGATGCACTCATCATACCTGTTTTGCGGAGAAATTTTGACTTTTTGAAGAGAGTCGCCACTAATTTTTGAAAAGAAATTAAGAAACCTTTATAAAACATTTTAAACGATTCAAAACAGGAAAATCATTTTAAGTTAGAGATTCTATATAAGCGGTTCCTATTAACGTTTTAGGAAGGTGTTAGGCACCTAAAACGTCCGCTAACTTGCGGTTATCCGGACTGTTTGAAAATCGTCTTTTGATTAACTTCGAAAAGAATAATTTGTTGAAATAGTGATGTGATTTTTTCAAAAAAAAAAAAAACTTGTGTAAAATAGATTTAGGCGACTTAGTAGGGATTTTAACTAAGTCTAAACAAAACTAATAAACAAATAAACACATAAAAGGGAAAGGGAGGAGAAAGTAAAGGATTTAGGCCATTAGGCCCAAATCAACGAGACCTGTCCTAGTCTAGCTGGACTTCCAACCCATTTCACCTGTCCTAAACTATTTTTCGAGCCTTTGGCTCGAGTCTTGCTCCACCTGTATTAAATAAAACTTTGGCTTCGAGGTCGAAATGAGTGAATAAATAAATGACTAAATGAATAAATAAAAAGAAGACAATAATAAAAATTGAGATTTTTCAAGTCTATTAGTGACCTCATCAATGGGTTTTGACCCATTTTCTTTCTTTGTCTATCTTCTAGCACCCGCACGCCATGTAATGGACCTTGGGTTTAAACTTCAAACTTGACTCGAAGGGGTGAGCCTTATTTATTCATTACGAAATGCAGGAGGAGAGGAGTCCATTTGGACTCGAGATATATTTTTTTTGCATGCAAAGAAAAAATAAAGAAATTAATATATGTTCAAGGCATAAAAGTGACATATTTCAAAGAAAAAGAAACTATCAAGAACCAATTTTTGAATGACAAGAATAAACACACTTGCACAAGAATGAGAGTCAACAAATAAAAAATGCAAAGCAAAAATTTCACAATCATACTATGCATGAGTCAAAAATATCCAAATAATTTTATTTAGCCGCGAAAATTTGAACTTTCTTATCATTTTGAAAAGACAACATGCGAACAAAGAAGAATAAACATCTTAGATGAAAAATAAAGCTAGCACTTCATATCTTATATGAGGGTTTTGAAATCTATTAAAATAATTAGTAAGCAAATGACAAATTCTTGACTTAACTAATTACTATTTTTATTAAGGCGCAACAAATAATAATAACTATTCTTCCAACATAAAATAAACAACTTTACATGCTAAAAAAAATATCTACCAACAATAAGTTTAAACAAGACATGGGTATTGTTTTTCAAGTAAAGATCTAAACTTTTTCCAAAATAATCAAAGAATAAAGTAAGAAAAGAGAAACAATCAATATTATCTATTCTTTTCAACATAAAGAAAATAACTTTACATGCTAAAAACAAATATATCTACCAACAATAAATTTAAACAAGACATGGGTATCGTTTTTCAAGTAAAGATCTAAACTTTATTCAAATAATCAAAGAATAAGGTGAAAAGACAAAACATTCAACATTAACTATTCTTCTAAACATAAAGAGAATAACTTTACATACTAAAAACAAATGTATCCAACATCAATGAGTTTAAAAAAAAAAAACATAAATACATCTTTTAAGCAAAGATTGAAACTTTATCCAAAATAATCAAAGAATGAAGTCACAAAAGACACATACAACTATTGCTAGCTCATTTTTATATCATGAACATGAAAATAATTAGAATATAGACACCACAACGTCCTAGGGCCTTCAAGGCCATCTACAACATACAATCCCAACAAATAAAATTATATCTGCGAACTATGAAGAAGAAAAAAGATAAAGAGAAAAACGATAATAAAAACTAAAATAATAAAAAAAAAAGAAAAAAGAAGGTGTGTTTACCTTTTGGGGGCAGCAAAATGAGACTACGAGCTTCGTTGGAATCAACCACCACCAAAAAGCGTCACCGGCAACTCAAAAATTTTGATTAGCCGATCAACTTTATGAAACAAAAAAATTTTACTAAATAAAAATAACTATTTTTGCTCAAAAGAATTTTTTCACCTTTCTAGTTTTTTTTTTTCTTCCTTCTCCCCTCCTCTCTCTACCAAAGTAGTGGTAGTATTTATAGAAGAGAATGGGGTATTTTTTTTCCCTTTTCCACCAATGTGGGAGAAAAGTATTTACAGGAAATGATAGAGATTTATTTCTTGTCATCTACCAATGTGGGATAAAAAGCATTTAGGGGGGGTTTTGAAATGTAAAAATTAAAGATAAGGTGAGGTGGAAGATAATGTGGGGAGAAATAGTACAATGTAGTACAATCTTTGAATTTCAAAATTAAAAAATGACAAAGTTGGGGGAAATAGTACAATTTGAATTTATTTTTTGGTGGGAATTGGGTAAAAGTTATGAGAGTTCTTGAGAATTTTGGGGTTATTTAAAATATAACCCCAATTGGAATTTAAAATTTAGCCATATTTATTTATTTTGACCAAATTAAAAATTGATTGATGAATTGCATTACAATTATGACCAATTTTCAATTATGGTCAAATCTAATAGATTGGCTAAATTAAATTAAAATTCGATACGAATTAATACCTTTTTTTTATCCCGAGCTTCTTGATTTAATAAAATGAATGCATATTTATCCAAATAAGTTATTTTTGATAATAAATTATATTTAAATTAAGATTTTAATCATTTGAATTTATTTTTAAGATAAGTCTTAATTAAATTCGATATTTTGTAAAATAAATATTTAAGTAACAAATTATATAATCTCGTATAATTGAACACGATAGTATATAATCGCTACTTAAAATGACAAAATCACGTACGAAAATTATTTTAAGTTTTTTTTTTATTTGGATGAAATAATTATTTTGGTTTATTAAAAACTGAAGAAACTCAGGATTAAATTTAGTCATGGAGGGCAAAAATTAGGTGTCAACGCCTGCCCCCTCCCTTTGGGTAGGGTGGATGTAAGTAACCCTGGGCAAAGGGAGGTTGACGTTCCTAATTTTTTTCCGACCATAGATTTGAATCTGAAAGAGGTTGGTTTTCGCATGAGTTTTATAGAGTCATGAACGGACCTCGGTATTAGGTTTCCTACATATCTCAGATTACATGAGAATTCAGGCCACTTGTAGTTCATAGAGCTTGATTTGAAGCACGATTTTCAAAAAATTCACAAGTTATCTCAGTTTTAGAGTGTTTAATAAAACCGAGAAACTGGGGAATAAAGGGATTAGGGGGGAGGTTGGAATGCAGTTGAGTTTTCTACATAGATCCCAGCCTACATATCCCCAAGATTTCAGAGAATCGGACTGCTTGTAGTTCGACTCAATCGGTAGAAAAGATAGTCTTTTATTTCAGACCATCTTTGGCTCGAAATAAGTGACAAGTTGATCGAGTTGTAGAAAAGAGGCTTGTAACCTCTTGACCATGAATATGGTATCCTTCACATCCATAGTCAAGAACTTACCTGGACATAATTTCCAAAACTCTAAGTGTGTTGCAACCCGAATTTGAAAAAAAAAGAAGGTTACCTTCGGCATGAGTTTAAAATATCCTGAAGGTGAAGCTAAAACCAGAATATCCTGAAACACCCACATGCCTTCTAACAGGGGTGTGGTTGGATGGTGGTGGTGATCATCCTTTAGCTCGTGTCCAAAGAGTTTGACGTCCCTCTTTAGACTATGTCCCGTTTTGCTGCTAAGAAAGAGTTCCACGTTGTGCTGCATCCTACCTGAAGTCGTTCGCACCTATGGTTTTTATTTGAGATTTTCATACTCTCGGATGCTCTCAACAATGCTTCAGGCAAAAAGTATTAGTGTTAAACATAATTCACGAAAGAGGTACGTAATCTTTTACCATATCTCCAGGTGAGTTGTGGCATGAAAAGCGAAGTCATCCTTTATTGTACCTCTTTGATGGGAAATAACTCGCAATAACAGACACAACAACCTCCTTGGTTGTTGTATAATTAGCTCATCTATCGAGCGAATATGTTTTTAAAGTGGGGTGGCCCTTTTGGTTACCTATATCACTTGTTGTATGTGGCATGATAAACTCTCCGGTTGTAGCCGATGATCGATTTATAAATTTTCCCTAAATTATCAATCTTCAGATGATCTTGAGCATTATTTGATGTTGGATACGAGGCGATTTACAGATATCCTTTGAATTTCTAGCTTTTAGGTAATCCTGCACATCATCCGACTTTGGATAAGAGATGACTTACAGAGAACCCTTTAATCGCTAGATTTCAGGTGTTCCTGCACATCATCCGACCTAGGATACAATATGACTTATAGATAATCCCTCAAATTGATCGTGTTTGGGTAATCTTGCACATAATCGATCTTGGATATGACGCGGCTTATAGAGAACCCTTGGATATATCAATTTGACAATCTTGCATATCCTCCAGTAAGGATTTAGTTGTGACTTACGGATAACCTTTGAACTATCAACTTTTGGGCAATCTTGCACACTATCCGGTTAGGATATTATTGTGGCTTACGGATGACCTACAGGCTATCAACTCATAGGTGATCTTGCACACTATCCTATTTCAAATAATATGAATTATAGATGACCTTCAAATTATCAATTGCTAGGAAATCTTATATATCATTCATCCTTAGATAGCGAGCTGAAGGCGTCCCTCCAAATCGTATGCTCTTAATGTATTCAGATGCTGATTCATGAAAAGATGATGATATCCTCAATGCCAGCGTTGTGTCTTGCGTGTCAACAGATATATTGAATACTGATGATATCCTCAATGCCAGCGTTGTGTCTAGCGTGTCGACAAATATATTGAATGCTGATGACATTCTCTACGCCAGAGTTATGTCTAGCGTGTCGATAGATATATTGGATGTTGATGATATCCTCTACGCCAGCGTTGTGTCTAGCGTGTCTATAGATATATTAGATGCTAATGATATCCTCGAAGCCAACGTTGTGTCTTGCGTGTCGATAGATATATTGGATGCTGATAATATCCTCTACGCCAGCGTTGTGTCTAGCGTGTCGACAGATATTGAATGACAATAATATCCTCGACGCTAGCGTTGTGTCTAGCGCATCAACAGATATTGAATGCTGATGATATCCTCGATGCCAGTGTTGTGTCTAGCGCGTCAACAGATATTGAATGCTGATGATATCCTCGATGCCAGCGTTATGTCTAGCGCGTCAACAGATATGTAATGGCCTCTGCGGCAATGATATGTGATGGCCTTTGCAGCAATGATATTTAATGGCCATTATGGCAGTGATAAAATAATTTTACCTGGCTTCATTTTTCAGTGTCCTGCTTTCTACATGTACATGTACTCAAGGTAGACGATTAGTAGTCACAAAGTCGCTTTTACTAGCGACTATTTTTAGGAAACTTCTAAATATGATACGTGTAAAGAAGATAAAGTGTTTTTGTTTGTCGCCTACGATCTCAAGAAATGAGATGGACAAATCAAAAGGTCCTCAATAAATGGGCATTAAACCTATTTTTAGGGTTGCGGCTCCCAATTTGCTCGGGGATTTTTGAAAGAGACTCTCATTTTGCGTATTGATCCCTGCATCCACAGAAAAATGATTAGTTGAATGAAATTACTCCATGTTGACCTTCTTCGATCCTTGATTTGCTCTTTGCCATCTCTTGGGCATTCCACTATATTGAGACTTCCACCCTGACACTCTATCCCAAGTGATGTCTAGGCAAGTACTAAGTAAGTGAGTCGTAAGATTTTTAAAAACAGTCTTAAATTTTGAAAACTTCTGTAAAATTTTAGAAAATTTCTGCCAGTCATGTCATGTACTAGCTCAATGAACGTCTTCCTCGCAGTTCTAACTATATTCGATGGATGGTTTTCAAAACTCATGATTATTGTTGGAGAGTTTCTTCAAGTAGTTCTATCATAACCAAAAATTAAGTCTACCCAGACTTTGTTACAGTTGGTGGTTTCCAAAGCTTTAACCTCTGGTGCTGGGGAATTTGGAATATGTTCCGGCATTTGGTGGAAATTTTGAGGTCTTCCTTAAAATTTTTGCTCCAGTTTAAACTTATTTGAGATAATACCAATCTAAGTGGATCTGAAGTCTTTGCTGATCTTCAATCTCTTTGTTGGATGTCGATCTTCTCTTGTGAATTTTTTAGATTCCTTCTAAAAAATTCTGCCTCAGTTTCTATTTCCTAGGGTTATATAACAGAGCCGTTGGGGCGTCTACGTATCCCGTTCAAGTAGGAATTAGGTCAAACGTAGTTCAAGCCTACACTAGGGATATATATAAAAAAATCTAATGGGTTGACCGAAGTCGACATAGGCCGCCTACGTATCCCATTCTTGGAAATTCAGGTCAAACGTAGTTCATACATAAACTCATAATGGCCCTAAAATACTCTTATCAATCTTACTAGGATATAAATAAGTACTTTGAAGGACCAAATATCCAATTTCCTTAGTTATTGCCTTCCTAGTTAACCACCTCGGTTTCCTCTAGATTAGGCTTCTTTGATTCTCGAACTCTTTGACTCTTTTGTCCACTCATTCAGCGCATTTTTATTTAACATCTTGAGAATTGGCTCGCATATGAATGTTGATTGAGCGATGAATCTGCTAATGTAATTCAGACAACCCAGGAAACTCATAACTTCTTTCTTGGTCCTCGGCGGTGGCAAGTCTTGAATTGTCTTGATTTTAGATGAGCCTAGCTCGATCCCCCTTCTGCTGACTATGAACCCCAGCAACTTCCCTAATGGCACACCAAAAGCACACTTAGAAAGATTTAACTTCAAACTGTACCTTCTTAATCTGTTGAAGAATTCCTCCAGATGAGTTAGATGATCCGAACTCTCGCGGGATTTGATAATTACATTATCTACGTACACCTCAATCTCCTTATGGATCATATCATGGAAAATCATTGTCATGGCCCTCATATATGTCGCACTTGCATTCTTGAGACCAAACAGCATTACCCTATAATGATAAACACCCCAAGGCGTAATAAAAGCCATTTTTTCTGCATCTTCCTCATCTATCAGTATCTGATGATAGCCGATGAAACAATCAACGAATGACTGCATTTCATGTTTCGTACAGTTATCGATGAGAATGTGGATGTTGGGTAACATAAAATTATCTTTAGGACTGGCTCTGTTTAAGTCTCTATAGTCAACAAAAATTTGAATCTTGCCGTCTTTCTTTGGCACAGGGACGATGTTGGCCAACCATGTCGGATATTTTGTGACCTCGACAACCTTAGACTGGATTTGTTTTGTCACTTCTTCCTTGATCTTTAGACTTAAATCTGGCTTGAATTTTCTCATTTTTTTCTTGACTGGATCAAACTCAGAATTTATCGGCAATTTATGTGACACAATGCTGGTGCTCAACCCTGGCATATCATCATAGGACCAAGAAAACACGTCGATATAATCCCACAACAGGTGGATGAGCTCTTCCCTTTATGGCGCCGCGAGGTGGACACTGATACTGGTCTCTTTGATTTCATCGTGATCTCCCAAGTTGACTGTTTCAGTTTCTTCCAGATTGGGTTTTTCGTGATTCTCAAATTCCTCCATATCTTTAACTAACCGTTCCTCGTCATCGTCCTTCCAACCATCATCGTCCCCTTCATTTTGTTCGTTCAGGCTTTGACATGACACAACATTGGCAGGTTTTAAGCTACTGTTACTGTAATGGACAAACAAACTAAGTTAGATGATAAAAAAATAACAAAACATATGACTAGGAGCGTTTTAGAACTAATATAGTTTTCCAAATAAATAAAGGCATTTTCATTAAAATTTGAGAAATAATTACAACACCATGGCTTGTGACTTGCACAAATACAAGCCCTCGCCTTTTTTGAAAGCATTAAGATACGAAAATAAAGTTTTGAGATATAAAAGGTGGATCGCGGGGCCTCTTCCGGATCATCACTGATTTCAAAACTATTAGTAATTGTCATTTCAAAACTATTAATAATTGTCATTTCATCTACCACGACGGGCGACGGGTTATGAGTGGAGTGGAGGTACGATTTTGCAAAGCCTCCCCTGGCGCAATCTGCTTCACCCCGCTGGACTCTGGGAGATCTTTTGGTACAACATTGCATCCTTCAAACAAATCTCCTATCCCATCCCCAAGACCATCATCATCTGACATCTCTCATACGGGAAATGACTGGAACAGGAGTGGCAAGGGCCTAAACAGACTCTTTTCTGGCTCATCCTCAACCCTATCTTTTCTGGTAGGCTGACACACTAACCCGTGCTTAGAGTTTCTCTCTGGGATCACAATAGGCACGATAATTCTTTGTAAATTCTTGCCCAAGCCTCGACCAGGTTCGAACCCATTTCTTAACATCACAGTTGCAATCATTTTGTAGACAGAAGGCAATGATATTTTAGGTGTCGAATCTCTTTCCACAGCGTTTACAATTTCCACTGTATATAAACTACTACCTTTTGGAACATCTTCAATCATCGGCACATAACCATTGGGACGGTCCGCTCGAATTTCTTCTCCTTGGATTACTACTTCATGATCTTTCCAAATGAACTTCAATAATTGATGAAGGGGTGATGAAATTGCCTTTGCCCCGTGTATCCATGGTCTTCCTAAAAGAAGGTTGTAGCTAGGATGGCTGTCCATAACATGAAACTTAGTCTTAAACTCAGCAGGCCTCATTTGGATGTACAAATCAATCTCTCCTATGGTATCTCTCTTCCCTCTATCGAATGCTCTCACATTTACGTGGCTTTGACAAATTTTTCCCAGATCATAGCCTATTTGAACCAGCATGAAGAGGGTACAAATATTCACACCAGATCCGTCATCTATTAATACCTGATTAAATGCATAATCTCGACAAATGATGGTGACATACATGGCTATGCATTGCTCCTTTAAACGGAAACTTTTCATCACTGAATAATATGCGATGGTTCCCCACAACGTTCAATATCATTGCAGCCAAATTCTCAATGCTCGTTCCTGCGGGAATATATGCTTCCTCGAAGATCTTCGACAGAGCCTGTCGGTGGTGTTGAGAGCTCAATAATAGTGCCAAAACAAAGATTTGGGCTGGCGTTTTCTCCAAGTGTTTGACAATTGAGTAATTCTTTGGTTGCATACGCCTCTAAAATTCCTCTGCCTCTCCTTCAGTGATTGACCTTTTCTGTGAATCTTTTTTGTTGGTCAATTCCTCAGGGATGTAACATTATCCTGATTGCATCATCCCCTAAGCAGCGGCGGTTTGCACAATAAATTCCTTCTTTGGAGGGGGAATGTACACTTGAGTCAGTGCAGTCATCACTATAAATGGGGATTTCTCGCTGATACTTAAGGTAGCCACAACTTTCTCTATCTTTCCTACCTCTTCTGCCCTTTTGTACTTTTTGGAGTTCACTTGAGTAATGGTCTTGCCAGATGCCCATTCGCCTTCCATTTTAATCATGTTAACTGTAGATCTCCCATGGTTGGGCAGTGGATTACTGCTAATATTTGGAGTAGGTGCCTGGAGCATGATGACCTTTTGATCAATCAGATCTTGGATTCTGTGTTTCGAGTTAAGACAGTCCTCGGTACTATGCCCTGCTGCCCCTAAATGATAGGCACAATTTTGATCATGGTGATAAAATCGGGAGCTGGGATTGACAGGCTTTGGCTGTACTGGTTGCAAATGATCAGCATTCTTCAATCTTTCAAATAATTGGGTGCGACTTTCAACTAGTGGGGTGAAGTTTTGGGGAGGTTTTTTTCGTGGTTTAGATGCTGGGGGTTATACGGGCTTAGGTTTGTAGGAGGGGGGTACTTGATGGTAATTTAGAGGTGTTTGGAAATTTGTTCGGCTAGTTGGGGGTGTAGTTTGGAAATCAGACTGATAATTTGGAGGTGGAACTGGGTATTGGGGAAAGATATTTGGCTGTGGAGCTTGGTATGATGGTGGGATATTTGGGAGTGGAGTTTGGTATTGGGGGTGGACGTAGAATGCGTGCGGAAGGTTAGGTGATGGCGGGGAAGATAAAATATTTCTAGAGTTGAACCGCTGTTTCAATTTTGTAACAGAATTGGCAGAAACCCCACCTACCTCTTCCTTCTTCTTCTTAGAAAACATGGCAGTTCCAGATGATGTTGGGGTTTTGGCAATTTCTTCTGTCCGAATACCTTCCTCTAATGATTCTCCTATTTTTACTAAATTTGCAAAGGTTGCTCTGACAGCGGACAACATCCTGGTATAATATTCTCTTTCTTGAGCGTGAGAGAACACGGATACCATTTCCTCCTCGAACATGGGGGCTGCACTTTGGCAGCTTCTTTTCTCCAATGAAAGCATAATCTTGAAAACTCTCAACGCTCTTTTGTTTAATCTGATCTAGTGAATACCGATCAGGGACTATTTTAATGTTGAATGTGAACCAGTCAAGGAAACTCTTGGCCAATGTCTTCTAACCAGTCCACCTTTTCGGCTCCTGATACATGAACCACTCCAAGGCTTCACCATTCAAACTTCGACTGAATAAGCGCATTAATAACACCTCATTTTTCCCTATCCCTACTAGTTGCTCGCAGTACCTTCTTAGATGGGCCATTGGATTTCCGGTACCGTCAAACATCTCAAACTTAGGGACCTTGTATCCTTCTGGTAGGTCTACTCCTGGGTGAACACATAAATCGTCATACCCCAAACCATCGTGGTCCTTGGCCCCGTGAGACTTTTTGATCCTCATGATCTCTTCTTGTATGGCTAGTAAATTCCTTTCATGCTTGGCCCTCCATTCCTTCTCCTTCTCCTCGTAATGGTCCATCTCAGGGTTAGGAAGGGATTCATAAATATCAGGGGATATGATGGCTTGAGGGGAATTTGGAAGGAAGGCTTGATTTTGTAGATGGGGGGAATTTGGTTGGTAAGTGGGGAGAACATTTTGGAAATTGGGAAGGTTATGTAGGCCTTGTAAGTAGTTTGGTGGAATATGAGTGGGATTTTGCGGATTAGGAAATGAATTTGATGGATTCGAAGGTAGGTTTGCCGTATTTTGTGGATTTAGGAGTAAATCTTACGGATTTGGGAATGCATTTTGTTGATTTGAGAATGTGTTTTGAGGATTTAGGAATGGATTCGAAGACGGGTTCTGTAGGGTTGCGGATGGATTTTATGGATGGTAGGAGTCTAGATTATTTTCACGATTAGTGTTTTGGATAAATGTAGGAGCGGAGTCGGATGATACGTTAGTTGGCTGGTCCCCGAGAATAGGGGTACTAAGGGGAAGGATTTAGAGTGGAGTCCCATGTCCCCCCGGAGCAGGGGCATTGACGGTGATGGCCAAGTTAACCAATTCTCGAGTGCAATTTATTTCCTCCTGAAGTAATTCTAATTTTCTTGCAAGTTCCACAATCATCTTATTCTGTTCTGCTAACACATTATCCTGGATAGCCAGTGCGCTTTCTTCGTCATTTTCTGTCATTTTTGAATAATGGTTCGAGGATGGAATTTTCTGTGCTTTCGATCGGGTGAAGTAGGGATGTTCTGCTAGTTTATCAACACGGAGTAATTTCTGTTATCTGCAGAGTAAAACAACTCAAAGGCAAATGTGTTAGTTTCCGTATGTGATAAGTAATGTAAAATATTTGACAAGAAATAATCACATAGAGTTGTTCGAGTCATAGCCAAATTCATCTGTAAGTCATAGTGGATAAACTTGCCTTTGATCTCAACCAACACATATAAGAACATAAAGCAGTTATATCACACAAGACATTAAAATAACGCGTATCCTAATTGGTGTGACCATTGTTTAGCCAAGGGTTCAGGCCTAACGATATTTTGAAGAAAATATCTGTTTCCACAAAGTCAATCCATTAACCCCAACTCATATAGACACAAAAAGGGCATAAATACCTACAAAAGATGACGAAACAGGGATACAACTTTTAGGGAAAAGGGGAAATAACATGAAAGAAGATAAGTTCCCGCGCAGGGGAGAATAGAAAAGCTAGCTACTGGAGGCTTCTTCATCAGTTTTTGCCTTCTTTGCCTTGTTTACCTCATGTGCTATTTGATACCTATTGATGATAAGGTGACTCCCTCATAATTGTGCCTTGCAGTCATAAGTCATTTCTCCTATGTTGTCGAGTTGGGAGGCCATGCTATCATCCAAATCGATTAGGCATTGCCTGGCATCATCAGCGTCTTGCCTAGCACTTTTCAACTCTTCCCTCAATGTATGTATGGTCAAAGCGTCTTCCATGTGCATCTGCCAGTGTGCAATTTCATTTTTATAGAACTTATCTTGTAGCCTGTGAAGTCGAATTTGATGCTCGGATTCTATATCCACAACCCGAGTGGGCACATTTGGTCCCGAATTCAATGCTCCGGCGAGGCTCTTTTTCAACCACTCCTTGTAAGTGTCGCTGACTTCAGGTTCATACAATATACGGAAAGAGACTTCTACCCACTGTTTCCTTCTCCATCTATTTATCATGTAGTCTTTGAGCGAGGGCTTACTTTCATCATATTCGGTGAAGAATCTGAGCATAGAATCGATTTGAGGCGTCTCCTGCTTGATCTCGAATTGCCTAAGAACTCTGTCAGGATTGTAGGGGCGGGTTACCCTGAGACCCGGGAGCACTAAAAAAGGTCATTCACCCCCTCGAATGATGTATTTACCTGAACGAAGATAGTTAAGGGACCATTGGACATTGCCATCTCTTAATTCTCCAAGAGTCTTAAACCAAAATTCGTGGGATGCGTCCCTTTTGAACTTGTGTAAATATAACCACATGTCGTGCGATTCTAGCAGATTTCTCCTTGTTTTGTGATTAGGTTGTGCCGTTCTAGGATTTTTCACCAAATGCATCATCATCCACCATTGTAATATAAGGTTGCAGCCTTGAAAGAAACGATTCTCAACTTGACATCTTCCCAAAGCGCGATATATGTCGGCGACAATCATGGGGGCTAAGTTGTGGAATACTTTTTTAGAATTGTATTCCATTCCAAAGAAGAGTGCATGGGTCACTGTGACAACCCTCGAATGAATTGTGCCATTTTCCCCCTACGGGAACACCATGGTTCCAAGTAGGCCTACCGTGAATGCAAAAGCTCTCATTTCCTTCCATTTTGCTTCCGACTCCAATTTATGCCCAAATTTGTGAAAGAGTTGAATCTTCCGAACCGATGGTACAACTCATGAAAAGTGATATTTGATTCATCCCGTTCTCCTATCCAGGTGTCGTCATCAATTAAAATGCTTCCTTGATCTTTTAACGATCCCACACATCCAGGACTAAAATATTCTTATTCGGTGTCTCCTTTCTCCTAAAACACATTTTCGTACTCTCGTAGCAAATCAATAACTCTTCAATGGTGGGGGTTAATTCAACATCTTCAAAGTGAAATACCATGTTCTGATCATCCCAAAAAGTTGTTAGTACATGGATCATTTCGGGCCAAGCGTCTATCTCGATCAAAGAAGGAAGATGTCCAATGTGTGTTCTAACAATCTTTCTCTCTTCTGTACCCATGTAATCCCAGCACAGTTTCAGGTAATCATTGGGCTTGGTGACCATCTTAAACTTTTCACGAGAATGCAATTGAGCCATATTTACATAAAAGAAGACAAAATAAGCCTTTTCCCGACCCCAAAGGATAATGGATTGAATTTAGACAAGCAAATATTTGTTCAACACATAAGCATCGTTCGTCTGTGATTGACTCGGGGTCAAATAGACATAGAGTAGGTTTTCTAATGGGCCCAATACCCCGATCGAATATTGGGTCGTCCTAAGCACATGCCTAAAATAGGGTTTTGGTTTCGTTCTATCATCGGTGTCTAGAGTGGCTCGGACACTGGTTCTCAAGCGGACAACTTGAGTTTAAAAATACGAACAACGTCAGACGACTCATGTGCTGATAAGTTGTTCGTATTTCCAACACATTTTGGAATTAAACAACAAGGGTCGGGACATCCACGAAACCCCAAAACAGTTTATAAGAGGCAGGAAATGCCATGAGATGCGATAATTAAACTTTACATAATCGAAACACATAAACATTTAATCAAAGACGAAATAAAACATTTGGTTAGAACCTAGTTAGATCCCCAGCAGAGTCGCCATTTCTGTTTTGCGGAGAAATTTTAACTTTTTGAAGAGAGTCGCCACTTAATTTTTGAAAAGGAATTAAGAAACCTTTATAAAACATTTTAAACGATTCAAAATAGGAAAATCATTTTAAGTTAGAGATTCTAGATAAGCGGTTTCTATTAACGGTTTAGGAAGGTGTTAGGCACCTAAAACGTCCGCTAACTTGCGGTTATTCGTACTGTTTGAAAATCGCCTTTTGATTAACTTCGAAAAGATTAATTTGTTGAAATAGTGATTTGATTTTTTCAAAAAAAAAAGACTTGTGTAAAATAGATTTAGGCGACTTAGTAGGGATTTTAACTAAGTCTAAACAAAACTAATAAACAAATAAACACATAAAAGGGAAAGGGAGGAGAAAGTAAAGGATTTAGGCCATTAGGCCCAAATCAACGAGATCTGTCCTAGTCTAGATGGGCTTCCAACCCATTTCACCTATCCTATACTATTTTTCGAGCCTTTGGCTCGAGTCTTGCTCCACCTGTATTAAATACAACTTTGGCTTTGAGGTCAAAATGAGTGAGTAAATAAATGACTAAATGAATAAATAAAAAGAAGACAATAATAAAAATTGAGACTTTTCAAGTCTATTAGTGACCTCATCAATGGGTTTTGACCCATTTTCTTTCTTTGTCTATCTTCTAGCACCCGCACGCCATGTAATGGACCTTGGATTTAAACTTCAAACTTGACTCGAAGGGGTGAGCCTTATTTATCCATTACGAAATGCAGGAGGAGAGGAGTCCATTTGGACTCGAGATATATTTTTTTGCATGCAACGAAAAGATAAAAAAATTAATATATGTTCAAGGCATAAAAATGACATATTTCAAAGTAAAAGAAACTATCAAGAATCAATTTTTAAATGACAAGAATAAGCACACTTGCACAAGAATGAGAGTCAACAAATAAAAAATGCAAAGCAAAAGTTTCACAATTATATTATGCATGAGTCAAAAATATCCAAATAATTTTATTTAGCCGCAAAAATTTAAACTTTCTTATCATTTTGAAAAGACAACATGCGAACAAAGAAGAATAAATATCTTAGATGAAAAATAAAGCTAGCACTTCATATCTTATATGAGAGTTTTGAAATCCATTAAAATAATTAGTAAGCAAATGACAAATTCTTGACTTAACTAATTACTATTTTTATTAAGGCGCAACAAATAATAATAACTATTCTTCCAACATAAAATAAACAACTTTACATGCTAAAAAAAAACACATCTACCAACAATAAGTTTAAACAAGACATGGGTATTGTTTTTCAAATAAAGATCTAAATTTTATCCAAAATAATCAAAGAATAAAGTAAGAAAAGAGAAACAATCAATATTATCTATTCTTTTCAACATAAAGAAAATAATTTTACATGTTAAAAACAAATATATCTACCAACAATAAGTTTAAACAAGACATGGGTATCGTTTTTCAAGTAAAGATCTAAACTTTATTCAAATAATCAAAGAATAAGGTGAAAAAGCAAAACATTCAACATTAACTATTCTTCTAAACATAAAGAAAATAACTTTACATACTAAAAACAAATGTATCCAACATCAATGAGTTTAAAAACAAACATAAATACATCTTTTAAGCAAAGATTGAAACTTTATCTAAAATAATCAAAGAATAAAGTCAAAAAACGCACATACAACTATTGCTAGCTCATTTTTATATCATGAAAATAAAAATAATTAAAATATCGATACCACAACGTCCTAGGGCCTTCAAGGCCATCTATAACATACAATCCCAACAAATAAAATTATATCTACGAACTACGAAGAAAAAAAAATGAAGAGAAAAACAATAATAAAACTAAAATAATAATAATAATAATAAAAAGGTGTGTTTACCTTTTGGGGGGTAGCAAAACGAGACTACGATCTTCATTGGAATCAACCACCACCGAAAAACGTCGTCGGCAACTCAAAAATTTTGATTAGTCGATCAACTTTATGAAACAAAAAATTTTACTAAATAAAAATAACTATTTTTGCTCACAAGAATTTTTCACCTTTCTAGCCTTTTTTTTTCTTCCTTCTCCCCTCCTCTCTCTACCAAAGTAGTGGTAGTATTTATAGGAGAGAATGGGGTATTTTTTTTCCCTTTTCCACCAATGTGGGAGAAAAGTATTTATAGGAAATGATAGAGATTTATTTCTTGTCATCTACCAATGTGGGATAAAAAGCATTTAGGGGGGGTTTTGAAATGTAAAAATTAAAGATAAGGTGAGGTGGAAGATAATGTGGGGAGAAATAGTACAATGTAGTACAATCTTTGAATTTCAAAATTAAAAAATGACAAAGTTGAGGGAAATAGTACAATTTGAATTTATTTTTTGGTGAGAATTGGGTAAAAGTTATGAGAGTTCTTGAGAATTTTGGGGTTATTTAAAATATAACCCCACTTGGAATTTAAAATTTAGCCATATTTATTTATTTTGACCAAATTAAAAATTAATTGATGAATTGCATTACAATTATGTCCAATTTTCAATTATGGTCAAATCTAATAGATTGGCTAAATTAAATTAAAATTCGATACGAATTAATACCTTTTTTTTTATCTCGAGCTTCTTGATTTAATAAAATGAATGCATATTTACCCACATAAATTATTTTTGAGAATAAATTGTATTTAAATTAAGATTTTAATCATTTGAATTTATTTTCAAGATAAGCCTTAATTAAATTCGATATTTTGTAAAATAAATATTTAAGTAAAAAATTATATAATCTCGTATAACTGAACACGATAGTATATAATCGCTACTTAAAATGACAAAATCACGTACGAAAATTATTTTAAGTTTTTTTTTTTATTTGGATGAAATAATTATTTTGGTTTATTAAAAACTGAAGAAACTCAGGATTAAATTTAGTCATGGAAGGCAAAAATTAGGTGTCAACAGCTGCCCCCTCCCTTTGGGTAGGGTGGATGTAAGTAACCCTGGGCAAAGGGAGGTTGACGTTCCTAATTTTTGTCCGACCATAGATTCGAATCTGAAAGAGGTTGGTTTTCGCATGAGTTTCATAGAGTCATGGCCGGACCTCGGTATTAGGTTTCCTACATATCTCAGATTACATGAGAATTCAGGCCACTTGTAGTTCATAGAGTTTGATTTAAAGCACGATTTTCAAAAAATTCACAAGTTATCTCAGTTTTAGAGTGTTTGATAAAATTGAGAAACTGGGGAATAAAGGGATTAGGGGGGAGGTTGAAATGCAGTCGAGTTTTCTACATAGATCTTAGCCTACATATCCCCAAGATTTCAGAGAATCAGACTAGTTGTAGTTCGACTCAATCGGTAGAAATGATAGTCTTTTATTTCAAACCATCTTTGGCTCAAAATGAGTGACAAGTTGATCGAGTTGTAGAAAAGAGGCTAGTAACCTCTTGATCATGAATATGGGATCCTTCACATCCATAGTCAAGAACTTACCTGGACATAATTTCCAAAACTCTAAGTGTGTTGCAACCCGAATTTGAAAAAAAAAAGAAGGTTACCTTCGACATGAGTTTAAAAATATCACGAAGGTGAAGCTGAAACCAGAATATCCTGAAATACCCACATGCCTTCTAACAGGGGTGTGGTTAGATGGTGGTGGTGATCATCATTTAGCTCGTGTCCAAAGAGTTTGACGTCCCTCTTTAGACTATGTCCCGTTTTGCTGCTAAGAAAGAGTTCCACGTTGTGCTGCATCCTACCTGAAGTCGTCCACACCTGTGGTTTTTATTTGAGATTTTCATACTCTCGGATGCTCTCAACAATGCTTCAGGCAAAAATTGTTAGTGTTAAACATAATTCACGAAAGAGGTAAGTAATCTTTTACCATATCTCCAGGTGAGTTGTGGCCTAAAAAGCGAAGTCACCCTTTATTGTACCTGTTTGATGGGAAATAACTCGCAATAACAGACATAACAACCTTCTTGATTGTTGTATAATTAGCTCATCTGTCGATCGAATATGTTTTCAAAGTGGGGTGGCCCTTTTGGTTACCTATATCACTTGTTGTATGTGGCATGATAACCTCTCCGGTTGTAGCCGATGATCGATTTATAAATTTTCCCTAAATTATCAATCTTCAGATGATCTTGAGCATTATTTGATGTTGGATACGAGGCGACTTACAGATATCCTTTGAATTTCTAGCTTTTAGGTAATCCTGCACATCATTCGACTTTGGATAAGAGATGACTTATAGATATCCCTCCAATCGCTAGATTTCAGGTGTTCCTACACATCATCCGACCTTGGATACAATATGACTTATAGATAATTCCTCAAATTGATCGTCTTTGGGTAATCCTGCACATAATCGATCTTGGATATAATGCGGCTTATAGAGAACCCTTGGATGTATCAAGTTGATAATCTTGCATATCCTCCGGTAAGGATTTAGTTGTGACATACGGATAACCTTTGAACTATCAACTTTTGGGCAATCTTGCACACTATCTGGTTAGGATGTTATGTGGCTTACGGATGACCTACAGGCTATCAACTCATAGGTGATCTTGCACACTATCCTATTTCAAATAATATGAATTATAGATGACCTTCAAATTGTCAATTGCTAGAAAATCTTACATATCATTCATCCTTAGATAGCGAGCTGAAGGCGTCCCTCCAAATCGTATGCTCTTAATGTATTCAGATGTTGATTCATGAAAAGATGATGATATCCTCGACGCCAGCGTTGTGTCTTGCGTGTCAACAGATATATTAAATAGTGATGATATCCTCAATGCTAGCATTATGTCTAGCGTGTCGACAGATATATTGAATGCTGATGATATCCTCTACGCCAGCATTGTGTCTAGCGTGTCGACAGATATATTGGATGCTGATGATATCCTCTACACCGGCGTTGTGTCTAGCGTGTTGATAGATATATTGGATGCTGATGATATCCTCGAAGCCAGCATTGTGTCTAGCGTGTCGACAGATATATTGGATGCTGATGATATCCTCTACGCCAGCGTTGTATCTAGCGTGTCGACAGATATTGAATGATGATGATATCCTCGACGCTAGCATTGTGTCTAGCGCGTCAACAGATATTGTATACTGATGATATCCTCGATGCCAGCGTTGTATCTAGCGCGTCAACAGATATTGAATGTTGATGATATCCTCGACGCCAGTGTTATGTCTAGCACGTCAACAGATAAATGATATGTGATGGCCTTTGCAGCAATGATATGTAATGGCCATTATGGCAGTGATAAAATAATTTTACCTGGCTTCATTTGTCAGTGTCCTGCTTTCTACATGTACCTGTACTCAAGGTAGACGATTAGTAGACACAAAGTCGCTTTTACTAGCGACTATTTTTAGGAAACTTCTAAATATGATACGTGTAAAGAAGACAAAGTGCTTTTGTTTGTCGCCTACGATCTCAAGAAATGAGATGGACAAATCAAAAGGTCCTCAATAAATGGGCATTAAACCTATTTTTAGGGCTGCCCTAAAATATCGTTCTTGGGCATTAATGATCTGTTGTGGCTCCCAATTTGCTCGGGGATTTTTGAAAGAGACTCTCATTTTGCGTATTAATCCCTGCATCCACAGAAAACTGATTAGTTGAATGAAATTACTCTATGTTGACCTTCTTCGATCCTTGATTTGCTCCTTGCCATCTCTTGGGCATTCCACCATATTGAGACTTCCACCCTGACACTCTATCCCAAATGATGTCTAGGCAAGTACTAAGTAAGTGAGTCGTAAGATTTTTGAAAATAGTCTTAAATTTTGAAAATAATTTTGAAAACTTCTGTAAAATTTTAGAAAATTTCTGCCAGTCATGTCATGTACTAGCTCAATGAACATCTTCCTCGCAGTTCTGACTATATCCGATGGATGGTTTCCAAAACTCATGATTATTGTTGGAGGGTTTTTCAAGTAGTTCTATCATAGCCAAAAATTTAGTCTACCCAGACTTTGTTACAATTGGTGGTTTCCAAAGCTTTAACCTCTGGTGCTGGGGAATTTGAAATATGTTCCGGCATTTGGTGGAAATTTTGAGGTCTTCCTCAAAATTTTTGCTCCAGTTTAAACTTATTTGAGATAATACCAATCTAAGTGGATCTGAAGTCTTTGCTGATCTTCAATCTCTTTGTTGGATGTCAATCTTCTCTTGTGAATTTTTTAGATTCCTTTTAAAAAATACTGCCTCAGTTTCTATTTCCTAGGGTTCTATGACAGAGCCGTTGGGGCGCCTACGTATCCCGTTGAAGTAGGAATCAGGTCAAACGTAGTTCAGGCCTACACTAGGGATATATATAGAAAAATCTAATGGGTTGACCGAAGCTGACATAGGTCGTCTACGTATCTCATTCTTGGGAATTCAGGTCAAACGTAGTTCATACATAAACTCATAATGGCCCTAAAATACTCTTATCCATCTTACTAGGATATAAATAAGTACTTTGAAGGATCAAATATCCAACAACAATGAGTTTTAAAAAAAAAACATAAATACATCTTTTAAGCAATTGAAACTTTATCTAAAATAATCAAAGAATAAAGCAAAAAAAGCCACATACAACTATTACTAGCTCATTTTTATATCATGAAAATAAAAATAATTAAAATATCGATACCACAATGTCCTAGGGCCTTCAAGGACATCTATAACATACAATCCCAACAAATAAAATTATATCTACGAACTACGAAGAAAAAAAAGATGAAGAGAAAAACGACAATAAAAACTAAAATAATAATAAATAAAAAAAAAAGGTGTGTTTACCTTTTGGGGGGTAGCAAAACGAGACTACGAGCTTCGTTGGAATCAACCACCACCGAAAAACATCGCCGGCAACTTAAAAATTTTGATTAGCTGATCAACTTTATGAAACAAAAAATTTTTACTAAATAAAAATAAATATTTTTGCTCAAAAGAATTTTTTCACCTTTCTAGCCTTTTTTTTCCCCTTCCTTCTCCCCTCCTCTCTCTACCAAAGTAGTGGTAGTATTTATAGGAGAGAATGGGGTATTTTTTTTCCTTTTCCAGCAATGTGGGAGAAAAGTATTTATAGGAAAGGATAGAGATTTATTTCTTGTCATCTACCAATGTGGGATAAAAAGCATTTAGGGGGGGTTTTAAAATGTAAAAATTAAAGATAAGGTGAGGTGGAAGATAATGTGGGGGGAAATAGTATAATGTAGTACAATCTTTGAATTTCAAAATTGAAAAAGGACAAAGTTGGGGGAAATAGTACAATTTGAATTTATTTTTTGGTGGGAATTGGGTAAAAGTTATGAGAGTTCTTGAGAATTTTGGGGTTATTTAAAATATAACCCCAATTGAATTTAAAATTTAGTCATATTTATTTATTTTGACCAAATTAAAAATTAATTGACAAATTGCATTGTAATTATGACCAATTTTCAATTATGGTCAAATCTAATAGTTGGCTAAATTAAATTAAAATTCGATACGAATTAATACCTTTTTTTTTTAATCTCGAGCTTTTTGATTTAATAAGAAGAATGCATATTTATCCAAATAAATTATTTTTGAGAGTAAATTATATTTAAATTAAGATTTTAATCATTTGAATTTATTTTCAAGATAAGCCTTAATTAAATTCGATATTTTGTAAAACAAATATTTAAGTACCAAATTATATAATCTCGTATAACTGAACACGATAATATATAATCGCTACTTAAAATGACAAAATCACGTACGAAAATTATTTTAAGTTTTTTTTTATTTGGATGAAATAATTATTTTGGTTTATTAAAAACTGAAGAAACTCAGGATTAAATTTAGTCGTGGAGGGTAAAAATTAGGTGTCAAAAATACCCACCAATCCTCTCCCCTAATCTGCATTCTCCATACCTTCTTATCGAGGATCATATCCTTCGTAAGCCACAACTGCTCCATATTATGTCTAACACCTCCCGTCAATATTTCTTCGGCCTTCTACTACCCCATCTGAAACCGAAAACCTCTCACATCTCTGAACTAAGACATCCATGCACCTTCTTATCACATGCCTAAACCATCCCAACCTTATTTCTCGCATCTTGTCTTCCACCGAAGCAACTATACCCTCTCTCAAATAATCTCATTTCTAACACTATCGTTCCTAGTAAGTTGTCGCGACCCGAACAAGGGCCTGACCATGACGGGCATCTCAAGTCCACTGTAGACTTGAGACGACCCCCTGTGCCTAGCCAAAACACCACACAATACCTAATAGTGGGTGAATTTTGAACAAATAACAAGATAGAGTAAATAGAAACTCAAAGTCCATGAAATATCAACAAATAATACCCAACCACAGTAATCCACAAAGCCTCCGAACAAAATTGATAATCAATCTAAGTCGGGACATGCCCCCGACTCTGACTCTGACAATGACAATGACAATGATAATGTTAATGATAATGTAAAGTCTTTAATTCTACTTAAGGGAAAGAAACTGGTGGAATGATCAAGTCTTCTGAAGAATAGAAGCTCACCACTTCACCACAACCGACCGACGAACCGAGCCGATCCAACTAACACTGCGCAGAAAAAGTTGACTTGCCTTCGGACCTTGTATCGTATAGGGATACAACATCTAAAGACAGTTAGTAGGTTGAGCACTAGCATTTAACTCAGGAATAAAGGAATAAAATAATGCCAAGTCAAATTCAATTCAAAATCATGCACATATCATCATACATATAAATATCATGTTTGGATAAGGAACAAGGCTTAACATGCACTTTAAAACCATTAAGCTAGATTGTTTAGCATAACCATCATAATAAGGGACCCTCAGGCTATATGGGTCCAGCTTCCCCATAGCTGAAAGAGACCCAGCGCGTGTGGCCGCATGATCCAGAGAACAATCACATATATATATGTATTATGGGCGAATAGAACCTCTTGACATATATCAAAAGTGACTTGATCACTCAGTCATATAACATGAGGGACTCGAACCTCCCGATCATTTAGATACCCACATCGGCAATGCGGTTTCTAGTATTGGTCCCTCGAGACCTCCACTTTCATAGCATAGCTATACAACCCTCATTAAAGACCAATTAAAACACTTTTCACACATTCACAATCACCAAACAAGGAGTCATTCATTAAGGCATCATCAAGTGGTATCGTCATATCGATTATAGTTTACAAACACATGTATTTTTGCCAAAACAATCAATTTGCCAATGGAACTCTAACCCAATTAGACATCACGACTCCAAAGTTTCACATAGGAAATCAACCACATAGTCAAGCGGGACTCTAACCCCCTCAACCAATGGGAATCCAAAGTCCCAATTAGGAACCAAAATACGTAGCCAAATGGGACTTTAACCACTCAACCAATAGGACTCTGAAGTTTATAATTCAAATCAATTCATAACCACCAAGGTCCATTTTAAAACCAATTCATGTTTCATTACTCTTATGTACCATGTAAGGTTTCAAAATACTCTTTAATATGCACATTCTCATGTTCAAAGTCGATTTTACATGACCGGGTTGAGGTTATCACCAATTACAAATCATTAACTCATTAAACTTGGGGAAAACCATATTCCCCATTCAATTCACATACCCATACATCAAATTGGTTTCAAAAACACCATTTAAAGCATAAACAATGCATATGTAAACTTGAAACATCATATAGACAATAATCATTCAAAAACCCTCAATCCATAACCAAAAACCAATAATTAAACCACATGGGTAACAATTAACTCACATGTTTTTAACAAAATAAGTTTTAGGGAAGATACACATGCCTGCAATACCAAGATTTATGGAGAGATTCAATCCTTGAGCCCTTAGATGACCAATTTCTTGGAAACCCTAAGTATCTTAACCTTAGAGAATTTAGAGAGTTTGAGAGAGAAGGAAGAGTGTTTTTAATTTTGCTTTGGGCTGAAAATAGGGTCCACAACATATTTTATGGACATGGGTTTTAGTTGGGTAAGAAGGAAAATGACCAAAATACCCCTTAAATAAAAGTTGAAAATTGTCGCCCAGTTGCTACAAGTGACCTTACGACTCATAGTGTCACCCTACGACTCATTTAGTCTAGTCATAGTTTGGATAGTACCCCTTGGGCATTCTTACTGTTCTGGTTACGAGAAGGACCATATGACTCATATCGAAACCCTACGACTCATAGGGTCCAAGTCCTAGTCAAGATAGAACTACCAAGGACCTACATTGGTTACCTTACAGAAAGCACATTATGACTCACAATGAGTCCATACGACTCGTAGAGTCCTAGACGTCACCGGGATAGCAATGCCAGGAACACACACTAGTTTGGTTATGATTGGTGTCTTACGACCTGCCATGACTCATCATGACTCGTAAGAAAAGTCGTAGTCTAGGCAGTGAGTTTAAAAACTCAAAAAGGACCAAAATCCAAGGTGCTTCATAAGTCCACACATTCATCTCAACATCCTTATATCCAACACCTTCAAATTTTGGATGTGGTAGTTTTTGCCTGGACAACACCTTGCTCCATACAATATAGTTGGTCGTACTGTCACTTTGTAAAACTTATCTTATAGTTTAGAAGGCACCTTCTTATCACACAAAACACCCGAAGCAAGCCTCCATTGTAACCGCTCTACACCAATACGATGTGTGACATCCTCATCAATCTTTTAATTCTCCTAAATCATAAACCCAAGGTATTTGGAACTATATTTTTTTCAAAAAGTCTGAGCATCCATCTTTACTGCCATGTCAGCCTCATGCATGAAATTACTAAACTTGTACTCCAAGTACTCTGTCTTGTTCTTGTTCAACCTAAACCTTTAGACTCTAGGATAACATATACCAAGGCACCCTCCCTTAATATTCCGCGTTAATACATCCATCTCTAAGGTGAATAAAAATGAACTAAGAGTCGATCCCTGGTGCAACCCTGTCAAAATAAAAAAAATGCTCTGAATCTCCCCCCATCGTCTTTGCTCTATCGTACATATCCTGAATCAATCTAGTATGCTCCACGGACACACCTCTAGCTTTTAAGCACCTCCACAGAACCTCTCTAGGGACTTTGTCATACACTTTCTCAAGACCAATGAACACCATGTTTAAGTCCTTCTTCCTCCCCCTCTACTACTCCACTAATCTCCTCATAAAGTGAATGATCTCGGTAGTCGAGCGACCTGAAATGAAATTGAACTGATTCTCAAAAACTGTCCTTCTTAGCCTCAACTCTACTACCCGTTTCAAACCTTCATAGTATGACTTAACAACTTAATACCCTTATAATTATTGCAATTTTGAATGTCCCTCCTTGTTCATATAAAATGAAATTTTCACACTCCATCTCCAAGCTTCGAAAATCCTCGTCATCTTAAAGATGATGTTAAATAACTTTTTCAGCCACTTCATACCTGCCCCTCCAGTGCTCTTCCAAAAGTCCTGCAAAATCCTTCAAAAATCATTGAGTTCAAGCACACTGCTTACTGCACCGTGCTATATAAATCAAGGTAAAGGACATCACAACAATAACAACAACAAACCCAGTGTATTCCCACATAGTGGAGTCTGGGGAGGGTAAGATATACGCGGTCCATACCACTACCTCCGGAGAAGTAGAAAGGTTGTTTCCAATAGACTCCCGACTCAAGACAAAAAATATTAATCAAATCCGCAAAAAAACACGTAACAAGATGACAAGACATAAATATACCACCCACAAGAAATAGCAACCAAAGAATAGTACACCATCGTAATACAACATGCAACAAGGTAGCATACCAAGAATAATACACCCACTAAGCTACGCCCTACCCTACCGACCCAAACTGAAACTAGCCTTCTATCCTAATACGCGACCTCCATAACTTCCTATCTAGGGTCATGTCCTCAGTGAGCTGTAATTGCTCCATGTCCTGCCTAATCACCTCTCTATAGTATTTCTTTGGCTTACCCCTGCCCCGTCTGAAGACATCCAAAGCTAGATGCTCATACCTATGAACCGGTGCATCCATGCCCCTTCTCATCACGTGTCTGAACCATCTCAATTGGACTTCCCGCATCTTATCCTCCACTGAAGCCACTCCAACCTTCTCCTTGATAGTATCATTTCGAACTCTATCAGTAAAGGACATCACATGGCCTCAAAATTAATGACCCATGTTTGAGGAATTAGACATTACATGACCTATCGGCCAAAGTAATTTCAGATTATAGCCCTTTCCCAATTTGGGTCGTTTAAGCCTTTTATTTCCTTTTGTCTGGGCTCCACTTTTGGAGGGGCTAAAAATATGCTTTTCTTTCTTATTTTTTTTTTTAAATAAGAATTAAATACAATTGTATAGAAACTATACAATTATTGTATGTACTATGTGCTTTATAGGATAAGATATATGTATAGAAACTTTGTAGTTATTGTAAAAAAAATATGCATTTGAATAAAATATATACAAAAACTGCATAGATTGTACAGAGTATTTATTGTATAAAATATGTATCTGAATAGTAATAGCAACTAAAGGTTGTCTAGATTTTGTAGAACTGTATACTTATTGTATAGAATACGTATCTATATATAATATACACAAAAATTACATAACTGTTGTATAAAATATGTATCTGTATATGATGTATATAGAAATTGTATCATTGTTATATAGAATATATGTCTGAATAGTTATTCTAGCTAAAAATTATATATGTGTGTTTAGAAACTGTATAATTTGTATAGAGTACATATTTTTGTATATGATATGTATAGAAACCGTGTCATTATTGTATAAAATCATATCTATCACAATTGTTTACGTATAAAAAAATATATCATTATTGTATATTTTTCTTACATTCTTTCAACTGAATATGCACATTACCATTTGGATGTTTTTAAGTATAAAAAGTGTATAATAATTGTATATTTGGATGTTTTTAAGTATAAAAAGTGTATAATAATTGTATATATTCTATGAATATGCATTGCTATATATTGATTATATGGATATTACATACCAATTAAATAAAAAATAGAAATGAAGAGTTACATTATAATGATTTTTCTCAATTCTAACTATCTCCATTCTATTAGGGGAATAACCTACAAAATCGTATTAGCAGTTTATTTTGTGTAGAATAATCATTATTTTGATAGATTTGCCTCATATATGTAACTTTAAGGATATTTATAGTGCTACGTGCTAAAATAACATTACAAATTGTTGAACAATAAAATAGCAAATGATAAAACACAAAAGAAGGCAGTAGCGACAAAAAGGCCTAAATGACTATATTATGCAACGCAAAAACAGTGGCCACTTGATTGTCAATTCTTTTGACTGAGTGGCTATGTTTGTCTGTTCCCTTATAAATTAATTTTTAAAATTCTAACTTAAAGAATACAGTCAGTAATGGAGCACCTGATGATTACCAATCAACATTTGTGCTATGAAAGGTGAACTTAATATTATTCTCAATCATGAGTTTATAGAAGACTACAATTAAAAGTTTATTTCCCTTAATAAATAAGAAACTTTCATGATTCATTGAAATTAATGTTTCTGAAGCAAGTGCTAATCCAACTAAACTCCCCAAATATAAATTCATCGACTGCGTTATGAAATGTGTCCAACTAATTTCATACTCCATTAATATTAGTGGACAACTACTTAGTGTCATTTCATTTTCACCTAGTTAAGAAAGTTCACTTGTCATCCTTTCTAGTTGTCCTAGCTATGAAATTTCTTACTAATAGTCTTAAATGGATATAATTCCACTCTAACTATCACTCCAGTTATGCTAAATCGAATACAGTATAACTTGATTTGCTGATGATCTTTGATATTTTTGTAAAGGATGATAAAACAGTTAATTAAAGCATTATTTTATTACCTTTTAACGTTCTCTCAAATTTTTGTTTGGTGAGAAACAGTGAAAAAAAAATTCTTTTGTGGAGTTGATCAGTTGATACAAAAAGAGACTTTATAAAATTTGAAATTTGTGAGAAATAATTATTAGGTAAAGTTGATTTTACAGGTTCAATTAATTTGATCTTCATTATTTATTTTTGTCTCTCTCTAAATAAAAGCGTATCAATATGATAAAGTACACTCTATTTATATCATAACAATCAATACTTTTACAATTAAAGAATGACAATTGAGACAAACCGGGCGGATCAAATCTTTTATTTTTAAACAAGATAGAGCACATGGTAGGAAGCATCTAAGTTCATGATTCTTTAGTTGTTTTATGAAACTTTTCTTGCAATTTCAGTTGAAAAAAATAACGAAAATTTAGGATGTTTGTGAAAAAAAAATGAATATCTAAATACTCCTATGTTATACTTTTTGTGATTTATTTCTTTAAGAGAAAAAACATTTTCCTCCCCTGAACTTGTCCTCCAAACTCACTTTAGCACTTAAACTTAATTTTTATTTATTTACCTCTCTTAACATCTTTAAAGTATATTTGTTTCACCCCTCAAAACTGAGTACCACTCTCATAATGGAGAGTGGGTTACACACACGCCATGTCAGTGCCAAATCAGTGTCAGGTCATTGCCACGTAAGAAATTAGGATTTATTTTTAAAAAAATCCCACACACATACTCTTTTTATGTATTTTTGTTTTAAAAAGCAAAAAAATAAATATTTACTATATATATATATATATATATATATATAATTCCCCCACCCCCATCTCATTTTCATTTAAATAATATATATTTTATATAATTATTTCTATTTTAAAAATAAAAAATATACATGTACTATATATATATATATTCAACCCACCCTAACCTCTTTCTCCATTCCAACCCCCCCCTCCCCCCGCGCTCTTCTTCTCCTTCAGCCTCCCCCTCTTCTTCCCTTCCAGCCCCTACCCCACCCCCCGTTCTTTCTCCCCTTCCAGCCCCTCCCTCCCCCCCCCCCCCCCCACGATTCTTTCTCCCCTTTCAACCCCACCCGTACCCCACCTTTCCAGCCTCCCACCCCCGTTCTTTCATTGATGATAAGTGATTCAAAAATAAAATCATCAATTTAATTTAATTTTTATCTAAATTTTGAGAGAGTTGGATTGAAGGTTGAGATGGTGTTCAATGGAGAAAATTATTTAATAGTGTTTTCATATTTGTTCTTGGGTGGTGTTAATGGAGGAAAGCGAAAAAAAACTAAAGGAAAGTGTTGTTCTTGGATGGTGTTGTTAATGGAGGAAAGTGAAAAAAATTTAAGTGTTGTTCTTGGGTGGTGTCATTAATGGAGGAAAGTGAAAATTTTTTAAAGAAAAGTGTTGTTCTTGGGTGGTGTTATTAATGGAGGAAAGTGAAAAAAATTAAAGTGTTGTTCTTGGGTAGTGTTGTTAATGGAGGAAAGTGAAAAAGATGTAAAGGAAAGTGTTGTTCTTGGGTTGTGTTGTAAATGGAGGAAAGTGAAAAAATTTGAGGTTGTTAATGGAGATTTGAGTGTTGTTATTGATGATGATTTGAAGAAGAAAGAAGAAGAGAAAAAGTGTCCATTTTTTATTATAATTTTAATTTTATTTTTTTTTAAATTTTTTATTATATTTTAAATATAATATTACTGAAATTAATTTTTTAATAAATAAATGCGCCCCTTTTTAAAAAAAAATATCACGTCATCTTTAGGGGTCAAATAAATACACTTTAAAGATGTTAAGGGGGTAAATAAACGAAAGTTCTTTTTTTAATTTTGGTAGAATTAATTTGATTAAACTAGAAATTTTATTTGTTAAATCACAATAGTCCTTTTCATATTTTTATGGGATAATTATACAAAGAAACAACTAGCAAATATATTTTATATTTAAGTAGCCAAAAATATACTTTACACTTTATAGTCTAAATCTTATTTGGCCATTCACCTAGAAAAAAGACATTGTCTGGTCTATAAATAACCCATATTTGAGTCTGTTGACGAGAAATGGCCAACCGGTCAAGCTAATTCCTAAAATTGACCATTTTCAATATTTTTTCATTTGGGTCATTTTCACCTACCCATCCTTTCATTTGTTAGCTCACAATTTGAACAATCTCTTTAGATTGTTATGGATGAGAAATTTTCTCTTTTAATATGGTGATGAAGCTTCCTCCGAACAACAATAGAGTGTTTTTTGCCTGAAATTATGGAGTAATTGTAGTCATATTTTTCATGTGTTTGTTAGATTTTCGTTCAACTCAGGTAAGGACGGCGGGAGGAGACTCAGAGCATTTCACTGTCTTGACAGGATTGCATCAGGGATCTACTCTTAGTACTTTTTTGTTTGCTTTGGTGATGGATGTATTGACGCGGTGTATTCAAGGGGAGGTGCCTTGGTGTATGCTTTTTGCAGACGATGTAGTTCTGATTGATGAGACCCGAAAGGGTGTGAATGACAAATTAGAGGTGTGGAGACAAACTCTTGAGTCTAAAGGGTTCAGGTTGAGCAGAAGCAAGACAGAGTATTTGGAATGCAAGTTTAATGACGTGAGGTTGGAGGACGAGGTGGTCGTGAAGCTGGAATCGCAGGAGGTATGTAAGAGGGATAGTTTCAAGTATCTCGGGTCCGTGATACAGGGTAACGGTGAGATTGACGAGGATGTCTCACACCGTATCGGGGCGGGATGGTTGAAGTGGAAGCTCGCGTCGGGGGTGTTGTGTGATAAGAAGGTGCCGCCCAAGCTTAAAGGCAAATTCTACAGGATGGTAGTCCGTCCGGCCATGTTGTATGGAGCGGAGTGTTGGCCAGTTAAGAACTCCCACATCCAAAAAATGAAGGTGGCGGAAATGCGGATGTTGCGTTGGATGTGTGGGATGACTCGAGGGGATAGAGTTAGGAATGAGACTATCAGGGAGAAGGTTGGTGTGGCTCCAGTGGAGTGCAAGATGCGGGAAGTCCGACTGAGTTGGTTTGGACACGTGAAGAGGAGGGACACGGATGCCCCGGTTCGTAGGTGTGAGAGGCTAGCGTTGGATGATTTTAGGCGGGGTAGGGGGAGGCCGAAGAAGTACTGGGGTGAGGTGATTAGGCGGTATATGGAGCAGCTACAGCTCACCGAGGACATGACCCTAGATAGGAAGGTCTGGAGGGCGCGAATTAGGGCAGAAAACTAGGGCTAGTTTGGGGCGTTAGGGTAGGGAAGTATTTGGTGGGGGTTTTATTCCTGTTATTCTTCCTATTCTTATTTTTATTCTTATTCCTATTCTTCTTCTTGTTATGCTTTCGGTGTTCCATGTTTTATTACGAATCTGGGTGTTTTCAGATGTTTCTGATGTTTCCTACTACTTATGGGTGCCGTATTTACGTTATGAAATCTTGTTCTGTGTGTTACTTTATATTTGTGTGGTGTCTCGTGGCTTGAGCCGAGGGTCTATCGGAAACAGCCTTTCTACTTCTTCAGAGGTAGAGGTATGGATTGCGTACATCTTACCCCCCAGACCCCACTAGGTGGGAATACACTGGGTTTGTTGTTGTTGTTGTTGTTAGATTTTCGTTCAATAATTCTGAAACTTCGCTACTAACATTTTTTTAATGCTACAAATTTTTTGATTTAAAAAATCTATTTTTTTAAAAAATATTAATTAAATACAATTGTATAGAAAGTGTATAATTGCTCTATAGTATATGTATCAATATAAGATATATATATATTAATATATGATATGTGTACAAAAACTAGACAAGATTTGTATAGAAACTGTATACTTATTGAAGAAAGTATGTATATTATAATATATATATATATATATATATATATATATATATATATATATTTATATTTATATAGAATGTATATATAAATAATATAGTTGTTTAATAAAATATGTGTTTGAATAATAATTGTAGCTAAAGGTTGCATAGAATGTGTATAAAAATTATATAATTATTGTATCAAATATATTTTTGTATATAATGTGTGTAGTATATACTGTGTATATGAATAATTATTGTAGCTAAATGTTGCATACGATGTGTATAGAAAATGTATGGTTGTTGTATAAAATATGTATTTGTATAGGATGTATATAGAAATTGTATCATTTTTGTATAGAATATGTATCAGAATAATTATTGTAACTAAAAATTGTATAGGATTCGTATAGAAATTGTACAATTACTGTTATGATGTGTATACAAGTTGTATCATTATTTGTATACAATATGTATATATGTATTTGGTATCAAATATACATTGACACATTCTTTTTTAAATGTATTTGAAATAAAATTCTTTTATACAATAATTATACAATTTTCATATTTATTGATTGTTTCTATTTTGGTAGAATTAAAAAAATCAATTATTTTTTAAATAAATGAGAAAAAAAGTAAAGCAATATATGACAAAAAAAAATTAAAAAGCTTGGACCAATCAGAAATAACAAAGCAAAAAGAAAAAGAAAAAGAAAAAGGACATGAGTCAGCTAGAAAAAGAAATTAAAAAAACAGCATGGACCAATCAAAAATTAACAGAGCAAAAAAAAAAAAAAGATTGATGTCATCCATATGGCTACAACTTGGAAATGCCATCCCTTAGGCTATTTTAGTGGAACTTGTTTTGGCCGACATGTCATTATTATCCTTTCCCCTTTTGTCTAATTATATTGGGAACAACAACACTAGTACCAAATTTTCAGCTTCTTTTTCACAATTTTCGCTTTAATTATATTGGAAACTTCAAACAAATTAGTAAAAAATTCAGCATTGTTTTAATTTTTTTTCCTATAATTTGAGGTTTCAATATTTTTGTAAATAAGTTTTGTTTTGAGTGGGTATAAATAATGTAAGATCGGTTATGTATTGAGGATACAAAATCTGAAATTTTGAATGATTAGATGTAGTCTTGAGGTGTTTATGAATGAGTTTGATGTTTAAAATCGAGGAAGAAGATGGAATCTATTTTTTGATACAACAATGTATATATTTATATGCTATATTATGTATTATTGTATATACAATACACTTTTTTTATTTCGATGATGTTCTTCTTTCTCTCCATTTTATACACACTTATATAATGTAGATACATTGTTTAAATATTATATACACATGTATATATTCGTATAACTATGTATATTATTATAGAATTATATATATACACCTAATACACATCATTATGTAAAATTATAAGATGTGTATAGTATAGCATATACAATACCATACAAAAAATCTTCTTGACACTGGAGTCCAGGTGATTGTCGAAACTTCTCAATGCATTTCAATTTTAGATGAATGGCTTACCATTTACATGTTTATCCAGTGAGCATAATGTGACTCTTTTTATCACTGGAACCTAATAATATCATAACATTATGCATCCTGTGAACGTTGAACATGTGGGAATGCTTCACTAGTCTTTACCCAAGTATTTGCAACAAGTCTTATTAGCTAGCTAGCGCTACTATAATAAGTAATATACAAACAATGAAAAATTTCTAGAGTCTCAAGGATTAAAAACTAATGGCACTCCAATAATTTTGGGCCGTGAAAATTTATCGTTTTTGGGCTGGTTTCGGTACCGGGTCATTGTAAATGGGCTGGGCCGGGACCAAACAGTAAAATGTGCTCAAATGGACTGGAATTGGCCCACTTAGGAATTATCCGATCCAAACCGATCAAAATAAAAAATAATAATTCATATTTTCATATTTTTTTTAAATATATACACACCTATAAATATTTTAAAAATATTAAATAATATACATACAACATATATACACTAAATATATACTACTTTAGAAAACATATACGCGTGTATACTTTAAATAGATACTAGTTTAGATTCTATAGGAAATATGTGCACATATATACGTACAATAAAATATTTATACTATTCTACATAATATACATACAACATATATACACTAAATATATACTTCTTTTGAAAACATATATGCATGTATACTTTAAATAGATACTAGTTTAGATTCTATAGGAAATATACGCATATATATATATACGTACAATACAATATATATAATATTTTACATAATATAAATAAAACATATATACACTAAATATATAATACTTTAGAAAACATATACGCGTGTATACTTTAAATAGATACTAGTTTAGATTCTATATAAAATATATGCACATATATACGTACAATACAATATATATACTAGTCTATAATATACATACAACATATATACACTAAATATATATTACTTTAGAAAATATATACGCGTGTATTCTTTAAATCGATATTAGTTTAGATTCTACAGGAAATAAACGCACATATATACGTAAAATACAATATATATATACACTATTCTACATAATATACATACAACATATATACACTAAATATATAATACTTTGGAAAACATTTAAGCATGTATACTTTAAATAGATACGCGTTTAGATTCTATAGGAAATATATGCACATATGTACGTACAATACAATATATATACTATTCTACATAGTATACATACAACATATATACACTAAATATATACTACTTAAGAAAACATATACGCATGTATACTTTAATAGATACTAGTTTCTATTCTATAGGAAATATATGCATATAATATGTATAATACAATATATATACTATTCTACATAATGTACATACAACATATATACACTAAATATATACTACTTTAGAAAACATAGAAAATATATACACATATATGTAGAATATATACTACTTTAAATAGCACTTGAAAGTTGAAAGGTATATACATTATATATTATAGTACTTTAGGAAACACGTATACACAATTATAATATATGCTACTTAATATAATAATAGTTGAAGTTTTGAACATAGATTCATTATATGTTTTCATTGTATTTTAACTTAAAAGATATTTATTTTTTCATTATGTGTATATATGTTTGTTATGTTTATTTCTTAGTGTAAAGTTTGATAGTAATATATTAAAAGTAACATATTATACATTACATATTATAGTACTTTAGAAACTTATACACATTAAATATATTTTATTTTAGTCTATAGAAAATATATAGACATACATGTAGAATATATACTACTTAAAATACCACTTGAAGCAATATATATACAACATGTATACACTATATATATATATATATATATATATACACACACACACTACTTTAAATACCTCTTGTGTATATATGTAGAACATATGTGTATATATGTTTGTTATGTTTATTACTTAGTGTAAAATTTGATAGTAATATATTAAAAGTATTTAATTCAAACAAGAAATTCAATTTAAATGAAAAAAAAAAATTATAAAGTAAGGAGTGAATGAATGTTGTATTTTATTGATTGAAAAATGATTCAAAACTTAAAAAATTACAAATTTCGCATCATTTTTCCAACTCGTTCATGTTAATATTAATGGGAACTGCCATATGATAATCAAAATCAATGGGGGCAAAACCATTCATTGTACTTGATTGTGCTGAGTTCTCCCTTGAAGTCAGAATTTCTTCAATATTCTGTTCGTCTTTCGGCTCCACCTCCATTCCTTGGTTTCTTAATTCTGCTCTAAACCAATCTCTAAGGCAAACTAAAATATTCATAGCATTGCTTCCTAATAAGTGTCGGCTGTTTCCAAGTTGTTGCCTTCTCTGAATAAAAGTGCTCTCCGATGCAACGGTTGACATTGAAACATTCAATATATCTCTAGCTAATCTTGAAAGCACATGATATTGCCTTTCATTATTCTTCCACCAATCCAATGTGTTAATCCTTACTCTATGATCCTTTGTCGGCTGTCAAAGATAATACCTAAGCTCTTTTTCGATAATTTGTTGTGTATGTTGTTGACGGAGCAACTCTATCCCAAACATTTAAATCATAAAAGTAATCAGGACAACCACTATGTGCCAGCCTTTTAGAATTTGATAGCTCCTCGGGAGCTTGAGGAGCGACAATTGAAGTGATATTTGTCGGTACAACTGCATCAAATAAATCGGCATAATGGTTATATAATGCTTCTATGTAAATGTTCGCCTCACTCATAGACGTAAACAAATCTAATTTTTCTTGAGGCTCTATCTCTAAGGAATTATAAATAACAATACAAAACTCGCACATAGTATTATATTTCATGCATGGATTTAGTATAGCACCAAGTAAGTAAATTGGGGAAAATGGGAAAAATACTTTTTAAATTTAGCAAACATAGCACCAATAGCTTCTTTGTAACCTTCTCTATCCTTATATTCTTTAAGCAAACAAGAAATGTCGGTTATATAAGCTAAAATATTACAAACAGTAGGATAATAAGTACCAAAAAATTCAATCGTAGCTATATAAAATCTTTTCAAAAATTTAACAAGATCATCAATTGCTGTCCAATCAGAATCATGTAGCATACACTCAGGAAAAGAACCACAAAATTAATTAAAAGTTATTGTAATAGAAACTTTATAAACAAGACAAGTTTTTACATGAGTATAAGTAGCATTCTATATAGTATCACATTCTCCAGACATTAATATCGGTCTAAGTCCATTTTGTTCACATTTAACCTTAAATTCTTTTACTCTACCTCTTCGATTATTTCCTTGAATAAAGCCAACAGCAAGTCGGAACTTTTCAATATAAAGCTCAAAAAATTCAAGACTATCTTTAACCTTATATATGACAAGCATACTTAACATGAAAAATTTTAGGCTTATTGTTAGATGCATTATCAAAAGCAATACACAAAAATTTTCTTTCAATACCATAATATTCTGCAACTTTAGTAATAGATTTCGAAATAAATTTTTCAGTATGTTTATGATTTTTATCATACAAAAAAGTTAGAATACATTTTTGCATAACAAAATTGTTATCTATCCAGTGACAAGCAATGGCTAAATAATCATTTTTATTAACGGCACGTCCAAGATCAGAAGTTAGAGCAATTCTACATTGAATATTTTTTAATAATGTAGATAAATAATAAATATATTGTGCATGGAGTCTAAAAATATCGTTCCGATAAGTACTTCTAAAAATACCATTAATCATAAGATTATAAATTGCTTGAATATAATGAATAAAGCATCAGAAGAAGGAAAAGTGAAAGACAAACAACCCACAACTATCATTTTCACTATTTCTTCCCAGTACTTCATTTTATTATAATTTTTAGTTAATTGACCGGTTATTGAGTTCAATCTAATTTGTGTTGGTTCACCAACAGCCTCACCACCTTTTGTAATAAATAACTTTCTAGCGTTTCTATCTCTTAAGTGTCTCATCAATAAACCCGTACCCCCTTTATTGCCTCCGATTTTATGCTCATATATAATTTCACAACTATTGCATTGCAACTTACTTTCTCCTTCTATTTCCATAAAAAAATTCCGTGCAATACTAGTTCTTCTACCAGCTCTTGGGGCACGGGGATGACGATTTAATCGATTCAGATCTAACATTAGCATTTCATACTACGGGTGTCTCGCCAATATTATCATCATCTTCATCTAAATTAACCGCATCTTCTTCATTTTCTTCTTCTATACCATAATTTTTCTGAGCCTCTGCATAATCTATATCGTTAGCACCTACACCTATTTCTTCCTTAAAAGGTTGACTAACCGGTACTGGAGGCACAGGGGTATATCTATTACTTGAAATGTCTCTACCGAAATCGCCATCAATTCATTTTTTACTACCACTATTCCTTCCGGGATAATTTTTTTGACACTTTTACCGAGGTTTTTTAATTTATCCATAATATAAAATTATAAATCAAACTTAAAAATATTCCAAATACACACAAATAATAAAAATAAATATTCAACAATTAATACACTAATTAAAGATTAAAGATAAGAGATGGAATGATAACACCAAGTTGCGACTTTAGAAACTTTCCCTTGTATTTGTAATTGCAAAATTTAAAAATAAAACTGAGCACTTTAGGAGATAAATTAGAAGATTTGAGAGAGAATGAAATTTGTGTGAAAAATGAATTTTGTTTTTTTTTTAAATATTAACTGCAAATTGGCCAAGTGACCATTGGTAGGCCAATGACATTATAGCCATTGGGCCTTCAACGGTCCATTTGGACCAACAACCCACCAACGGCTACTTTAAAAAAAAAAAATTGAAACCGGTTCGGTTCGATTATCCGATGGACCTGGTTCGGTTTTCTAACTGAGCCGGTCCACCAGGTCAACTCATTTGGCCGACCCAGGCCCGGGCCGGTGGTCCTATAACCCATGGGCTGACCGGGTCGGGGCAATCGGGCCGCGCCCACTAAACCGGCCAAACGGACCAGTTCAGCCCGTTTGATAGGTTTATTTTCTATACAACTTAGTCATATTTGATAATATAACATAGAGTGTGGACTATATTCCGTAATGTTTGTTTTTTTAAAAAAAAATATTTTTTTCTATTTTTATTAGAATTTAAACCAAATCAGTGCCTAGCATATCTTATTACTTGCTGCTGCAGCAGTGAATAATTAGCAATAGCCTTTTGCTAATAATATTATACTGTAGATTCAGAATTAACGTAGCTATGCTCATGGCCTACCACTTATGCTTAAACCGTCTTTATTCTTTATAGTCAACAACATAGTACTAAATAAACAAATTAAAACAATTTGAAATTTTCTTCTTTGTTCTCGATTAAAAGGAAAACAGTATCTTTGCACCAAATTAGAAAAGGAAACAAATCGAAGAAAGAATATTAGTGATTATGACTATATGAAAGAAAATTACAACACTTGACATCATCATTGGAGAAACATAATTTTAATAATGAAAATGAAGAAAATGTAAATAGCTCTTAAACAGGCTAGGGCTGACAGGCTGAATCTAAAAAATAGATCCAAATTGGGGTGACTTTTAAATTTTAACCCCAAATAAAAAAGCTTTTTTAAAATAGCCTTGGTGTATGCTTTTTGCAGATGATGTAGTTTTGATTGATGAGACGCGAGGGGGTGTGAATGACAAATTAGAGGTGTGGAGACAAACTCTTGAGTCTAAAGGGTTTAGGTTGAGCAGAAACAAGACGGAGTATTTGGAATGCAAGTTTAATGACGTGAGGCTGGAGAATGAGGTGGTAGTGAAGTTGGAATCACAGGAGGTATGTAAAAGGGATAGTTTCAAGTATCTCGGGTCCGTGATCCAGGGTAACGGTGAGATTGACGAGGATGTCTCGCACCGTATTGGGACGGGATGGATGAAGTAGAAGCTCGCGTCGGGGGTGTTGTGCGATAAGAAGGTGCCGCCCAAGCTTAAAGGCAAATTCTACAGGGTGGTAGTCCGTCCGGTCATGTTGTATGGAGCGGAGTGTTGGCCAGTTAAGAACTCCCACATCCGAAAAATGAAGGTGACAGAAATGCGGATGTTGCGTTGGATGTGTGGGCTGACTAGAGGGGATAGAGTTCGGAATGAGACTATCAGGGAGAAGGTTGGTGTGACTCAGTGGAGTATAAGATGCGGGAAGTCCAATTGAGATGGTTCGGACACGTGAGGAGGAGGGGCATGGATGCCCCGGTTCGTAGGTGTGAGAGGCTAGCATTGGATGGTTTTAGGCGGGGTAGGGGTAGGCCGAAAAAGTACTGGGGTGAGGTGATTAGGCGGGACATGGAGCAGTTACAGCTCACCGAGGACATGACCCTAGATAGGAAGATCTGGAGGACGCGAATTAGGGCAGAAGGCTAGGGCCAGTTTGGGTCGCTAATGTAGGGAATTACTAGGGGGGGTATTATTCTCGTTAGGATACCTTGTTCCATGTTTTATTACGAATCTGTGTGCTTTTCTCTGTTTTTTATTACTTATGGGTGTCGTATTTATGTTATGTTATGAAATCTTGTTCTATGCTTTACTATGTATTTGTGTGGTATCTCGTGTCTCGAGCCGGGGGTCTATCGGAAACAGCCTTTCTACTTCTTTAGAGGTAGAGGTATGGACTGCGTACATCTTACCCCCCCCCCCCCCCAAGACCTCACTATGTGGGAATACACTGGGTTTGTTGTTGTTGTTGTATTTCCTCTTTTTTTTTGTTCTTTTTAGTTTTTTCTCAACCCTTACTTTTTTTTTCTTTACACCTTTCAACGTCTACTTTTATAAAAAAAAGAAAAAAAATTATTCTTCTTTGATTTTTTTCTTTTTAAATTTTTCTCGACCTTTATTTTTATTTAATCTTTCTTTTTTTTTTATCAACCATTATTTTTTTGTTATTCTCTCTCAACTTTTACATTTTCTTTGATTTTTATTTTTTTAATATTTTTCTTCATTTTCTTTCTTTTCCGCAATTTTTATTATTTTTATTTTTTTCTTCGATTTCTTCCATTCAAGTTACATCTCATGAGCAAGAGTTGACACTATCACATTATAAAGGCAAGACTTACGACTTTCGAATAATAAGCTACGTTTCATGGGCAAGAGTTGACACTACTACATTGTAGAGACAAGACTTATGACTTTCAAACAACAAGTTATGTTTCATGGGCAAGAGTCGACACTAACACATTGTATTTTGATTTATGAGATGTTTTATAATTCTTACCTTAGAGGAAAGACTTAGCTCAGGGACTTTCAAATAATAAATTATACCCCACGGACAAGAGTTGACTCTACCACGTTATGTTTTCATTTATGAGATGTTCTACAACTATTGCCTTTGAGGCAAGACTTAGCTCAAGGAATTTCAAACAACAAGTTATGTTTCATGGGCAAGAGTCGACACTACCACATTGTATTTTGATTTATGAGATGTTCTACAACTATTGTGTTAGAGGCAAGACTTAGCTCAGGGACTTTCAAACAATAAATTATGCCCCACGGACAAGAGTTGACTCTACAACGTTATGTTTTCATATATGAGATGTTCTACAACTATAACCTTAAAGGCAAGACTTAGCTCAAGGACTTTCAAACAATAAATTATGCCCCACGGGCAAGAGTTGACTCTACTCGTTATATTTTCATTTACGAGATATTCTACAACTATTGCCTTAAAGGCAAGACTTAGCTTAAGGACTTTCAAACAACAAATTATGCTCCAAGGGTAAGAGTTGACTCTACTACATTATGTTTTCATTTATGAGATGTTCTACAACTCTTGTCTTAGAGGCAAGACTTGAATCAAGGACTTTCAAACAACAAATTATGCTCCACGGGCAAGAGTTAACTCTACCATGTTATATTTTCATTTATGAGATGTTCTACAACTATTGCCTTAGAGGCAAGACTTGGCTCAAAGACTTTCAAACTACAAATTATGCCCCACGGGCAAGAGTTGACTCTACCATGTTATGTTTTCATTTATGAGATGTTCTACAACTATTGCCTTAGAGGCAAGACTTAGCTCAAGGACTTTCAAACTACAAATTATGCCCCACGAGCAAGAGTTGACACTACCACGTTATGCTTTTATTTATGAGATGTTCTACACCTATTGCCTTAGAGGCAAAACTTAGCTCAAGGACTTTTAAACAGTAAATTATGCCCCACGGGCAAGAGTTGACTCGACCACGTTATGTTTTCATTTATGAGATATTCTACAGCTATCGCCTTAAAGACAAGACTTAGCTTAAGGACTTTCAAACAGTAAATTATGCCCCACAGGCAAGAGTTGACACTAGCACATTATGCCTTTATTTATGAGATATTCTACAACTCTCGCGTTATAGACACGACTTATCTCAAGAACTTTTAATGAACTTCGTAACAACAATTCATGTCCTTAAATTTGCTTTGATGTCAAAAAAAGAAGACACCTTTGCGGATTATTCAAATTTTTTATTTATTAGAAAAATATAATAGAAGTTGAGAAAAAAAAGCGATCAAATAAAATAGAGAAATATAAAAATATTGAGAAAAAAAGATCAAGAAAAAAGCGAAGAATTAAAAAAATTGAGAAAAATAAAAATGAGAGAAAAAATAAAATAAAGTTTGAGAAAAATGAGGAAAAAAAGAGAACTAAAAAAAAGAAAAAAACGATCGAACAAAATAGAGAAATAAAAAATAAAAGTGAGAAAAAAAGGCAAGAAAAAAAATAATGATTAAGAAAAAAGCAAAGAATTAAAAAAAAATGAGAAAATAAAAAATGAGAGGAAAAAATAAAATTAAAGTTTGAGAAAAACAAGGCAAAAAAAAGAACTGATAAAAATAAAAAAATAAAAGAAAAATAAAGGTTAAAGACAAATGAATTAAAACATGAAAATAAAATTAAAGGAAAAAATAAAAAATAAAAAAAATAAAAAATGGAATAATAAAATTGAAAGAAAAAATAAAAAACGGAAAATAATAAAATTAAAGGAAAAATAAAAAGTGAAAACAATATAAAATAAAATTTAAGAGACAAATAAGTATGGAAAATTTTAAAAATATATTTAAGGTGTAGAGGGGCAAAATGGTACTTGTACTATACTTAAAAAATAAGGAAGGTTATTCTTTAAAGACATTACTTATTAGGGTCAAATATCTAAAGTCACTCATATTTGGGTCTATGGAATGCAATTTCCTGTACATAATTAGCTCCCGATACATTTATTCTGATTTTGGTACTGTCGAGATACATAATACATCCAACAAATATATATTTTCTCCTTTGTAAAGATACACAATTAGCTTCCGATATACTTTTTCTGATTTTGCACTGTCAAAATACATAATACGTTCGATGAAGATGTATTTTTCTAGTAAAGATACATAATTAGCTCCCGATACATTTTTTTTATTTTGAGTCTGTTGAAATACACAGTACATCCAGCAAAGATACATTTTTTTTATCGTAAAGATACATAACTAGCTTTTGATGTATTTTTTCGATTTTAGATCTGTCGAGATATATGATTAGCTCCCGATATATCCAACAAAGACACATAATTAGTTGAGATTTTTGTAGTTATTTTGTAAAAATTATCCTTAATTAATGTACTATTTAATGTACATGCAATTTATCGAGTACATGAATCTAAATGAGTGTTGATGATTAACGAGAATATATCTCTAAATAGAAAGATATAAATGCTCAAGATTGGAGTTCAAGGTTAGTAAATACTCGAGATTTGTCTAATACTCCTAAAGATAGTTACAATTGCGTACTTATCCGATATAACTATAATTAGTGTATCAGACGAGTATTAGTTGTACCTAGAGGAAAGAGTAAATCGTGACCTAAATTATATCGACGTGTATCAGTTGTATCAGGTTATTTAGTCAAATGTTGTCAGTAATTAAAAGGTAGTTACAATTTACGTACTTATCAGATATAACTATAATTATCATATTCAACGAGTATTGCTTGTACCATCAAATAAGAGTAGACGACAATATAAGTTGTATCAATATGTATTAATTGTATCGGATAAGCATTAATTTTTTCACGCGAATATCATATATATTAGTGCATATTTCATTAGTTAAAAATGGGCAAATGGGCGAACGGGCGAAAGAATTATATCAAGTATCAATACATATTATATCAGCACATAAATATATTGTATCATAAATACAAAAATAAAATAAATAAGATTATCCTTAATTAGTGTATTATTTAATACACGTGCAATTTATCGAGTACATGAACCTAAACTAATGTTGATGATTAACAACAATATAAGAGACAATATAACTATATATGGAAAGATATAAATGTTGAACATTAGAGTTAAAGGTTAGTCGATAGTCGAGGTTTGTCTAATACTCCTAATGATAGTTACAATTTGCTTAGTTACCTAATATAACTTTAATTACTATATTAGATGAGTAATTGTATCAGAGGAAAAGAGTAAACGTCGATATCTATTGTATCGATGTGTATCAACTGTATCAGTTTGGTACTAAGTTCATCACGCGAATATCAATTACAACGATGCATATTCTATTGGTTCAAAATATGCAAAAGAGTTGTATCAAGTATCGATACATAATATATCAACACACATACATATTGATCGTAAATACATCTAGTTTCTAAACATTTGTCACGTCACATAGTTTTTTTTTTCTTCTTCTTCTTCTTCTTCTTCTTTAAGGGGCAAACAACATAAATTCTGACAGTTTGGAGTTTAATTATAAAATTTTTTGACATTTTGCATAATTATTAAAAATTTTAATTTTTGATTTGCCGAGATACATAATTAGTTTCGATATATCCAATGAAGATACATTTTTTCCTTTATAAAAATACATAATTATCTAGGAGAATTCCAAAAATAGACCCAAATTAGGGTGACTTTTAAATTTTAGCCCCAAATGAAAAGACTTTGTTAAAATAACCTTTACTTATTAACTCATATTTTTGGGACAAAATTATCACTCCAATATATTCGCTTTTAATCTCTTTCTTCAAAAACAAAACAGTCGGCTTTCTTTCAAAACAAAATGATCGATCGCTCTTTCTTCCAAAATAAAACAATCGATTTTCAAACAAATTTGCAACCATAAAATTTCTTCAGGTAAGAACTTCATCATCAAAATTCTCTAATTCTTTGGGGGTGGTTGGGTGGATTTTAGCTCTGTGTAAACAAAATTCAAATTTAATTTGCAACAAACTTATGTATTATAGAAGAACACATCTAATTTACAGTAAATTTTAGCTTATTGATGTATTGCGGTAAATTTTAGCTCGTTATATAATTAGCATATTGATTTAACTTTTGGGAAGGTGAACATAAACTGGAGTTGGGCAATGTTGTGATTGTAGTAACATATTTTCCATTGAGGGATTGTGTTGAACAAGTTGTGGGGAGTTTATTATTGTGATTATAATTGTATTTTAGTAGTTATGGGGGTTTGATCTTGGAGGAAAAGACTGTTAATATGGGAGTTAACGTTGATCGCAATATTTTTTGGGAAGACCAAACGTATAAGATTAATATTAAGCATGCAGTGGATTGCTATATAATTGTGAAGGCTAGCCATGCTATTCAACAAACAAAATTCCTTCACTTTGACTGGCTTTCCTCTTTCGTCAATCTATGAGGATTTCTTGAAGTAATCAATGAAAAATTATGTGATATCACCAGCTATTAGTTGATTCCTCATAGAGGAGCTAATGTGGTAAACAATTGTATGGGATGACGGATTCTGATGGACAGACATAGCTGCAATGACTGAGTTCACAACTATATCAATTGGAATCTAGTCAAAATTGCAAGATGGTAATAAGGAATTAGCGTAAATACTTAGGAACTCGAAGTGTAGGTAGATGAATTGATTAAGATTAGTTGATGCAAAGTTGTGTGTTTCCGCTATGACATATGGTATACACTATATATACACATGACTAGTTACATACCACATCTGTTATTGATTCTCTATCACCCATTACAACATTCAGCTTTCCTTTACCATAGCTAATAATGTAGGTGTCAATAGTTCTGTGGCAAGAAAGAAATAGATATTGGTTTACTAATAAAATAAAAAATTCTTTAATTTTTATATGTGCATGCATAACCAAGTATAGTTATTATCGACCTTTGAATAACACGGTATTATCACTTGCTATTCTAATCTATATTTGTAATGTGCTTTTGGCTTATTTCTTACGTCACTAATCTGATGGATGATTTTATGATACCACTGTTAATATTAATCTCATGCTTAATATCCTCAGGATCCGTCAATTTAACACTATTTAAATAAGTAAGCTCCACAATTCTGCTTATTGTTACTTTTTTTTTCATAACTACACTAAAATACATGGTGTTTGAATCACTTAGCTTATCCACAAAGCCCTAAATTTTTATTGTAAGATGCTCTCTTCAATATTGCTTCACTTCTCAAGAATAGTCAGTACATCCTTCTATTTCTAGGCTATACTATCAGAGTATTGAGTTGATAAACTATGTTGCATCACTTTCAACCTATCTCTGAAGTAAACAACCCTCTCAAAATCACCCCTATAGTGTGTGTTATTCAGTAGTTTTAAGTGAGATTTTAGTATCTTTAGATTTTGCCATATATTTCAAGTTATGCCTCATGGGCAAGAGTTGACACTGCCTTAGTCTATAATGATTTGGCAGATGATCTATAAATCTTTCCCTAGAGGCAAGACTTAGACAGTTATTCCCCATGGAAAAGATTTGACACTGCCTTACTCTGTAATGATTTGGCAGATGATCTATAAGTCTTGCCCTAGAGGCATGACTTAGACAGTTATGCCCCACGGATAAGAGTTGACACTGTCTTAATCTGTAATGATTTGGCAGATGACCTATAACTCTTACCCTAGAGGCAAGACTTAAACATTTATGCCCCATGGGTAATAGTTGACAATGCCTTACTCTTTAATGATTTTACTTGTTGAAGATATATATTCTAAATTAAACTGATACTAATCTTTTGTTTATACAAATGCTATACTGGTGAAATTGAAAACTTTTGCCCAAGAGGCAAAAGGTTATTCTTTAATTGCACTGCGTAGATTATTAACATATATGAAAATCTTGCCTCATGGGCAAGACTTAGTTTATACAAATGCTATACTGTTGAAATTAAAAACTTTTGCCGAAGAGGCAAAAGGTTATTCTTTAATTGCGCTGCTTAAATTATTAACATATATACAACTCCTACCTCATGGACAAGACTTAGTTTAGAACAGGTACAAATGCTATACTGTTGAAATTAAAAACTTTTTTCCAAGAGGCAAAAGGTTATTCTTTAATTGCACTACTTAAATTATTAACATATATGCAACTCTTGCCTCATGGGCAAGACTTAGTTTAGAACAGATACAAATGATGTACTGTTGAAATTGAAAACTTTTGCCCAAGAGGCCAAAAGTTATTCTTTAATTGCACTGCTTAGATTATTAACATATATGCAACTCTTGTCTTATGGGCAAGACTTAGTTTATACAAATGTTATACTGTTGAAATTGAAAACTTTTGCCCAATAGGCAAAAGATTATTATTTAATTGCACTGCTTAGATTATTAATATATATGCAACTCTTGCCTCATGGGCAAGAATTAATTTAGAAATTGTTGTACTGTGATTAGAAACATCAAATACACATTGTTACTAATATTCTTTTGCTCAACATAGGTCTCAAAATGCAGTTTTTGCTTATGACGCTTCAATCACTGGATGGACTAACTGTAGACCGATAATAATGATAGATGCAACATTTTGAAGTCAAAATATCATGGTGTCCTCATGATAGCAGTGTCAAAGGACAGAAATAACAACATATTTCCTTTGGCTTTTGAAATTACAGACTTAGAAAATAATGAACCTTATAACTTGTGACAGAGAATTCTTTATTGGTAAAATATATAAAAAGTGAAGTTGCAGTTTTTTTAGTATACTAATAGACATTGACATAAAATACATAAAGTGAATTTAGTGAAAACTTACAACAACAATAATATCAATTAAGTTTGAAGATAAAAGTCCTGAAGAATTGGAAGCAACACCAACGGAGAGATCGTCTATTTCTTCATCAGAAACAACCTTTATTTATTTTTATATTTATCGAGTTTGAAGATTTGAGAGAAGTCCAATGAAGAGTATTTGAGAAAGAGGAGCAAGAGAAAGAGTATTTGAGAAAATGAGAAAAAAAAGATGAACAACGAGTGTATTTGAGAAAAATCTGGAAAATAAAAGAGAAATAATAAAAATGAAAAATAAAGATTAAAAGACAAATGAATTAAAAATTAAAAAAAATGAAGAAATAGATAATGGTCGAGAAAAAATAAAAATAAATAAAGGTTGAGACAAATAAATTAAAACATGAAAATAAAATTAAAGAAAAAATAAAAAGTGAAAATAATAAAAAATAAATTAATAAATTATAGGAAAAAATACAAAAAAAGTGAAAATAATAAAAAAGAGAATAATAAAATTAAAGAAAAAAATAAAAAAGTGAAAAGAATTAAAAATAAAATTTGAGAGATAAATGAGTATGGAAAATGTAAAAATATATTTGAAGTAGGGGCAAAATGGTACTTGTACTATACTTAAAAAGTGAGGAAGGTTATTCTTCAAAGTCTTTTTTATTTGTGTTCATATATCTAAAGTTACTCATATTTGAGTTTATGACATGTAATTTCTTGGGGCTAAACAGTGGCATGGGGTATGGGGTAGGGGCGGCCCTGCGTTATAATTTTGGGTGCTCTGGCACTCTCTAAACTCGACACAAAATAAGTATAATTACATAAAAGTTGATTGGTTGCACTGACATTTAGATTTATCTTAAGGTGCTTCACTAGAAGTGTTCGAACCTTATTGAGGTCATTTTTTATTTTATTTTTTGCTTTTTAATTTTTTAATCACCCACTATCCTTAAATTCTGGATCCCCCATTGGTAAGGGGTTGAACTAAATGGGAAAACTTCAGTAGAGGAGACTTAATCTATCTCGCTCCGCCCGATAATCATCCCTATCTACAACTAGAAAGGCTCCACTAGTTGCGATTTGAAAATTTCACATATTTGCTTTTCATATTAATATTTTTAAAATATATAAAAAGAACTGAGGACATGCACACCCTTATTTCTTTTTTTTTTTTATTATTATTATTAAAATTAACTTATCTATGGTCGATATATGTACATCGAATCATAGTAATTATTATATTATAGTTAAAAATTTAAAAAAGGTGAAAATTCACGTTAATTATCATAGTTAATTGTTAAATGTTCTTGTATAAAAGCACATCATACATCTAATCACTAGGTATAAATATCCAAGTGTAAATAAATTTTTATTTTTGATTTAGTCCCCTCCACCTTTGTATATTCCTAACAAATATTTATTTGGAGAAAAAGGAAATCTGAAATAAAGTGAAACTATAAAGGAAATGTGGGAAGCCGCTTCTTCGTTTTATATTCGAATTCCCTTTTTCAATTTTTGGGTTTGCACTTTGGTATTTTTTTTTGGTGCAAAAGATAGATCATTCATTAGGGATTAAGGAGGAAATAGAGTTACACCCCTTTCAGCCGAAGGGGACAAAAATAGATTGTTTGGGGTCACATTCCAGCCCAGTAGGTTAATAGGATTATTTTTTATTCTATGGTTAACAAGCAATCCGTTAGAGTCTGAATGCACAAAGGTTGATACAAAAGGAGGCATTTGTCAAAACAGATGGGGTGACTCCATGACTTGACCTTTAGTTCCCTCCTTCGCTAGCATGTCGACTACTACATTTTGCTCTCGGAAGATCTTAGTTGGCATTGTGCACTTTGTTTCATCCATTAGAGACCTGCACTCAACAATCAAGTTATGATAGGAGGGGTGATCATTAAAAATCAACGACAATATAACGCTAGAGTCAGTTTCAATAGTGAATGATTGAGATTATGGGCTTTAGCAATGACTAGGCCATGGCGTAATGCTAAGAGCTCGGCCATGGTCGGTGTGGTGTGAGGGATGTGCATGTTGAAGCCTAAGACCCAATGTCCATTGTGATCTCTGAAGATGCCTCTATCCCCCCCTTACCAGGATTAGTAAGAGTGACCCATCAATGTTCAACTTTAGTTGTCCATTGATAGGAGGGTTCCATTTGGTGCTAATGGTGGTGAAGGTAGACTGATTGGGAGAAGTCTTATTGACAAGCATGGCAAACTCAATGGTGAGGGATCTGTAGAGATATGGTTGTATTTATGATTGAAAGTATTGTCATTTCTGCACAACCAAATGACCCACAAGCAGTGAGGAAAAAGGGTGAGGGTTTCCCTTTGAGTTTTTGCCAGATAGTGTTCCAGTTAGATGTGGAGATGTTCATCCAGAGTTAGGAAGGCTTGAATTGGACTTTATGGAGTAGGTTCTGCCATAACATGACTGCATTATTGCATTGAAAGAAGATGTGATTTATATTTTCTTCCTAGTGATGACATATTTGGCATTGGTAATTTATGGAGATGCCAATGTGATTGAGGTAGGCATTGGTGCAGATCCTGTTATGAAAGAGAAGCCGGAGAAATGTTTTGATTTTATTAGAGGTGTGGGTTTTTCAAACCAACTTGAAATTCCTTTGAACAGGAATGCTATCCATAGAGTTTTTGAGGAAATAATACTTTTGATGATATCTCTTAGGTGTGGGGGTAGATCAAGGGATAAGCTACTGAAGTCCCGAGTCCTATTTTGATAGATGTTTTGAATAGTAACATTGGTACCAGCAATGGTGAGAGGACCATGGATAAAGCTTCTAATGGAACCTAGGTGGGACACCCAGCTATCCAGGAGAACCCTAATTTTATTGCCCTTATTAACTCTCTAACTTATACCACTAGAGCAAATTATACAACCCTTAATAATATTCTTCCAAGTTATATAACCAAGGGTATTGTTGTTTCTACTATATTTTGACAACATAATTTTCCCCCAAAGACTGGTGGACTGGGAGTAGAGACTTCTAGCTAGGCCAGCATGCATAGCCTTATTCTTGGTGTCACTCTTATGAAGCCCTATCCCTCCACTATCTTTTGGGCTAGTGAGAGTGTCCTAGTTGATAAGGTGGAGTTTTTTCTTCTCAACACTGCTGCCCCAAACAAAATCCCTTTGAGGAATTTGGTCTTCCACCCAGCCAGTCTTTGCTTCATGTTATCTAAGATGAATTAAAAATTACTGTTCCTGGGTTTACTATGGAAAATGGGGTATCCAAGATACTTGCCAAAGGTTCGGCTTTCTTGGATATTGAGGGTGCGGGTGCACAACTCAGCATTTTAAGGGGTGCAATTCTTAGAGAATAGAACTTTGGACTTAGCATTATTGATGGTTTGGTCATAAAACATGCTAAAGGTCCTCAGAATATTGACTGGTTAGGCAGTTACTGTGAGTAGCTCTTGCCAGGAGGGTGAGGTCATTAGCAAAAAAGAGGCGGGAGAGTTTGGGGCCTTCATTAGTGATACTGATGGGGTCCTAATTCTTTGCACTAATCTCAGATTCAATGCCCCTTGAAAGCCTCTCTATGTAAAGGATAAAGAAGTAGGAGGTCATGGGGTCTCCCTGTCTAATACTCCTTGAAGGCTTAAAGAAATTAGTCTTGGTACTATTGACTAGAACTGAAGTAGAGGATGTAGTGACACAAGACATAATGAGTTTGTTGAGGTTTTTAGGGAAGCCAAAGAATAACAGTGTATCGTTGATGAAGGACCATTCAATTTTATCAAAAGCCTTCTCCAAATCAATTTTCAAGATCATATTGGAGTATTTCCCGTTCATTTTACTAAAGTGGGTAATGTACTCCTGTATGATGATGGCATGGTCAGAAGCCCTTCTATTGTCTAAGAAGCTTGATTGACTGGGGCCAATGATGGTAGGAAAGTAAGGCTTAATCCTATTGACAATGATTTTTATGACAAGCTTGTAAGTAGTGTTGCAAATTCTAATGGACCTGAAGTTCCTAAGATTTGTAGAATTATTACATTTAGGAATGAGGCAGATAAGGTTAGTATTAGCATACTCATGCATGGAGAGAGTGGAGAATGCTTACCTACAGAAGTTCAAGGTTATTTCACCCACAATATTCCAGAACTTTTGGTAGAAGAGGGGGTGAAGCCCATCAAGTCCTGGGGCTTTTAGAGGTTTGAATGACTTAAGGGCCACCAGGACTTTAGAATCTCTAAGAGGGGAATCTAGAAGACATTTAGCTTCCTCCGAGAGAATATTGGGTTGGGAGATGTTGGTAGGGAAAAAATGACTATTAGGGCTACTTAGGTGGCTGGAGGTGAAAAGGGTGTTGAAGTGATTAAAAATGAGAGTGTGAATGTCAGCTTTCTCAGTCATGAGGTTACCCATATAATCTCTAAGCTCAGAAATTCTATTTCTTCTCCTTCTATTAATTGTATAGGTATGGAAGAAAGTGGTGTGTGTATCCCCCTTAGCCAACCAGGATATTCTAGATTTGGTTTTCCAAAAATCCTCCTCACATTTGAACATGGCATCATAGTCACAGAGTAGCTCATTCTCTAGATTTTGGAGGTAAGAGCTAGTGTGATAATGGGGGGACTTTTGAATGCCATCTAATCTAGCTAGAATTGTTCTAATCCTTTAGAATAAATTATTAAAGAAAGATTTATTCCAGTCAGTGGCCTCAGAGTGGAATTGAGACATTGAATGCTGGAGGATTGAGGGGCCAGCAAAACATCTCTCAACCAGGTTATGGAAGGATTGGTTGTTACACCACATGGGTTCAAATCTGAATGGCTTGTTGGGCAACCTCTCAGTCTTATTAAAATCCCCTTCTATAAACTAGTTCTCATTCAGAGTATTGGCAATGTTACGTAACTCATCCCAAAGTATTAAATACGTGTTGGGGTCAGGACTGGCATAAATTATAGAGAAAAGAAATAGGTGGGGATCTTTACTAACCTTAATAGTAGCATGGGCACATTGCGGTGAGGAGGAGAAGTGCTGAAGGTGGAGTAGGTCTTCTTTCCACATTACTACAATACCTCTTTTCCTGCCTACAACACTTGACTCCAAGTAAGCATTAAAGTCCAGGGATTCAGTGAGATGTTTGTGGTCAACCATTTTAGTTTCCAACAAGGCAATCATATCCGGGTTATGGGATCTGATTAGGACATCACATTGACGCATGAAGGCAGCACTGTTGGCTCCCCTAATTATCCAAATTAGGAACTTCATATGGTCAGTTGGGCATAGAAGTGGGTGGGTCATTGGTTGCTTCTCCTTTTCCTTTGAGTGTTGCTTTCTTAAATTCCCCTGAGGGATCAGTGCCAGTGTAAATAGAACTTACTCTGAAGCATTCTTCAGGGTTAAGCTGAGAGACTTCGTTGCAAGAGAGAAGGGTGCGATAATAGCTGTGTTTGAGAGCTCTTTGAATTCTCTACGAATTGATTTGGCTGGAGTGAGAATTTCTACCCCTAGTTCCCCAAGCTCCTCCAAGAGTTGCTCAATCTCTCTATTGGTTTGCCTTAGTTCGTCTAGCACTGAGGTAATCATTTCTCCTACGTCTTCGCCCTGTGGCGGTGGTTGGAATAGGGGTGTTGAGCTGAACTTCCTTGGGTTCTAGGGTAGGAAGTTCAGTGTTTTCATCTTGGAGAGATAGGGGATTATTGAGTGCATGAGTGAGTTCATCTCCCCGGAGTTTATCATATTGAGGGTCCCCAACCTCTGAGCTTGCAATAGGGTTTGGCACCATACTTGGTATCTCAGCCCCTCCGCTATTTGGTCTACTGTTTCTTTCACTATTTGTACCATCCAAGTTTGGTCTTAGATGAAGAGGACTATTGGTTGGTCCCCTATAATGACGCAGTGAGTTATGGACTTGTACGATAATGCTAGTTCTGCCCATAACGTTGGTATTCGGTTGGATGGATGTGGCACAGTTGTGAATAAGAGGAGAGGGGCTCCTTCAGTAATGGTGGGTTGTTGTTGGGAGGAGGAATTTCCATTGTTGGTTGAAGGAACAAGTATGTACCCTTTATTGGGGATTTGGGGGTTCAAAATGCCAGGGGAATTAAAGGAGGAGTTAATTGACAAACTGTCTTGGTCATGTCAACCGTCTTAAGGTGATGATTATCCCTAGTAGCGATGGTATTACTCCTCCCAAAATACGTAGGGGTGGAGGCGTTCATGGGGTTTTTCCCCAAGGGGGTAGGGTAACGGACCCCGTTGGGATATTCGAGCATTAAAGGGGTAGAGATAAAGTTAATAAGGGGAGAGTGGTTGGGGTTTAATGCTCCAGCTATGCCAATGCCAGGTATGACTTTAGGCAAGTCGAAATTGCCAGATATACCAGAGGGAGACGGTCCCCCATGGAGTATTTTTTGCATATTTTCTATATTGGATAATTTGGAAATATAGAAGTCGTTGCCCAAGTCTATCAAGGTTAGTAGCTCTGTTGGTTTCCAGAGTTCCACTAGCTTAGTCCTCAAATAGTTATGGGCAAGACGTTTTTGGAATAATTTCATAATGACTGAGTAGCACCAAGGTGTGTAGATTCTCTCCATGTCCTTTGCGCTTAGTGATACTGTGTCCCCTGTTTCTGTTGGGATTGGGGATGCCTTTTCGTTATCATCCATCAAATAGTGTCCATTTAAGGAGGCTTCTTTATTTAGTAGGGCAGCCTTGAAGGTCATTTTCGGCTCTGTCGGCTCCGGTGAGGCTGTGGGATGTGGATCATTTGTTTCCATGAGGTCCGGTGGATCTGGTGGCCTTGGTGGTACAGTGGTCGGAGTTATGGCATGGGGGTCGGCCATTTATGTTGTATTTTGTATTACTATCTATTTTATTATGCATCACATACTTATTCTTTAAGCTTTCAATATTTGGCCCCTAATTTCTAATGGGTTTGCACTTTGTACTACACCCTACATGTCAATTATTTTTGTACTACATTTTATCAAATTGTGTAACGTTGAAAAATCAAAGATGCTCAATGGACAATTGTACATCTAAGTTTTGAACAAATTAAAAGAATTCTGTTTCCTCTTTCAAACATTATATAATGATGCCTTGAATACAGGAGCATAACACGAGCAAGTAGGAAAAAGATTAGTTGAACTAAAAGTTTCTTGGCCGGTAGTATACAAGACTTATTTATTCACTTCATTATTTCTTAGGTGTGTCATTATTTTTAGTTTTCATTGTGTGTTTGATATTTGTTTAAAAGTTGGTTATTTTATATCATGCTAAGAAGTTTATATACAGGTTATGTATTTAGTGGTGGGACTAGGAATTTTTGTTAGAAACGTTCAAAACTTTTATATGTATCATTAGGAAAATATTTTTGACCTATATACACAATACGTATTATTTTTTATATGCATTATATGAGTTCTTAAAGAGGAGTTTTCGAGTGAGCACCCTCAGGTTAATATAGCTACGACATTGTGGATTCTCTATCAAGAGAACTGACTACATTCTTAAAAATCTCAAATACGAAAAATACAAATTGATTAAAAGTGAAGTTCTTTTCGTCCAATCACCACCCTGTACCAATGGCTTTGTAGCTACTTTTGTCCTTTGGAAACCTCTAAAGTCTTGATGCTAGCCTACACGTGGGCGACTTCTATAAAAACTAGATTTTAGAGAACCGTGCCCAACATTTTGGGTTGCATTCTATATTATATTTGGTGTTTGTTTTAGAGTACAGAGGTTGTCATTATTATGGTGAGAAATCAAGCAGCAACAAACAATCACTAAAAAATATAGTGTGTGAACTTGAGCCTTTTCTGCATACTCCTCCTTTGCTGCATCTAAGACATCTTCTACCAAAGAAACATCATCTTCTCGAAAACGTAGTAGAACAGAAGGCTCTGTAAGTATGAGTGAGCTCTACAGTAGAGAGAGTTGCTTTTAAGTTATGCCTAAAGAAGGAAGCAATATAAGTTCGAAAAGTCATCTTGAATGTAGAGAAGACAAACATTATAGAAACTTTGGCACAACACTCAATACTTACTACGAAAATGTGCGAACCTTCATATTATCCCTAAAAGAATGTGAAACAACTTAAGATTAGTAAAATAAAACATTAATTTTCAAGTGATCCAACTTGAAGGATAGAAGCAATAAAAGATATTACTTTAGGTTGAATTGGCCAACTCGGTATCGACGTGTCTTTTAATACAAAGGGGTGATAGTTAAGGTAGACAAATATAACAATGAATAATTGAGATATGAAACTCGCAAAAAAAAAGTGAGTGTTTAGGTGTGTTTTTACCAGTTATTCTAAATTTTCTGGTGAAAGAGATATATATTTACCCCGAGTATTCCATGTCCAAAGTTACTTTCTATATATGCACTATATTCAGGTTGTTGATCTAGCAGAAGTTGTCAGCTGTCAGGGGGCGGCTCAAGCATATTGGTGGCCTAAGGTGAAAATCAAACGTAGACCTTAAATTTTTAAGAATAAATAATTTTTTTTACTAACTCTATTTTCAAAATTTATATAATCAATTTTTTCTAATTATTCTTTTTTAAGTAATAATATAATTAATACATTTAATTTTCTGTGAGGCATAATACTCTAGATATATGAACTTCTAATAATTCTTTTCTTTTATATAAAAAAAAAATTCTATAAATAATATATATATTTTTTAAATCCATAATATATTATCGTAAAAAATGAGGCCCCGGGCATAAGGCTGCCGCCTATTTTCTTGTAAGGTAAGAGACGACCCTGTCAGCTGCTGGACCTGATGTAAAATTATAGGCACAGAATTCGCCCATGAATTTGTCATATGTACTAGCTGGTTCCGGACATTTTCCAGGCTTATCAGCATGTTCTATGGCCATCTTCTCACGATTTCCAGTATCACCGATAGTTATAGAACTGGACCGAAAGGATCCAGTTTGTAGTTTTTGACTTTGTTGGTCCTTTCATAGGCATGGACCTATATATTTCTTCAATTTATTAGTATCTAATACATAGATAAATGGCTGTGACAAAATAACAAAATAAACATTCGTCTTTCTGCACCTAGAATGGTACAAAGTAGTTTATATGCTCTCGAATATTGGTATATTAATCTTGTACTTACGTGTCCATTGAAGACTCGTACAACAACTCTTTCATCACTACCTTCATGCATTCTGCTTCTCAATAGTGTGTAGTGTAAGTAGAGTACCAAGGAGGATGTCAAGTGGCAACCAGCCATGGAGTTGCTGTCCTATTAACATTAGCCAGGTCCTTCTCCAACCACTTATATTGATCATTTGTAATCATAAGCTTATAAAATCATAATACTTTACTAAATTTAGTAGAACCGCAAAGAAATGAAAACATGATGAAGTGTATTCCTCCCGCATTAAAAGAATAGTAAAACTACGATGATGGGAAAGCAAAGCGAGAATGATAGGCTGCAAATGTCCGATTTACAGCTTGTTCTTCTATCTCATGGTTTCCCTCCATCACCATGATGGAAATTTTGGAGACCAATGACTGTATATATCTATTGAGACAATGTCAGAAACGGATGCACAAAGCAAACTACTGAAGTATCATGTTTCTCTGCTCTGATGAAAATTAAAAACTGGTCATTTATGAATAATTAGGGATTATCCCTGTTGAATATTAAACTCTCAGCACAAAAATTGAAGTATCCATTTTACTCTACGTAATAAATCATGTATTATTACTTTACTCGAGATGTGTAAAGAAAAATTTTAAATGATAAAAAAGAATTTATGTTCTCACCTTCCCCAATAGTCCCACCGAGGTTGATGTGTCTCATGCATAGGAGTGTCGAAAAATGAGCAACAATAGCAATCTGAACCAATTCCATTTGTGAGGTACAAGTTAGCATACGTAACATCTCTCATTAATAGAACAAGATCAGAATTGTTCCCCAATAAATGCCTAATAGTGAAAGTCGTATTGTATGTAAGACGAACGTCCTCCATAATTGCTATTCTATTTGGAAAAATTTTTGGAGATGAAATGGGCACGGTCTTGAAATGATAGATAGTACTCATAGCCGGTATAGAAGGATCTCCACATTGATAATAGTATAATGTGTTCGGTTTCAATCCTGCAGCATGAAATCTTCACCAACGTGACTAAATCAAACATGACAAACAAATCACCATATAGGAGACTTGCATTCTGAAATTAGTTAAGCAACTACAATGGTCCAAAATCAGTCAGTTGGTGTCGGCTATATGAATCCTCACTAACTACTCCATTTGAACTCATCTCAAGCCAATATTATAAAATAATAATAAAATAGAAAATAAAAAATACTAACTTATTTATTCTGATTTCGTTTCCAAAGCATAGGATGCCTGTTGCGCCTTGATCGGGTTTTAGGGTACAATCTATAGTTAGTAAAGTAGAAGTTGGCATTATCTTTTGGGCATCTCGGGGTAGAAAAATTGTAGTCAATAACTTTCTGGCATAAGAGTGTTTGCAGATTACTTGTAAAAGCTATTTTGATGGTAAGTCACAACTACTTGCTTAGGCTATATTCTAAATTTGCTTTTTGTTATCGAACAACATCCTAAAATATTTTTCCTCCTCCAATTCTATTCTAAATTACTTGACATTCTCCAGCAAGCCCGTTTGGATATGAATTTCTTCGTAAACCGACACCCGAAGAAAAATCTTAAACAATAATTCAATAGTTGCATGAAAATTAAATACCTGAACAACAATTAAAGTAATTACATCTTTTTCCTTAAGCAAGCCCCCAGGATCTTTAAAAGCAAGAGCAAAATGAGTCATCCGCTTTCAGAGAAAATATTAAACCATATTAGCTGTCAAATCACCACATCTACACAGAGAGGGGGAAGGAAGGGGGGGGGGGGGGTTGGGGGGATTTCAAAAGCACACCCCTGAATCATCTTAACGGCGGTAAATCACCACTTACATACACATGTGTTGGCTCCTCAGTGTGGGTCACCTTAGGTGAGTCGGATAAAAAGTTGTAATAATTCATCATGTTCAACACCGGATGCAGCAAGAATAATCCGCAGAGTAGTATAATTTTCCTGTAAGAATAAGAAACCATCAAAAATGAAAATTGCTCAACAAAAGTAGTAAAAAGTAGACATCCACAATACTTATCATTTCAAAAAGAAAGAAGTAAAACAAAGTTGGATCCAAAACAGGGTAGCTGAATAGGAGATCAATTATTTTGACACTCACAGCTACAAACTCTTCCAGTATAGTGTTGTTCAACCTATTCACTGTGGCTTCTGTGGCTGCTAGAGAGTTCCCATAACCGGCAGAGTGAACTGCCTGTGGGTTTTTGGAGTACTCATCAATCTCGGCTTTAACCTTCTCAAGCCGCATATGCAGAATATTATTACCCGTACATAAAGAAAGAGTTTCATTGTATATCAAGGACATCCCAAGAAGGAAATTGATAAGAAGGAAACCTGTTTGCTAACATCCCAATCCAAAAATATTGGATTTCTAACACAGTTAACAAACAACTCCACTATTTTAGGAAAATATGTTTTCAAAGTATCATAAATGTATATCATATGCTCTCGTGAGGCAGCAGCAGTTATATTACCACCAAGTGCTTCAACTTCCCATGCAATACGTAAGTGACTTCGGTTTAATGTGCTTTTGAAGGCTATGCATTTCAGGAGGAGTTTGGATCCACATGAAGTTGGTGTTTCATAAATTGAGCCACAATCAACGTATAAGCCAATTGAGTCAGCATAGCTTTGAATTTAATAAATTGGAATGTATTAGGATTTACTCCAACGATTAACTCAATATTTCTTCTAGAAAAGAATGTTAAGATGGGTCTTACTGTTGATGTTAGAGTTCTTTCTTATCTTGGTCTTTCCAGGTTCAACATAATCAGGTAATGGCAGAGGGAGCTGAACATCCTTAAGGGGGAAGTTCAAAGGGGGCAATGAATCTGATGAAAAAAAGCCCTCGGTGGCTTAGTTGCAACAATGGTTGAACTTGAAAATCTTGTCAAGACTCTACTGCATCCGCGAACCTATCATAGTTTTCAATATTCAGAACATAGAATGATACCAGAAAGAATAACAAGTGCTTACCCTAAAATACCCATGTGAAGAGGGGGACACAGGGAATAACTTATTTTTCAACAACAATCTTCTTTTATTTTTTGTGTTCCGCACTTCTCATCAAACAAGTAGGAGACTATTCAATTACTCCAACCAGTGTTCTTAAAAGGAAATGAAAAAAATATATAAGGCTTAAAGCACGAAAATTCTTTCTTAATTAATGAATTCAATTAGTATTAATTTTCTAAATATGCAGTCTCAGACACTACCTTCCTCAATTCATTTCTTTCTATTTACAGCTTCACCCTTCCCCGAAAGCACGCCACTTTTTGATAATACTAGTTTTTCGATACGTGCGTTGCACGTGTATGATGACTCATGTAGTATATAATTTTATATAATATGTTATAAGATAATGATTTGAAGAAATAATTATACATGAAAAATAAATTTCATGTTTATGTGATTTTTCATTGTGGATCATAAGATGTTTGGATATCATCCAAATCTACTTGGATGAAACAAAAAGTTTAATTGCTTAATTATCTTCAAGACAAAATTCGTAAAAACTTATTATTTTTTTTTTCTTTTTTCCATGTTTTTCCTCAAAAGGGAGAAATAGTTTGTAGCTCGTTTTCAAAAAAAAAAAAAAATGTCCTTTACATATAAGAGATCTTTATTTGTACACATGATGTTTGAAAATGTCATTTTCTTATATTCAATTTGTATGTGTGACGGAAAATAAACAATCGAGAACATAAAGTACTAACTCTATTCCAATTTATGTGACACATTTTTCTTTTAAGCCAGTTCCAAAAAAGAAAGACACATTTAACTTAAGTCAAACAACAATACATAAATCGAAAAGAAAGCATGTAACAACCAATTAATCGTCCACTCTTAGCAGCAACATAAAAAGTAATTAGTCTCACGTCCCTCCTCATTTTACTGTCATAATAAATTTTCTAAGCCATTCTATCAAACAGCTTCTACCCTTTGAGAAACCCATTCATTATGAGATTTTGACTTCTATAACTCCTTAACAATCAATTTAAATAGTTGACATCAAATATACACCTTTATCCAAAGTTTTATTAGCATCTATAAATACTTAGTTATTATGAATTATGAATATAAAGTAGTTCAAAACTGACCGATGAGCACCAAATTTTTTTGTTCATATTTTAGCTTCTTCTCGAGCAAAATTTTCAATAATTGTTATACAATACCTACACTTGAATACAAATCGTGAAAAACAAAAATTTTAAATTTCCTTACCTTCAAACTTCATATACAATTTTCCATCCCTGTCCTCTCCCAAACACTGATATGGTTTCTATAAGTGTACTGCCGGTAGCAACAATCTATAAACTTAGTTGCTAGAGAACTTTTTCAGTCTTGACGGTTGGCAAATATAGTAAGTAAGATTAACGTCTAATATTTGATTCTATAGACAATTCACTTTTATAATCGTGAAACTTCTCTAATAGACACAAGATTGTAATTACTACTATTTTACAATCAATTCAGAAACTTTAATAACAAGTATGCTAAACTTGTATAGCACTTTTATATGTTTCGATCGTTAAAAATGATGTGGCTTAATGTATTTGAAAGTGTAGTTTCTTATTTTTTTACTGAATTTTTTTTAATAAAGGTTAGCCAAGGACATTTATAAAGAATATTACGTGTTAGAAAAGACAACTATAGAAATGAATAAAAGTGATAAATTATATCAATAATAAAATCACAATTCTTCTTCTTTCATATATCAATATGATTCCGTCATTTGCAGAAATCTTAATGTGAAAGCATTGCACTAAAACCACATCTACAAACCACACTTGGGAAAGATACATATCATAAACAAATATTTTAATAAAAATTATACGACAACTCTGTCAACACACGCACATATAATCATTCAAAGCAAAGATTACCATCCAATACATAACAATTTTAGGGGTTGTATGGTTGGGAAACAAGTTTTTTCGGGATTATCTATTCCGGGATTAGTTATCCCACCTTCAAGAAGGGATAAAAATAACTCTACAATTCCGGGATAACTAATCCCGGAATGAATTATCCCATGAATTTTATCCCAACCAAACATGGGATAAGCTCATCTTAAAATTAATCCTAGGATTAGTTATCCATTATTCCTCCTACCAAACGATCCCTTATAGTTCATAACTATAGAATAAATATCAAGCAGAATATCACTGTATGAGAACAACAATTGTTGCTTTTTGGTAATTTACGTTACATCATTTATAATTTTCACTAATCAATTTCCGACAGAAGAAATTGTACAAAAAAAAAGGAAAATTTTCATAAATGTACAACTTTTAAAAATATTTACATCATTTAGTCCAATATATATATACAATGTCGTACAACATTATTCATGAGGGAAAACCACTACATATAATATATATACCTTATATGAAGTGATTAATAATGTATAAAAGGTGTTTATACATAAATATGAGTTAAATCGTGTAATTATACACAAAATATATATTACGTAGCGTAAATATTTTGAAGAATAGACAAAGTAATTCTTTAAAAATAATAAAGATCAAAAGCATGCACTTAATTCATAACGCCGCGAACTATTCATCTTTTTAATCCAAGAAGAATAATTAAATCATATTATGTGTTTTATCATCATTAATTCGTGGCCCATAAATTGATATTTGTGATTAGTATTGAATATTTATAGCAGCAGGTGGAGAAGTGATTCACTGGTATAAATTTTCTTCCATTTTAAAAATCATTCCAAAAAAGTTAAAAAACTTATATCTCAAATAAAAAAAATCACCTGAAAATTGATAATTACTAACACTTGTCATAAAAAAAGGTTATAAAAATCAAAAATATTTATAAACAGAAAAAAACTTACAAATCATACGACAGATGGTTAATATAGATGGTATAAATGGTGGCAGTGGGAAAATGCTAATATCAAATACACAAGAGAGAGAAGTTGATAAATGATGAACCAATCGGTGCAACTACTACATTTAGAGAGATCATACGGGAGATGGCGAAAGACATGACTATTGAACTTTGTGTTTTTATTGTTTCTTTTGCGGCAGTTTTTTTTTTTTTTTTTTTTTTTAGTAAATAATAGATAGATTTTTTGGAGGAGTATTTTAATAATTTTATTTTAAAATTTAGAGAGTTCATGCTTTTAAGTTAGTATAGATATAGATATCCTTATAATTTTTGTCATCATAAATATTCTGTTAACTAATAAAAGCGGTATCCTTTTATCTTCTTATTTATTCAATTTTACTTTGAAGAAAAACAAACTGTCATTAAAAAGACATTCTCATCAGTTTCACCGCCCTTGTTGGCCTTTCTTTCTCTCATTCATAACAATAAAAATTATTTTTTCTGTTTGAAAAGTAAAGAGAAAAATCTTTTTTTTTTTCCCTCTCACATCGCCAAGAAAGAGTTATGTAAGAAAATCTAGCTTTCAATTTGAGCAATTCTATTTACTATCGTTCAAATATTTTTCTTTAATGGGTTTTTGTATTTTTCGTTTCACTTTCCCAAAGAGTTTTTGATTTTTTAAACATAGCCTTTTTTTCCCATCAAATTCACAGATACATTTAGCTTCAAAACTCAGTGCATATGACTAGAATATACACAGGCAGATGGTTATAGTAAATGCTTTTCAAAGGATATTTATTACGGTTGTAACCAGAGTCTTTATGTGGGAGGGGAATTTTAGCGAATACCTAACGTGCATAATAGGAGTTGAAACTTAACAAAGCAGCCATCCAAATCAAAAGAACATCAGGAAAAAAGTAAGGATAGCCAAAATCAAGAATTCTCAACAAACTATAAAGATTGAATCTTTAACATCTAACATCAGAAAGTATGAAAACAAACATTCTGAATAACCCATAAAGGTTGAAACCTTAACACGATATCAATTATTCAAACAACGAACAAATCCAATATTAAGAAACTGGACTACAATAACTGCAACACAATTTGAAAAAATTATAGAAACAGTTCAGTAAATGCAAAAACCCCACAAGGAAGAAAAAAGTTTGTAAACCGAGAATGGATTTATGAGTATAGTAAAGTACACGAAGAATAATAAAAAAGAAAAATCACTCATATAACTAAAACAACAAATTCAGCTCCTTTTTGTCGGATCTTTTTGAAAAAATAAAATTTTGCAAATTCATTCAACGAAATTTGAAAGACTAAGAAAAAATTCGAGATGTAGAGAAGAAAAGAGGTGAACAATCAGTCAAATCAATGTTTCAAATAAAAATTATCAAGAAAATTTGATTTTTTTTGCAATATCAAGAATGCTCCAGTATGGTCAACTAAAATTACAACAATCAAAAATTGAATCAGAAGATTATCAGAGGATAATAACAACAACAAGATTCTGAGAATTTCTCAATGGAAAGGAAGAAGATTTCATCAAAGAGGAACGATGGAAAGGACAGTTGTTGCCTTTATCATTCTCAGAGTTACACGTGTAGTAATTGAAATTTAAAATGACTAATTTGCCCTTACTAAAATAACGAAAATAATTTCTAAAAAATTGACAGGACAACCTCACCTGCCTACTTTATGACATTTCTACATATTAGTAAGAAGAGAAATAAATTGCAACTGCCAAACAATAAATTGCTCTAGTCACCAAAAGAAAGAAAAAGAAAGTGGAATATCCATTTTGTTATATAATATGGATGTCATGTAACATGTATATGTGTGAAATATTAGAGATAATAATTAGTAGTAGTTAGTAATCAAGTTGGATTTGAAGATCAAAACATTTCTTGTTCAATTTGAATTTGAAAACCTAAAATAGTTGGCCAACTTACCAACTTGAAGTCAAGTTTGGTAAGCTTAGAAACTAAGTTTGGTGTCTGTAAATAGCTACTATTTGAACATTTTACTGACATATTCAATTAGTAACAAATGTACTACTAAAATTCTCTACTTTTCTCATTTCTTTAAGTTTAATATTGATACTTTATCTTTATTTTATAACACGTTATCAGCATGAGACTCTATAAAAAAAAATAAGATTATAAACCTAAAGGTAATTTTAAGGTTAGTAATTCCTTATTTGTCTTTTGCTACTAATGATATAATTATTATTGGATTTGAGGAAAAATAATTGGTTTGGAACCACTTATGCTTTAAATTTATTCATGAAGAACAATACTGTTAAAAGATATGATGATGGATCTAAGTCTCATCTCATTAAGAGGGTAAGACATTGGATTAAAAGTTTCAATGCACCATGATGATAAGATCTTGGGTTCAAAGTCCCATCGATTTATGTGTAAGGCGCTTTTATATGGATAAGTTATTGAGTTTAATCTCAATGCACCATATTGATGATATGACGATGGCTAAGGAAAAATAATGTGTATTTCATTAAAAGTCATGACACATATCTCATTGATATGCTTTATTCCATGAAGTGAATGTGGTAGCAATACATGATGAATCTGAAAGTTGACAACTTGCTCCATTCTTGAAAGAAATATAATAGCAGTGCATAATATATATGAAAAAAGACAAGTGATTGAATGCACGAATATAAGCGTGAAGGGACAATACGATAATAATCAAAAGTGATAAAATTTTCACTCTTATTATGACTATAAGATACGTTAGAGAAAAAATTTCTATATTATATGTATGCCTCGATTTGCTCCTGAAGTAACAATATCATGAAAAAAGTTATAAGCTATCAAAATTTGATAGACTTAGAGCACGATTATATTCCATTCCTGAAAAATGAGGATTTCAATTGTTTTAATACAAATGTGCACTTGGTTGTGATGGTATCACAATTCACCTCCAAATGGGGCAGAATACTAAGAAGAGTTATTTTGAAACCTACTTCGAAAGTAGTAAATCTGAAATTTATTCATGTAATAGTAAATCGGAAATTTACTAAAGTAAAAGGTACATGTCATGATAAACTTGGAGTTTGCTAGAATAAAAGTTCATAAATTGACATGACCGATTGTAGGGGTTGGAAGTAGTATATATTTGGATTTACACTACTAATAATAGATACCCCCTACATTTTGGAAGTAGTATATATTTGGATTTATTTAATTAATTTATTAATTATGATAAAATTAGATTTAGATATCCACCAAAATATTATAAATATTGTTTAGATGAATAACGTACAAAAATTACAAAAATATAAAGAATTAAAATAAATAATATCTGAAAAACGTAAAGAATTAAAAATAAGGATAGAAAGACTACAGTATAACATAATTGTCACAGTTAGTAAAAATTCAATAAATGCACAAAAAGAAGAAATATCAAATTTAGAATCAACAATAGATAATCTAGAATATATATATATATCAGTATAACCTATATACATTTAAATAAAATAAACAAAGAAGAATTTATAATAGACGAAAAAATATATGAAAATCACGAAGGATCAAAAATAAAAATAGTATTCTCTAATTTAGACAGAAGATATAAGAAAATAGGTGAACATTTATATTTAATGTTAGAAAAAGAAGAATTAAAATTAGAAGATAAGTTGGCAGAAAAAAGATAAGATAAGCAGAAAAAAGGAAATATATAAAATTAAACAACAAACCACAGACGAAATACGAACAATAGAAGAAACTAAAAATAGTAGGATTGCTGAATTAGAAAAAGAACTGCAAATGCTAAAACAATTGTATAAAAAAAGACAGAAAGAAAAAAAAGAAAAAGATAAACAACAAAAATTATTAAACGAGATAAATCAATTAAAAAAAATTAGAAATAAAAAATAAAGAACCAGAAATCAGTGAATTAGAAATAAATACAATAGATGCTGAAGAAACAGATAATTATGATTCGGAAGATAGTGAAACATATACAGAAATTCTAGAAAACATAGGAAAACTAAAAATTAATGAAAAACAAGAAGTAATTAATAAAAAAAATCTAGAACTAATAAATACAGAAGCAAATACTTTAGATAAAAATATAATACCTAGTGCATCAGAAATAAGAAAACCAACATATAATTACAAAAATAAGTTTAAAAGATATAATCCAAAGGATGGATATAATAAATGGACACCAAAACAAATAATTAATTACAACTTTTTGGATTTAGACTGTGTAATAGACATAAATAAAACAATACAACTATGGGTAGGATATATGTCAAAATAATTATTAGATAATAAAATAGATACAACAAACACACTAGAATATATAGAAAAGACACTAATAGGAACAGTAAAATTATGATTTTTAAACCTAGCCGAAGCAAGTAAAAAAGTATTAAGATCTGATAACAAAATAGAAGGAACATCAACAACTACTAAAATACTACCAACAGAAATATTGAAAAAATATGAAATAACTATAAGAGATGAATTTAGCAGTATGACAACAGAAGAAGAACAACAAAATAAAGAAAAAGATATAAATAGAAATCTAATGTTAAAACTAGCAATATGTAATATGTGCTATATAGATGAGTATACGTGCGCGTTTAAAGAATATTATTATAAAGGAATATAAAATATAGAAGAAAGTAAAGAAATAAGAAGATTATATTTAGTAAATTACCCGAACCATTTAGTTCAAAAATAATAAAAGTTGGGATGAAGTAAAAATAGTAGATACCCTAAGAGCAAAATAAAATTTTTACAACAATGGTATAGAAATCTATGTGAAAAATATAGAGAAGAAATAAAAATGAAAAAACATTAATAAGAAATTTAACATGTTGCAAAGATAAAATAGCACCTCAATTTGGATGTGAAGAAAGATTTTATAAGAAAAAAAAAGACATAAGAAATATAAGAAATACAAGAAATCAAAATATAAGTATAAGAAACCAAGAAAAAGATATTATGTAAAAAATTATAAACATAAAAGACCATATAGGAATAAGAAATCTATAAAAGAATGTACTTGTTATAATTGTGAAAAACTAGGACATTTAGCTAGAGATTGTAAATTATCAAAAAACCCAAAAAAGAAACAAATATCAGAAATAAAAATAGAAAATACAGAATATATGCAGATAGATTATATAGATTATGAATTAGAAAGTGAAGATAGTATATATGAAATTTTGAAGAATGAAATAGATAATGAAATAGATAGTGAATTAGATGAATCAAATGACTGAAGAAGATATAAAAATAAACCAAATAACTGAAGAAGATATAAAAATAATAACAAAGGAAGAATATTTAAATGAAGAAGGAACAGATCAAAAAATAATATTTGGTAGTCATATATTTGATGAAATAAAAGGAAAAGAGTTAGACTTAAGTGTCGAAAAATATTTAAAATACCAACAATAAAAAATATATTTAGTAGAAAAATGAAAGAATACTACGTAGTAAGTCAAAAAGAACATGTAATAGACTGTAGATATGCAAAAGATAGAGCTAGTGTATCACTAGTAACAAAAAGAATAATTAATCAAGAAATAAACGGTATAAAAAGTAAAGGCCCAATAAAATATGTACACCTTGAAGGAACAAAGATATTAATAAAAGCATGTTTTAGAGAAGGAATAGATACACTAATAGAATTATATTTAGTAGATGAAAGAATTATAAAACATATAGAAAAAAGTATAATAACTGTCATAAAAGAAAATTTAATATACCAAAAATTTAAATTTATAATAAGTGTGAATTATTCAGTAGCAATACAGATAAGAATATAGATAAATCATTAGTATTATATTGGAAAATATCAGGAATACAACTAACCCCAGGAAGTAAAATATTTACAGCAAGATGTAAAAATCTATATGTATTAACAACAAAACATAAAATAACAGGAAAAAATAAAATTAATAAAATACAAATAGAAAGTCCTTTTGAACAATTCGTAAAAATAGTTGATAATAATGATTATAGTCACAAAAATATAGACATAGAAGAAGATTTAGAAATAATAAATGATAGAATAAGTACATAAAAAAGAATAGCTCATGAAAACCAGAATCATCAAACTCATAAAAAAGAACAAGTTATGAAACAACTTCAAGAGTTAATTCAAACCAAAATTATATAAAAGGAACAATAAATGAAAAAGAATATTTAATACTCTTAAACACAGGACAAGAAGAAAATTATATAGCAAAATATCTAGTAAAAAGTGAAGAAATAAAATCTAATAGTAATATATGCCCAGATCTACCAATGAGTCTAATAAACATTAAGGATACGACAGAAAAAGAAGTAGTAATATGAGTTAGGAAAATAAAAATAAAATTTGAAATAAAGGAAGAAATGCAAAAAGCAGATATAATATTATGAATAAAATATTAGAACAAGTAAAACCATACAATATAGAATATACACAATTATCTATAACATATAATAAAGAAAAAGTATTCATAAAAAGTACGTTAACATGATATGAAAATATATGTACTTGTAAAAATAATAGTAGAAGAATATTATAATAGGTATTATACGTCTATGATAGATACAGGAGCAGAAGCAAACTTATGTAGATACAACTGTTTACCAAAAAGTAAATGGGATAAATTAAAAACAACAATTGTGGTCAAAGGATTTAATAATGAAGGAAGTTTAATTACATATAAAGCTAAAAATGTAAAAATATAGATATGGGATAAAATAATAACAATAAAAGAAATCTATAATTATGAACTAACATCAAAAGATATGCTTTTAGGAATGCCATTTTTAGATAAATTATACCCACGTATAATAATTAAATCAGATTGGTGGTTTACAACACCATGTAAACAAAAAGTAAGAGCAAAAAGAGTTATTAATAAAATAAGAAAGAAAACTGATTGAATACAAGGAAGTGAAAAAATTACACAAAAGTTAGAAAATATAAAAAATATAGAAGGCAAAATAGAACTAGTTGTATTTTCAATAAATAAAAAAGAATAACTATATTTTCAATATATAAGGTAGAAATAATAAAGAAAAAATTAAGACAATTATATACTGAAGATTCATTAAAAGGATGGGAAAAATATAAAACTACTATAAAAATTGAATTAATAGATAAAAATAGCATAATAACTCAAAAACCATTAACATATACTTTTGATGATTTAAAAGAATTTAAAATGCATATAGATGAATTATTAGAAAAATAATATATACAAAAAACCAATAGTAAACATAATAGTCCAACATTTATAGTAAATAAACATAGTGAACAAAAAAGAGGAAAAAGTAGAATGGTTATTGACTATAGAAATTTAAATGCAAAAACTATGACATACAATTATCTAATATCAAATAAGATATTAAAAATAAGACAAATACAAGGATATAACTACTTTAGTAAATTTGACTGTAAATCAGGATTTTACCACTTAAAGTTAGATGAAGATTCTAAGGAATTAACCGCATTTACGGTACCACGAGGATTTTATGAATGGAACATATTACCATTTGGATATAAAAATGCATCAGGTAGATACCAACACTTTATGGATAGTTACTTTAAACAATTACCTAATTGTATAGTATACATAGATGATATACTACTATACACAAAAACTAAAGAGGAACATTTAAAATTATTAGAACAATTTACAGATATAGTAGAAAATCGGGAATAAGTTTAAGTGAAAAGAAAGCTGAAATTATGAAAAACCAGATAGAATTTTTAGGGATACAAATAGATAAAAGCGGAGTAAAAATGCAAAAACATATAGTACAAAAAATAATAAATTCAAAAGAAGAATTAGATATAAAAAAAGAAATTACTGTTATTTTTAGGATTAGTAAACCAAGTAAGAGAATATATACCAAAATTAGCAGAAAACCTAAAGCCTTTACAGAAAAAATTTAAAAAGGATGTAAAATATAATTACAACGAGGAAGATAAAAAACAAGTTTAGAAAATAAAAATACTTTGCAAAGAATTACCAAAATTACAATTCCCAGACAAATAAAAAATTTACATATATAGTAGAAGCAAATGCAAGTGAATATAGTTATGGAGGAGTACTTAAATATAGGTACGAAAATGAAAAAATAGAACATCATTGTAGATATTATTCAGGAACATTTAATGAAACAAAAATAAAATGGGAAATAAATAGAAAAGAATTATGTTCATTACATAAATGTTTATTAACTTTTGAACCATATATTTTATATAGCAAATTTATTGTGAGAACAAATAATACCCAGGTTCGATGGTGGTTAACAAGAAAAATACGAAACTCAGTTACGAGGAAGGAAATTCAAAGATTAGTATTGCATATATTAAATTTACATTTACAATTGAAGTAATCAAGACTGACAAGAATGTTATTGCAGATTACATATCAAGACAAAGCTACTCAAACTAATTTACCAATGGAAGAAACTGATGTCAAAGATACCCAAACAGACTTAATATTACAAGTGTTTGAACAAATGAAGTTATTACAAGAATAAGTTATCACATTAACTACTGAAGTTACAAATGTATAAGTGCAGGTTGAGCACTATAAAAAACAAGAAGCTATTAGCAAAAATACTGTGCAGGAAAAGCACATTAAAAAACTAGACCGAGAAGGTGACGATGAGAAACACCTAAAAACTCAAAATACTAACGAAATTACAGTTACAGCTGCAGACGCAAGTGATGTATCCAAGGGAAAGAATATAGTCACTCAAAATAAACCTGAACTACTAAAGAAAAAGAATTATAACCTCAACCAGATATTCTCAAAAGCATATACACCAAATATACAAAAATCAGAGTCATCTATACCTCCCCAGATGTACACATATTCCGAATCACTCAATTAACAAAAGCAGACTTATAACCATATCACTCGTACATATATTGATAATATTTATACCTTACAAAAATTGTTAAATACAAAACCTATCCAAAGTAAAGATTTAGCGAAACAAAACCAAGGATATATTACACAAAAATGTTAGAACTATAACAAACTTATTGCTTTGCCTGGCACCAATGCAAACTTAATTTCTTCATATTACTATTATGAACTATTATCTATAGTTTACACAATTACTAGAGAAGAGTTAACAAGAATTCCAGGTATTCACAAAAAATTTATAGATTATAAAAGGATTACGAAGGGACAATTATTCTATGTTCGTTTCTACTCAGCACCAGCAGAAATATTATTTGATGAAATAAAATAGACAATTACTGTTGTCAAGATAGGAATGACACGAGATTATATTATACCTGAAGAAATATGTGAACAAGAAGAGATATTCAAAAATCAGATACCGGACTTTTACCAAAATAAGAGAGTTATTGGACTTAGCAGTATATTGACTGAGTTAGCAAATAATTATATAAATCAAAACCCAGTTTGGATTTATTATAATAGAAATCAATTATTGGTCTAATCTACTTGTAAAAATATTAGAGAAAATAACAGAGAAGAGATAAGAAAATGGGTCATAACGATCCTAAAACCAGAACAGTTACCAGTCACAAGATCTATTACGAAAGGAGTTATTTCAGAAGAAGCTATGGAACAATTCTACAAACAAGTTGGCCAAAGATATGATGACCACGTATGCAACATATGTAGTGGAAGATACAACTTTATTCCAGATATGATGCTACAATAACAAGAAGATAAAAAAACAGCAGATACGACAAGAAAAGGATAAAAAGAAGACAATAAAGGAGCAATAATATAAGAAGACAAGGCATCAAAGATAGGAAAATGACATGTAAGAAAAATTTATACTTCTTACGTAAATTATAGTAAAGTTTTAATAGCCTTTTTGACTTTTCTTTTCATTTAATAGGCTTTTTGATTTTTTGGACAAAAAACTATTATTAGTTAGCTTTATGTCTTTTCTTTTCAGAATGTAAAGATTTCTATGTAAATTAGGAAACGTGTAAAGTGTGTTAATAGTTTACGCGCTTTTTTAGGATTATAAATAGAGAGCATTTTGCTCAGTTAGAGGTAAGCCTTCATGAGTTGAAGCAAAACCCTCTCTTGTACACAAAAAACTTTTGAATTCTTTAATAAAAAATAAGTATATTTCCAAGGAAAAGCTATGAATCAGACAGCTATAAAAAATCTAGAATTATCAGATTTACCAGAACATGTATTCATATTTGTGATTATGAATAGCTATATTCATAAATTTCTGACAATCATGATATGATAAAATAAGTTCATGTTAGTTACTTTATAATAGAATTATTTGAAAAATAGCATGTTAAGAAGTTTATTAGCAAAGTGGACAAAGGAGAAAAATCCCTAAGAACTTTGCCATCCTAAAGGTAAAACCGGTGAGGCAAGAAAGTCGTGATAGGAGAGTAGCCAAAGTAGAGGCGCTGTTTAAGGGAAAAGTATCCAGATTACCATGCTAATAGTGATCGAAGAACTTGTTATTTAAGAATAATCTAGTATATAGTAATCTAAAATGATCATATTTTGTTATGTGTATGATTGAAGGGAATATTTTGAAAAAGCATCATATGAAAAATGAATACTTATTTATCTGACGAAATGGTAGATAAATTTAAAATACTTGTTTTATACATACTTAAGGATATAGAAATTGTAGATATAAGAAAAATCATATTGGAAAAAATATTTGATAAATATTTTATGACTAGAATAAATTACAAACCACACCTACCTACCTACTCTTACAAATACTTACATACCAAACCTACACATCAACCATGATAAATTACGTATATTTAGAATATTGGAAAACGGATATGAAAAATATACAATTAATAGAAAAACTAATGAAAACAAATCTAGAAAAATATATGAAACTAAAGATATAAAATATATGGCATTCCTTAATGAAAATATACAATAATTATTAAAATTAAAACAAACAACTAATAAATACTATGATAAAGCAATTAATTACTAGAATCCAATTCTAAGTTATCCAAGTTATTTTGGAGGTATTCTAAATATTCTATATCTTTTGTTCTAAAATATTTAATTAAATTTTCTTTCATAAGTATTTTTGTTAATCTTATTTCTTCCATATCTTGTCTCTAATATTTTAAATACTCATAGTCTATCATTTTATCCTAAAGTAGTTACTTGTTTACAAATTTCTGTGTAATATTCTATTCTAGTTGTACTAAAATTTATACCTAATTTAAGGTTATTAATACTATTAATTATCTCTTTTTCTTCATCCCTTAATGAGTTTTTCAGGTTATGTAAACTATTATCTGTACTTTTTTCTAAATTTTCTAAGGTTTTTTCTATCCATATTAATTTTTCTTTTTGATTTTCCATCATTTCTTTGATTTGATTTCTATAATTAATTTCTTCATGTAGGTCACTTTGTTTTTCTCTGACTTTTCTAATATATTCCAATATTTCTAATCTGTATATTATTCATCTGAATAACAACTATCTAAATATGAGCAGTAGCTTTCATTATATAGGTGTAAGTTTTCTATAGAACTTAATAAATCTTCATTAAAATAAAATACCTCTTCGTATATAATTTTTCTTATATCTACTATTTCTATATCTTTAAGTACATACAAAACAAGTATTTTAAATTTATCTATTATTCCATCAGATAAGTAGGTAGTCATTTTATTTCATATAATTCTATTTTCAAAATATTCCCTTCAATCATACACATAACCAAATATGATCATTTTAGATTACTATATACTAGATTATTCTTAAATAACATGTTCTTCGGTCACTATTAGCATGGTAATTTGGATACTTTTCCCTTAAACAGGGCCTCTACTCTGGTTACTCCTCTATCACGACTTTCTTGCCTCACCGGTTTCACCTTTAGGATAGCATAGTTCTTAGGAATTTTTCTCCTTTTCCATTTTACTAATAAACATCTTAACATGCTATTCTTTGAATAATTCTACTATAAAGTAACTAACATGAACTTATTTTATCATATCATGATTGTCAGTAATTTATGAATTTAGCTATTCATAATCATTAATATAAATACTTGTTCTGGTAAATCTGATAATTCTAGATTTTTCATAACTATCTGATTCATAGCTTTTCCTTGAAAATATACCTATTTTTTTATTAAATAATTCAAAAGTGTTTTGTGTACAAGAGAGGGTTTTGCTTCAACTCATGAAGCCTTACCTCTAACTGAGCAAAATGCTCTCTATTTATAATCATAAGAAAGTGCGTAGACTATTAACACACTTTCAACGTTTCGTAATTTACATCTCCTATTTTTGTTAGAAAGATAAGAATTAATAATGCTATACATGAAAAGTCAAAAAGCCTATGCCTAAAAAGTTAAAGCTATTAATGGCTATTACTAAAAAGTCTTCCTAACTATACAATTTACGTAACAAGATTTAAAAGGCTATACAATAATTCACATGTCGCTTTCTAGCTTTTATTATCTTTGTCTTTTATCTCTTCCATTATTGCTACGTTGTTATCTTATTTTCATCTTCTCCTTGTCGTATCTGCTGTTTTTTTTTATCTTCTTGCTATTGTAGCATCACATCTGGAATAAAGTTGTGTCTGCCACTACATCTGTTCCATATGTGGTCATCGTATCTTTGGTCAACCTGTTTACAGAATTGATCCATAGCTTCTTCTGAAATAATTCCTTTCATAATAGATCTTGTGACTAGTAACTCTTCTGATTTTAGGATCATTGTGACCCATTTTCGTATCTCTTCTCTGTCATTTTCTCTAATATTTTTACAAGTAGAGTAGACCAATAATTGATTTATGTTATAGTAAATTCAAACTGGGTTTTGATTTATATAATTATTTGCTAACTCAGTCAATATACTGCTAAGTCCAATAACTCTCTTATTTCGGTAGAAGTTCGGTATCTGATTTTTGGATATCACTTCTTGTTCGCATATTTCTTCAGGGATAATATAATCTCGTTTCACTCCTATCTTGAAAATAGTAATTGTATATTTTATTTCATCAAACAATATTTCTGATGGTGCTGAGTAGAAACGATATAGAATAACTGTCCCTTCGTAATCCTTTTATAATCCATAAATTTTTTGTGAATATCTGGAATTCTTGTTAACTTTTCTCCAGTAATTGTGTAAACTGTAGATAATAGTCTATAATAGTAACATGAAGAAATTAAGTTTGCACTGGTGCCAGGCAAAGCAATAAGTTTGTTATAGTTCTGATATTTTTTTGTAATATATCCTTTGTTTTGTTTTGCTGAATCTTTACTCTGGATAGGTTTTGTATTTAACAATTTTTATAAGGTATAAATATTATCAATATATGTACGAGTGATATGGTTATAAGTATGCTTTTGTTGATTGAGTGATTCGGAATATGTGTGTATCTGGGGAGGTATAGATGACTCTGATTTTTGTATATTTGGCGTATATGGTTTTGAGAATATCTAGTTGAGGTTATAATTCTTTTTCTTTGGTAGTTCAGGTTTATTTTGAGTGACTATATTCTTTCCCTTGGATACATCACTTGCGCGTGCAGTTGTAACTGCAATTTCGTTAGTAATTTGAGTTTTTAGGTGTTTTTCATCATCACCTTCTAGGTCTAGTTTTTTAATGTGCTCTTCCTGCACAGTATCTTTGCTAATAGCTTTTTGTTTTTTATACTGCTCAACTTGCACTTTTACATTTGTAACTTCAGTAGTTAATGTGATAACTCGTTCTTGTAATAACTTCATTTGTTCAAACACTTGTAATATTAAGTCTGTTTGGGTATCTTTGACATCAGTTTCTTCCATTGGTAAATCAGTTTGAGTAGCTTTGTCTTGATATATAATCTGCAATAACATTCTTGTCAGTCTTGATTACTTCAATCGTAAATGTAAAATTTAATATATTCAATACTAATCTCCGAATTTCCTTTGTCGTAACTGAGTTTTGTATTTTTCTTGTTAACCACCATCAAACTTGGGTATTATCTGTTCTCACAATAAATTTGTTATATACAATATATGGTTCAAAGGTTAATAAACATTTGTATAATGAACATAATTCTTTTCTATTTATTTTTCATTTTATTTCTGTTTCATTAAATGTTCCTGAATAATATCTACAATGATGTTCTATTTTTTCATTTTCGTACCTATATATAAGTACTCCTCCATACCTATATTCACTTACATCTACTTCTACTATATATGTAAATTTTTTATTTTCGTCTGAGAATTGTAATTTGATAATTCTTTACAAAGTATTTTTATTTTCTAAACTTGTTTTTTATCTTCCTCGTTGTAATTATATTCTACATTCTTTTTTAATTTTTTCTGCAAAGGCTTTAGGTTTTCTGCTAATTTTGGTATATATTCTCTTACTTGGTTTACTAATTCTAAAAATGATTGTAATTTCTTTTTTTTGTATCTAATTCTTCTTTTGAATTTATTATTTTTTATACTATATGTTTTTGCATTTTTACTTCGCTTTTATCTATTTGTATCCCTAAAAATGCTATCTGGTTTTTCATAATTTCAGTTTTATTTTCACTTTAACTTATTCTCGATTTTTCTATTATATCTGTAAATTGTTCAAATAATTTTAAATGTTCCTCTTTAGTTTTTGTGTATAGTAGTATATCATCTATGTATACTATACAATTAGGTAATTGTTTAAAGTAACTATCCATAAAGTGTTGGTATCTACCTGGTGCATCTTGTATTTCTTATGTCTTTTTCTTTTCTTATAATATCTTTCTTCACATCCAAATTGAGGTGCTATTTTATCTATTCAACGTGCTAAATTTCTTATTAATGTTTTTTTCATTTTTATTTATTCTCTATATTTTTCACATAGATTTCTATACCATTGTTGTAAAAATTTGATTCTTGCTCCTAAGGTATCCACTATTTTTCCTTCATCCCAACTCTTTATTATTTTTGAATTAAATGGTTCGGGTAATTTACTATAATATAATCTTCTTATTTCCTTACTTTCTTCTATATTATATGTTCCTTTATAATAATATTCTTTAAATGTACACGTATACTCATCTATATAGCACATATTACATATTGCTAGTTTTAAGATTAAATTTCTCTTTATATTTTTTTTTTATTTTGCTCTTCTTCCTCTGTTGTTACACTGCTAAATTCATCTCTTATAGCTATTTCATATTTTTTCAATATTTATGTTGGTAGTATTTTAGTAGTAGTTGATGTTCCTTCTGTTTTATTATCAGATCTTAGTACTTTTTTTCTTGCTTCGGCTAGGTTTAAAAACCATAATTTTACTGTTCCTATTAATGTCTTTTCTATATATTCTGGTGTGTTTGTTGTATCTATTATCTAATAATTGTTTTGACATGTATCTTACCCATAGTTGTTTTATTTTATTTGTGTCTATTACACAGTCTAAATCTAAAAAGTTGTGATTAATTATTTGTTTTGGTGTCCATTTATCATATAATCCTTTGGATTATATCTTTTAAACTTATTTTTGTAATTACAGGTTGGTTTTCTTATTTCTGATGTAATAGGTATTCTATTTTTATCTAGAGTATTTACTTCTGTATTTATTAGTTCTAGATTTTCTTTATTAATTACTTCTTGTTCTTCATTAATTTCTAGTTTTCCTATGTTTTCTAGAATTTCTATATATGTTTCACTATCTTTCGAGTCATAATTATCTGTTTCTTCAGCATTTACTATATTTATTTCTAATTCACTGGTTTCTAATTTTTCTTTAAATTGATTTATCTTGTTTAATAATTTTTGTTCTTTTACTTTTCCTTCTTTTTCTTTCTGTCTTTTTTCATACAGGTCTTTTAACATTTGTAGTTCTTTTTCTAATTCAGCAATCCTACTATTTTTAGTTTCTTCTATTTTTCGTATTTCTTCTGTGTTTTGTTGTTTTATCTTATCTATTTTCTTTTTTTTCTGTCTATCTCTTCGTTTTCTCTTTCTATTCTTACCATGACTGCCAACTTATCTTCTAATTTTAATTTTTTTTCTAGCATTAAATATAAATGTTCACCTATTTTGTTATATCTTCCTCTTTGTTAGAGGATACTATTTTTATTTTTAATCTTTCATGATTTTCATATGTTTTTTGGTCTATTATAAATTCTTCTTTGTTCATTTTATTTAAATGTATATAGGTTATGTTGATATATATATATTCTAGACTATCGATTGTTGATTCTAAATTTGATATTTCTTCTTTTTGTGCATTTATTAAATTTTTACTGACTCCGATAATTATGTTATACTATAGTTTTTCTATCCTTATTTTTAATTCTTTACGTTTTTCAAATATTATTTGTTTTAATTCTTTATATTTTTGTGGTTTTTGTACGTTATTCATCTAAACAATATTTATAATATTTTGGTGGATATCTAAATCTGATTTTATCATAATTGATAAATTAATCAAATAAATCCAAATATATACTACTTCCAAAATGTAGGGGGGTATCTATTACTAGTAGTATAAATCCAAATATATACTACTACTGATAACTTTAAATGACATAGGCTCTAATACCAAATGTAGGGAGGTGAGGATAACTTGGGTAACTTAAATAGATCCATTATAGATTTTCTTCTAGTTTTCCTATGTTTTCTAGAATTTCTGTATATGTTTCACTATCTTGCGAGATATAGAAATAGTAGATATAATAAAAATTATATACGAAGAGGTATTTTATTTTAATGAAGATTTATTAAGTTCTATAGAAAGCTTACACCTATATAATAATAGCTACTGCTCATATTTAAATAGTTGTTATTAAGATGGATATTATACAGATTAGCAATGTTGAAATATATTAGAAAAGTCAGAGAAAAACAAAGTGACCTATATGAAGAAATTAATTATAGAAATCAACTCAAAGAAATGATGGAAAATCAAAAAGAAAAATTAATATGTATAGAAAAAACCTTAGAAAAATTAGAAAAAAGTACAGATAATAGTTTACATAACCTGAAAAACTCATTAAGGGATGAAGAAAAAGAGATAATTAATAGTATTAATAACCTTAAATTAGATATAAATTTTAGTACAATTAGAATAGAATATTACACAGAAATTTGTAAAAAAGTAATTACTTTAGGATAAAATGATAGACTATGAGTATCTAAAATATTGGAGACAAGATATGGAACAAATAAGATTAACAGAAATACTTATGAAAGAAAATTAAATTGAATATTTTAGAACAAAAGATATAGAATATTTAAAATACCTCCAAAATAATAGACAAGAATTACAAAGACTAAGAGAAAACACTAAATAATATTACAGTAAAGCATTTAATCAAATATCATCCAATCACCTCCAAGATATGAACATTAATAAAATTAAAATAAATAAAACTAAAAATAAAAATGATTAGAGAAGTTAAGAAATATCCACGCACAAATAAAAATAGATCCATTAGAGCTATAATAGATCTATTTAAGTTACTCAAGTTATCCGCACCCCCGTACAATGGTAAAATCTTAATTTACAGTCAAATTTACTAAAGTAGTTATATCCTTGTATTTGTCTTATTTTTAATATCTTATTTGGTATTGGATAATTGTATGTCATAATTTTTGCATTTAAATTTCTATAGTCAATAACCATTCTACTTTTTCCTCTTTTTTGTTCACTATGTTTATTTACTATAAATGCTGGACTATTATGTTTACTATTGCTTTTTTGTATATACTGTTTTTCTAAATTCATCTGTATGCATTTTAAATTCTTTTAAATCATCAAAAGTATATGTTAATGGTTTTTGAGTTATTATGCTATTTTTATCTATTAATTCAATTTTAATAGTAGTTTTATGTTTTTCCCATCCTTTTAATGGATATTCACTATATAATTGTCTTAATTTTTTCTTTATTATTTCTACCTTATCTATTGAAAATATAGTTATTTATTTTTTATTTATCAAAAATACAACTAGTTCTACTGTGTCTTCTGTATTTTTTATATTTTCTAACCTTTGTGTAATTTTTTCACTTTCTTTTATCCAATCAGTTGTCATTTATAGCTTTAACTTTTTAGGCATAGGTTTTTTGACTTTTCATGTATAGAATTATTAATTCTTATCTTTCAGACAAAAATAGGAGATGTAAATTAGGAAACGTGTAAAGTGTGTTAGTAGTTTACACGCTTTCTTAGGATTATAAATAGAGAGCATTTTGCTCAGTAAGAGATAAGCCTTCATGAGTTGAAGCAAAATCCTCTCTTGTACACAATTTTTTTTTGAATTATTTAATAAAAAAACAGGTATATTTCCAAGGAAAAGCTATGAATCAGACAGCTATGGAAAATCTAGAATTATCAGATTTACCAGAACAGGTATTTATATTTATGATTATGAATGGCTAAATTCATAAATTCCTGACAATCATAGTATGATAAAATAAGTTTATGTTAGTTACTTTATAATAGAATTATTCAATGAACAACATGTTAAGAAGTTTATTAGCAAAGTGGAAAAGGAGAAAAATCCCTAAGAACTATGCCATCCTAAAGGAGAAAAATCCCTAAGAACTATGACATCCTAATGAAGTGATGAGATCTTAAATTGTTATGTTGCATTGTGAACAGATACAAAATGAGAAACGTCGACGATATCTTTGATACAAATTTGACACAATATTATAAAAGATTACGAGGATCTGAATTCTACATTAATTTAAGCATACTGATGTAGAAACATTTATCAAGTGACATGAAATGGTGCATCTTCATAAGCATAACACTTATTTGATTTGCAGTCCAGACACTTGAAGATGTCACAGATGAAATGTTGAATATTATCACTTGACAAAATTTACATGAAAACTTGTTTAAGGATTCAAAATGTTTGAAGCATATAAAAGTTTTTGGAAATCTTATCTATAATCCTTATATTGCATAAATCTATAACTTGAAAATTATTGGAACTCTTAGAGAGTTTTCAAAAGCAATAGATTATTTGTTGGCATGAGAAATTTATCGAATTGAATTGGCTATGAAGTACCATATCTTAGTGAAATTGATGTACTAATTTATCTTGCAAATACTACAAGGCCTAATATTTCCCTTTTGGAGTTATTTTGTTAGCAAGGTATAATTTTTCTCCTACTAGGAGACATCAAAATGGGATCAAACACATGATCTTATTTTATTCTAAAGATTGCAGTCCTGATCTTGTTGATTATGCTAATGCTGGGTATTTATTTAACCCGCATAAATCTCGATTTCAAACATGCAATATATTGACTTATGAGGATACTGTCATATCTTGGAAATATACAAAGTGGCCTATCTAGTACTTCATCAAATCATGCTGAGCTAATAGTTATTTATGAAGTAAGCCGAGAATATGTATGATTGAGGTCCATGATACATCTCATTCGAGAAAAATATTGTTTGAAAAGTAACAGTGTACCTACAATTTTATACGAAGATAATGCAACATGCATAACACAACTTTAAGGAGGATTAATTAAAAGGAGATAGAACGAAGCACACTTCATCAAAATGTTTCTATACATATGAGCTACAAAAGAATGATGATATTAACGTGCAACAAATTCGTGCAAGTGACAATTTGACTAATTTATTCACCAAGTCTCTTTCAACTGTAACTTTCAAGAAGATGATTCACAAAATCTGGATGTAAAGATTCAAGTCATTAAACTGAAGTTCCCATCAGGGAAGTACAATATGTGTTGTACTCTTTTTTCCTTAGTCAAGATTTTGTCTCAATCGGGTTTTCCTGGTAAGGTTTTTAATGAGGCAACAATAAAAGCGTATTACAAGATGTGTGTATTCTTTTTTTTTTCACTGAGCTTTTTCCTATTGGGTTTTTCTAGTAAGGTTTAACGAGATACATTATCTCTTAATGGACATCCAAGGGAGAGTGTTATATAATATGTATGTCATGTAACATGTATGTGTGTGAAATATTAGAGATAATAGTTAGTAGTCAAGTTGGATTTGAAGACCAAAACATTTCTTGTTCAATTTGAATTTGAAAACCTAAAATAGTTGGCCAACTTGCCAACTTGAAGTCAAGTTTGGTAAACTTAGAAACTAAGTTTGATGTCTATAAATAGCCACCATTTGAACAATTTACTGATATATCCAAGTAGTAACAAATATACTACTAAAATTCTGTAGTTCTCTCAGTTTTTAAGTTTGATAGTAATATTTTATCTTTATTTTATAACACATTTAAATAAATAGAGGAGAAAATGTAGACTTGAAAATGATATAGTACATTCTAGGGGCCAAAACCAGCTGGTTTAGGCCAATTAATAGTCAACTCTTTGAAGCAGATTTTTTTCTTTTTCTTTTTTGGGTAAATAAATGACTTCACCAAATTTGTTGCTTCTTTATTATTGCCAGATTTTCTGCATTACAAACATGGGTCATATAGACTCATTGCTTGAAATCGGGGTGCGGCGTGGGGGGGGGGGGGGGGCATTAGAAAAAATTATCTAAGTTTTAATTTTAAAAGTATATTATTATAGTCAAATTTCTTTATAATAATTATCCTTAATTATCCTCTATAATAACTATGTCTTTTATAGAATCGTTGTCTTTTATAAAATCGTTCTTTTATATTTTATTATATTATATATTTTTTATAATAGTATTTCGCTATCCAATTATCGAAACAAATAATAATATTATGGAAAGATTCGTTTATAATTAATATGTTTTTCTACCGTAATTATTATTTACTGGCCTCTAGCATATTTACATTTTTCGATACTTAACAGTAAAGATGATACCGCCTTCGTCTTGTATTAGTTGATCTTTTTTTTAAAAATATTTGTTTAATTTGATTGTTTCTTTTATAAAATCAAGAGAATATTATTATGTTCTTTCGATACTATTTCTATCATTAATAACTAAATGAACTGTATAAATTTAAACTTATATTTTTAAAGTATAATTATTAAGACTAATTTAAGAAAATAAATTTTTAATAAACTTTCTTTTTACTGCATGTACTAAATTCATAGAAATCAACTAATATAAAATGGAGGAAGTAATATGCAAATGGAAAAAAGGCATCGTTTTCACTTCAAACTATACCCGAAAAGTCTAAGCCACATCAAAACTATACTACTGACCTATTACACACCTAAACTATAAAAAAAGTGAAACTATTTACACCCTAGATTTAACATGGAAATAAAATTAAATTAAAAAGAAAAAAAAGCGCGTCTACAGCGAAAATTATTCTTTAAAACCCCACCCCAGCACCCAGCCCCACACAAATTCTCTCTCCTTCAACCCTATTCTTAATTTTTTTTTCTATTTCTCTCTCAATTTTCTTTCTTCTTCATTTTTTTTCAATTCACAACCACTGCTCCTTGTGGTTGACGAAAATGATTTTTCCATAGTAGTTTTTGTAGAGAAAAAGAGAAGTTGAATCGGCGTGTTGAAGTGAGAAGAAGTTTCACTGAACGCAGTTGAACTATTTGTAACGCCCCGAAATATCACCCCGAGACTCTACACGGTGCCCAAAGCTACACGTAGCCTCAAGCTAACCCTTTAAGCCAAAATACTACCCTTGGGTTCCAACACAACAACATACACGCTACGCTAAGGATATGTATATAAGTACATATCATATCACATCGCACATGGCACGGAATATCGTTAGACTGTACATATATGGAATGCCTATACACAAACCAACCCAACAATACACTAGTCTGACATAGCCTCTACACAACAAAATCAACGAGCCATTGGGACAAACCCCCAACTGACTCAACAGACCAAAGGGATCACAAAACAACAGCACCAAAACTAGCAACTTGGTCCTTGAACCATGAGGACTCACCACTGAAGGAACGTAGATGCGGCACTCGGATATCACTGTCGCGGCTGCGGCTGAGTACCTGAACCTACAGAAAAATATCCCATAGAAAAATATGTGGGTCAGCATAAGATACATACGGAGTATGTGGGGGCGCATGCAAAATTTAAATAATATCATAAATTTCGTAAAAACGTACATACGGACCATAATGACACCCCTGACTTGAGTGACATTGAGTCATGCAACTCCTAACACCTTAGATAGGAAATGTAAGAGAAAAACCTCATAAATCATTATAGATCATCATAGACAATTTAACTTACCATATCAAAACTCGGAGTGACTTGATATTTCAATAAACATGATTCTTATGGACAGGGGAGTTTCCTATAACCGAAAACCCTATGTGAGCTACGTGGAATACCAACATTTGAAACCCTCATTGGCGGGAGCGTCATACTCTTTGCCAGGGAGTATGACCTTAAAACTGCAATAATCACAATCTGGCTCTCTGCCAATAATATCATTATCAAACAACCCTACGGTGGCACATAGGTTTGGGGAAATACCAAATTTCCCTCTCAGTGCTAAGTACTACTCCCCGATAAGCTCAGAACGCGTTAGGGATTCCACTTTAAAACATCTCAAGGGTCAACAATAATGACCAAAATCATGTATCTTTCTCAAATTATTAAATAATCATTTGTGGATCCTTAACTCGACTCAAATCAAGAATATTTTCCAACATCGAAACGTATCACCTTTTTAAACCACCACAACATAAATAACACCAAAACAATGCCAAGGCTCATCATAGCCCTTCAATTTCAACATCAACACGCCTCAATTCACAATCCAACTCACATTTTAAAGACACTTGAAATAATAATCAATAGTAGGGATACATAATTCTCGATAACAATTATCAAGTCATAATAAGGAAGTAATGATATAATTGTATAAATCAAGGTTTAATAATTCAAATCATCGTATATTCATAACAAAGTAATTTTGGACACAATTCCATTTCAAAATCATATATGTACCAATTTACAAAATTCCATATTTCATGGATAACAATATGAGTTATAAAATCATATTTCCAATCCATGGAAAAACATGTAAAATCTTATATCAACATAAGTAAATAAAATTCCGGGTACAAGATCGAAAGGATAATTTTGTTCAAAAACCCACATACCTTGAAATTAACCTCTTGATTATGGAATCCTGTTCACACAAATAAGGTGTGCTCCTCGAAGGTCTCAAGATGATGAGTTCGATTATCGGATCAAATTTGAATTTCTACGGTGAAATTGGAAGATTTTTGGAGCTCAAAATGGACCTAGGGTTTAGTTCTCTCAATGTTTTTGATGGAAGAACATGAATTTTATGGCTCAATATAGGTATAAATGAACAATTTTCGTCCATGAAGTGAAGGCATAATGACCAAAATTCCCTTAAAAATCAAATAATTCTTGAATCTGTCCTTTGATGGACTATTTTGATAGTCTGAAGTAGATCAACCATAACGTTTTACTCCGATATCCAAATTGGATGAAACCAATTTCATTAAAAAGAGGACTCTCATATCTTTCCGCTGATATATAGTATCTCACCCAGATCATTGTGTATGAGGAGTTATGATCGTTTGAAGTTCACCCAAATATTCACTTTTGATAGGATGAAGTAGATCGACCATAAATTTTTGCTTCGATAGACAAATTGGATGAAACCAATTTCATTAGAAAGAGGACTCGCAAACCATTTAGCCGGGTTAGGGGTTGGTGCACCCAGATCATTATGTACAAGGAGTTATGATCATTTAAAGTTGGAGAAAAAATACTCCAGGCCTTAGTACTTTTTCCTGCACGTTTTACTGTTCACTACTATTCACAGTTCGATCGAAATATTCATAACTCGTCGCTCGACTGTCCGTTTTGGATGATCCATATATCGTTGGAAAGCTTATTCGATACTCTACGCAATGGTGGGTCATAATATAAGATATTCCACACGAAAAATTTATAATTCATTCTAGAAGATAGAACCCAACACGTTTACGCACAAAATTTCAATGAAAAATTTCCCGGGGTATTACATCATCCCCTCCTTGGAAATATTCGTCCTCGAATGTCGATGAGTAAGTCAGGAATACTATGAAAATGAGGATATCAAGCAAAACTACCTTTCTCAAAACATATATTTCACACTAGATTTCTGATATTTAAGAAAACACACAAGCTAAGATAAGTATAGTAATAAGGATCAAATCAAAAGAGAATGATACCTTCGACACGTTCCGGATTCGTAGAGAAAAAATGAGGGTATTTGGTATGCATTTCCGCTTTTACCTCCCATGTCGCACCCTCGACGGATTGATTTCGCCAAAACACTTTAACTAAAGGAACTTCCTTGCTTCTTAGCTTCCGAACTTGAAAATCTAGAATCTCAATCGGAAATTCCTCAAATGAAAGATTATTTTGGATATCCAAATCCTCGGAAGGTTCAATTACAACTGAGTTACCAATACATCGCTTAAGCATGGATACATGGAAAACCGGGTGAACATTAGACAACTCTGCGAGCAAATCAACCTCATAAGCTACCTTCCCAACACGACTTAGAATCCTATAAGGGCCAACATAACGGGGAATAAGTTTCCCTTTCTTTCCAACCCTTTATGGGTGAAACCTTTAGATATGCCAAATCGTCAGTATTAAACTCAAGGTCTTTTCTCCTCACATCCGCGTACGACTTCTGACGACTTTGAGCGATTTTCAATTGTTCTCGAATCAACCTAACTTTTTCCATAGCTTCAACCACAGCATCAGGTCCAGTCACAACAGCTTCACTAACTTCAAACCAACCTATGGGTGATCTACACCACCTCCCGTAAAGAGCTTCAAACGGGGCCATTCCAATAATAGCATGAAAGCTGTTATTGTAAGCAAACTCAACTAATGACAAGTGCTCATCCCAACTACCTTTAAAGTCAAGCACACAAGCTCTCAACATATCTTCTAAAGTCTGAATGGTTCGTTCGGCTTGACCATCGGTTTGAGGATGGAAAGCAGAACTTAAATGGACTTGGGTACCAAGACCCTTCTGAAAAGATTTCCAAAACTGAGAAGTAAACTGAGTACCCCTGTCAGAAATAATAGCCAAAGGGACTCCATGAAGTCTGACGAGTTCCCGAATATATTGTCTAGCATAGTCTTCAGCTGTAAAAGATGAATGCATTGCCAATAAATGAGCTGATTTCATTAACCAATCTACTACAACCCAAATCGAATCATGATGGCGACGAGAAGAAGGTAAACCAACCATGAAATCCATATTCACTTCTTCCCACTTCCAAGTAGGAATGCTAAACTCTTGCATCACACCACTGGGCCTTTGGTGTTCTATATTAACTTGTTGACACATAGAATATTTTGACACAAATTCTGCTATGTTCCTCTTCATACCGTTCCACTAATAAATTTCCCGCAAATCATGATACATCTTAGTAGCACCGGGATGAATGAAATATCGCGTGCCATGTGCTTCCGCCATAATTATCTGCCCCAAGTTATCAATATTCAGAATACAAAGTCTATCTTGAAATCTAAACACGCCATCTTCCCCTTGGGAGAAAACCTCTACCTTTTGGTCTTTAACGGATTCTTTTAACCTAACCAAGGTAGGATCCTTGTCTTGCTTCTCCTTTACTTCCGAAACTAAAGAGGAATCAGAATCACTTTCAACTCCTATGCTACCCTCAGCATCACCAAACAACCTAGCTCCCAACCTAGCCAAGCGATGCACCTCAAGGGCTAACTCTTTCTTATCATTTTCTACATGCGCTACACTACCCATAGACTTCCGACTAAGGGCATCTGCCACTACATTGGCCTTGCTCGCATGATACAAGACACTCATATCATAACCCTTCAATAGCTCTAACCACCATCTCTGCCTAAGGTTCAACTCTTTCTGGGTGAACACATACTGCAAGCTTTTATGATCCATGAAGACATCTACGTGCACACCATACAAATAATGTCTCCAGATTTTCAAAGCAAAGACCACAACATCTAATTCAAGGTCATGAGTAGGATAATTCTTCTCATGAGGCTTTAACTGTCTAGAAGCATAGGCTATAACCTTACCTTTTTGCATTAAAACACAACCCAAACCCACTCTGGAAGCATCACAATAAACCACAAAACCATCAACACGATCTGGCAAAGTCAACATAGGGGCTGAAGTGAGTCGAGTCTTCAACTCCTGAAAACTCTTCTCACAAGATTCTTACCACAGAAACTTCACTTTCTTTTGGGTCAAACGGGTCATAGGAGACACAATAGAAGAAAACCTTTCAATAAAACGAAGATAATAACCAGCTAGACCCAAGAAACTTCGGATATCATAGGGAAAAATAGGTCTAGGCCAACTCTTTATAGCCTCTATCTTTTGAGGATCAACTGTAATACCTTCAGAAGAAATAACATGACCCAAGAAATCTACGGACCTTAGCCAAAACTCATATTTGCTAAACTTGGCAAACATTTGATGAGCCCTAAGAGTTTCCAGCACAATTCAAAGATGATCTGCATGATCGACCTCACTTCGGGAGTAAACAAGTATGTCATCTATGAACACGATAACAAACAAATCCAAATACTATTTAAATACTTCGTTTATAAGATCCATGAAAGCCACAGGAGCATTGGTTAACCCAAAAGACATCACTAGGAATTCAAAATGACTATAACGAGTTCGGAAAGTTGTCTTAGGAATATCACATTCCCTAACCTTGAGTTGGTGATAACAGGATCTAAGGTCTATTTTCGAAAATTACTAGCACTTTGCAGCTGATCAAACAAGTCATCAATTTGAGGAAGGGGGTACTTGTTCTTGATAGTTACCTTGTTAAGTTGACGGTAATCAACGCACATATGCAAGGTACCGTCTTTCTTCCGCACAAATAGAACAAGTGCACCCCAAGGAGACGCACTGGGCCTTATGAAACCCTTATCTAGGAGATTTTTGAGTTGCTCTTTCAACTCTTTAAGTTCAGCAGGAGCCATATGATACGGAGGAATGGAAATAGGCTGAGTATCGCGAAGAAGGTCAATCCTGAATTCTATCTCTCTATCGGGAGGTACTCTAGGAAGATCTTCCAGAAAAACATCAAGAAAATCATTAACAACCCTAATCGACTAAATGATCGAGGTTTCAGACTTGGTGTATTTAACCCAAACCAGATGATAAAAGCAACCCTTGGAAATCAACTTCCTAGCTTTGAGATAGGATATAAAACGACCTTTAGGAGTCATAGAACTCCCAGACCATTCGAAAATAGGCTCATCAGGAAACGGAAACTTAACCACTCGAGCACGACAGTCTATAGACGCATAGCACGAGTGAAGCTAATCCATACCCAGAATGATGTCAAAATCAACCATATCTAGCTCCATCAAATCAGCATACGTAACCCGATGAAGGACAGTGATGGGATACTTCTTATACATTCGCTTAGCAATAATAGACTCTCCTAGAGGGTTAGAAACCAAAATAGGTTCAGAAATCAGTTCAGGATTCGTTTCAAAGTTTACAGCAACCAAAGGTATCACATAAGAGAAACTTGAACCAGGATCCATCAATACATAAACATCAAAATAGAAAACACGGAGCATACCAGTGACAACATCGGGAGAGTCCTCATGCTCCTGACGAGGTGGTATAGTATAGAAATAATTTTGGCGTTGACCGCCAGCAGTACTAGATAAAGCACCCTGAGGAGGAACTGGGCGGCTGCGGGAAGCGGGGCGCTAGTAGCCTGACTCTGGGGATGGGTATATCGACTCCGCTGTCTGGAATACGGGTAGTCTCTAAGTATGTGGCCTAACTTGCCACAACCAAAACAACCCCGTTGACCTTATAACACTTCCCAAAATGGTCTTTACCACATTTAGCACACGAAAGAGGATAAGGATGGTTTCTTACACTATCTTGAGACCTGGAGGGTACCAACATATTCCTGAGCTCCTGCCTGCCCCGATATATGGGAGCACTAGCTGAGGAAGGCGCAGGTATAAATGGACATCTCTGAAACTGAGGGAGACTCCCTCCGGAGAATCTAGTCTGACCAGACCCCTGTTGCTCCGATCTGACTCTCTTAATCCCTTTTACTCTTTCTCTTTCCTTTATCTTATCTGACGCAATCTGTTGGGCGTGAATCATTAGCCTAGGAAGATCAATCTCCCTGTTAATCATATCAGATCTACATTCTTTCACCACATAACTCGACACCTCAGTTAGAAACTTGCTCATACTAGTCCTTGAGTCAGCCATCATTTTGGGAGCGTACTTCGATAGCTGATTAAACTTAAGACAATACTCCTTAACCGACATGGAGCCTTGTCTCAAATTCATAAACTCTTTTATCTTAGCTTCCCATAACTCAAGAGGAAAGAATCTATCCAAGAAAGCATCTTGGAATAATTGCCAAGTCACCAGAGCGGTATCTTCCTCTCTACCCTTATTCCACATCTGCACCCAATCATAGACAATATCCTTCAACCGATAAGAAGATAGCTCGACACTTTCTTCCTCGGTCACGTGCATAATCTGTGTAATTTTCTTTATTTCATCAACATACATCTGTGGGTCCTTACTTGCTCTCAACCCATGAAACTCTAGCGGATTCATCCGTATAAAGTCACAAATATGTGTTGCTGCCGAATTATTTTCCTACGAAGGTGGAGCGATGGATTGAGTATTGGCGGTACTTGCCTGGGCTAGTGTCTGAAAAGCTGCCCGAAATTCGGCATGGGATACCGTCTCATATAATGGATCAACGGGTTGAGGTTGGTTGTTGTTTCCGTGAGCTCGACGTGGAGGCATTTTCTGTCATAAGAGCGCACGAGTTAACAGCAGAAAGAAATAGTTGTAAGCACAATAAAATCTTTTAAAATGAAAGAAATGACTTTTCCTAAAACGTCCCGTAGCCTCTTGTTCATAGATGTGGCGCGCTACACACGGATGATCAAGACTCTACGTAACGCGGATTGTCAGAATTCCTAGGACTCTTTAAACCTTAGGCTCTGATACCAAGATTGTAATGCCCCAAAATATCATCTCGAGACGCAACACGGTGCCCAAAGCTACACGTAGACTCAAGCTAACCCTTTAAGCCAAAATACTACCCTTGGGTTCCAACACAACAACATACATGCTACGCTAAGGATATGAATATAAGTACATATCATATCACATCGCACATGGCACGAAATATCGTTAGACTGTACATATATGGAATGCCTATACACAACCCAACCCAACAATACACTAGTCTGACATAGCCTCCACACAACAAAATCAACGAGCCATTGGAACAAACCCCCAACTGACTCAACAGACCAAAAGGATCACAAAACAACAGTACCAAAACTAGAAACTTGGTCCTCGAACCATGAGGACTCACCACTGAAGGAACGTAGATGCGACACTCGGATATCACTGTCGCGGTTGCGGCTGAGTACCTGAACCTACATTATGGTAAGAATATAGCCCATAGAGAAATATGTGGGTCAACACAAGATACATACTGAGTATGTGAGGGCACATGCAAAATATAAATAATATCATAAATTTGTTAAAAACGTACATACGGACCATAATGACACCCCTGGCTTGAGTGACATTGAGTCATGCAACTCATAACACCTTAGATAGGAAATGTAGGAGAAAAACCTCATAAATCATTATAGATCATCATAGGCAATTTGACTTACCATATCAAAACTCGGAGTGACTTGATATTTCAATAAACATGATTCTTATGGACAGGGGAGTTTCCTATAACGGAAAACCCTATGTGAGCTACGTGGAATACCAACATTTGAAACCCTCATTGGCGGGAGCGTCATACGCTTTGCCAGGGAGTATGACCTTAAAACTGCAATAATCACAATCGGACTCTCTGGCCAATAATATCATCATTAAACAACCCTACGGTAGCACATAGGTTTGGGGAAATACCAAATTTCCCTCTCAGTGCTAAGTACTACTCCCCGACAAGCTCATAATGCATTAGGGATTCCACTTTAAAACATCTCAAGGTTCAACAATAATGACCAAAATCATGTATCTTTCTCAAATTATTAAATAATCATTTGTGGATCCCTAACTCGACTCAAATCAAGAATATTTTCCAACATCGAAACGTATCACCTTTTTAAACCACCACAACATCAATAATAACAAGACAATGCCAAGGCTCATCATATCCCTTCAACTTCAACATCAACACGCCTCAATTCACAATCCAACTCACATTTTAAAGACACTTGAAATAATAATCAATAGTAGGGATACATAATTCTCGATAACAATTATCAAGTCATAATAAGGAAGTAATGGAATAATTGTATAAATCAAGGTTTAATAATTCAAATCATCGTATATTCATAACCAAGTAATTTTGGACATAATTCCATTTCAAAATCATATATGTACCAATTTACGAAATTCAATATTTCATGGATAACAATATGAACTATAAAATCATATTTCCAATCCATGGAAAAACATGTTAAATCTTATATCAACATAAGTAAATAAAATTTCGGGCACAAGATCGAAAGGATAATCTTGTTCAAAAACTCACATACCTTGAAATTGACCTCTTGATTATGGAATCCTGTTCACACAAATAAGGGGTGCTCCTCGAAGGTCTCGAGATGATGAGTTCAATTATCGGATTAAATTTGAATTTCTACGGTGAAATAGGAAGATATTTGGAGCTCAAAATGGACCTAGGGTTTAGTCTCTCAATGTTTTTGATGGAAGAACATGAATTTTATGGCTCAATATAGGTATAAATGGACAATTTTCGTCCATGAAGTGAAGGAATAATGATTAAAATGCCCTTAAAAGATCAAATAATTCTCGAATCTGTCCTTTGGTGGACTGTTTTGATAGTCTGAAGTAGATCAACCATAACGTTTTACTCCGATATCCAAATTGGATGAAACCAATTTTATTAGAAAGAACACTCTTATATATTTCTGTTGATATATAGTATCTCACTCAGATCATTGTGTACGAGGAGTTATGATCGTTTGAAGTTGACCCAAAAATTTACTTTTGATAGGCTGAAGTAGATCGACCATAACCTTTTGCTCCGATAGACAAATTGGATGAAACCAATTTCATTGGAAAGAGGACTTACAGAGCTTTCCGTTGATATACAGTAGATCACCCAGATCATTATGTACAAGGAGTTATGATCGTTTAAAGTTGGAGCAAAAATATGCCAGGCCTCAGTACTTTTTCCTGGACGTTTTACTGTTCACTACTATTCACGGTTCGATCGGAATGTTCACAACTCGTTGCTCGGGTGTCCGTTTTGGATGATCCACATATCATTGGAAAGATTATTCGATACTCTACGCAATGGTTGGTCATAATCTAAGAAATTCCGCACAAAAAATTTATAATTCATTCTAGAAGATAGAACCTAACACGTTTACACACAAAATTTTAACGAAAAATTTTCCGGGGTATTACACTGTTGCTTTCTAAATTAAATTCATCTTATTGATGTACTTTCAAATTAATCTGTTCATGGGAGAAGAAGTTCAATTCAATTTGGTGATACTTGTACTTTCAAAATTCTTTACTCATCTTGTTGAAAATCATTGAAATTAAAAAAAAAAAGTTGATCAAATTTTTTTTTATGGGACTTGTAAAGATTGGAGAAAACTTATTGGAGAAAAAGAAGAAGAATATGACATTGAATTTGAATAAAGTTGTTGCTTGAGTGTATTGATTTTATATCAACAATGGAAGAAGAAGATGACATTATGGACATTGGAAAATTGAAGAAAAGGAAGAAAATGGTTTTGGACATTGAGGAAATTGAAGAAAAAGAAGAAGAATGAAGTTGTTGCTTGGGTGTATTGATTTTATATCATCTTCCCGTTAAGAATATGATCCCGTTAATTTTTTTTTCTTTTTGGTAATTGAAGAAAAAAAAGAAGATGGTTTTGGACATTGAATAATTTATTGAAGAAAAAGAAGAAGAGGATTTTGGACATTTAAGAAGATGATTTTGGACATTGAAGAGTACCTGCACTTCCATGGTTTTGGACATTGAAGCAAAAAACATAATTATTTAAATAAAAAAAATTATGAAGAACAAAGAAAGAAAGAAAAAGGATTTAAATTAAAAAGAAGAAAGAAAAAAGAAGAATTTATGAAAATAATAAATTTATTATTTTTTCGGATGATGCTGACGTGACGCTGACGTGGCACTGATGTGGCAGCGCGTGTAAAATACCACACCATATGCAAGTGGTGTAATGCCTGACAGGGTGTAAAAAATATTATTTTTTTATAGTTAAGGTGTGTAATAAATCACTAGTATAGTTTATGTGTGGCTTAGACTCTTCAGGTATAGTTTTAGACGGAAATAATGCCTTTTTCCTATGCAAATCACTCCACGGATGCATGATTATATTTAATGTTAAAGGATAGGGATGTCTTTTTACTGGAGTAATAAACTTTCTGGGAGTAATTATTACATAAACACTACTTGAAATATTTACATCAAAAGGTCCCCAGTAGTGTGACGACCACGTCGTTCCCTTCATAGAAAATTCCATAATGCCTCATAATATCCAAAGCATATGCTAAAAAATACTATCATAGTGTATAACTTTATGCAATAAAATTGGCCCTTGCTTATTCTTGTTGGCTCTGTATCATAAAGCACACCTTCTTTCAAAAGAGGCAAAAAAGTTAAATCAAGAGTGACGACCACGTGGTTCTTTCTCCATTGTTAGCGAAAAATGATAATTCTTGTCCGTGTTACCTTATAATGTTTAGTACAAATATTTTTCTAGTTTAAAAGAAGTTAATGACTAACTTAACTATTTCTATTTATTTTATTCTTAATTATTAATAAGTTAATTTTTTTATTTATTTTTAATATTTAAATGACTTATAATATATAGGGGTGATATGATAAACTTATTTCTCTTATTATTGTTTGTGTGCCAAGTCGACAAATATTATTGAAATAAGAAAGCAAGTTAAATACAACTCTTTTTGTCAACCCTAAGAAAAATACATTTTACTTTTAACCTATCAAGAGAATATTTATGCATATATATAAACACATACAATCTTCCGTTCAAAGATTAAATTTTAATCCTTGGAATTTCTTTAATAATTCTCCATCGAATTTTGTTTTTAATGCATATTCTCGTTGATCTTCTATATATATATATATATAACATAAGGGGTTATTTGATAGTTGAGTAAAATTATCCAGGTATTAGTTAATAAGATAGGTAGAAGAAATCATAAGATCTTGGATGTTTAAAGAGTATTTGAAAAGATGATTAGATACTGTAATAGCATAGCTAGAAAAGTAGTTTATATATAGTTCTCACTTCTATATATTGTGAGGGGGCAGGCCGGACAAATTCGAAATCAAATTATATTTCTTTAAGTTTTGACTAGAGTATTTTAGTTTTGATAGATGAATTAGTGTGAAGATGCAATGTAATGACTAATGAGACACTCACTGAGCTAACTATGTACTAATTACCTGATCATTAATAAGAATGTCTAATTATACATAAGATGGTAATACTCATCCAAATCAAATATTTATATTAAATTTATAAATGTATTATAATTAAGTATTTAATAAGATAAAAAATATATTAATTAATTATAATTAAATATTAAAAATTTAGTACAAATAAAGCATCAAAATTCATGCATAGAGTAAATATTGAGTACGAGTGAAAAAATAGGCTTTCTTTATGGGCGGCTAGTATGATTTGATTTTCTTTTGGATGTTATTGCAACGGTGTGTACACATTGAAATTTTGTGGACTCTATAAAAAGAGTTCAATTTTGATTAGAGTTTTTGGGCTATTTATCCTAAATCTAGCTTGATGACTACTCAACCTAAACCCTAAATTACGCCTATATAAAGGGGGCAAATATCCTTTAAAGAGGCATCTCCAGTATCCCACAAATTCACGGGATATTCACAAAGAGATCAATAATCTTCAAAGTCCCAATAAATTCATGGAAAATTTATAGATCAAAACCCTTTCTTGATAATCAAATACATCAAGAAAATCCACTAATCCTCTTGTTCCTACGTTCGAGAAATACTCCACTAACGACCCCTGAATTATGGAGGAATCCATATTAAATCCAAAGATGCCTACGTTCGAGAAATACGCTACCAACGATCCTCGAATTACGGAGAAAATCAAAAGAGAAGAATCAAGGGAGGAACAGATTTGTACCCCCATCGTTTATCAATAAAAAACGTTGTTTCTTCATATTTTTTATTTGTGGTTGAAGTTTATTTTTTATTTGTGATTGAAGTTTATTTTTCATGAATTAAATTATGTTGGAAACAAATTGGCACGTCCAATGAGACCAAATCTGCCCTTTATCGCTTCTCTCATAAATCAAATATGCAAATCTATAGCCACAGGATTGTAAAGATGAAAGCGGTACTTCATGACTCGTCTTTGAGTTTCATCAAGTCTACACTTCGACAAGCCTTGAAGCAGGGGCATTTGTAGACATTGAAATTTTGTGGACTCTACAAAAAGAGTTCAATTTTGGTTAGAGTTCTTGGGGCTACTTTACCCTAAATCTAGTTTGATGGCTACTCAACCTAAACCCTAAATTACGCCTATATAAGGGGGGCAAATATCCCTTTAAAGAGCCATCTCCAGTATCCCACAAATTCACGGGATATTTCTTGGGGCTACTTATCTCCAGTATCCCACAAATTCACGGGATATTTCTTGGGGCTACTTTACCCTAAATCTAGCTTGATGGTTATTCAACCTAAACCCTAAATTACGTCTAAATAAAGGGGGAAAATATCCCTTTAAAGAGGCATCTCTAGAATCCCACAAATTCACGGGATATTCACAAAGAGATCAAAGATCTGAAAAGTCTCAATAAATTCATGGGATATTAATAAAGATCAAACCTCTCTTCTTGATAATCAAATACATTAAGAAGACAAACTCTCCTTTCATGGAGATCAAATCCAAATGTTCCTACGTTCGAAAAATACGCACTAACGACCCTCGAATTACGGAGAAACTCATATCCACATCTTTATACATTCGAGAAATATGCTACTGGCAGCCCTCTAAGAGTAAATATTACAAAATCTACCACTATTATTTTTTATTTACAAAATGTAGACAATATTTATAAAATCTACCAACTATTCATTTTCTTTTTTTCCTATAAAAAATCTAATCCAAAAACCTCTATTCTTCTTTCTTTTTTTTTTCTCCTCTCTTTCTCTCAATCAAAAAATACTTTTGTGATTTGCTCTTCTTTAATTTCCTCCATGTTTTTTGCTTTTTTTACTCATCTTCTTCTTGCCCTGTCCTTTCTAAGATTGCTCAAATGGGTTCAGAACACTAGTAGAAGTTCATGGATTTTCAATTTGTCAAGAAATCATAACTCGTTTTAAAAACTCAATCCACATCTAAATATTTAGACATGTTTAATGAACTTAATACAAATATAATTTTAAAGTAAGAGTTATTATATTATGAGAGTAAAATTTTGCAGATAAATCAAAATATCTAAAGTTTTTATCTGCTACTCTTTATATTTCTTATATTAAGGATAGATAAATATAAGTGTTTTTCTGCAGTGTGTGTATATATATTTGATGAGTTTAGAGAATTTTTCGATAACATCGGTAAGTGAAGGTTATCGATGATCTTATGGTGCATGAATTGTATAGAAATTGTTGTATCATGGTGTATGAATTGAATATAAATTGGTGTATCACCATTTTTATGGTGTCTAAATTATATAGAAATTGGTGTATCAACAACTTTATGGTGTCTGAATTGTATAGAAATTGGTATATCAATAATTTTATGATTTTTGAAATAGTTAGAAATTGATGTATTAATAATTTTATGATATTTGAATTATATAGAGATTGATATATCATCAATTTATTTTCAGGTGTCTTAGAAATTGGTGTATCAAAAATTTTATAGTGTTTGAACTCTTTAGAAATAAGTGTATCAATAATAATAATTTATAGTGTCTGAAATATATAAAAATTGGTGTATCAATAATTTTATGATGTCTAAAATGTATATAAATTGATCTATTTTTAAGGTGTTTGACCGATTTATGGTGTATGAAATTGTATAAGATGTTATTTGAATCAATTGGAGAATTTACTATCATTAATGATGTTTTTTCTTAGAAGTATTAAAAATTGATGTTCATTGAATTTAAAAACATAGAAAAATATCAAATAAATGCGTTGTTTTTTCGATTATCTTATGTACTATTTTTTTTTTAAAACTTAGTTGAAAAATAAAGTAGGAGAATTTATAAGATAAAATATCAATCATTAAATTGTCTCCTTAAAACATGCTATTTTAACTGTTTTTTTTTTTTTTTACCTTTGATAGATTTTTTTATATTTTGTAAATTAAAAACTAGTGGTAGTTTTTGTAATATTGACTCTTATATTGTATAGTTATGTGATTTGCCCTTGAACAAAAAATAGTAAAAGTCGAATTGAATCTTAACACGCTAAATCTAGAAAATATATTTAAATATTAACATATTGATATTTATTCTTGTAAACCCAACTTAAGAAAATAAATTTGAATGGGATTAGAAAATTGGGTGGGTGGATAGAAAGTGAGTGTTATATATAGATAGATCCACTATTAAAGCATATTACTATAAAGTTAAAATTGTTATGAAATAACAGAGAATAAAGAAGAACAAGAGTAGAGAGAATAGAGAGTAATTCTTATTTCTCTTTAGGGATTCTGTTGATGAGTTCTTACAATGAAGGAAACCCCCTTTATTTATAGGGAAAAACTAACCTTGAGATTTCTAACTTTTTCATAAATAGACATATACTATATATGGTAAAAAAGACATTCACTATATATATGGTAAAGTGGACATTCACTATATATTGTAATATATTTATAACACTCTCCCTTGAATGTCTAATTGATAGATAATGTGTCTCGTTAAAACCTTACAAGAAAAAACTCAGTGGGAAAAAAATCTAGTGAAGGAAAAAGAGCACACATCTCAAATAATATGCATATAGGCTGCCTCATTAAAAACCTTACAAGGAAAACCTAGTGAAACAAAATCTTGAAAAGAAAAAAGAGTATAACGCGTATTTTCTCTCCCTGATGAGAACATCAATGAACTTTTGCATCCCGATCTTATGCACCATCTTTTTGAAAGTTGTAATTGGAGGAAACTTGGTGAATAAATCAACCATATTGTCACTTGAACGAATCTATTGCACGTTAATATCACCATTTTTTTGTATGTATAAAAAAGTTTTGGCAAAATGTACTTCGTTCTATCTCCTTGAGTCCTCCCTTAAGTTGTGTTGTGCATGTTGCATGATCCTTATAAAAAATCATGGGTATTTTATCATATTTCAAACAACATTTTTTGTGAATGAGATGTATCGTAGACCTCAACCACACACACTCTTGGCTTGCTTCATGAATAACTATTATCTCAGCATGGTTCAATGAGGTGGCTACGATAGACTGTTTTGTATATCTCTAAGATATGACAGTATCCCCACATGTGAACACATTGCATGTTTAAGATCGAGATTTATGCGTTTTAAATAACAACAACAACAAACCCAGTGTATTGGGGTCTGGGGGGGGGGGTAAGATGTAAGCAGTCCATACCTCTACCTCTAAAGAGGTAGAAAGGCTGTTTCCAATAGACCCCCGGCTCAATACACACGATACCACACAATACAAAGTAAAGCATCGCATCGAACAAGGTTACAAGATTACATAACATAACATGCATAACATAAATACGACAGTCATAAGTAAAAGGAAAGGAAGACAGAAAACAGAAAGCAGAAAAAAAGCAGAGGAGAGCACCCAGATTCGTACTAAAACAAGGAACAAGGAACACGGAAGCATACCAGGCTACTACCCCCAGCAAGTAATTCCCTACCCTAGCGACCCAAACTGGCCCTAGTCCTCTACCCTAATTCGCGTCCTCCAGACCTTCCTATCTAGGGTCATGTCCTCGGTAAGCTGTAACTGTTCCATGTCCCGCCTAATCACCTCACCCTAGTATTTCTTCGGCCTACCCCTACCCCGCCTAAAACTGTCCAATGCTAGCCTCTCGCACCTATGAACCGGTGCATCCATGCCCCTCCTCTTCACGTGTCCGAACCAGCTCAATCGGACTTCCCGCATCTTGCACTCCACTGGAGTCACACCAACCTTCTCCCTGATAGTCTCATTCCGAACTCTATCCCCTCTAGTCAGCCCACACATCCAACACAGCATCCGCATCTCTGTCACCTTCATTTTTTGGATGTGGGAATTCTTTACTGGCCAACATTCCGCTCCATACAACATGGCCGGACGGACTACCACCCTGTAGAATTTGCCTTTAAGCTTGGGCGGAGCCTTCCTATCACATAACACCCCCGACACGAGCTTCCACTTCATCCATCCCACCCCAATTCGGTGCGAGACATCCTCGTCAATCTCACCGTTACCCTGGATCACGGACCCGAGATACTTGAAACTATCCCTTTTACATACCACTTGTGATTCCAGCTTCACTACCACCTCATCCTTCAGCCTTACGTCATTAAACTTGCATTCCAAATACTTTGTCTTGCTTCTGCTCAACCTGAACCCTTTTGACTCAAGGGTTTGTCTCCACACCTCTAATTTATCATTTACACCCCCTCGAGTCTCATCAATCAGAACTATATCGTCCGCAAAAAGCATACACCACGGTACCTCCCCTTGAATACGTCGCTTCAACACATCCATCACCAACGCAAACAAAAAGGGACTAAGAGTAGATCCCTGGTGCAATCCTGTCAAGGCGGTGAAATGCTCTGAGTCTCCTCCCGCCGTCCTCACCTGAGTTTTTTCTCCTTCATACATGTCCTTAATTGCTCTAATGTATGCCTGCGGAACTCCCCTCACTTCCAAGCACCTCCAAAGCACCTCTCTGGGGACTTTGTCGTATGCCTTCTCCAGGTCGATAAACACCATGTGCAGGTCCTTCTTTCTTTCCCTATATTGTTCCACCAGCCTCCGTACCAGGTGAATTGCCTCCGTCGTCGAGCAGCCAGGCATAAACCCAAACTGGTTTTCCGAAATAGACAGTATCCGTCTCAGCCTTGCTTCGACCACTCTCTCCCAAATCTTCATAGAGTGACTCAATAACTTAATCCCCCTATAGTTATCGCAACTCTGGACGTCCCCCTTATTTTTATAGAGGGGGATCATGGTGCTCCGCCTCCAAGCCTCGGGCATCCTTGCCGTCTTGAAGATTTCGTTAAACAATCCAGTCAACCACCTTACACCACCCTCTCCAACGAACTTCCAAAACTCCACCAGTATCTCGTCCGGCCCCGTCGCCCTACCCCTTCGCATCCTGCGAACAGCCTTTCTAACCTCATCTACCCTAAAACGTCTACAATAACTAAAATCCTGACACTCCTCTGAGTGCTCCAGTTTCCCTAATTCAATAGCTCTATCCCCTTCGTCATTCAAGAGCCTATGAAAGTACGACTGCCATCTCTCCTTAATATCGCCGTCCTCCACCAAAACTCTACCATCTTCCCTCTTAATGCACCTCACCTGGTCCAGGTCACGCCCCTTCCTCTCCCTAGCCTTAGCGAGTCTAAACAGCTTTTTCTCCCTTCCTTTCCCCTGTAACCCTGCATACAGGCTCTCAAAAGCAGCCGTCTTAGCTGCTGTGACAGCTGACTTAGCCTCCTTCCTAGCTAGCTTGTACTCCTTCCTGTTTACCCGCTTCTCTTCTTCGTCCTTACTCTCAACCAACTTAGCATACGCCCCTTTCTTGGTCCCCACTTTCTTCTCTACCTCTTCATTCCACCACCAATCCCCTCGATGGTGCCCGGCTCGGCCCCTAGAAACACCCAACACCTCAGCTGCACTCTCTCTGATGCACCTCGCCGCCCTATCCCACATACTATCCACGTCCCCCCTACACTCCCACACCCTCATTCTTGCCAACTGCTCCCCTATCTCCCATGCCTTCACTGGCGTCAAGCCGCCCTACTTAATTCTAGGTCTACCCTCCTTACTTCTCTTCTTTCTATTCTTCTTTATACCTAAATCCATAACTAAAAGCCTGTGCTGGGTTGAAAGATTCTCACTCGGGATAACCTTACAGTCCTTACACAACACCCTATCCCCTTTCCGAAGTAACAGAAAGTCAATTTGGGTCCTGGCTATCGCGCTTCGAAAGGTGATCAAGTGATCGTTCTTCTTCGGGAAGTCGGAGTTCACCACCACCAGCCCAAAGGACCTCGCAAACTCTAATAGAGTCGTCCCCTCTTCATTTCTGTCCCCAAAACCAAAACCACCATGCACATCACCAAAGCCTCCAGATAATGCCCCGATGTGCCCGTTGAAATCTCCTTCTACAACAATCTTCTCCGAGCTAGGCACGCCTCTCACCACCTCCTCCAAAGCCTCCCAAAACCGCATCTTCTCCTCCTCCTCCGAGCCCACATGGGGCGCATAGGCACTACACACGTTCAGGGTAAACCCCCAGATGACCAACTTAATAGTCATCAACCTATAGTTGATCCTCTTTACCTCTACGACCTGACCTCTAAGATCTTCATCTACTAAGATACCAACTCCATTCCTACGCCTCTCGCTCCCAGAGTACCACAGCTTGTAACCATCCACATCCCTAGCCTTAGACCCTACCCACTTGGTCTCCTGGACACACGCAATATTGATCCTCCTCCTCCTAAGTATCTTCACAAGTTCTATGGACTTACCCTGAAGGGTCCCTATATTCCAAGACCCAACCCTCAGCCTACTATCACTATCCACACGTCTTCCTGTACTACCCCCGCGGCCAAATCTTGGCCTCCTTCCCACTCCCGTCCTTTCCTCATCCCCCGCCCCCACAACAACCCCACGCCCCAACCCCCTCGAACATGACCCTATCCTACCATTACCGCCCACAGCCACTACTACGAGCAAATGTAAGAAAATAAAAATATATAAAAATGTAAAAAAATATAAAATATAAGAAAATATAAAAATATAAATAATGGTAGAAATAGAGAAGCAGCAAGAAATACAAGGCACACAAATCACACGCGAGTCAAGGTGCAGGGGAAAATACTAGCGTAATATAAAGAAAGAAATAACAAAGGTTAGAAGTCACCGGGTGGCCGATCGACGGCTGGAGACCGATCTGCGGTTGCTGGGGACCGGGTGGCAGCTGCTGTGATCGGACGCCGGCTGCTGGATATGCGGGTGGGGTCTCGCCGGAGCTGGAGACCGAGGGTGGCTGCTGGATCTCGCCGGATCCGGCGGGTTGAGGACTCGCCGAAGCTGGGGACCGCCGGAAAGGGGAGGGGGCTGCCGGAGATGGGACCGACTGGTGGATGCGCCGGAAAGGGGGGAGGCTTCCGGAGCTGGGGCCGGCTAGCTGGTGGATGCGACGGAAAGGGGGGGCTTCCGGAGCTGGGGCCGGCTGGGGGATGCGCCGGAGAGGGGGTGCTGTAGGAGCTAAGGCCGACTGGTCGGCGATGGCGATGACGCCGAGGGTCGGCGAGGTCGACAACGACGGCGTGATGGGGGGGTCTATCGGAGGTCGGCGCCGATGGTCGGCGACGACGACGGTGACGGCGCCGAAGGTCGGCGACGGGGTTGGGGACTGAGGGCGGCGACGACGCCGGGACTGGGGACCGGGGGGGGAGGGAGAGAGATAGACGTTAGGGAGAGAGAGGGAGAGAGATAGACGTTAGAGAATATTACCAATCCTAAAAGTAGAACAACCACTAAATAATTCATCAACTTTTCCACGTTTTAAATAAATCCCCAACATTAACATAATCAACAAGATCAGGAATGCAAAAATAAGCCCATATCGTAATCAACAAGATCAGGAATGCAAAAATAAGCCCATATCAATAATCTCTTTAGGCACAATATTTGCAAGATACATGAGTGTTCCAATTGCACTAAGATATGGTACTTCATAACTAAATCAAATTGATATATTTCTCAGTTTAGCAAATAATCTATTACTTTTGAAAACTCTCCAAGAATTTCAATAAATTCAAGTTATAAATTTATGCAATATAAGGATTATAGATAGGTTTTCCAGAAAATTTTATATGCTTCAAACATTTGAATCCTTAAAATCTTTCATATACATTTTGTCAAGTGACTATTCAGTACTTCATGTGTGACATCTTCAAGTGTCTGGACTGCAAATCAAATAAGTGTTATGCTTACCAAAATGTGTCCTTTCATGTCACTTGATAAATCTTTCAATGTCAGCATGCTTAAATAAACCAAGAATTTAGATCCTCGTAATTTTTTAAAATATTGCGTCAATATTGTATCAAAGATATTGATGATATATCATTTCGTATCATTTCATAGCGTGACATAACATTTTGAGATCTCATCACTTCATTATTTTCAGGTATCTAAACCTCTCATATGGTTTCATGAAATATTATGTCGTAGGCTCTTTAAGAACACATTGCCTTCTTATTATGATTATTTGCTGCTTATTATTTTCTTTCATTAGGAACCAATTGGTCTACCACGCTTCATACATGCGTAGACTTTATTCTTTAGGGATACAAAATTGTAGCACTTCGAACTTAATTATGAGATGTTTTCGACATTTGACTTGCATTATCTTTTGAATGAGGATTTGATGATAATTCCTAACATATTTCATGGCTGCTTATAATCTTCCCCTTATGTTATAAAAACTAACATACATCCTATATATTCTTTGAGAATTTCATCTTTGTGCATCATGATATATTCATCAATCATATACCGCACATTAAAATTATTAGATGGAATATTCGATTCATGACCCTGAACCAATTGAGAGGGAAGAAATAATCATAATCTATTGGTTTAATGCATACAAGTGCTATTTTATGTAATATATTATATTTTAGACCATCACGTGATGCTTTTTCTCATTAGCAATGATTTAGCTATTTATAGAAGACATTCAATGCCAAACCATCATTATCAAGATAAATTGTCTTGATTACACAATCTGAAAGTTATGCTCTTAACTTAATTTCATTGAGAAAACAACTTTATGAATGTCAAATTACAGGTTGACAATAAATGTTTATGTGATTATCTTATATCGATGCATCTTAATAGATCACATGGCTAGTGAACGAGCCCATATTCAACTTTTATACTTTTCAGATTTAAGGGATCCAACCCCGATATTAGTTGGTCCAACCAACTTATCATGAGAACAAGCAACATAAAAAGTAATGAAGAATTTTCTAATTCTTCAATATATGCTTAATACTCAGTATGCACATCATTGGGATGTCACAATCGTTCATATCAAATTATGAACTTTTATTCTAGCAAATTCTAAGTTTACCATGACATGTACCTTTTATTTAGTAAATTTTAAATTTACTATTACTTGAATAAATTTTAGATTTACTACTTTAGAAGTAGATTTCAAAATAACTCTTATCAATTATTCAGTCTCTTTCGAAGGTGAGTTGTGATACCGTCACAATCAAGTACACTTTTGCATTAATAAGGTTCTCATTACTCGGGTTTGAAATATAATCGTGCCTTAAGCCTATTAAATTATGATAGCTTATAGTCTCTTTCAAGATCAAGGCGTGCAAACATGTGAAAATATTATTATTTTGTCCCTTTTCCACATTCATGTGCATTTATTCAACCACTTGTCTTCTTTCAGACATGTTATGTACTGCTGCCACACTCACTTCAGGAATGAAGCATATTCAATAGTACATGTTTCATGACTTTTCATGAAATACACATTATTTTGCCTTAACGATCATAATATCATCAATATGGTGCATTGAGATTCAAACCCAATGTCTTACCCATATAAAGGCGTCTTAGACTTAAATCGATGAGACTTAAACCTAATACCATATATATTTTCACCGTGGTGCATCGAGATTCTAGCTCGATCGCCTATCCTTTTATGTGATGATATTTATATCCACGGTCTCATCATCTTCATCCAATAATATAATAGATCAAGGATAAGATGTCTGATATAATTTATAAATTATGTTTAAAACAAGAATAACATAAAGATAACATAATTTTTCAACATAATTTAGATAATTGAACTTCTAAGAAAATAATTCAAAATATTGTAGAGTGTATAGCTTGTCCAATATCATATATAAGTTTACTCGTTCTGGCCACATAATAACATAACAAAGCCACAAACCTCATAAAGGATTGATAACATACAACCAATGATGAAATGGTTGCTCGGTGATTAGATATATAAATATGGTTAGCTTTCTCACAACAACCATTCTAAGCATGTTTTTCATCCTTCACGTAATTGCAAGAAAAATTAAGATTCTGGATCTCGTAAATTGACGTCAGTGAGATAATTTTGCTTCCTCAACCACGCCCTCTACTGTGGTAACCCACCAGCATAACATGATGGATGATACACTAGTACAAAACCTCTTAACAATGTTAGATTATTTTAATGTTATTTACCATAACAATTGCAAACCGACGGTGTGTTGGTTTTTATGAAAGAAGCTAATTCTATGATTAGAGCGTTGTGATGATTACGTATTATAAAATATAAAATAAATATAACACCCCGTACTCAATTACATGCATTATCCATGGTTATATGTGTTGGAGTATATGTATTGATCATAAGTTAGGTATATATGAATTTAAGTATGAGTATTGATTATTTTGAGATGGCTTCAAGTGTATAGTTTGATTATATGTGTATAGGAATCGACTTTATTTATACCGGAATTTGCTCGTCGAAGTTTCTATGCGAAGTTTATCGAGTTAGCTTTCCAACGATATAAAGATTTCTGAAAATAGATGAGTATCGGATATAAGCGAGCATGTTCGAAACTTGAAAACGGTGGACGCAATGAACAGTAAATGTGCAGAAATTTTCTGCACACAAAAGTACTGCAGCCAAACAGATTTTTGGGTCGAATTTAAACGATCATAACTCCTTGTACAAAATAAAGTGTGTGAGCTGCTATATATCGATGAGAAGCACCGAGAGTATTTTTTCTAATGCAATTGGTTTCACCCAAATCCATTATCGTAGTAAAGAGTTATGGTTGATTTACTTTAGCCTATCAAAACAGTCCATCATGGACAGATTCAGATTTACCTAAATTTTAAGGGCAATATGGTCATTTTTCATCACCTCATGGACGAAAATTGGTCATTATATACATATACTTAGCCTCATATCCATCATTTATCATCCAAATTATTGAATAATAAAAAAACCTAGCCTAATTTCAACTTCAATTATCTTGTGATTCAACCGTAGAAAATCCAAATTGATTCCGTAGTTGTGTTCACCGTCTCAAGGGCTTCGAGAAGCACCCCTTATTTGTGTCAATAGGACTTCGAAATCAAAAGGGCCATTTTATGGTAAGGATGTAAATTATGTTGGTGTTATTTATATGGATATGTATATATATATGCATGTGAGCATAAGAAGTATGTTATTTGATTGTTGTTGAAAGATGATTGGGAAATGATGTTGGATTATTCTTGTGCATGGTTGGATTATGTTGAATTGTGAAGGGATTTGGTCTGATGATATGGTATTGAAATGATGATTATATAAATATATACACATAAACCTATTGTTCAAGTTGGTTTTTGGAATGCTTTGCAAATATTGGTTGTATGGAATTATGGAAGAGAATTGTGGTGTTGGGTTGCTAATACTAGATGCCAAACATTTCATTGTAGATAAGTGATTTGTAAAGGCGGAAAGTTGTGTTGAATTGGTATCCGAATCTACAACGAGGTATGTAAAGCATACTCTAACGATGTTCTTTGGCATGAAAACACCAATGTTCCGTCAAGTAAGATTCCGAGGTTGTCCAAAAACATGTATTGTTCTACATTACCAACGAAGTTGTTTCCATTCTATAAAGTGTCAAAATATTTCATTGATATACCAAAAGGCTTCTATTTCATTGTTGTGATATTGATGATTCTAAAACACATTATTGATGTACCAATGAGTCTTTATTACATCGTTATTGTATAGAAGGTCTATTACTTGGTTCCTATTGATGTATCATTGTTCCAAAGGTACTATATTGGCATGAACACTAATGTAATAATCTCAAAAGCTTTTGAACTAAGTTATTTGGAAAGATCTCTTATGTGTGTTACTTGATATACGTGTGGGTGGTAGCTCAGGGGCTTAAGCCTAGCATGGGCCGATCCCGATACTTGATATGATTACAGTTGATATGTACTAGGGGCAGCCTAATGGTCACAGTACGTACAGTATTGATTATTGTTAGGTGGTTAGAGGTTCGGGAGGAGGAGGTAATGGCGAATGATAATTGTAAAGAATGAAATGAACGAATGTATACCGTTCCACAAATGTGTTTGAATTCAAGAACCCAATTCAGATTAATGATAATGTACATGATCCAAAAAGTGTTTATGAAGTGTGGTTCACTTCTATTATGATTTATTCACTTGCGTCTGATTTTCTTGATCCCCCATATCACATATGATTATTTACAGCTTTACATACTCAGTACATATTTCGTACTGACGTCCCTCATGGGGGACCTGCATTTCATGCTGCAGGCACAGGTGCTTCAGCTCATTCACAGCATAGATAGGAGCAAGGTCATACAGCTATTGTTGGTGAACTCCAGTTTGCTTCGGAGCTTTCCGAGTCGGTTCCTTATGTTTTGTTATTGTACAGGAGTCATGTGTGGGCGGGGGTTTGTCCCGACCCTAGTTATGTCATGTATATCCTAGAGGCTTTGTAGACAAAAGGAAGGGTAAAGTCATGGAAGTTTATATAGTGATGTTATATTTGTATATGTGGTTGCCCCGACGGCCAAGTATTATATATATATTTGTGCGTGTTGTGCTGATACAGGTAATTAGAACCTTCTATATGCAACGAAGTGCTGTCCAAATTTTTGCTGACTTGTAAGTGAAAGTACAGGTATTTGAACGGGTTCTTCCGGGCCTTCTCGGCTTCGGGTGCCAGTCCGGCCTGATGGGATTTTGGGGTATGACAATAAAGAAGAAGAATAGAGAAGAGAGAGTGATTATTATTTCTCTTGAGGGATTCTCTTGATGGGTTTATTACAATAAAGGAAGCCCCCTTTATTTATAGGCAAAAACTAACTTTGAAATTTCTAACTTTTCCATAAATAGACATTCACTATATATGGTAAAGTAGACATTCACTATATATGGTAATATATTTATAACAAAAATACATATAGGAAAAAAGGACTTTCCTATATTCAAGACTTAAATAGATTAAGGTGGGAAAATATCAGAAGATTTTAAAGGGTCAAATACATCGACAGATATTTCAACTTGGCACGATCTTTTACTTTGGCATTTTAAGTGAATGGTGTTCATTTTAAATTTCTAAAGTAGTCATAAATTATGTCACTTTGACACCTTTCACTTACACGGCAAAGTGAGTGTAGAACACTTATTTTTGAGCCTGTGACAACTTTATTTTAGTCCATTTTTTTATTTAACGTTATCATTTTTTCTCCCATTTTTCATCCACTGTCTTCTAATATTTTTTTAAGCTCAAATTCCTTTAATGGTACTCCCAAACCCCCTCTATCTCATAGAAAATAATTTATTTGAATATTTTTTCATATCACTTTTAACAATATAATAAAAGAAGTGAAGAAAATAAAAATTTATCTAAAAATATATCTATGAAAAAAACTAATAAAATTGAGTTATTAGTTCAAACGAGTAATATATTGTACCAATATGATAATTAACTCTTAAAGAATATTAGTAACATACAATTTAATCTGCAAGATTTACTTCCAAGCACCCAACCTCTATAAATTCAACTCTCAACAGTACCCATATTTTCTTTTGTTAATTAAATTTTTAATTTTCTAAAAAAATTCAAAATTCTTTCAAAAATTTCAGTCTTTTTTGCCAACTCTTGAATTTAGACCACCCCATTCGGGTTCTTCCCGATGGATATACCTTCACTTTCATTGTTTCATCTTGTGCACACCAAAGATCAGTTGTTCATGGAATAATTGTTAATGGATTGGTGGTGAGGAATGAGCTTGAGTTGTATTTATTTATGGGTAATTATTTGATTAATATGTATGTGACTTTCAAGATTACGGAGGATGCTTACATAGTTTTTGATAGAATGGCTGAAAGAAATGTGTTTTTTTGGACTATTTTAATTTGTGAGTATTCAAATACCTTAATTAACAAAGCTCGTAAAGAAAATGAAAAATTAAATCACCTTAATTAATGAAGGTTAAAGAAAATGGGTTGGGTTGAGAAGATGATTTTGGTGTTTTTTTAAAAAATAATAATAATTTTGGGTGTATATAATGATTTGATGATATAAAATGAGTTGACACAAATTAATTGGTCAATTAAGTCATGTCGGAGCGAGTGCATCCCACACATCAAATCTAATGAAAAAAAGGTGCCAAAATGACACAGTTTGTAGCTTGTTTAGGTGCTTACAATGAAAACCGTTCACTTAAGATGCTAAAGTGAAAGATCATACCAAATTGAAGTATTTGTCGATGTATTTGATAATTTTAAATATTGTGAAAGCATGAATGAATGAGTAGTTGGTTTGATGTCATTACTTTTTGACAAAATGATCTCGTGGATCCTTGTACTAGTCCGAATTTGTAAAGTGAACACCTCTACTTAGACTTTTGTCATCTGAACCCCTCAACTCAATAAAATATAATATTTTATATCCCTCTGACTGTTGACCAAGATTATGTGGTATGGAGAAGGCAGAGTTGGATAAAGCGTGTGACTACACGCTTTTGGGTGTGAGTGGAGATCATTTTAACATTAAAATAATTTAAAAAAATTAAAAAAGAAAAAAAGAGCCAACCCCAACGCACCGCCTCCTCCCCCAGCCCCTGATCACCTACAACCCTCCCTAACCCCTTTTCCTTCGCACCAGCCACCCCCACCTCCAACACCCCCCCCCCTCCTAACACCATATACAACCCTACCCAACCCTCCTTCCCTCTCACCAACCACCCCCACCCCCACCCCCACCCCCAATACATCATCTTCCCTCCCAGCACCACCTATAGCCCTCTCCAACTCCCCTTCCTTCGCACCGGCCACCCTCATCCACACCCTCAACATACTAGCCCCCTCCCCAGTACCACCTATAACCCTCTTCAATCTCTCTTCCTTCACACCAGCCCTTCTTCTTCCCCCGAACACTCCCAACGCACCAACCCCCCTCCCTAGCACCTCCTATACCCCTCTTCAACCCCCTTCCTACACCCTTCAATGCACATAGGAGCGAGTGCATCCTAACACCAGATCTAATAAAAAAAGGTGTCAAAATGACAGTTTATAGCTGATTTAGGTGTTTAAAATAAAAATCGTTCACTTAAGATGCTAAAGTAAAATACCGTACCAAATTGAAGTGTGTCGATGTATTTGATCATTTTAAAGATTGTGAAAGCTTGAATGAATGAGTAGTTGGTTTGATACCATTACTTTTTGGTAAAATGATCTCGTGGATCCTTGTACTAGTCCAAATTTATAAAGTGAACACCTCTACTTAAACTTTTATCATTTGAACTCCTCAACTCAATAAAATATAATATTTTAGATCCCTTTGACCGTTGACTAAGCTTATGTGGCATGAAAAAGGCTGAGTTAGATAAAGTGCGTGCACACTCGTCTGGGTGTGAGCGGGGATCATTTTAACATTAAAATAATTTTATAAATACTTAAATAGAAAAAAAACCACTCCCATCACACCAGCCCCCTCCCATAGCCCTGACCACCTACAACTTTCCCTAACCCCCCTTTCCTTCGCACCAGCCACCCCCACCCCTCAACGCACCATCCTTCCTCCCCAGCACCACCTACAGCCCTCCTCAACCCCCTTCCTTCGCACCAGTCACCCCCACCCCCGCCCCAATGCATCAACCTCTCTCCCATGCACCACCTATAGCCTTCCCCAACCCCTATCCCTAACACACCAACCTCCCTTCCTAGTACTACCTACAACCCAAACACCCCCAACGTACCAACCCCTCTCATCGAGACCTCATACACCCCTTCCCAACCCCCTTCCTCCGCACCAATCCTCCCCTCCTTCCAAACCAAAAAAATCTTGAGTCACTTTTTATTTTATCTTTTCAATTCCCTCTCTCAATTCAATATTTTCATGCTTTTTTAGGATTAAAATTAAATTTGAATTGAAAGTGAGTGATAGTGGATATTAAAAAATTAGTGAAATTCAAGGATAAGGTTGAAAAAGCTTAATGTTTTTTGTCGATTTGTTAAAAATATTCAAATTTGAAAATTAAAAATTCATTATGTTTGTATATATGAATTTTTTATAGTTTAAAATTTAAATTAGTTGGAGAGGAATTTTAATTATTCGGAATGAATTTGATGCTCAATTGTGAGTAAATATAAGAACACGATTATTTAAATTTTTCTAAAATTTATAAAAATTATTTATTTAATTAAATTAAATTAATTATTTAATTTCTTATGTGCCATTTAAAAATGATGTGGAATTTAATGCAATATTTAAAAATTACGTTGAAGCTGACGTGGAGACGATTGTATTACACACACCGAAATAGGGTTTAAAATATTGACTTTTACTGAGTTGAGGGGTTCAGATAACAAAAGCCTAAGTAAAGGTGTTTACTTTATAAACTTGGACAGGTATAAAGATCCACGAAATTATTTTACCTTACTTTATAAAGGGCTTAGGCCCCCAACATCGTGACTTGTAAGGTCACTCAAATTTAAATTCATTCAAAAGGACAAATTTGGTACGAAAAAATTCTCTATCTACATCATGTAGTACAATGCATGTTATATCCATCACCTCAAGATATTAGTATTGTGAAGCAAAGGTTCACCAATCGTATATATACACAAAAGATCATAGTGTTTTAATTGTATTTAGCTTACATAGTACTATACTAGTTGCACCTATTGTATACGGAGAACTACCTAGAATATAATAGGAGTAATTATACTTTAGATTATATCAAATACTATCAGGATATATGAGTTAAACGTAATTTATTTTTATTTTTATGAGTTTATCGTAATTTCAGACTGGTGGCCCGAAATACGATGTACCCTTGGGAAGAAAGGACGGACTCAACTTCGCAACAGAACAAGCTACAATAGACAACCTTGTCGCACCCTCTGCCAACACTACAACCATCCTCGATAGCCTAGCAGCCAAAGGCCTTGATGCCACTGATGCAGTCGCGTTGTCCGGGGCCCACACCATTGGCATCAGCCACTGTACTTCGTTCACCGAACGTCTCTATCCGAACCAAGACCGCACCATGGACAAGACATTCGCCAACAACCTCAAACGTAGCTGCCCAACAGCTGACTCGAACAACACGGTCAACATGGACATTCGGAGCCCTAATGTGTTTGACAACAAGTACTATGTTGACCTCATGAATAGGCAAGGTCTTTTTACGTCCGATCAAGATTTATATACAGATAGAAGGACTCGAGGGATCGTTACGAGCTTTGCTGTGAATCAATCGTTGTTTTTTGAGAAGTTTGTTATTGGTATGATCAAGATGGGACAATTGAACGTGTTGACTGGTGGACAAGGTGAAATTAGGAATAGGTGTGATACGAGGAACAAGGATAAGAAGGTTGATATTGCTACTGTTGTTGAAGAATTGGAGGAAACCTTCTCTGCGTTGTTTTAAGTTTATTTAATTAGTCACTTGTTTTTGAAACAATAATGTGAGTGTCTTTGCTTAAAACAATAATCACATTTTGTTTTGTGATGTAATGTAAGGAGAGGTTGTTTTGGATCTCTTTTCAAAATCATGTTTTAGTAACATACATACTCTCTCTCTCGGTTAATTTGCATGTTGCATTAATTTTAAAAGGTATTAATCCAAGTCTTTTATATTTCTAAACTAGGGAATCGTGCCGCGCTTTGCGCGGTCATGAAAAATATATTAATACTTAATTTATAAATAGTTCTCTTTTTATAATAACGTACTTGTAAAATTATAAAAATTTCAGTTTCATATACGACATATATTATTGTCTATTTCATTCAAATTATATTTAATTAACCTTTTTAGAATATTTACATATAAAAAGATTAACCTCATTTCGTAAATGAGGTTAGTGCAATTTCGAAAAGCGAAATATGAGAAGCTTTTAAGAAAAAAAAAGTAATATAAAATATATAACGAAAGAACATAAAACACTTAATAAATAAGAAGAGTTTTGTTCTAATGACAAATTTAAATGTTTGTCAAATAAAAGGTTTGTGCTTAATATCTAAGATCATATCTTTGAAAATTACCTCATTATATGATAGAAAGAGCAACTTTTAACTTTTCACTCTCTTTATTTTCAGTAATCTCATTCCCAAAACACTTAATTTTTTTTTCAATTCTCACTACTGTAAGTGCTTGTACTCATGAAGAAGCCACAGTAAGAAATCTGCATTATTCAGTAAGTTAACTTTTGATCTTACCTCCACATGTACTTGACATTGACGGAAATAAGGTGTAGGGGTGCTTTAATTGAGTAATATAAATTTAAAAAATAAAGGCAATAATTAATAAAATTGTAATTGATTGTCTTAAATTACAATATAGTAATATCCTTAAAAAGAAATATAGAAAGGTGTTAGAAAAAAGTGAGTGATTAATAATGTTAATAATGGAAAAAAATTACTTTGATTTCTTCAAAAGTTTAATGCAAGAAATTAAGAAAAAAAAATACAAAATCCTTTTTTAAAAAATAATAGAGAAAGGTTTATGGAAAGTGAAAATGATGTTAATGAGCAAGTCAAAAATCATCTCATTATTTATTAAGTATATATTAAATAAAAAAAATTGTTATCTCAAGGCTGATATACATATTCAGTTTGTAAATTAATTACATTAAAAATTCTACACTTCACAAAATGCTTATAACGACTTCTAAATGCTCCAATAAATATTGCTTCTTTATATTATGATAAATGCTAATATATATATATATATATATATATATATATATATATATTCAATACTTACGTATTTAAAGAAAAATTAAAAGTCACTACATTTAACTATATTAATTATATAATAAAAGAAAAAAAGGTTTATAGCTTTAATATTTATGCCTCTATAACTCACCTAATTAATTTTTAACCGTTAACAATAAATTAAATAATGAACTAAAAAATCATCAAACGAAAGAAAGAAAGAAAACTTCTTGTCCCAAAAAAGTTCATCTAACTTATGCTTAGTCTATACATATTAATTTCTCTATAATATTATTTTATTGCATAATAAATGATCATTAAATCACTAAATTTAGTGAAAATAATTTTGAACATGAAAAGATAACTAAGATAATGCAATTAAGAAATAATTTTTAGATTTTCTAATATATCATATAAATTTTAAAAACAAAATATGAATCCACACATTTGGTCTTCAAGAATAAGTAGATTCTTTATTCACACCATTTCATCCACGCTGATAATTGTAATACTAAAAGAAATTTAAGAGAGGAAAGTAACATGGGTGTTTACTTTATTGTATTTAATGTTTTAAGGTAAAAAAGGTCTAAACTTTAATTTAAAAAATAGATGTCAATGCTAACTTAAGCAAGATGTCACATTCTTTTTTTACATAGCTTTTTTTATTTTTATAAATATTAATATAGAGAACATTAACTTTAACTAAAAATACATAAGAAAAAATGATATGAAAAATATTATTGAAAAAAATAAAAGAAGAAAGAAATTAGTTAAACAATGAAGTAGCACCAATTTTGGCTCCTTCAACCCTAAATTTACTATTCTGTTGACTTTTTTTTCTTTTTCTTTAATTTCCTTCTCTTCAGCCGTTCAATAGGAAATATTATCTCCTTTCAAATCACACAATAATATTTTTCCTTATTATTCAAATGATTTGATGTGGATTCCATAAATAGCTTGATATTTTTCTCATATAATTCTTCTTGCCCTTTGACATTCTAATCACTCTTCCTATAAATTTCTCAATCAAAATTGATTTTCTTTTTCAATACATATCTCCTCATTGAAGAAATTATAGTGCAACATATTTCAATATGTATTGCCAACAAAGTAGGCCCTCATTGAAAAAATTATAATGCAACATATTCTCATGAAATTTTTTTATCTTGAAGAGAAACGTTTGTTTACACATGACTTTTTTCCTTATACAATATCTTCCTAAGGGTTGAGCAAAGAGGAGAAGGTTGAAGAAGGCAGGAAACAAATTGAGAATAGGTGGAATATAGATTGTATATTACATTTCACAAGAGAAAGAAGCAAAATTAGAGAACCCAATGTTTGTGATTACCAGTATCTAATCCATTTTATATGCAAAATAAACCGTTTTTAGAAAATGATGAGTTTGGCCTTTTCATATTTCACTTACTTGCATTTGTTTGAATGCAACATTTAAAGGGACACGATTTCTCAATAATTGGTGCATTTAATACTTTAAGTTTTTTTTAAAAAACATAAATGAAGGTGTATTTTATTTATTTACTTATTTTGCATTTTTTTGGACATCAATAAAGGAAAAAAATGGCAAAAATATGAGAAAAAAGATAAATAGCAATGCTGGCAATAGAGGCATGACACATCAGCAACCTTCTATCTCTCCTTTATATATATATATTGATTATCCTTATTAATGATACTTTAAAATTTTAATTTAATTACTAGTAATGATTCGGTGAATTTACAAAATACTATAATTAACTTTTTCTTTATTTGCAGAAGTAAACAAGAAACTTTATTTCTCAATACTTTTCTAAAACGTTAATATGTTGAAACATATGCTCTTTCAGTTATCTTTTACTCGTACCTACTGTACTCTCCTTCATCCCTTTTTATGTGGTACTTTTCAGATTTCGAACATCAAACATGTTTTTTTTATCGCAATTTACTTAAAAGCTTTAAAATATTTGAATTATCAATTATTATAACTTACAATTATTTGATTTTGTTTTAAATATTTTAAAAATTCTCTGTTCGAATTCACAATTAAAATTGGGTAGCTTTACTCTTCAAATACGAACTGTGCCACATGAATTTGAGATAAGAGTGCTAATTACTTTAGTACTTATTTTAATATTAGATTATCCTTATTAGTAACAGTGTTTTGGAAATTTATGATTACTTTATGATAAGGTAATATTTTTCTTGGTTTGTAAAAATAAACAAGTAAATATATGGCATATATTTTTAAATATATTGGACAAGTAAAAGAAAAAAAAGGAGAAGATATTTACTTTTGCTACTGTAAGTATTAGGTAGGGATGAAAATGGGGCGGGACCAAGCAGTTGCGAGACGGACTATGGTATTTGTGGAGTTGTAACGATCATTTCCATCGTTACGGGTGAGTCAATCGCGCAAAAAATATGGGTTAAGTTTACCTCCGATTGAAAGTAAAAACTCCAAGCTAGATTAGTCTTGAAGGAATACGAGTGAAGTATAGTATAGAAAAATTGGGGAATGGATTGGCTAAATGTAATAAAGTGTATCTTGATTTTATGTAAGATAAGGCGATATGAAACACGTAGGACTTTTCAGAATTGAATTTGGATGAGTAGAACTCATGATATCAAACTTAACGCAAATGGGCTAGTAAGGGATATCATGGTTTGCAACAATTTTCGGATATCTACTGCAACACTTATTTGTCTTTTGCAATGGTTTTAACTACCAATTGCAACACTTTTTGACATCTATTGCAACGATTGTTGCCACTTATTCCAACTACTTTAAATACCATTAACTGTTCAAATACCAATTGAAATATGTATATGTGTGTATATATATATATATATATATATGCAAACATCACAACAAAATATTTCATTAATAATAATTTAAATTAACAATCTAATAATCAAAATCCAAAAGCAAAATGTTAAAGTCAAATGATCATCAGTTTTCCCACATAGTATAAAATTCGAGTGGCGATAAGTTTCGTGAAATTCAAAATAAAAAAGATCAATATTAATTAAAGCATCACTTCTTTCTTCATCTCCTTCATTTTGAACAATCATCTCCTTCAAGTAAGGTCAATTTTTTCATCACTTCTTTCTTCATCTCGTTCATTTTGGACACCTATAAAAAGAGAATAAATAATCTTAATTATCACTTAAATGATAATATATTTAAACAAGATAAGTTGGGTGATTGTGTATAATACCATAACGAGCAAGGAAGCAAAAGAAAAAAGAAAATAAACATAGCTCTTCACTCCACAAAAAACTTCAATAGGGCATGACTTATTAAAATACAATACCATAACAATCGTGTATTAAAGAGCAGCATACTCTTTAGTTACTATTCATTCAACTTCTAGTGCAGATAACCATTATCTATGATAATTTATTTCCAAACTCAAGCAACAAATGAATAATTCTATCAAGTTCTGAATCAGCTGGTTCATCGATACCCATGTATCGCACAATGTCTTACAAATTATGACATATATTTAGGCAGGTAGAAGTATTCAATAAAATTGTACTGCCTCGATCACTTAAGTCCACAATGGACTGGGCATTTATATGATACATATAACACATGTTACTAATATTTCTCTGAAATAGTTTAGTTAAAACCTTCTGTTGATGGAGTCTTGCAAAGTCATTCTATGAAAGATTTTTTTTAGGGTGTGTGAACAAAGTCAAAAAATTTGTAGCTGCACATAATTGAGAACTTTGCCTAGAGATGGTTTCACACTTTCTGGGTATCCTTATTGATAATTAGTAGCTTGTTAGAGTTACAAACTGAAAGCTAACTTGTTCAAAAACCAAATGTATTTTGGAGGGGTGAATCAGACAACAAAACAACTTATCTTGCAACTGTTAGGCTATTACTGTGAATTGCCACTTAAATACCTTGGAGTGTCGTTGTTCCTCCAAGAGACTCAGAGTTGGTTAGCAAGATAACATCAATAATTGTTACTTGGGTGGCTAAGTATCTGACATAAATTGGAGACCACAACTCATTGAAGCAGTATTGTTTGGTCTCTAAGCCTACTAGTCTTTCCTATACCAAGATCCCAACTCTCTTAGCAAACAGTGGTAATACAAGTTCACAATACTATGTTATTTTCTTTTTCTGGTTCAATATTAGTATAAACATAGTCAAAATTACAATGTCAAATGCCATATAAATCAAATCATACCTAGTATTTTTTCCAAACACGAGCCACAAACCCAAATCCCTATAAGCCAGAAACTTATCTTTGGCAGCAAAATTTCATGTAAGATCAAGAACAAACCCAGAACTGAACTTCAAGAATTATTTGTCATCTAGAGAAAGATCAAATAAAGGATATGAGCTGCATATACCAGCACAATCTGCCACAACCGAAGTCCTTTTTCAGTCCTATCAAATAGTCGCAGTTCTAATATTTAAAATAAAAGGGCAGAAAGACAGATATTGGTAAGTACATCAGTTTGAAGTCTTCTATCTCGTGAAGTTACAAATCTAGCAAAAATGATGAACATTGGTATTTATGGAGACACTTAAACAAATAGTTACGAAGGCATCTAAGTAAATATTTTGAATGACAAACAATTATTCATAAATGTTTCTAAGAAACTTCAAGGGATTTCAAGATTACCAAACGACATTCAAACTATCGATTCTCATGATGCTCATTTTTCTGTTAAAAGTGATGCCAATAAAAAAAGACTAACCTTGATTGTTACGACCAATAGATGGATGATTGATTTGTTGAATAACAACCTCTTCCCCCGCCGAACGAGCATTGAATCTTAGTATATTAGGATCAAGTGTTAATCCTAGATTTAGACACTGCAATTGTGCAATGTTGTTCATTGTAACATCTCGCTCAATGGCATCTTTTTTAACATTAAATTTTTGCTGCATTCTTTGTGTATCCTCTCTTCCAATTCATCCATTCTCTTTTCCACCAATTCATCCACAGTGATATATTAAGAGGGTCCAGAATCACTTGTTTTTTGTTTCAAAAGAGCCTTGGTCGCCCCGCGTCCGTGTAGTCTTAATCGATGTCTCTATAGCAATGTTGCTATAGTGGGATCGGACGGCTATAACAGAGTATATCGCTGTTTATGCTGAAATTTTTTCAAAAATATGTTATTATTTCTAAACATGTTTAGGGAGGACTTAGACATTTGAAACTATTTTCACCTATTTTCCACCAGAATTCTTCGTACATGTAAGTTATTTATTCCCATTAACTAGTGTTTTGATTCCTGAACCTTAGAATTATTAGTTTACGAGTTTTGGGAAGAGTTTAACTTTTCTTAACAATATTTCTGGTGCAAGGGAGTAAATTTGGTGTAAAATATTTGGGTTTTAGTGAAAATTTGATTATTTACTTGACTATAATTGACTATATAACCACGAAATTGATAGTCTTAAGGTGAATTTATGATGGAAAAAACTCTAAAGGGGGTGGGGTGATCATGTAATTGACCTTGGGGTTCAAAATTAGGTTATAATTCTCTATATTATAGGTCATTTCATTTATTTTGTGTCAAATTCATGATTTTACATCACAAACAAGTGAAAATTGCAAGAAAAAGGGGAAGATCAAGTTTAGTAGAGTATTTTAGGTTTGGATTGAGGTAGGTGATGGTTTTAATGGAACGGAAACCCAATTTGTTTTTGTGTACATGCTAACAGTTTCGTAGTATTGCTTGTACAATGCATGTTCAAGGAAATTATTTGTCATGACCCAAAAACAAGGGTCATGATGTCACTTCTCGCAGTGAACCTTGACAAGTAAGCCTATCACCCAAACTGATACATAAGAGGGAAAAAGACAAAAATAACCCCAAGACAAGGTTTCTAGAATGAAGTCAAACCATAACAAAATTACAAATGTGGAAAGAAATATAACCAAAATATCATACATTCCCGAAACCTGGTTTCAATAGTGTAAGAACTACTAATACAATCCAAGAATTCACTTCAAAAGACAACCAAAAATAGGATACAACTCTGTCTCTGAAATATAATAAAGACATAGTCTAATATAGATAGAAGTGAACTTCGAACGCCTGAAATTAACAGCTACCTTGAAAAGCTCCAAAGATCTCCCGAATCAACCAAATTGGGGTACACTCAAACTAGGACCTGCACCGAAAGAGTGCAATAGGCATGAGTACGGCTCACTTATACTCAGTAGGTATCATAGGCCGACCAAACAAAGTAGATAATAAAACATATAAAATACACACTAAGGGCACGTCACCTGTAGTTAGAAAATGTCCCACAATGCTAGACCACAACTCTTGCACTAACAGTTCTATAATATCCAAATATAATACTACAAAGCACTAGAAATGAATATAAGTATACAATTATACCATATTTAAGTAAAGCCAAAGAGGACGACATATACGAAATCATCAAGTACAAGTAAGGAAAGATAGACAATAGATAAGTAACAAGTCAAATAAGAATATACAATCACATCACAAGCATAATACGGTAAATCCAATAAGAATGATGATGATGTAATGCGAGAGGTTGTCTCACAACCTCCGAGACCTTCGCATAGTCTTCATATACACCTATAGAGCTAAAGATTTTTGAGGTAGGACCCATGGAGGTTCGTCAACCCATATACAATCCATATATATATATATATATATATTCATACATCCTCTCTGACACATCCCTCGAGGAGGGTTTATAAGATGTCACAATATCTCCTTCTTGGCACATTCCTCGGGGAAGGAAGGGTTTAAAACAATATTGCCAGTGTTTCTCAGTATTTTCACGGTGGTAACATTTGTTTTATGAATGAGTATGATATGATGATGTAATGCTCACAATCAATCACAATAAGTATTTCCACAACCAACCACAATGAGTATTTCCACAATCATCCACACCGAGTATTTCCACAACCAACCAATATACCAATAAAATGAGCCAAATATCCACTCATTATTTCCAACCATTCACAAATTTCCACATAATTCATATGCCAATAGTGTATGAATGCATCGCATTACACAATTTGGTACCACAACATGCTTTTCATTAAATAATACACATTTATTCTCATGTATATAGGCTATCAAAATCACATAGGACCTCACACAGTCATACATAGCACATATTATATCAAATCCACCCATTACATCACATATACGCCCTTATACGGGCACAACACATTAAGATAGACATTTTTTATGATTAGTTCTCATACCCTTAACATGTTTTTGTATCAACATCAATCACCCAACCAAGTCTGAAAAATTGGTACGCAACACGTTAACACCAAAGCACTACTCCTCATGAATGGTTCTGGAATGTAGAATCTATATTTCAAAAGGAATCCAACGATGCCCATATTTTCTAATTTTGATTTGGGATCAAGACAGATTTCCGAAATGAATTTTCAAAAAAGAAGGACAAAATCATATTTTTCTATTGAAAAATGTTCCTCATATTTTAGGAGTTTACCACTGAAAACTCAAGAAAAAAAGAGTTAAAATGAGGTTCAAATCAAAGAAAAATGATTTTCAAACTTTATCGGATAAAAATTCTAAAATTCAATTTAAAATCAAGAATCGAAGTTGTTTTAAAGATGAAATTGATGAAAAAATGATAATTAAAGTATTAGAAGCTCATTCAAGTGAAAAATGTTTGAAATTTGGGTTTCAATTGAAGAAATGTCATTTTTAGGCCTTACAGGCTAAAATCCCAAATTTCATCTTCAATCCATGTTCAAAACAAGAAATTAATGTTAGAGATTGAATAAATTAGTAGAAATAAGTGTTATGGAGCTTTCTCGTGCTTAGAAATGAAGAAATAGCTCAAAACCACAAAACCCTAAGCTCCAAGTCTCAAAAATGGTGAAAAGTGAAGAAATATATATATATATATATATATGTGTGTGTGTGTACTCAGGTGTAGCAATCGTGGACCTCGGATTGCGATCGTAGTACCAAATCAGATGGAGGTTTCACAATTGCAGACAAGGATCGCGATTGCAACATCACCTCTGTTGGCCCAGTCGCGATCGCGAGTGCACCAGAAAATGGGTGCACCAGCTGGGGACTTGGTATAAGTTCCAGTTTTTACGAACCCCTCAAAATTCATCCAAAATTTTGTGAACACAAACGAACTATGCTAACCGATTAAATTCAACGCTCTGAATTCAATCGAGATATCATATTTTTGAAAAAAAAATATATGATTTTCACAAAGTTGATTCCCGAAACCTAAAATTACGATTTTTCAAATCGAGGATCGAAATGAGATTTAAAAGGCATAAAACAACGCCAAATATGTTACCACCCTAAAATCGATGTTTCGAATCTACTAGCGCAGTATATTTTTTCATACGTAGCGTAGATCAAAAGATATCAACAGGATTCACATATTGATAACGCTCAACTTACACGTCAATTTAGGTGCAAGGCGGTCGTTGTCAATATATTTACCCAACTAAGAGTCGGGGTCAAATCCACCGGGAACAATGTGAGTGGTGATTGAGTAGGATCGAAATGAGAGCTACTAACTATATTCAAACCTATGGTACAAAAAGGTTTGGGGGTTTTGGAATAGCTTTAAACATATAAACAATTCTTAGGCTTCTAAGGACTAATTCGAAACTAAGAATAATTAGAGCGTAAATAATTAAAAATGGATCTTGGGGTTATGTTTTCCTAGGGAAAATCTATGCATGAGAGCACGATGATTTAGTGAAAATTCTGATAGACAATGATGTGGTAGGCTAGGTTTAAAGTCATTGAGGTGAGTTTTTCAACAAAACCTCAAAGATGTCACTCATTGACTCTTTCGAGTACCTAACAAGTGTATCAATTAAAACCACCCAAAATCTCAATTGGGCGCCCTATTTCTAGGATGTTACCCAAGATATAGTCAACCTCATAATCACCCTTATTTCTAAGATAGCAAAAATTAGCCAACTCTGCCATAAATTGTCTACTATTGCCTTGGTTCCTACATCCCTCTTTTAAGGATGATGTAGGTTCCTAAAATTCAGTCAAACACCTCTTTCAAGGATAGTTTGAGCTTTCAATAGTTTGGAATTTTCACCCATCAAACCCATTTGGGTATTTGGGGCTTTCACCGACAAATCCCAACCAAGTTAATCAAGCAATAGTAGAACCCATCATCAAAACATTAGAATCTACACAAATATATCACTACCCATACACACTTGCACCCTATTCAAACATAACTCCAAGAGGTAGATCTAGAAAATCATACACATAATAAACACAAATAAACCAAAACTTCCATCAAAGTTAGTCATTAAAAATAAAGATAAAGCAAACTACAGTTTAAGCTCCAATGAATCTTTAATGGAAGATGCTAAATACACTCTTTGGAGTTCCTTTAATTAAGTCTTAGCTTGAATTAGTACAAATTTAGGCACCAAACTCCAAGAAAATTACAAAACCCTAAATTAAGTCTTTGTAGCTTTTCGTCATTCCTTGATTGCGTTCGCGACTGCCACGATCGTGGTAGTCATATCGTGATCGCCCTCATGCTGACTTATTGACTGGACGCAATCGCGGTAACTGAGAGTCAATTTTTGGGCCAGCAGTTCAACTTTTATTCTTTTTGCTCACATTTCTTCTCTTTTTGACTTGGATGACTTGATCGTCTTTCCTTTTCAATTTTTACTACACAAATGAGCATTAGGTAAGACATTAACATAAAATCAATGGAAAAGTATGATAGTTTAGGCTTAAAAGGTGCTAGAAAATCATCAAATTGATGACTTATCACATATAAGGCTCTCAAAGCAATCAAAAATAATAATATCACATAAATGACACCAAAATACATCTACAATCGTGCTAATCAACTCCACACCCTAAAAATATCACAACACAACTAAGGGAAGAAGTAAATAGTCAAATTACATAAAAATATATATTTCACTTATTTTATCAGAATTCAGGTCGTTAAAGAATAATTATTTGATTCCTAAGTATTAATTTCATGCAATGAACTTATATGGAAATCTTGTTGGCTATTACAAATATTAATTTGTATTCATTTTGATTGTGATTGTTATAATATCTACCATTATTATGGGATGTATCGATTTTTGGACATCTGCACGGGATTGATTGATATAAAATTTACAGGCACTTGATGTTTGAAATTTAATACATAAATAAGAGCTTGTCCACTACCGGTCATGACTAATGATAACTATAAGACCCTTAGCATGTATGAATGATTTATTCAGTGAACTGAGGTTTATGTTTTTCTTGATTATATTAATTCTTTGAGTGAATCCGACTTAATGTTGTCATTATTATGATGATTGCTTAAGAGAATCGGATTATGTTCTTAATTTCTAAGATGATTCTTTATGTAAGTCGGGATGCATGATATTTGTCTTGTTGTTCTTTTGGGTCCTTGAATAGTCTGGGCTAATTGCTAGTTGTGACATACTATTTGATTCCTATTATTTGAGTGATTGAGACATGATTTACATGATTGTTACATCATGGTTGTTAACTTGGAGTTTTATTTGTGGCCATAGTTTGACTTGACTTATTATCCTTGTTGACTTATATCGACTAAACTTCATATTATTCTTGTCACAATGTTAAGTCTTATGAACTTGAGGTAGAGTTGCATGATAGGGTTCATAGTTGTCTGGTTGTAGTACGTTATGATTATCTATTCATATTTTTTATTTTAGCTTGGTAGATAATCCAACAGGCACAGAATTATTTCTTGTGTACTGATACTGCATGTGCTTTTCTTTTGTTGAGTGTAGAACATATTCCAATGATTGTTTCGAGACTTCAGACCATATTATCGTTCCATTTCTTTGCTTGCTGTGAGTTCTTCACTTAATTTTTTAGTCCATTATTTGAACTTAGACATTTCTTTAATTTTGGGATTGCACCCTCTTTTTGACAATTATTAAAATTTTGATATAATGAATTTTAGAATTTAGAAAATTATTTAATATTTTGTTATTTCCTCATTTATCTTCATTTTGAGAATGATTTAGTTGTCTATTTTTAACTAAGTATTGAATTATTTGATTCTTCCACTGAAAAATTAATGTACATGCCACTCACAATGAGTTTAGATTGCAATAGAAGCAGGATGATTTTTAGATTTACGAATTTACAAAAAAAATCCGCAGTGCATCTGTACTGCGCTACCATTGACACCTTAGTATGGGTACCATTAGATGCCATTATTATCAGTAGATTTGCACCATAACAATACACTTGACAATTTTTTATTTTTTTTTTTGTAAAGGGTGATAAAATAGTTAGTTAAAGCATTATTTTATTACTTTTTAACTTTCTCTCAAACTTTTGTTTGGTGAGAAACAGTGAAAAAAGTTTCTTTTTTTGTGTGGAGTTGATCAGTTGATACAACAAGAGACTTTATAAAACTTGAAATTTGTGAGGAATAATTATTAGGTAAAGTTGATTTTACAGGTTCAATTAGTTTGATCCCCATTATCTATTTTCGTCTCTCTCTAGATAAAAGTGTATCGATACAATAAAGTAGACTTTGTTTATACCATAACAATCAATACTTTTACAATTAAGGATGACAATTGAGGCAGATCGTGGAGGATCAAATCTTTTATTTTTAAAGTGGATGGAGCACATGGTAGGAAGTATCTAAGTTCATGTTTCTTTAGTTGTTTTATGCAACCTTCTTGCAATTTCAGTTAAAAAAATAATAAAAATTTAGCATGTTTACGAAAAAAATGAATATCTAATTACTCTTATGTTATACTTTTGAGCTCGAATCTTCTCCATCAAAGAAGATCTAGCATCCATAAATGCCAAAATATGCCCCGGTGTCGAAATATCAAGCCTAACCATTTGGTTAGCTAAAGACTAAACCTTTAAGGCTAAAGTCCTCTCCTAGTCTAAAGATGCGCCAAGTTACACATGCTAGTCAACTTTTAGCTCAAGGCATCCGCAACATATTAGCCTTGCACGAATGGTAAAGAATAGTCAAGTCATAATCCTTAAGCAACTCAAGCCAATGGCGCTGCCTCATATGAAGATATCATTGGGTAAAGAAGTACTAAAGGCTACGATGATCTGAGAAGATCTCACAACGGACTCCATTCAAGTAGTGCCTCCATAACTTCAAGTTAAACATAACAACACACAACTCTAAATCATGGGTAGGATAATTGCTCTCATGAGGCTTCAACTGACGAGACGTATATGCAATTACCTTGCCTTCCTACATCAACAAAACACCCAATCCAATACCAAAAGCATCACAAAATATGATAAAGCCCACGCCCTCCTTGGGCAAAGCCAATATAGGAGCTGGAGATAATAAATCCTTAAGCTTTTGGTACCTCTCCTCACAAGCATCAGACCACTATATAGAAATCTTTTTTTGAGTCAACTTAGTGAAATGAGGTGTAATAAAAGAAAAACCCTCAACATAATGCCGACAATAACCTGCTAAGTCGATAAAATTCGAAATCTCGATGGGCAAAGTAGGTTTAGTCCAATCACGAACCGCTGTAACCTTGGCTGGATCAACCATAATACCTTTCTTTGTCACCACATGACCCAAGAAGGAAACAAACTCTGAGCAAAACTCACACTTAACTTCACGTACAACTTCTCATCCCTTAATCTCTAAAGCACAATCCTCAAATGCTCCTCATTCTCAACCTCTCTCTTGAAATACACCAATATATCATTTATAAATACGATAACAAAGGAGTCAAGATACTATCAAAATACCCAGTTCATCGACTCCATGAATGCGGCAGGGGCATTGGCCAACTCGAAGGACATGACCAAGAATTCATAATGACCATATCGAGTCTAAAGATCTTTATTTGGAATATCCAAAGCTCTAATCCTCAACCGGTGATATCCAGACCTCAAATCAATCTTTGAAAACACCGCAGCACCTTGAAGCTGATAAAAAAAATCATCAATGCGAGGAAGAGGATAGTTATTCTTAATTGTCACCTTTTTCAACTGGCGATAATCAATGCACATCCGCATAGATCCATCCTTTTTTCTTTACAAACAAGACAGGCTCACCTCAGTGTGAAGTACAGTCGGATAAATCCCTTATCCAATAACTCCTGCAACTGATCCTTTATTTCCTTCAACTCTGCTGGGGCCATCCTATAAGAAAGAATGGAAATGGGATTGATGCCCGACTCAACATCAATAATAACATTAATATCTCGATCCGAAGGCATACCAGGAATGTCCGTAGGTAACACATCCATAAACTCATGGACAAAACGGGCAGAATCCAAGGAAAGAGGCAAAACAACATTAGTGTTATGAATATGATTCAAGAATGATAAACATCCCCTCTCAACCAATTTAAGAGCCAGAACATAAGATATAATCCTCTTAGGACCTGAATGAAGTACACACTTCCAAGCTATCCTTAACACACCCAGCAAAGCTAAAGTCACAGTCTTATCAGAATAATCTCAGACATCATGATAAGGGGCCAACTAATCCATACCTAAAATAATATCAAAATCAACCATATCTAATACAAGTAAATCTACCAAAGCTTCATACCCTGCAAAAGTCCCAACACAAGATTGGTGCTCATGATCCACCAGTAAAGAATTACCTATCGGGGTAGATGCACGAATGGACATGGAAAGAGGCTCACTAACAGAATAAAAACCCAAAGAAAAATACACAGACACATAGGATAAAGTCGAACCAGGATCAAATAATACAGATGTAAGTCCGAAACAAATGGGGATGATACCTGTGATCACAACTTCAGAAGCCTCTACCTCAGGTCTGGCTGGTATAACATAACACTATCCACGACGATCAATTATCTGAGTAACCCCACAACCACCACCATGGGCTCTATCATCTCTACCTCTCCCACCTTTGGTAGAACCCCTACCTCTCACAGATGAAATAGGAGTAGCTCTAAACACATAGCGAGAACGGTCCTTGGCGACATGGCAATCTCATCACACACATAACAACCTCTACGACCAGTATCAACAGGAGAATATACAACTAGGCCAAACGGCCACCCTAAACTGTTGAACTAGAAGATCCACTGCCTGAACTCTCTAAAGTCACCTGCATAAGCCTACCATGGTATCCACGAGAACCTCTAAAATATCTTCCTCGAGAGGTCTAACTCTTGAACTCATAAAAATATCGCGCCTTCTTGGCGCCTCGCTGAGATGAACTAATAATACCCCCTGTCATCTTAGCGTGATCCACAATACTCTAAAGAGGAGCCTCAAGCTCAACCATCTGAGATGTAGCTAACTGAAGGAAGACATCCAAACCCCTCACAAACTTTTAAATCTTCTCAAACTCAGTGGAAATACTATTGTAGAAATATCTGGACAGGGTACGAAAGCGTGCCTTATACTAAGCAAGTGTTATGGATCCTTGCTCCAAATGATCAAACTCGTCTGACATACGATCTCTCAAACTAAAAGGCATAAATCACTCCAGAAAAGCATTAACAAACTGTTCTCATGATAACTTAGGAGCATCAATAGGACTACAACCGACAAATGACATCCACTAATCTATCACAACATCTCTCAACTGATATGTAGTATAAGCCACACCATCCGTGCAGAAAGAGTGAAACACAACTCAGAACATAAGGTATGAAAGATTTCGCATGATAAGGAATAAAATAAAAAAGATTTCCTAAAGACATCTTATAGCCTCTCGAAGATGGATATGGACGTCTACGTATCGTTCCGCGAGACTCTATTAGACATCCTATTCTTACCCTATTGAGACCAATGAAGCCTGGCTGATTCGATACAAATTTGTAACGACCAAAAATGAAGGTTATGATGACACTTGTCGCGGTGTCCCTTGACAAGTAAGCCTATCACCCAAACTGATACATAAAGAGAAAAAACCAGAAATATCCCAAGGTAAGTCTTCTAGAATGAAGCCGAACGATATAAGTAATCATAACGATACGGAAAGAACTTATCCGAAATACCAATTATGTCCAAAACAGGTGTCAATAGTGTAAGAACTACTAATACAATCCAAGAGTCAAATACATCAAAAAATAACCACAAATAAATAATATTTATCTCTGAATACTAATAAAGACATAACTACTGTAGAATGATAGAGGTGAACTTTGGACGCATGAATGTCCAATCGCTACCTTGAAAGCTCCAACAATCACCCAAGTCAATCAAGTTGAGGCGCACTCGAGCTAGGACTTGCACCAAAAGGGCGCAGTAGGCATGGGTACGGTCCACTTGTACGCAGTAGGTATCATAGGCCGACCAAGAAAAGTAGTAATAAAGCATACAAAATATACATTAAGGACACATCACCTGGAATCAGAAAACGTCCCACAATGATAGCCCATACCGCTCACACTAACACTTCTAATATATCTTACATATATTGCAACATCACACCAAGATATATCAAAAGTACGTATTATATCACATATAGGAAGAACAAGGAGAAACATGCATATACAAGATCATCAAATACAAGTAAAAGAAGATATAATAAATACATAGATGACAAATCAATATGGCAATACCACACAACATAACACAATAAAGTAAGTGCAATGCATATGATGATGATGATGATGCACAAGGTCGTCGCACAATCCACTTATACACCTACGTAGGCAAGCCTCCTAATGCAGGACCCATGATGGGTTCGTCAACCCGTATACAATCCACATATCTCATATCTGGATTTCGATGGGGTGTTCAAAATTCGTTCGGAGTTTGATATACGCAAACAAACTATGCAATCACTCTAAATTCAACGTTACGGACGTGATGGGGATATCAAATTTTTAAGAAAACATCATTTTCACAAAGTTGACCCCCTAAAACTCGAAATCACAAATTTTCAAACTGAGGGTCGAAATGAGATTTAAAAGCCGTAAAATCATACCAAATATGCTAACACCCTAAAATCAATATTTTGGATCTGCTGGCAAATTTAGATTTTCCATACAAGGTTATTTTGATCAAATGTGGGTCCCACACTCATTTTTTAAATTTTTGATCAATAGGTCAAAATGAGCTCGGGTGCATCGGGACCCAAACCAAAGGTCTACCTAGCCTAAAATCAATATTTTAGAGCTTCTGATGCAGTCCGTTCAGCCATCCGTCGCACGACTCAAAAGATATCTCCATAAGTCTAAAATAAGGCTCTCTAAGCCATCAAAAACCACAATATCGCATAGATGGTACTAAAATACATCGAAAAATATGTCAATCACTCTCACACCCCAGAAATATCATAATGCTACTACGGAGAGGGTTAAAATAGTCAAATCACATAAAATTATAAATTTCACAAATTTCATCAAATTTTTTAGGTCGTTACATAATTATTGTAGAGAATGTGTATAAAATTTGTATAATATTTGTATAGAATATGTTTTTGTATATGATGTGTATAGAAACTGTAGAATTATTGCATAATATATATATATATATATATATATATATATATATATATATATATATATATATATATATATATATATATGAATAATTATTGCAGCTAAAGGTTGTATACAATGTGTATAGAAAATATATAATTGTTGTATAACATATGTATTTGTACGGGATGTATAAAGAAATTGTATCTTTGTTGTATAAAAAATGTATATGAATAATTATTGTACCTAAAGATTGTATATAGAAACTTTACAATTTCTGTTATGATGTGTATAGAAGTTGTATCATTTTTTGTATAAAATATGTATATATGTATTTGGTATCAAATTTGCTTTGACACATTCTTTTTTTTTAAATGTATTTGAAAAACAAAACTCTTTTATACAATAATTATACAATTTTTATAATTATTTATTATTTTTATTTTGGTCAAATTAAAAAGAAAAAGTTCAGCCATTTTTTAAATAAAAGACCAAAAAAGTAAGCAATGATAAAAAAAAAAAAGAAAAAAAAAGCATGGACCATTCAGAAACTAACAAAGAAAAAATAAAAAAAATAAAAAAATTAAATAAAGCATGCACCAATCAAAAATTAACAGAGCAAAAAAAAAAAAAAGACATGCGTCAGTGACTGATGTCCTTCATATGGCTACAACTTGAATTTTCTTTTTCTTCATTGTCCTTTTCTTCTTTTTATAATTATATAGGGAACAAAACTTCTAATATCAAATTTTCTGTTTTTTTTTCACGATTTTTACTTTAATTCTTTCTCAATTCTTTCCTAAGAAACTTCAAACAAATTAGTGAAAAATTAGGCATTGTTTTAAATTTTTTTCTATAATTTGAGGTTTTAATATTTTCATAAATAAGCTTTGTTTTGAGTTATAGATAATAAAAGATCAGTTATGTATTAAAAATCTCAAATCTGAAATTGTGGATTATTTGGTGTAGTTTTGAGGTGTTTATGAATGAATTTGATGATTGAATTCAAGGAAGAAGATGAAGTCTATTTTTTGATACAACAGTGTATATATTTGTATACTATATTATGTATTATTGTGTATACAATGCAGTCTTTTTATTTCGGTGATATTCTTCATTCTCTTCATTTTATACACACTTATACAATGTAGATACATTATTTAAATATTATATACACATATGTATATATTCTGTCAAGACCCGATTCACGAGTCGTGATGGAAGCTACTAGATCCACCAGTAGGTAAGCCAACACCGTAATCCGGAGCTAAGGCAACGGGTTATTTTGGTAGAAACGTCCGACAAGGGCCACAATAAATGAACCCCACAACAAACAATGATGTTCCACAACAGACAATCAACTACGGGAACCAATTCCCACGACCTGGTAATATTACTATAAGAGCATCTAAGTTGGGCCATAGAAATACAACTCAATGTCTAAATAATCCTATACATTCATCTCAAACACAAAAGACTGAATAAAGATAGGAGGAAAATGGGCGACTCAAACTCCAAGAGCTCACCATGTCTCCGAAAAGTCAACATAGAACGATCTCAACTCAAAGGCGGTAAATAGTACTCGGGTCTGCACTAAAAAGGTATAGAATTGTAGTATGAGTACCAAAATAATGGATACTTAGTATAAATCATCGGCCGACTGAGCTAAATTATGATATAAAGATGATATAAAGTAATAGAATAACTATAAATCAAAGTACAGAATCGAACCTGAATTGTCTCCATCATTACTGTACATAATAATTAATCAACTAGAACAATAATACAACATCTCATATCACAATGTACCACGGCCATCATACACAATGAATAATCGATTCGGAAGCTTAAAGCAACATATATACAATTATAATTGCATAAATGCTAAGTTTAACGTGCATACCATCATTAGAGCATAAAGAAAAAGAATTTGTCATGGTGTCTCGTACCACTGGAAAGTACACCAAAAAGAACACAAATTAAAAAACTCATCAAAGCATCCCATACCATCGGAGAGTGCACCAATAGATCAATTCATCAACGCATCAAGAATATGTATATACAAAACCAATTCATATTTACCATGATTTCCACGTTTCCATTAACGGCCATTTGCCAGGTCCCATAATCATCATCAATTACCACAATTTGACACAATGAAAAAAGTATAATTATGACCATTTATATAGTTATATAGACCTCTAACTCATTAATATACTCAATCTAGTCTATATCAACTAACCACCATTTATTATTAACCTACTAGCTTGATAGTCATCATAAGGTTTCCAATCATTAGCCTAACCGATTCTCTATAGACCTTCTTCATGAAATAGCAAATAATTACCATTTATTAAATAGCCAACTTTCACATCTAGTCAACATGCACAACTAAATCATAATCACCATTTAACCCGAAGTTTATTCCTAGTTACCATAGGTGCACTAGCCAACATATATAAAGAGGTTACATAGTATCAAACACATTTATTTGTCTATTATTCAACACCTCTCATTTGTTAACACCATAAATCTCCAAGTCAACACTTAGGGAACCCACGACATCACCTATTAGGCGTCAATATCACAAATCATCAACAATGCTAGGTCTATTATTATCATTAGCTATTTAACAAGCATGGCTACTAATTTCCTCATTTAACTAAACGAGGTTCACCAACTAGTATTCTAGGCATCCTAGCCATCAAGTAATATAACCACTTTATATAAATACTAGTTATCACATAACTCATTTCATTAGGCGAAATTTCATACCTAACCATTTATTCAAGCCAAATATATTTACTAAGTGATTCCTTAATTCTACACAATATTACACTTACTAATTAATCTTGACTCGCTAGTCGACAATTTCTAGTTCTATTCACTATTTAGTATTAATAAGAGCCACGTCACTTAACTAATGATAATGATAGATAATTATAGACACTTTTCAAGAAAAACATAATGTCCTATATGCACACAAGGACTTAACACAAGCATGTATAGACCTATATTTTCACACATGCTTACCATACATAAGATCACCATAACATCAATATATCCTCCAGCTTTATCGAGCATCACGATAATATCAATACCACTTCTAGATTTATTGGACATCATCACATCATCACATCATCAACATATCCTTCGAATTCACCGAGTATCATCATAATATCAATACTTTTTTCGAATTTATCAGACATCAGCACATCATCAACATATCCTTCGAATTCACCGAACATCATCATAACATCAATATATTCTTCGAATTCACCGGGCATCATCACAACACCAATATTTCTTTCGAATTTACTGGGCATCATCATAATATCAACATGTTCTCTAAATTCACCGGGCATCATCATAACAGTAATATATTTACCATGACATCAATATACATACATACATACATGCATACATACATATATATATATAATGTGTGTGTGTGTGTGTATATATATATATATATATTCAAATTAATAACAAGTGCAAGCCCATGAAGAATAGAATGTAAAAGAAGTAACAAGGACATATTATCACATCTTGCCATTCATTATCAATGCAATATATTTGTAGGTGCATGAGCATATATATACATATGACAAGAACACTTTGAATATTATCGGCTTTACATGATTATTAGCATAGTCAACAACTAGGTATGATTATACTTCCTAGAATCTCCTTTTATATGCATGATTCATAATACAATGATTAAGAGATTCTTTTGCACAAACATTAGTTTGGTTATTGGGCTTGAACATAATATGTGTAATAGCATAATCCAAGGTTCACATAACAACAAGCCAATAATTCATGTGATGGCATAGTGATAGGCTCAATTTACAAGACTTTCCATTGCTAATCAACAATTTCAAGAAGATGACAATCAACACACACATTATTTCCAAAGCCAACATTGTGAATAACCCATCTACCGGGTCTAACCATCACATTCCCAAAAGCATATTCTAGGTGTTTAACAAATATCTAGGTCACTAACAATTTACATAATCCAAGCTTAATGCAGTCACGTTCCGATTCTAACATTCAAAATATCAATTCAAGTCCAACTTCTACCCAAGACTAGACTAATTCATCGACATCATGTCTCAGATATTTAACAACACATGCTAGTTTTATGGTATAATTCTTCCTTAAATATTAATCTTAGATTATTCAAGGCATCTAAGGCAAATTTCACAACTAAATATATCTAAGGGAAAATTACTCTTAGTGTGAGTGAACAAGGTCACTCCCGTATAATTGCAACAACTAGAGCATTCTCATACTATTTATGAGATAACAAGTCCAACTAGCCAAGGTTCTAAGCTGTAAGTCAATCACTACACTACACAAGTTCAATGGCATAAGTAGTTCAACTAATCCCAGATTACCATTTATCATACCAATGCCTAAAACCTATCCAATCTCAATAAGATATCAAAATCATACTATAATAAAGTTCAACCTAACAAAAGTAAGTGTAACCTACCTTGAATCCAAATATAGCTAACGAACCAACAATCTTCGTTTTTCCTTCTCGAAGCTTCTCCAAGGATCCATGCTATCAAAAATATAATTTATGCATTATTACGATAACAACAATGCCCATAATGCACCATCATTATTTGGGTCCAAAACGACACCTAAAACCTTCAAATGGGTCCCACATACGGAAATCGAATTTCCAAGATCAACCCAGCGTTCAAATACCATTATTGTCACAACTAGATTTATCAGATCATGATGGCACCTACCATAACCCACCAGTAGGCAAGCCAACCCGTAGTTCAGAACGGCTAGTAACGGGCTACTCAATAATATAGGGAAAAGAATGCAAAAAATTGACATAAAGATCAATACATAATAGAATCTCACAACCAAGTAGTATCAATACAAGAACTTCTAAATATATTTAAGAGTACAAAAGTGGTCTATCAAGAGAATTACACTAATACAACTTATCTTTGCATTCAATATAAAAACTAGTCTTATACAAGGAGAGAGATGAGTAATACTCCGAATGTCAGGAGTTCACTCTAAGTCTTTAAACCATGGCTGATCTGCACGATGTACAATCAACAACGATAACCCGTACTATGAGATGCAGGCTGAAGAAGTATAGTATAAGTACCAAACAAATGGTACTCAGTAGGCAACTGCCAACTGAGCTCCAAAGATAAAGCAGATATGTACAACATATAAATATAATGAAAACTACACCCAAGAGTGCAGATGTTATATAATAAGTTAATGAGAATAATAAGGGACAACTATCCTGTTCAAATCCAAGATTCTAACATAACAATACTAAGGAAGTATCAAGGTGAACTATCCTATTCCAGCCACATTCATCAGACGTTGATACTATCTTATATATCGCAGGCCAATATACGAATGGAGAGTGAAATAAGGATATATAGCAAAATCCAAGGTCAAGAAACGAATATACAATATGAATAAGCGAAGGAAAGGATATACAGTACTGCCATAGCTTTATATAGCTATATATATATATATATATATATATATATATATATATATATATATATATATATATATATATATATATACATACACATAAACATGAGGTCATCTCAAAGAGTAGTCTAGATCATCATATCCTCATTCTAAGACCTCATCATGATACTATTAGGATTCAATATGATCATACTCAGGGTTTCTAATCCACATGGCTAAACATGATATAATCGTGTACAATAATATTGTTAGAAGATAGAAGAGGCCAAAGACATACCTCAATTCCCGATACCAAATCAATGTTCAATCTATCATAAGCTAGCCATAATAACATCAATAACAATGAGAATAACCGGCTACTCTAGATAACCAAATACCTAGCCAAGCCTGTGTGTACCCCCACCTCCCCAGACTCAAAAGGTTCAATTAACACACAATAATACAAGTCACATTCTTCACCCATGTTTATGCAATCATCTCATACTGGCTGATAGACACAGGTGCATACTGGTGATAGGTGATGTAAGGTACAGAATCAATATCACAACTCATCATAACCATCATCATTATGACTATCATAATTGTAATCAACCTCCGGCCTTGCTGGGTATCAACGTATTATCATAATATCCTTTGACCCTGTCGGGTATCAATATCATTATAATAGCATCCTCCGGCCTTGTTGGGTATCAATATCATGTAGTATCCTCCGGCCTTGTGGGTATCAATCTCACATTAGTATCCTCCGGCGTGTCAGGTATCAATATCACATTAGTATCTTTCGGTCTTTCTGGGTATCAATATCACAATAGTATCCTCCGGCCTTATCGGGTATCAATATCACATTAGTATCTTCCTACTTTGTCGGGTATCAATATCACAATAGTATCCTCCGGCCTTGTCGGGTATCAATATCACAATAGTCATTACAAAATAACATATACTAATAAAATCAGGAACATAATCATATTACCGAAAAGTATCTATCTAGTCAATACTTCCCAACTACTAGTCATTAGCTAACCAACACTTATTATAATAAACCACTTGTTCACTAGTCATCATATGACCTCTAGTTATTAGCCTAAACATTAACCTTATTCATAGGGTAGAAACTGACCATTATTTATCAAATAGCTAACATCTAACATCTGGCCAACTAAACAACACATATCTGTTAACCATTATTAGACAACACATAATCACTTATCATTTAATGATCATTTATTAACTAACATCATTCATTAACTAACCATTGTTAACCATTTAATCTGTATTTAACTATTCATTAATCAACCATTTAGCAACTATTTATAGTTATTAACTAGTCACCTCTTATTACTAACATCACTTATTATCTAGCCTCGTTAATACACAACTCCTCATTCTGGCAACTAATAGATATTATAAACTTAGTCATTAATATCACTAATCTTCACCTAAGCTAAACTCAACATCATCATTATCCATGTATTAACCATCTATAGCTACCATATTTTAACTAAGCAAGACTCATTAACTAATACATTTACTTCCTAGCCACCAAGTGCTATAGTCTCCTAATAGACAACTAACTACCATGTAGCTTAACCCTTAATTAAGTAGAACAATCATAAGACCATATTTCATCTATAGTCGCATAAGTTACCAATACAATAACCATGAAAGTACCAAATCTATGCATGCCATCACCAGTATCCAATCAAATAAATCGTAAACAACATACCGCATTTTTCTCTATCCCATACCCGAGAAATATATATATATATATATATAAAACATGTATATGAATCCATAAACTTTAATCGTATCCTTTACAATGATAAACACTTCTTGGATATCCAATTATTATCATAACATAGCCTTTGGCCCAATAATATATCCAAAATAACCACAACATCATAATCACGGCCTTAGGATTATATACGTATCTGAAACTCATATGAAATTATTTTTTTCCGATTAATGTTTCATAGTAGTTTCCGATTAGGATTTTGAGGAGACTCACATGCACAAATACGTTTCTTAGTATAATTAATGGAGTAAAAATTATAATTTAAGTTAGGAACGTAAAAAAATCAAACCGATAAAAATGTTATTAATTTATCGTTATAGGGTTAACGATTTTTTAATAATTTTATAAAAATAAATTATTAGGTTATTGATTCGATTTTAATTTTTTTTACTGGGTTATTAGATAAACCGATAACACAATAAGTTTATGTCAAATTATTATTTTACATATCTATATCTATCTATCTATATATATATATATATAAAAGTAGAATTTTGGTTGCAACTAAGATTTGATTTCTTTACATGTTAGTTACTACTTTTTTATTTTATGATTATTTTCTTATCGGTTAAATCGAAAATCAAATCGTTAGGGACTAAAAATCGATAATCAATATAACTACATTCTCTTTATTATAATTATGTGTATTAGTTTCTTTAGTAATTGTTTTGTTATTATCTTTTAAAATATCTGCTTTGATATTTAGTACATTTCTTTAGTTAGAATAACTCATATGATATATATAATTAAGATTACAAAATTGAAGTAGTTTCATAAAAATAAAAATTGGAGTTTTAGATTGAATTAATAAACGGCTGGAATTTTTTTTTTAGATTAATAAATGAAAGTTTTACAAAATTAATTAATGGATGAAAGTTTTATTTCTTAAACTAATTAAGAGATAAACATGAGTTTTACAAAATTAATAAATTGATGAAATCTTTTTTTTTTAGATTGGAAGTAATGGAGGAAGAGGGATAATTAATTTTTTTAAATTAAAAAAAATATATTTTTTATTTTTTTAACCATTAAAAAGGATGATTTGGCTTAAAAGTTACTCCATCACGCACGTGATGGAGTGTAAAACCCAAACATTTCGTCACATCAGCAAAAAGGGCCACGCGATGTACTAAAAGAATAAGTTCAGGGGGAACTTAAGACATGTCAAAGTTCAGGTGTACCATGAATAAAACTCAACAAGTTCAGGGGGGTAATAGATACTTGTCTCTAAAACAAAACATAAAAAAAAAAATTGTTTTGTTGAAAATACAAAAAGTAAATAATGAAAAAGGAAAAATAAGATTTAATACAATTAATATACAATTTATCTTCCTTAAATATAGTTAACCTTAATTACTGATATTTATCCATCCTCAATTCCTCTAACCGTTGTTTATCCTCCTATTTTAATGCTTGTATTAAGAGTTTTTATCTTCATACACTACCTTCCTCTTTGTACACGATGAATTTGTGGCAGTAAACTAAAAACCTTAATTTCGGCGTCTGCAAACAAATTGCTAAGCATTATAATTTGAAAGAAAAGCAAAAACACGTATTTCATTTGATATCAAATATGAATTCTGTTAATTTGTATTAAATCATGATACGTCATGGAGGGAGATGGGATTCATTAGATTTGTTAAATTTTTGTATGAAAATGGATATTATCCATTCAAAACGAATTTAAAGATTTATTTTTTTGTGTTTCTTCAATTCTCTATTGAAGAGTTTCCATCATCATACACTTTCTTTTTCCTGCAAGATTATATTATTCTAGTAAATCAATTTCACAATTTCTTTTTTGTTTTATACAATTTCTGAGAATTTTTTTGAAAGAAAAACAAACATAAGTTATTGTTGTGTTATAAAAATATGATTTTGATGATTTGCATTCAATCATGATACGTCATGGAGGGAGATGAGATTCATAGGTATGTTAAATTATTTAGCAAATTGATATTTTGAAATTAAATGTATTTAAAGAATTAAATAATTTTTTTACATGTTTCTTCAATTTTTTATTGTTAAAATATTGAATTTTGTATAATATGATGATGAAATACTCTTGAAAGATTAACTATATTTGAAGTTGTGTATGTTTATGGGTTGCATGATAAAAGTAAGAATTAGTTGTTGAAATTTCTATAATATGATGATGAAAGTCTCTTGAAACAATAACTTTAGATTCAATTGTGCATATAAAAAGTTTGTGTATTAAAGTTCTTGCATACTATATGTTTATATTCAATTGATTGAAAGTTCTTGCATATTGTATGTTTAGATTCAATTGATTAAAGTTCTTGCATTCTGTATGGATTGCATGCATGTTTATGAGTTGCATGATATGATTAAAATTTAATTTTATATGTTTTGTGTATTAAAGTTGATTGTGAATGTAGGTAAAAGCATCAAATAAATTGGATACAATTATGGAGAACTTCAATTGGATGAACTACCATGCTCTCAAGCTATGGCTTCTATTACGTATAGAAACCAACATGACAAGAACTATTGCTCATCTTACTATAGCAATAAATTTTTCAGAGATGCTTATGTCATACCAGTTGAACCTTTTTCTTGTGAAAGTACATAAAAAATATCACGTGAAGTGTTGGATGAAATTGTATTGCATCCCATTCAAAAAGACCTCCCGGAAGATCATGTTATGAAAGATGAAAAGCACCAAATGAAGAAAAATAATCAAAGGTTACATGTAATAACTGTCATCAAGAGGGACACAATAAAAAGACATACTACAAACATGCATCTCCTACTTAAGATGGAATCCGTGTTTCTTAATTTATTTTGATGTTAAAATGTTTCTTGTTTTAAATTATTTATGTTCAATAAATTCTGGTGTTGAAATTTGTCCTATTTTTCATATTTTACGTCCATGGATATTGATTTATCATAATTTTTAATGATCAAATTCTGAAGAGTTAATGCTATTTTTGTTCACTGATAATGACTGTATATTTTAATTGAAATTGTTGTATTATTTATGATGTTGGCTGACTTGTAATAAAAGTGTTTCACAATGATATGTACATGTTGATGTTGCTTGTTTAATTGCAAATAATAGCAAATGACATATATGAGTAGAAACTGTAAAGTATATATGCAAAGACAACTAAAAATATTTTCTCAGCTACTGTATGCAATCCTAGATTGTCCGTTTGAAATATAACCACACTACCAATTTTTTTTAGAGAACATAAAATCATTTTTTTCATTATCCTTTTTTCAAACCAACAACATATATGAAATCATGTCACAATTTTTTCTTTCCACGAGTGAGGACGACAGCCATAAACAACACTATTTGTTTTCAACTCCAATCAAATACGTCACAACAACACAAAAATTTTTCTTGATCTATAACATTTTCGTCCTTGCATATGTTTCTCCCATAACTCAGTCGAAAAGCAGAACAAAACTGGAAGCTACAAGTTAATGCCCACATATGGAAGCTTCAACAATTTTATCTTTATTATCCAAAATAATAACATATAAAATATGCTAGTGTTGATGTTTAATAGAACGACAAAGGAGGGAAGAATGAGTTGAAGACTTTTATTGATAATTGGTAAAAAGTTAAAAAATATTGCGTATGAATTCAACTAAACAGATACCGTAAAACGTGAAAGCCTATATAATAAAGTTAAAATAAGAGAAAAAGAAGTTAAAAAGGATAAAGAAATAAAGACTTCTATAGGTAATTAAAGACAGTAAAATATGAAAGAGTGTATAATAAAGTTAATTATTCAAGTTAATAAAAAGTAGAAAATCAGTTCTTAATTTTAAAAAATATATTTACCATATATAACTTCTTAAATTCTGAACAAACTTTGATATTTAATTATTAACAAAAGAAAATATTGATACCTTAACTTGCCATAATTATCCAAGATCTTTAATTAAAGAGTGATAAATGTTTTGTGCTAAATATAAGGAACTAATATAAATATTAAATATTATAAAATTGATTTTCAAAAATTTAATTAAAATATGTTTTTTTTCAAAAGTTATTATAGGTTGTAATTATTTCTTAAGTCTAGTAATTAATGAAAAATTATGTTATAACTTGTAATTAACAATCTAAAAAGTATATTTGGGATAATTTTCACAAAATTAGCAATAGAGTTTTGCTAATAATATTATACTGTAGATTCAGAATTAATGTAGCTATTATGCTTAAACCGTCTTTAATATGAATCGAACAGATGGGTCATCTATTGCAACATATTAGTTATCAGGTTCAACATGATAAATATTTATTGCAACAGATTAGTAACCTGTTGAAACAAAACCTGAACACGATTCACAAAATGCACGTTGATTATCATAGTTAATTGTTAAATATTTGTGTATAAATGCACGACGTTTATCTATTCACTAGATATAAACATCAAAGTAAATAAATTTTTATTTTGATTTAGTCCCCTCCACCTTCTGTATATTCCTAACAAATATTTATTTGGATAAAAAAAAAAACTGAAATAAAGTGAAAGTATAAAGGAAATGTGGGAAGCCTCTTCTTCGTTTAATATTTCAATTCCCTTTTACAATTTTTTCGTTTGCGCATTGCACTATACCCTGCCGGTACATTATTTTTGTGCTACATTTTATCAAATTGTTTAAGGTTGAAAAATCAAAGATGTTCAATGGACAATATAATGGTACATCTAAATTTTGAACAAATTAAAAGACTTCTGTTTTCTTTCAAACATAATACACCTTCCGTCTCATTTTAATCGTCTCAAATTTCCTAATTTAATTTCTTATTTTTCATTAATCAAAACAAGACAATTTTATTTTTTCTTTTTTACCCTTAGTATTGATTGTTTATTTTCCAAATTAAAATGTAAATATTACTTAATAGGGATACTATAATAAAATAATCATGTTATTAAATTTTTTTGTTAATCAATCTACAATATCAAATTGAGACGGACAAAATACGACGCAGGAAGTGTAATGATGCATTGAATAGAAGAGCATACCACGAGCAAGTAGGAAAAAGATTAGGTGAACTAAAAGTTTCTTGGCCCGTAGTATACTAGATTTTTATTTATTCACTTTATTACTTAGCTGTGTCATTATTTTTTGTTTGATATTCGTTTTAAAATTTTATTGTTTCATATTCATGCTAAGAAGTTTGATTTACGGGTATGACTGTCTAACGGGTCGGGCCGGGTCAACCCGGAATCGGCCCCCTCTCTCTTACCGGGTTACGGGCCGGTTACGGGCTGATTTTGGCCTTAACCGGTCCGGTCCAGGCCGGGCTGCACAATAAAAAAATAAAACCCACCCGGAACCGGCCCACTTAACCCAATCCGGTCAAACCCGGTCAAACCCGGATAAAAACCGGTCAAATATACACTATATATACGCTATATACACAATCTATACATTAAATATACACTTCTATAGAAGATATATACAATGTATACATTAAATATACACTTCTATAGAAGATATATACACGTGTATACATTAAATATACACTTCTATATAAGATATATAAACATATACACATGTATACATTAAATATACAGTTGTATAGAAGATATTAAAACTTTAAATTGATAAATAAAAAAAAATAAAAAAAAACGACTAAGGGGTGAATGAATTTGTGGAATTTTATTGATTGCAAAATGATCCAAAATTTATAATTTATATGAATGAAAAATCTATAAATTATGCATCATTTTTTCCAACTCATTCATGTTAATATTAATTGGAATTTGCATAGGATAGTCGAAGTCAACGGGGGCAAACCCATGCATTGGACTTGATTCTGTTGAGTTCTCCCGTGAAGTCATAATTTCTTCAAGTTTGAGGTCGTCGCTTGGCTCTGGTTCCATTCCTTGGTTTCTTCTTTCTGCTCTAATCCAATCTCTAAGGCAAACTAAAACATTCATTGCGTTACTTCCCAATAAGTGTCGGTTGTCTCCAAGCTGTTGTCGTCCCTGACTGAAGGCGCTCTCTGATGCAACGGTTGACATTGGAACATTCAAGATATCTCTGGCTAATCTTGAAAGTACAGGATATTGTGATTCATTATTCCTCCACCAATCCAGCGAGTTGATCTGTCGTCTGCGATCCTCTGGTGGCGTCCGCAAATAATATTTCAGCTCTTCCCGATAAGTTGATGTGTAAGCTCTCTCATCCACACTGTTCCAACAAGTTAAATCATAAAACGAATCAGGAAAACCACTATGTGCCGTCCTTTTAGAAGATGATGGCTCCTCGGGAGGATAAGGAGCGACAGTTGGACTGATATTTGTAGGTACGGCTGAATCAAATAAATCAGCATAGTGATTATATAATTTTTCTATATAATCTTTTGCATCAGCCGTAGCCGTCCACAAATCAGGCTGCTCTTGTTCAGACTCACGGTTAGTATTTATTTCTAAGTTAGCATAAATAAGAGTACTAAAGTGACACATATGATTAAATTTCATGCACGGTTTTGACATAGCACCAACCAAGTAAATAGGGGGAATCGGGAAGAAATATTTTTTAAATTTCGTAAACATAGCGCCAACAGCTTCTTTATAACCTTCTTTATTTTTATATTGTTGGAGCAAACCAGAAATATCGGCTATATATGCCAAAATATTACAAACAGTAGGATAGTATGCACCGGAAAATTCAACCGTAGCTACATAAAATTTTTCTAAAAACTTAACAAGATCATTAATTATAACCCAATCAGAATTATGTAACATGCAATCAGCAGAATCAGCAAAAGAACCACAGTGTTGGTTAAAAGTTAGTGTAATAGGAATTCTATATTTATAACAAGTTTTTAAAAATTCATACGTAGAATTCCATCTAATATCAATTTCCTCAGGCATTAAAATCGGTGTAAGTCCATTTTCTTGACATTTAACTTTAAATTCTTTAATTCTCGCTCTACGATTATTTCCTTGAATGAAACCTACGGCAAGACGAATTTTTTCAATATAAACCTCAAAAAAGTCAAGACCATCTTTTACAATTAAATTATAGATATGACATGCACACTTAATATGAAAAATTTCAGGAAAGGGTGGAGATAACGTAGATTTTATTTTTGTTATAGCATTCTTGTTGTTAGAAGCATTATCAAAAGCAATACATAAAATTTTATTTTCTATACCATAATATCCGGCAATTTTAATAATAGAATCAGCAATAAATTGTCCAGTATGTTTGCGATCTTCATCATATAAAAAAGCAAGAATACGTTTTTGCATTATGAAATTACTATCCATCCAATGACAAGTAATGGTTAAATAATCATTTTTATTAACAGGACGACCAAGATCAGAAGTTAGGGACAATCTACATTGAATATTTTTTAACAATGTTGATAGATAAAAACAATATTGTGAATGGAGTTTAAAAATATCAGACCGACAAGTAGTTCTAGGAATACCATTAAACATAGGATTATAAATTGCTTGTATATAACGGATAAAAGTATCAGAAGAAGGAAAACTAAAAGGCAAACAACCTACAGCTACCATTTTAGCTATTTCTTCCCGGTCCCTCAATTTATTATACTTTTTCGCTACTTGACCGGTTGTTGGGTCCATTCTAGTTTGCGTTGACCCACCAACATCCCACCACCTTTTGCAATATTTAACTCTCTTTTGTGATCTTCATCTATATGTCTCATTAACGTACCCGTACCCCCTTGCTTACCGCCACTTCTATGCTTATATATTTGTTGACAAATATTGCACTGCACCTCAATATCTGATATACGTTCAAAAAATTGTCATGCAATACTAGTTCTTTTACGGGGTTTTGGGGCACTGGGAGGACGGGAAGGGAGATTAACTGATTCAGATCTAACGTTAGCATCTCCTACTGCGGGTGTTTCAGCAACATTTTCATCATCTTCATCTACATTAACTGCATCTACTTCATTTTCTTCTTTTATACCGTAATTTTCCTGAAATTCTACATAATCCATATCGTGAGCACCTACACCTATTTCTTCCTCAAAAGGTGTACCAAGCGGTACCGGAGGAGAAGTCACACGGGTATATCTATTACTTGAACTACCTCTACCGCTAGTAATTCGCTTTTTACTACCACTACCGCTTCCGGGACAAAAATTTCTAACACCTTTAGCAGCGAGGTTTTTTAATTTATCCATAATATAAATTAAATTAAACTAAAAATATTCAAAATACACAAATATAATAAAATTAAATATTAAACAATTAATACAACAAATAAAAATTAAACGTAAGAGATGGAACGACAATACCAAATTTTGGAAGTATCCGAAGATTGCGACTTTAGAAACTTCCGCTCTTACTTTGTAAACAAAAAATTAAAAAATTAAAGTGAACACTTTAAGAAATTAAATATATTGAATATTTGAGAATTGAGAATTGAGATTTGAGAGAGTGAAAAATTGTGTGAGAAATGATTTGAAGTTGTAGGGTATTTATAGATTTATTTTGAGGATTAAAAAATATTTTATATATATATATTTTTTTTAATTAAATGGGCCCAAACTAGCCGTTTGGACCCAAAAACGGTAATATTACCGTTGGGCCAACGGCTAGTTTGGCCCAAAAAATTAAAATTAATTTTTTTTTGGTACCGGGCCGGGCCGGGCCGGTTAACCGGCGGGCCTGGATCGGGTTGGTCCGGGCCGGGTTAACCGAGCCCAATTTTAAAAAAAACCGGACCGGGATCCGGTACCCTAAAGCCCTAGGGTTTTTCGGGCCGGGTCAAACCGGTCCGATTTGGTGTTTCGGGCCGGTTCGGGCCGGGTCAGCCCGGCCCGTTTGACACCTTTATTTACGGGTTATATATTCAATGACAAGGCTAGAAATTTTTATTAAGAATATTTAAAATCTTAATATATATCGTTAAAAAGTTATATTTAATCTATATACACATTACATATATTTTTTATATGCATTATATGAGCATCCTCGGCTGAATATAACTATGATATTATGTATTTTTTTTATTAAAAGTATTGATTACATTCTTAAAAATTTCAAATACAAAAAATACAAACAGGTTAAAAATGAAGAAATTCTTACTATCCAAGCGACCTTGCGCCAATGGCTTTAATTTGTTCTATCTACTTTTGTCCTTTGGAAACTTCTACACATGGGCGGCTTCTATAAAAACAAGAGAAATAAATTGCAACTGTCAAACAATAAATTGCTCGTCACCAAAAGAAAGAAAAAGAAAGGGGAATGAACATCATGAATAAATTGGGCACAATAAATATTTTTTAAAATTTTATTTAAATTATTGTGAGTTATGGTATTTTTTAAATTATATAAAAAATTATTTTTAGATATTTTATGTTTTTAACTATTGTAATTTATAATACTTTTTATGTAATTTTCAAATGTTTAGATGACCATAACAATTAATTATGAGTGATATAGTAAAGTTACGACTGAAGCAGCGAAACAGACATGTCTTAATGACTCACAACAATTAACTAGAAGTGATATAGCAAAATTACTATAAAAAATACTTGTAAAAAAATTTAAATAGGCATAATAATTAATTAGGAGTGACATAATAAAATCACGATTGAAATAATGAAGCAGACATGTCTAATTAAAAGTGATATAAAAAAATTATTCTACAAAAATACTTGGATGAAGCAGCTGAAGCAGACATGTCATAAATATCTATAAGATATAGTTTTTTTATTAAATATTATTAATTTTCTAATAAATAAATAACTTATAATGATTAATTAGAGATGATATAACAAAATCACGGATGAGGCAGGCAGAAGAAGCAGGCATGTTGACGGAGTCCTGCCTGCTTCTCCGCTCATTCGCTCTTATAAGATATACTAGTTACTAATAGCCCGTGCAAGGCACGGGCCCAATAAATATTTTTTAAAAAATTTATTTTAATTATTGTGATTTATAGTATTTTTTTTTTTACATATTTTTTAAAAATATATAATAGATTATTTTTTTTAGATATTTTAAGTTGTTAACTATTGTAATTTATAATACATTTTATGTAATTTTCAAATGCTTCGATGACAATAATAATTAGTTATGGGTAATATAGTAAAACTACGATTGAAACAGCAAAGAAGACATGTCTTAATGTCTTACAACAATTAATTAGATGTGATATAGCAAAATTACTATAAAAATACTTGTGAAAATTCTTAAATGTTCATAATAATTAATTAGGAGTGAAATAGTAAAATCACGATTGAAACAATGAAGCAGATATGTCTAATTAGAAGTGAACCAAGTGATATAACAAAATTACTATACAAACATACCTGGATGAAGCAGTTGAAGCAGACATGAGATAAATATCTATTTTACTTTTTTATTAAATATTATTAATTTTCTAATATATAAATAACTTATAATAATTAATTAGAGATGATATAATAAAATCATGGAGGAAGCAACTTATGAAGCAGGTATGAAAAGCAAGCAGGAGGAACAGGCATGTTGACGGAGATCTGCCTACTTCTCCGCCCCATTCCCTCTTATAAGACATAACTAGTTGGGGTGCGCTCAGGCTTTGCTCGGGCCCAACATATTTTAACAAATGAAATATAAAAAAAATTATTTATCGAAACTTTTTTACAAACTATTTCTCTTTAAAGACCATGAATACTGTTTGTTTTTTTAGAGAGTATTTCTCATGATATGCAGCTACATTATCACACTTGAGTATCATCGTACTGAAGAATTGGTACATAGTTAAAACTTTGCTTTCTCAAGGGTGGAATGTATGCACCATCTGAATTTCATGTATGCATTTTGCCTTTGTTTTATTGCAGCTATAGGGGTGAGATAAAAAATTGATCATCCAGCTTAGCAATTTATTGATTATCTGATAGTGCAATGGCATGTAAAAAATTCTAAATCATTCACCGTTGAAGTTAAAACTATCAAGGAGTAGCTACCAAATATTATAGATTTAGAATGTGTTCAAGAAAATAGATAAGTCATTGCAAAAGTCACAACCTACTGTTAAAATTGAATTTTCTGCATGATGATAAAGGATAATGTTTAGTTATTGTATCAGTATATCTTAGGATAAAGGTAATGAGCATTTCAATTATTTTAGAAGAGTAGAAAAAATAATTAAATTTTATTTCTCTAATCACAACACAAAACAATCATAATCGATTGAACTCGCCTGAGATGAAGTAATAGTCCAGTAAAATGAGAGGTGCGGAGTGAAAATTTATCATTCTTGTCTTGAAGGTGTGTTTTGAAATTCATGTGCCGAATTTGTCTAAACATAACACAAAACAACTGTAACAAATTGAAGTCACCCGAGATGAAGAAGAAGCTCAGTGAAATGGAGGTGTCGATCAGAAAATTTAGAATCAAAATCAAAACTAAAATGGGGCTTTGTCGTTCTTGTGTTGAATATATGTTTGAAACTAGAGAGATAATAATAAAAAGAAAAGCGTCAAAACACAAAGAAAGAAATTAAAATAAAGTTTGGAGCATAAAGTGAATATATCAAGCTAAACTTACAGAAATGTATCTCTTCTAAATATCACATTTGCACAGTGGGATTCCAAGAATCCCTCTTGAATGAGGATATTAATGATTGTGTTGCATCTCTTTTTGTTTGTCTTAAGACGATTAACAGTCTTTTGATTATTTAAAAATAAAAATTAATGACAACACGAGCAAAGTGACATGCATTTTCATTAAAGCATTTCTTAACCTTATTTTCATTTCTTGTCTGAACAGAAAGTGTTTCAATTAGACACTTATTCATTGACGAAAATCATGCAATATTTTTTTTATTGTGCTTTTGTTTTCTTTCCTCCACTATCTAGGTCCTGTTGGTGAAGTCCTATAATAATCAGAAAAACTTAATGTTAGCACGCAAAATGGCAAGAGATAGACGAGTGTAATTACATGCTCGATTTCACAATTTGATGCGGACATATCAATAAACTTAAAAATAATGTGCCAGATGTCAACAACACAAATGCAAGTCTTCAGCAGCAGATTAAGATTTTGTTATCACCTAAAATAAATCTCTCTCTAGATAAGAAGCCAAGAACTTCTATTACACATGCAACTAACAAAACTGAACTGAAAAACTGCAATAAAGGTTATATTTAGCGTAACCTACGTATAAGAACTCTCCACTCTCCGACTTCGTCGAAAAAGGAATAAAAATCTCATACCCAGATTACTTAGAAGAAAATATATCCGCACCAGCACTACTTAAAAATATTCTATCGAAGATAATCTACCGCATCACTGCCCAATATACAAGATAGGTTGTATGTAAATGGTATTGAAATTGTGATTATGAACTCTGCTACAAATATCTATATCATTTTAGATTTGCCACTTTAACTTAAATATATTATACCTGTGGTATATATATGCATGAAAATAGAGTCTATGTGAAGTTCAACAATTCATCATAATGTGTATCAGTAGGTATCGAAAGAAGCATACAAATAAAATACCTAGTAGAAAAGAGTAATTAATAAAATAAAGTTAGAACTAAATGTTAAAGAAACATACAAAGGCCCAACAAAAGGGTGAAAATTGATTCAATAAATGCAGACAGTGTAACTCTATCCTAAAACTAAAAGAGAAATCCTACCCAATATCATCAATGTGTTATCTCTTACCTACTGATATTTCTTCATCCCATCATCTCAAAATTGTTACTGCCAAAACAAATCATACTAATGAGTTTGCTATGATCTTATTGATTTTGATAAAAAAAGAATCTGAATCTTAGTATTATACTTTTGTTTAAAAATTCATCCACAGTCATAATACAAGTCCTTTCGTAGATTTTTACAAGATAACAATTTCTATCATAGTTGTGCTACAGATCAATAGTATAGAGCATGAATAAAGTAATGGACACCTTAGTCTGTAACATCAAGGTACAAGATAATATATAATTTTCATTATCTCACTATATTATCTTTTTCTATCAAAAAAGTGCCAACTCAAATTAAAAAGTTAAACACAACAACCATCCTGGTTGGATTAACAATTGAATGGCAATACCAAACCAAAAAGAGACATATAAATCCTCTTAGTTCTTTGTTCTTTTTCCCTTTTTAATTTTATTTGCATATGACAAAATAATAAGGTATAGAGCCTATTATTTACAGGTGAATTATTCACAAAATTTCAGGCTACTTTGACCATCTCCTTGTTAGAAATTTACAACATTTTCATCCGCAGCAAGTGCCTTGTAAGGATATTTGATGTTAAGATTAAATGCAATTGTCACAAGTAGTATTCTCTCATCAACTACAACTAATTTCTTTTTCTTTTCATAAATATTCTATTTTGTAATATATAACATTAGGGATGAAAGTATAGAAGTTAGCTGGATATAACAAAGTTGAATAACTGATAAACACCTTTTGTTTAATCCTCAACGGAGCTGATGGATTCCATTTATATGCAAACTTGTACGCAACAACAACAAAATCACTCAGTCAGCATGGTGTGTCTTCAGCTTTACTGGTAAGGAACATGATAACAGTTGCAAAAATCTGTACAGTGTGCAACAACAACAAAATCACTTAGCCAGCGTGATATTTGCAACAAACAATTAAGCGAAAGTAATAACCACAAAATAGCACGATATTCTAAACATAATAAACAACAATAGAAAAAAATAAACTTGAAAATAATCTATATAATATATGAATCAAGTATAGATATGCAACTGGAAAAATGATTCTACCAGCAATCAAGTTTCATTCTAAATTTAGCTAAAACACAACGAGTAATAGAGTTAGCCAGTTGAATAAGATTATATACCTATGAAAAGGCGAAATCAAATATTGTAACATGAAATGTCACATATTTATTTTTACAGAGTACTTATATTTACAAAGAACATGAATATTATTTCTATTTACAGTTTGATCTTTGCTTTCTCGACGATGAAATTTATGATGGCCTTAAATATAGTTCATGATGAATGATTATAGTGTCTGAAGAGTTTACTTTGTTTTAAGTATACTGTGATAATTTTTTGTTGATAAGAAGGATCATGTGATTGGTTATTTTGAAAGGAGTTTAGTTGGGATGAGTGACTAACAAATGAGATTCATTTGAATACGACTTGTAATAATGAGCGGTTTACCTTCTTTGCAATTCTTTATAAGGAGGATGCATAATTTGACACAGTCAGCATTTTTGAGTCTAACTCAGATGATGAACTCAATAGTCCTAAGCTCTCCAAGATTTTTATATACTGACATATCGACATATTTAATCTATTCTATACCCTTCACAACCTTATATAGTTATGTACATGTGTTCACTCTCTCTGTCAAATATCGTAGTCTTATACACCACATCTAGTTACTTTCATGACTTTCAGTGATAAGATCATCATTTATGTAGAGCTGCTCAGTAAGAAGATCAACAATTATAAGACGCTCTTTGAAAACATCTATTGAAGAAGGAAAAAGTGAATTTTGTAAGTACCTTGTGACTTTTCATTTAGTCATTAATCTTCTATGTAAATTGAGTCCTATTTGTGAGGAATTTGTTTCACAACCTCCTGATCATTTTGTAATCTAAGAATCATATTATCTTACTCAATCATGATGTGACATTGTCCCGTTTAATTTTCTTCTCCTGAAAAAATGAATGAATCGCTACATAAGAAAATTATAGTTGAAAAGGCTGCTTCATTGGAGAATTTTCACTGACGTCTAAAGAGCAAAAGTTGATCAAATAATGAATTTTCAAATCAGGTGGAGAACTGCTAGCATCAATATTCAAATATGATACAAACAAAACCCCAAAATTTAGTTTTCGCTAAATCACACATAGAAAATCAATAAAATTGAGAGACCATATTCAAACTTTTCTATTAAAACTCAAAGAAAAAAAGATCCACACAAAGTAATAAATTTGACACTGAGTTGCTTAAAATTCTACTCAAATACCCCTCAAGCTTAAATCGCACAGAATAAAATACATTATCATAACTAAATTTGATGAAGAAGTTAGATTAATAAAACACAAAAAAAAGATTGTAAATTAAATCGTCAAACTAAGAGCAGAGCAAAGATTGAGTAACACACAAATAAAAAATTCAAAAAATGGAGGACATACTTACATGAGCTGAGTAGGTTCATCGCAGAGAAATGGTGTGAAGTATGATCCAGAATACCCAAAAGAACCAAACTATATTGTATGTCTATAGCTGGAAGGATGCCACAGTGTAGCTAGATGAAAAGACGAAAATACCCCTCCGATGGTGAAGCAGACATGTCGTCCACCAACTGTGTGGTGATCACCACTTATATATTGGCAGTATATATAATAAATGACTTCATCTAATTTGCTTCTTTATTACTGTCGCATTTTCTGCATTACAGACATGAGTCATATACTCATTGCTTAAAATTGAGAGGCATTAGAAAAAAATATCTAGTTATAATTTTAAAAGTATATTGCTATAATCAAACTTCTTTATAATAATTATCCTTTATAAGAACTTCTAGAGGTGCATGGCCCGTGTCAGCACGGGCCCAACACTATAGACATCTTTTTGTACCAATATTCGATATTAATGAGATACAAACATAAATGTACATTGATTTAAAATGATAATTTTTTAAATAATAACTATTTGACGGTACTCGCTAAGGAGTGAAGTTTTATAAGATACTTTTTTTCCACATGATAAAAAAGTGTGATGTGTCATGTAGTTAGGCTATTTTAATTGTTTGATGATAAGATTGAGACTTGTTACAAAATATAGAAAAGATAAACTAATATTCATAGGATTATTTCTTATAAAAACTAGAACAAAAGATACTTCAATTAACAACAAAGTCTTGGATCATCTTCTCAAAGATGATTATGGTTGAAGCAGCTGTAACAAACATGTCATAAATGCATATTTTTCTTGTTTTAATTAAATATTATTAATTTTCTAATACATAAATGACTTATAATAATTAATTAGGGGTGATATAGTAAAATCACGGCGCAGCTCTTGAAGCAACCATGTTGAAACCAATGTTTTAATTAAATATTATGAATTTTTTAATACATAAATGACTTATAATAATTAATTAGGGGTAATACAGTAAAAGCACGGTTGAAGGAGGTCAACTTAATTTAATACATCAAGAGTTAATTTATCATTTTATGTCTATTTTTTTTTTAAATATGATTAAATTTTTAACACTTAGATGACTCATAATAATTAATTATAAGTGATATTTAGCAAAATTATGGTTGAAGCAGCTCGAGCTGACATGTCATCTATTTTTTTAATTAAATATTATTAATTTTTTAATACATAAATGACTTTATAATGATTAATTAGGAATGATATAGTAAAATCACAGTTAAAACAGCTGAAACAAACGTTATAAATATCTATTTTTTTAATTAAATATTATTAATTCTAACATATAAATGACTTATAATAATTAATTTGGGGGTAATGTAGTAAAAAAAATTATTAATTCTAATATATAAATGACTTATAATAATTAATTTAGGGTAATATAGTAAATTATGGAGCAATTAGGGATAATATAGGCAGACATGCCATCTATTTTTTAATTAAATATTATTAATTTTTAATACATAAATAACTAATAATAATTAATTAGGGATGATATAGTAAAATCACGGTTAAAGCAGACTTATAATGATTAATTAAGGATGATATAGTAAAATCACGGTTAAAGCAGCTAAAACAAACGTCATATTTAAATTAAATATTATTAATTCTAATATATAAATGATTTATCATAATTAATTAGGGGTAATATAGTAAAAAAATTATTAATTCTAATATATAAATAACTTATAATAATTAATTTAGAGTAATATAGTAAATCACAAAGCAATTAAGGATAATATAGGCAGACATGTCATCTATTTTTTAATTAAATATTATTAATTTTTTAATACATAAATAATTTATAATAATTAATTAGGGATGATATAGTAAAATCACGGCTAAAGCAGCTGAAACAAACATCATAAATATCTATTTTTTAATTAAATATTGTTAATTCTAATATATAAATGATTTATAATAATCAATTAGGGGTAATATAATAAAAAATATTATTAATTCTAATATATAAATGACTTATAATAATTAATTAGAGGTAATATAATAAATCACTGAGCAATTAGGGTAATATAGTAAATGATGAAGCAACTGATTTTTTTAATTGAATATTATTAATTTTTAACAGTGAGATTGACGAGGATGTCTCGCACCGTATTGGGGCGGGATGGATGAAGTGGAAGCTCGCGTCGGGGGTGTTGTGTGATAAGAAGGTGCCGCCTAAGCTTAAAGGCAAATTCTACAGGGTGGTAGTCCGTCCGGCCATGTTGTATGGAGCGGAGTGTTAGCCAGTTAAGAACTCCCACATTCAAAAATGAAGGTGGCAAAAATGCGGATGTTGCGTTGGATGTGTGGGCTGACTAGAGGGGATAGAGTTCGGAATGAGACTATCAGGGAGAAGGTTAGTGTGACTCCAGTGGAGTATAAGATGCGGAAAGTCTGATTGAGATGGTTCGAACACGTGATGAGGAGGGAAATGGATGCCCCGGTTCGTAGGTGTGAGAGGCTAGCTTTGGATGGTTTTAGGCGGGGTAGGGGTAGGCCAAAGAAGTACTGGGGTGAGGTGATTAGGCGGGACATGGAGCAGTTACAGATTACCGAGGACATGACCCTAGATAGGAAGATCTGGAGGACGCGAATTAGGGCAGAAGGCTAGGGCCAATTTGGGTTGCTAGTGTAGGGAATTACTTGGTGGGGGTATTATTCTTGTTAGGATACCTTGTTCCATGTTTTATTACGAATCTGTTTGCTTTTCTCTGTTTTTTATTACTTATGGGTGTCGTATTTATGTTATGCAATCTTGTTCTATGCTTTACTATGTATTTGTGTAGTATCTGGTGTCTCGAGCTGGGGGTCTATCGGAAACAACCTTTCTACTTCTTTAGAGGTAGAGGTATGGACTGCGTACATCTTACCCCCCCCCCCCCCCAGACCCCACCAGGTGGGAATACACTGGGTTTGTTGTTGTTGAATATTATTAATGTTTAATACATAAATGACTTATAATAATTAATTAGGGATGATATAGTAAAATTACGGGTAAAGCAGCTGAAACAAACTTCATAAATATCTATTTTTAATTAAATATCATTAATTCTAATATATAAATGACTTATAATAATTAATTAGGGGTAATATAATAAATCATGAAATAATTAAGGATAGTATAGTAATTGATGAAGCACTGGTCGAAACCAGTGCTTCTATTATATAGAAATATTTTCTATAGAATCATTCTTTTATGTTCTGTATTTCACTATCTAACTAAAAAATATTAAAACAAATAATAATGTTATAAAAAAATTGGTCTACAATTAATATGTAGTTCTACCACAATGTATTTTTTACTGGCCTCCAGCATATTTACTTTTTTCTAATTAACGTAACAATAAAGATGATAATATGCAAATCACACTCTGTATGCATGATTATATTTAATGTTAAAAGAATAGGGATGTCTTTTTTTGGAGTAATAAATTTTCTTGGAGTAATTATTAATACTTATAATATAATTTGAATTATTTAATCAAAAGGTCCCCAACAGTGTGAAGACCACGTGGTTCTTTCATAAAAACCAAGAGTGACGACCACGTGTTTCAATAGTCTTGCAATATCAACAACAACATAAACATCAACAAAAAAGAAACAATAATATTTATTCCAACAACATAATCAATAATAAAGAAGCAACATCTTTTGTGTCAGAATCATCAACACCACCACACAACAAGTTTCAACAATGCCAACTCCACCAACAACATTAATAACTACATCAACAATAATGAAACAAACAAAATACATACAAAAAAAATGATACTGCCAACAAGACTTTTAAACTTCTCCCAACAGATGACTTTTTTCTCATATTGTAATAAAAATTCTCAAATTATTTATTCAACACTTACAAGTTCCTTAAAATTTTTTTAATAAATATGATATGGGTAAATAGTAATTAAATAAAAAGTAGATGTAGATAACTTGCAAAGAAGAAGACGAGAATGAAAGAGCAAGAATAAATCATACCTTAATATCAAAAAGGGGATCAAAACAGAAATTTAAGTCGAGGAGGAAAGATATGGATGGGTTTAGATACGAAAAGATCTTTATTGTCACACCCATTTTTCTAACCCCAAAAAAAGATTTGGTTTTAAGTTTCGAAAGCGTTTTTATTATTAAGTGACAAAAGAAAACGATTTGTTTCGAAGAAGGATTGTTTTTACATTTGAAATCAGAGTAGCCACTTGGCATAATTCGGTGTGCCAAGTCACCACTGGAAAATCCTTTTCAAAACCATTTGACTCTTTAAACTGGTTTGCGAACAGAGATTTCGGTTAAGGAATTTTGTTGACCGAGGGGAAGGTGTTAGGCACCCTTCGATCCCGTGGTTCGACCACGGTCGCTTAGTAGAGCGTATCGACTAATTTGACATTACAAATGTATAAACCACACAAAAACACATAAAACAATCCATCAAACACATGAAACAAAACAAATTCAAAATTTAGTGTCCAGTCCAATTATACAGTCCAAAAATAGAAAAATGCGTAAAAATAAATCCTATTCTAAATTAATTCTAGACTAATGCTCTACCCGACACCTCGGGCCTTCATCATGAACATCCTCCGGGTACAAGATACCTCGGGGTATTCCCCGGTAAATAAATATATACAGATACTTCGGGGCATTCCCCGACCGAATGAATACATTTTTAGTGCGAGAAAATTAAATTATTTAACAAAATTTCAAACATTCCATGGAATTTCCAACATTCAACCAAAGCTGTCAATTCTAAACATTCCACGAAAACACTTATTCCTAAATTCGCCTACCCAGCCTATATTTCACTGTTACCTCTATTTCTCTATCTCTTTCCGTTCAACATCTTTCTCCTCTCTCTCGATCTCTCTTAATTTTCTTATCTCTTACACTCAAATCTCTCCCTCTATATGGTTTTCTCTCCGTCCAGCTCCCGTCTCCAATCTGTGCATGTACCGATGTGTTTATGTGTATATTCCGTCTATGAATTGTGAGAGATGTGTATCTGCCTTCTTCACTCTGTGTGTGATGTGAGTGAAGAAGAAAAGAAGAAAATGAGGTTGTGTGTATGTTCGAGAAAAAAAATGGAGAATATCCTCAGTATATGTTGTATTCCCTGTATGTATAAAAAATGAAAACAAAAAGGTTCTTGGCCTCCTCCTCCAAAGTTCCTCCGTGGGACCCCTTTTGGTTTATATCCTCTTTTCTTTTTGTCCACGAAATGTGGGGGAGGGGTGTTTTATTTTGATTGGGTAGATTAGGATAATATAAAATTAGTTAGGGGATTGTTATTTTTGTCATTTTGTGGAGGGATTATCACACGGGTGAGGGTACACGGTAGGATAAGGTAAAAAATAGGTAAAAATGATATCGGGGAGGGACGAAATTAGGTGTCTACATCATGCTCCCTTTGAATGTAAACACGAAGTGTTTTTAGACAAAGAGGTAGACAGGGAGACTAAATTTTGACCCGACCATTATTCAAAGAAAGAAACAGAAGAAAGAAGGACAACCGGGTCTTGACTTAAGACATCCTACCTACCCAAGTTATGAGAGAATCAAGTCACGGGTATTTCAAAGGATTGGAAGAGAAGTGGACTATAACGAGTTGGAGAGTCGAGTGAGGTTCCATCGAGGTTTCGGTCCGCGGCTCTGTCATTACATCAAAAAATGAAAATTATAAGTTAAAACATAAATAAAATTACAAAATCCTATCTATACAGCTTTTGTTGGCTCTTGACTCGACTTTTATCACCCTATTCTCCAGGCAGGCTCCTGACTTGCTATTCCATCACTTTGTTGCTTGACTTTCAATTGCTTCGCTTTGTTGCTTGACTTTTCATTTCTTCACCTATTCTACAGGCGGGCTCCTGACTTGCTATTCCATCACTTTGTTGCTTGACTTTTTATTTCTTCACTCTGTTCTCCAGGCGGGCTCCTGACTTGCTATTTCATCACCCTGTTCTTCAGGCGGGCTCCTGAAACCCAAAAATAAAAACTAGAACGAAAATTATCCCAAACAAAATTATAGTAAAGTAGTATTTCATTTTTTGAAAGCGTTGTTCCATTTTTCAGGAAGGTCCTGAACAGAAAGTAAAGTCCCATTTTTCAGGAGGGTCCTGAACAGAAAGTAAATTCTCATTTTCCAGGAAGATCCTAAACATAAAGTAAATTCCCATTCTTCAGGATGACCCTGAACATAAAATAAATTCCCATTTTTCAGGAGGGTCCTGAACATAACGTAAATTCCCATTCTTCAGGAGGGTCCTGAACATAAAATAAATTCTCATTTTTCAGGAGTGTCCTGAACATAAATTAAATTCCCATTTTCCAGGAGGGTCCTGAATTGAAAGTAAATTCCCATTTTCCAGGAGGGTCCTGAAGTGAAAGTAAATTCCCATTTTCCAGGAGGGTCCTGAGTTGAA